>JARHVA010001321.1:2207500-2907500 GCA_037957365.1 Torreya grandis | reverse complement strand
TGGTGGAACCATTGATAATTACAATAGTTTATGAGTGATTTTTTAACCATATATTATTCCATAAATGGGTTCAAGTCAAGAACCACTACCATCTCAGTAGGAAAATTGCACATTATTTCACCTAGGCTTATGAACATTGCCTACCTTGTTTCAACATCCCTTACCTTTGAAATATTTTTTTTTAGCCATGCTCTCCTCATGTCCCAATTGCATAGGTATACCTCATATTTAAACACTTCCCTAGACTTGTAATGGTAATGTAAATTTAATAAAATTGGCAAAAAAAACACTAATTTCAATGACATCAAAAAATATTTATAATATACATGGGATCAACTTACCTAATAGAAATGCATTTAGCATGAGAATCATCCACCATGAAAGCATTTGGTTTCTATTTCAACATGTGATAATGTGTAATAACTACTAGCTTCCATATCCATGATGTCATGTTTAGAATAGTATCCATTGACATGATCAACACCCATGTAATAGGAACTGAAATATGTAAACTATGAAATACAAGAGGCATGTATAACATGAACTACATCATAAAACACAAACATAAGTCTTCTATAATAACATGAGTAAAGTTTCAAATTTGGGGATCCACAAGTACCTTCTACACATTTGTACCATATGTGGAGTCCATTAAAAATATACTATTATGTGCATAATTTAACATCCACTCACATTATTGAGTAATATGGAGGCCTAAAATAAAGGCTCAAACCTCCATTCCTATTTTTTCAAATTCGTCATACATAAATTCTTTTTTAAAAAATTGGTGAAAAATGTTCTAACATTATCTACATCATCGGGGCCAATTTTTATTTTGATGATTTCATCCTTCCCTAAATATTATGAATATAATACTTGGTCATGAAATGATCACTCTTTGTTTGACCATTGAATGACATATATTTATCATGAACCATGTCACAATGCTTTTTATGAATGATTTCAGGGGGCAAACCCAACAACAAAAATCTCTCCATCCAATCCTTAAATCCACCATTAATGTATAGATCCAAAGTATAATGACTACTTGAGTGAAGTCATCAATCTCTTTCCCATGAAAAACCATGCCCCCCTCAATCTGTATGGCCCAAGTTTTTATATTAATTAAAATATGTTATTGCATATTCATCAATACATAAATATAAAAATGACATTGGCATCAACAACATAAATGCTTACGGCCAGGTCGGCCACTAGTACCAAACTTCAAAACATTTGAAATGTCATGATACACATCATCTTTAAACTTATAATCCTCGGGGAGATATGTACACCAATAACTATATAAAACCTACATAAATTAGAATATTACAAAATTCTAATTTGATTTTTTTTTTAAATCTATTTTAAGACACCATACTCATAGGATGTATTAGATATATCTATCAATCATAATTTTTTCTCCATTAGATGGCACATGATTTAATGTACTTATTTTTATATGGAAGGTGGTGGGATACCCCAATGTCTTACATTCACCACTTAAGAAGTATTCTATATGATCTCTTCCTATTCAAGCGACAAAATATTTGTCAATGCCCAAATTATACTTCATTTTGCTCCACTCTAATTCATTAGAAGATAACACCCCACAGGGTGGATTTTTAATTGGACTTGAGATAAAAATATATTCCAATTGGAGTATATATATGAAGTAATAAAAAAAAAAATAGACATATTAATTTAGACTTAACAAGGGGCATTGATAAATAGGTAGTATTGATAAATAAGCAATAATCAGAAGAAATTACCATTGACAAACAAGTTCATAATAAATTACCATTGACAAATAAGGGGTAATGACAAACATATGCAAACATATGAAAAGATTTAAAATAATAAGAAAACATATGCATTGATATTTTATTTTCAAATAATACAATATAACAACTTATAAATGCATAAGCAACTTCCTTGTAGAGACTGGCACATGCCATATTTAGCATGGATGATTTGTTTGCAAAGTTAAGTTATGTTTTAGTAGTGTTGTGAATTTATTGTGGATGGTAATAAAATAATAATAAAAACCTTTCAATCAGATTATAGTTGGTTAGCCCTCTTAAGAGAATGAAGCCCATTTTAAAAAAATGGTTACCCTCCCTAGAGTAATTAAGCTAAAATTTTAAGGGCCCTACCACAACTTAAACATAAAATTAGAGTATTATTTATTCTCAAGGGTAACTTTCCATTAAAACATAAGATCCACCAAGCTGAAAAATGGTTCCTTTAAGTTGGTTTTGGGAATTAGTGGTAGTTTGCTTATGTCATATATAATCATCTATTATGTATTTTTTATTCATATTAATTTTATGAGTATCCATCTTTATCTAATTTTATAAGTAACCATTTATATCTATGTAAATTAAGCAAACCAAGTAGTTTCATTTAAATTTTTTTGAAGAGCATGACAAAATTTTCATTCATTTATAATACTGATTAAAACTTGACATGGTAAGTAATCTCTACCAAGATAGAGCCCTCAATTCATTTCTTGTAAATACATTTTTTTTCTCCTTCCTAGTTCCCATGAAATACCCCAATATTACACACAAAACACATATAATGGAAATACCATAGATAAAGATAAATAGTTTCCATAAAGTAACACATATGCCCTCTAGAGTTCCCCTAAACTCTATAATAGAGTTACATCTTGGGATTGTCATAATATCTGATCAGCTATCATAGATAATATGCCATTGTCCTAGCACCAATGTTGGTTTATGTTGTTCCTAATTTGTTTTCAAATCAAACTTGATAAGTGGTAAAAGACGCTTAGTAATAGTGTGTTTTGACTTCATAAGTGGTAAAAACATGATAGTAACCCTAGAAGAAGCACCATCACTACGTGGTTTACCCCACTTTTCCAATACTTTGACATCCCTAACATCCTATACATAATTGATCTTCACATTAACAGATTGTCGAATATGTGATACTGCCTATCTATAAAGTGTGATTATATTATCCTCTTTTACACAAATTTTACTAGATATTTGGTCACACATTATTTTTGAAGTGTTGTCAACAACCACATTCTCTACATTTTGATAAAAAAAAAAAAAAAAAGTGATAATACCATGAATATGAGCTACATAATATGAACCATTCAATTTGCTACCATCAATAGTTGGAGTAAAATTAAAGGTTGCCACTTATTTCTTCAAACCAAAAATAATATACTCATATTTGAAGCACAAATTTCTCATTTCATAAACGACAACTATACAGAAGACACTTATATTATCCATAATCCCATGAAAAAATAGAAAAAAAATTTAGAAAACATAGGCATTGATAAACAATTAACATTGATAAAATAGGGTTATTGATAAACAATTAGAACTGAAAATAAGGGAAAATGATAAACATATGTAAATGTATGAAAAAATAGAAAATAATTAGCAAACATATGCATTGATATGTTTTCTATGATCCTATGCACACTTTGAACAAAGTTTGTCTTGGAAATTAAGTTTGTCATAGCCATTTAGCGATATATAAACTATTATAACCCTATTTGAAGTGTTTTGGGGTATTTATTTTCTCATTTTGCATTTTTGAATGGTTTGATGTACTATTTGTGTTCCTAGTTGTCTTGATACCATTGAACATGCTTATGTAACTTTTCATACTTGTCAATAGTTATTTCCTATGAGATCTATTAAATCATTTGTAAAGGATAATGTTTTAAATAATCTTTCGATTGGTTGAATTCCCCATCTAGATTAGCACATATTAGTTTCTAGTTATTAAAAAATCAAAGATAAATTTATTTCACAAGTTTATTTCTTGTTGAAATAATCATGTGAAAAAAACCTAGAACTTATCCATATTAATCCAAATTTGACATGTGGTGTCAATTCTTCTATCTCGGAGCCCAAGAGTTATGGTTACTTCGAGAATTTTATTTTGTATTAGTCATAAGTTTTATAAGGATATACTAGTTAAACCAACCACTAGGTTGTAAAATGCACTTCCTATTCGAAATATTTTATTTCAAAGATTATTTTAATTTAGGGCTCCATGTAAGCTGGCCATACCTTTTTGGTCTTGCTATGAGATGCTAAGAAAACATGATGAGTTATAGATCCCATTCATCTTTTTAGATAATTTTGTTTTCTCTCTTAAGATATATTCTTTTAAATATTTCCTTATTGGGACTGACACATGCCATATTTAGCATGGATGATTTCCTTGAAAAGCTAAGTTATGTTTTAATAATGTTATAAATTTATTGTGGACAATAATATAAACTTTATAAAAACTATTCAATCAAAATATAGTTGGTTGGTCTTCTTAATGGATTCTATAATAAGAGAATGAAGCTCAAATTAGTAAGGTTTATACCTTAGTTAAATTTCCAAGGCCCCTACCATAACTCAAACAGAGAAGCACAGTATTCTTGATTCTCAAGGGTAGCTTTCCATTCAAATGTAAGACCTAATAAGTTGTAAAATGATTCCTTTAAGATGGTTTTTAGAGTTATTGATAATTAGTTTTTTCTTTGTTGTATACCATAGTTGTTATGTAGTTTTTAGACATCTTAATTCTTTGAGTAGCCATCTTTATCTAATTTTATAAGTTGCCATTTTTAGCTATGTAAATTAAGTAAGCAAAGTAGTTATTGTAGGTACATTCCTTGAAAAATTTAGATTTTCTCAAACATTTGAAAGGAGTTACTATTATTTGCACTAGAGGTATCTATTGCTCCTTATAAGAAAGGTAATGTGGTCTTGGAATTTATTTATATTTGGATTATACACAATTTCACTAGAGATCTTGAAACAAATCATGCAAAGGCAAAATGGGGATCAATAGTTGTAAGTATCATTATAAGCTTTGCATTAGAATAACTTAATTCAATTTTGTAGTTAATAGTGTACCCTAAAATTTCACAAACTAAAATTACGTCATATAGTTGTTAAATAGTTTTAATCTAAAAAAATGGTCTATAACTCATTGCTTGCTTGTCCTGAGGCAAATGTAAAGGTAATGCTCTTTTGAAATGCTAAACATATATTATTCTCTTAGGCAAGGGTTTGAGATTCAACAATGCAGACAATGTAATTTATTTTATGGTAACCAACCTATATAGTAAGTGCCTTCCTCTGGGATGCTATAGAGAATGTGGTACAAGCTTACGGAATAGGGTAATGTTGCACAAAGTCATGTAGATGTTGAAATGGAACGAGGTAATGGCAAACAAGTTCTACATACATCGAAATGCAAAATAATGTGCGAGTGACTTATCTAACTTTTATTTTGTCCAGTCAACAACCATAATTTGTTCAACTAAGATGAATATTTAATTTTCTTGGCCAACAAAATTATATGCCATATTAATGGACATTAACATAACAGTGAGCAATGAGTGTTGACAATAAAGTGGGGCCCACAAACATGTTAATTGGAAACTCAAATGCCTAGTGGGTTAAGGCACTCTTTAAGAAACTGTATGTTATCACCTATAGGTAACTTGTTGAAGAAGCTTCCAAACAATGATCTGAGCGATGACATCACTAATTCATTCATTGTTAAAATGTATATTTTGGTTCAATGCAACTTCATGAAAAACTGAAAATGACCTAATGATAATATACTAGACCATGTCCCACTCAAATATATTCCTTGAAAACTCATTTTGAGGTTATCTTTGGAATAAAATCTAAATTCTAAATAAAATTAGAGAATATTTTTATTATTATAACTTATATGGATCTTTAAAATATATTGGTCGTCCTTTTTTATATTGATTTATCCTCTCTCACAAGTAAAAGAAATACCTACATTCAGTCAAATCGATTATTTGAATAAGAGTTTCCTTCCTACCCCCGTCAAAGGAAAAACGTATGAAGAAATGAATTCATACCATTCCATCACGTGGATAAAAAGTGTCAAATTGTCTTCTATTTCAAAGAGAACATTAAAAGCATATAAGCTAATATAGTCAAGATTTGCCGGATCTCTTGCTGCTTTTCAAAAGGCTAAACCCTAATATAATCTAGAGACTTAGTAGGGTGGGCAGGAAAAACTGTTTATTAACTTCAACCGCGTAATGCATCTGATTCTTTGTGATCACCAAAAGGACTTAAAATTCTACAGGGACGAATAGACGATGACCTTTGAACAACTCTGGCAATGTTTCCATGGTTTTTTCCTTCGTGACTGACAAGTTTAGGTTGAATGTCGGCACAAAGACGGAAGAAAACTCAAAATTGCGCGTGGACGCGCACTTACACTCCTTTACATTTCCAGAAATGTTCTTCCGTGCTTCTAAATTCTAATGACTAATTAGTATTAATATGTCACTATGTTAACGAAAGCCCTGTCAGAGAGATATACACATGATATATGTAACACGAGAGGAAAATATATGCATAGATTGTCAGAATGAGACAATATATCCGTTCCAAAACCCCTCGCCTACGTTGGACTCCCGATCTTCACCAGTCTTTTCTCAATGCAATTTGTTGTGTTGGAGGTGAAAACAGTGAGTGCTTTAATGCCGAATGAAATCAAGAATCACATGATTTTTTTCTCTTATTTTGGATAAGTTTTTCATGTGTTATTCATTTCTATTTTGTGCAGAGGCCACACCAAAGCTTATCAAGGAGGCCATGTGCATAAATGGTCTGAGAACTTCTCACGTCAAAAGCCATCTTCAGGTGACCTCTTCAAATATAGATCAATATAAAAATTAAAAGAAATAATACAAACTATTAAAATAAATATATAAATAAATTGGCTGTATAAGAGGACGCCACAAGACTGCAAAATTATGAATTTTGAACATGTTGAACTAGTGGGAATTGAATAATAATGGCTATTGAATAATCACATCTTCCCTGTCTAATATGGCTAGAATTGTTTATATATATGTGAATGAAAAAACAATTATTACCACTATATATAAAGAGACATAATTGCAGATACTACCCAAAGAAAAAGTAGCTATTTTCAAAATGAATTGAGATGTATTCAATTGACAACATGAGATTTATCGCCGAATTTTGGCAACTGAAAGGAAATCCACATATCCCCATACCAGAAACTCAAACACATAGCTAAATAGTATCCATGAACAAGACTTATATTTATTACACATTCATAATTATTATACAGTCAAAACCTCCTTTGTTGCAATAGATTTTCTGAAAGAATATGTAAAAATAAGTTTTCTATAATTAAAACACGAAGGAAAAAAAAAATTGAAAACTTGCATAAGAATAAAGCTAAATAAAACAATAAATATTAAAATATATATATAAATAATAATTTCATATTAATTCAATGATTATCCAATACAAATTATTATCTCTGCTGGGAAGCGCTTATATGTATATTATTGAGTAGCAGATCTACATGAATCTATAATTTTCTATAATTTAGAAAGTTCAGTCAATTAGAAATAACCAGAAGCAGCTTTTTTATGATGTAGAAATTTCTATATTCATATTTTATGATTTCGAAGTTTCTTATTTTTTTTTAAGAAGTTTCTACAAACATCTAATAAATATTACTTTTCCTAGCATCTCCCCTTAAAATTGACTAGATGAATCTACAAGAAAAAATGGAGAGGAGGACATTATGCTTGTCCCACTTAATGTCCATCTCCATCATCCCAAACATTCCACCCAATTTCAAGAATTTGGCTTCCGTCATACTCTTTGTAAATGTATCAATTACTTGTTCTTCACTTGGACAAAACTGTAAATCGACAATTTTAGCTTAAACAAGATCTTCAATGTAATGAACATCAATCTCTATATGCTTGGTTTTAGAATGGGCTGGGTTATTAGCAACCAATATAGAACTTTGATTGCCACAAAATGAAGTAGTAGCAGAACATTGTTCAAGACTAAGCTCAAGTAAAAGATTTCAAATCCAAACTGCTTCTTTTCCTGCTTCCTTTGTTGCTCTATATTCAGTTTCACATGAAGATATAGATGTAGTAGTTTAATTTTTTCTGCTCCATCTAATTAAACCTGATCCAAGCTGAAAATCATATCCACCAGTCTATATCCTTTCGTCTGTATCACCACCCCAATCCGAATCCGTATAACCTTAAATAACTTTGTGATTTGAATATATAAAAAATGCCAAAGAGAATTGCACCACAAATATAATGCAAAATTCTTTTGGCAGCCTATCAATGTCTTTCTCTTGGTTCTTTGAAGAATCGAGACACTAAATTGACTGAAAAATAGATATTTGGTGTAGTATGTGTCAAATATACTAAGCTACCAATAAGTTGCCTATATAATGTGGCATCTACCTTTTTTGTAGAACATTTTTTTAAAAACATAATTCCAGACTGAAAAGAAGTAGAAGCAAATTTGCAATCAAGCATTCGAATATTTTCTAAGAGATCCAATGCATATTTTGATTGTGAGATGAATATCCCATCATGTAGTCTACAAACTTGCAACCCTAGAAAGTAATTTAGTTCACCAAAGTCACTCATGTTGAGTGTCCTTTTAAGATAAGATTTTCAATCAATGATTAGTCCAATGTTTAGTCTAGCAATTTATGTATAAATAAATAGCTTCCAAAATAATTTCATCTTTAACTTTATTCACATAGATATCAGATCTGATTTACACATTTTGAAAACCATGATTTTGAAAATACTTATCAATATTTTCTTATTTAAGACCGTAGAGTGACTTCTTCAATATGCAAAACACAGTTGGGATATTTTTGATATATATAACTAATTGACTGATCCACTATATTTATCCATTAAGATTTCCATTCAATAGTGATTTTTTAACATCCATCTAATGAAGATGCCACCCAAGACTACCATCCAAAGAAATAATAAATCTAACCGTGTTCATTTTAATGACTGGACAAATGTTTCTTCAAAACCAATGCCCTCTTTTTTAATGAAACCCTTCTTAACTAATCTAGCTTTGACTTTTTCTATAGCACCATCTGATTTAAATTTTGTTTTACAACCAATAGCATTCTTACCTTTCGGGAGGTGCGCAAGTTCGCAAGTTTTGTTCTTCATTAGTGCATCATATTCTTCCTTCATGGATTTGCTCCCAATTTTTTCTTACCTCTAGCATGCTGAAATGGATCTGGATCATTGATTTGCAACACTTTAGCCATGAGTGCAGTTCCATTCCTTTCTTTGGTTCCACACTCATAAATTTATCTAATGCTCCTTGTATTTTTGTGTATTTGAAGCAACAACTTCTTCATCACTTCCTGAAAAAGAAGGCTCATCAAAAGCATTAGATGCTTCATTTTCAAAATTAGTTTCATTTTCCAATCTTATAGTGGTGTTTATCTGATCATACTCATACAAATTTCACTTGTCTAAAAATACGAAAGTGTATGTTGTTTTAGAAAAGGATACAAGCTTTGAATGTTTATCGAATTTTACATTTCTATTGAGAAAGAAATTGCTTTTTCTCAAACTATATGTCTTATGAGCCTTTGATTATTCGATATATCCTAAAAAATAAACATTTATGGATCTTAGGCTCCAATTTTTCCCTCTTTCTTTTCAAGATGTGTGCCCAAGCAATGCATCCAAATAGCTAACATGAGGTTATGAGGTTTTCTTCATTCCAAATTTCTTCAAGAGTAATAGTTATAAGAGTTTTAATAGGTATTCTATTCAAAATCTATTCAACACGAGAAAACAAAATCCCAAAATTTATTATCCAAAATCATAAAATGCAACATACAACGAGCAACATACAACAAGATATGTATGGAACTGTTCTTCAAAGCATAATATCATGTCTTTTAGAAAAATATCCAAATGAATGACTTCAATATTCTCTCCCATTATACAACGTTAAGTATTTGATTTTTCTGTCACACTGCTTTTCAACTAGTACCTTAAAATTTTAATTTTTTTAATACTTCATTTTTTATTTTGAGAAAATAAACCCATACATTTATACTATAATCATTAATAATGATGAGGAGGTACTTGGCACCAAACAGTGAAAGAAAACCTGGTTCAAATAAATCACTATGAATCAATTGAAGTGGATGATTGACTCTCCATGCTTTCCCTGAATAAAAAGGATCTCAATAATGTTTACCTAGAACACATCCCTCACAAACACCTTCAGAAAATGAAATCATTGTTAATCCTCTAACCATATTCATTTTAACCATGTCTTGTAATTTTTTATAATGTATATGCCCAAGTCTAGCATGCCAATTTTTTGAAATACAATCAGTCTGAGAAATAAAATCATGAGAAGATAAGCTCTTACCATCAACAAAACCATGAAATATGAAAATATTATCTTTATGATCAATTCTACCAATAAAATTTATATTGCTTGGCTCTATTCTATATCTAACATCAATCTGATTAGAAGTAACAACAAACTCATAACCAACTACAATAATTTTTTAGATTGAAATAAGATTTAATTTTAATCCTTCAATGAATAAAACATTTTTTAAATTCTCATTTCTCACATTAACTATATCAGTTCCTAAAACATGGAGTTTTGTTTTATTTTGAGATATAATTTCTTCATTTGAATTCTTTCCCCAATAAAAACAAATGAATAATGATCTATCCTCAGTCATGTGAAATGATGCTCCTGAGTCTAATACCCATTACCTATCAAAATCTAAAGTAAAAGTAACCCCCATTGATAATCATGGATTCAATTTTTGGTTCAGAAATTACCTTAGAAGAACTCATAGCTAATTTCTTGAAGGAAATGGGCAAAAAATGTGTTTTTCATTATGAAACACCCTTTTATTTTTTTATTATGCTTTAGTCTTAGACCAGGGTCCCATGCTGTGGGACAACTAATTATTTTAAGAGGGTACTACTGAAAAATTATATGAGATGTTTTCCTTATGAATAGTTTCATAATTTTTTAAAAAATTGCAATATATATTGATTATAAAAATTAGGAGTATTTTACTAAAAAATTGTTTGAAAAATAAAATAAAAAATTGAATGGATACAAATATTAACAACCAAAAATTTAAGAGCAGCCATGCCAATCATCAGCACCCTACTACTTCTCATCCCTCAAAAACTTCTTCTTAAACGTAACTACTTATTTTAAGGTACAAATATTTTATAGATAATTTTTAATAATGCATAAGACCATAATACTCAAAATTATAGAGACAGTAACCCCAAACATAAGACTTCTCTTTATATTACCATCTTTTATCATTCTTTGTATTCAAAAAGAAATTTTCCATATGATTTTTCACATCCACAATATCTATAAATAATGGATATTCTATATTTTACTTTTCTGCAGCACCATTTTTAAATTTTTTGTTAAGAGGATCATTATTAGACTTCCTTTCTTTCTTTTTCTTTTCTCTTTTATTTTTTTTTTTCTTTTTCCTTTTCCCATTTTTTCTCCCATCAAAAAATGCATTGAAATTATTTCTAACTTCGAAAAAAAAATATAGTGATATATGTATAATTATTCTTTTTTATGAATTCTTTACTAAGCTAAGATTCTTCATCTAATATTGAATTATAAAACTGATCAAAGGATTTAGAAAATTTAAGTGGTGGAGGAAACTTGCTTTCAACTGATATAACTAATTGAAAAACTTTTTTTAAATATGACACTTCATTTAAATGATCAACTGTTTATTCAAAATCAACAAGATTTAAATTGATGAATATCTCTTCTATGAAAAAAGTATTAGTAATGTCAATATCTTTATAATTTTACTTCAATTTTTCCATAGTTTTATGGGACCATCTGCATCAGAAAATCATCTATTAATATTTGGGCTCTAAGCTTTACCAATAATACTTATTGCTTGCTTGCTTCATCTTGTTTTTCGAAAGATCCATTTATTTATTATTGCGTTGGGGCTCCAAAAATTATTTATTGACCATTCTGGATATTTCCTTCGCTCTTACCAAAAAAAAATTAACCGCAAGCTTCCAATCTGCAAAACCACTTTCATAAAATATGGGAAAGACTTCATTTGTTAAACCCATGAGATTAGAAAATAATCAAACTCACAAAAACCTATTCACTGAATTCAAATAACCAATCTAGCTGCAATTTATCTACCTAAACGTAACTCAATATTTTAGGCTCAATAAACCGTTGGCTTTGGTCACATGAAAGAATATATCAAAAGAATTTTGTTGTAACTAAAACATATAAAGAAAATTATTTAATAAAATTAAATAAGATAATAAATATATATATTTTTTTAAAATCTATTAATTTTATATTAATTCAATATTTATTCAAAGCAACATTTATTTATAATGTGAGGTTTTTTTTTTTTAATATTGGTAATGCTATTGGCAAGTTTGTGTGCCTTGGTCCCTTAACTTCTGAAAAAGGACATTCTACATATGTTAGATTGCTTGTCTATGTGGATCTATCCAAAGAATTACCGATTCAAGTGGAGTTGACTATGAGGAATAAAATATGGGTTCAGCTGATAAATTATGAGGGCCTATCATTTAGATATCATAGAGATTTCCTCACAGAACATTTGATAAATGATTGCCCTAACCTGAAACATAAAAGAGGAAATAACTAGTGGGTAGATGCAAATTCAGAATATTTAACAATAGAAGGAAATTTAGATTAAGGGGAAAATGAATCGGAAATGTTCCCAAAAACCCTGGTTAAGAACTTGAACAAGGATGGGAAGGCTATGATCATGGAACTTGATGGAAAAGAGACACTAGTGGTAGAATCACATAAGAAAGAGCATATGTCATATTCTAATACACATGAAAAGGAAAGTCTCAAAAAATTTAACATGCCTTCAAGGGAACGTTGTTTAGAAGTTCTTACAAACCAAAGTTTAGAGCCAACTTTGGAGTTACACATTCTCATATTGCCAAATTCAGAGGAGGGCAATGGGTGGAAGTTAGTGAAAGGAAAGAAAGAGGTAAAAAGGAAACAATTACATCTAATATGTCTCTTAGATATAAATTAGAAAATTGATATAGAGAGAGTATTTTTTTTCATTAGATTGTAGTAGATATAGCTCAATCTGGTGAGCATGCCACTATTGTTTTGATACAATTTAAGTTTTTTGGGTTGGTTCCTTGAAAAACCCTCTTTTTTGTTATTCTTGGACTGCTATTGGTCGGTTTGGATCCATTAGTATGCCTTGTTGTTCTCTCTTTTTTTGCTGGGCATTATGTAGCACTTTTTTGTTTGTATTGTTTTCTAAGGTATGGGGTCCTTAGTTCAGAAAACCTCCCATTTATTCTTAATAAAAAAAAAATTATATTTATAATATTAAGTAGAAGATTTATGTTCATTTATGTTAGAAAACTATGCGTTCTATAGTATAGAAAAATAGTAAAATGTAATAATAAAGATAATTAAGTAGTCAAAATATTTAATATGTATAAGACAAAATACAAGATTTATGTAGTAAAACTTAAATAAAGTTAAGAAAATATCCAGAGTATAAGATATTAAGTTTTGTTAATTTCAAGATGAACAGATTACATGTGAATTCATTGTATAGATTATACACAAATTCAATAAATATAAATACATCTAATTGACAAAGTATCATTAGAATTCCTCCTCTTAAAAATAGAATGAAAAAATGTTATTAGGACTTTCCTTCCTAAAAATAAAATTTGGTAAAATTTGTCTTCTTAGAAACAAGAATTTAACTTCTTAATTTTATATTTTGAAGGCGCTGCCCCAAAACCCTACCAATGAGAATTTATAGGATATCACCGTCCCTATAGACTGCCCACTAACACACCTTCCTATTAATAAATGGGATATAAACCCCACCACAAAAAAAATTAAAATTTTATTTTATTATCACATATCTACTATCTAAAAATTTTTATATTTTATAAAATTTAATATAACTGGAAGCTTTTCTCCTCTCTATCAATTTCGACTTTAATTAGCTAGAAGCCTTTTTATTATATAAAAATTTCTAAACTCATTTTCTATTATTTGAATGTTTCCTATTTTCTGATTTTTTTATAAACATCTAATCAATATTACTTTTCCTAACAATTCTTTGTAGCTTTGAAAAAATACAGGTATATGTTTATACATGTACTAGACTTATTTTTTTTTAAAAGGCTTTCAAATAGAGATGATAGGCAGCATTTAGTCTCCAAATCCCAAACCTAAAAGACTACGTATGCCTTATTATAGAAGCACTTTATTATATAGTTCTTTCACAACTAATTTGATCTAAATAAACTTTGCATTAAATGAATGTAAAGTTTTGTTTTTTTTTAATATATTTATTATATTTTTTTGAAAAATGTGTAAAATTTAATTCGATATTTCTGATCCATTACCAGAAAGAATTAGCACACGGTTTTTCAAAAATACTTTACATCTGATTTACATGACTTGTAAACATATCAAATCTCTAATTTATATTAATTATTTTACCTTATATAATACATATTACATGTTGTTTGGGGGCACAATAGACACCCTCCTTATTGTACCGGACTTTATCTTCCGTCAATTAACCTTTATATGTATTTGTAAACATTAATAAGAATGGACCAACTCTAGCAATAATTGCATCGTGTTAATTGCTAGCTACGGCAGCTGTAGATGTGGCATACGTATAGGAGGAAATTGTTGGAGGACAGAGAGAAATAAAAATAACAAAAATAATGTACGCCAATTGATTATTACAGCAATGAAATTTTTTTATTGAATCTAATTAATTTTTTGTCACAAAATCTGCGATCAGGTTCACATAAATAGAATTAAAGAATAAATTAAATTGGAAATAAACTAATGTTTAACTGTTGTAACTGAAACAATTGTCCATGTAAACTGTGTTGTGACTGAAACAATTGTTCATGCACACTGCTTGCATGATGGAGACTAAACAAGCGGAGTGGAGAAATTAACTGCAGTTTTAACACTCCCCCTTAATTTCTACCACTAACTACTTTAACATTTACAATGCCTAAATTTTGTCTTAGATAATCAAAACTCTCTTTTGCTAATGCTTTTGTGAATATATCTGCCAATTGATCTTCAGATCTGCAAAACTCCAAATGGATTTCTCCATTGTTCACTAACTCTCTGATAAAATGAAATCTTGTATCAATGTGCTTGCTCCTCTTGTGAAAAACATGATTTTTTGACAATGCAATTGTTGATTTATTGTCACAAAAGATTGGTGTTGACTCCTTCTATACTTGTAATAAATCTGTCAATACTCTCCTCGTCCAAGTTGCTTGACATGCTGCTAATGTGGTTACTACATACTCTACGTCAGCTGATGTAAGTGTCACTATAAGTTGTTTTTTGGATGCCCATGTGACCACACTTATTTCAAAAAGAAAGACTTATCCAGAAGTACTCTTCCTGTCATCAATGCTACCTACAAAATCACTATCAGTATAACCAATCAAATCAAAATCATTAGTTGTGGAATATAAAATTTCATATTTTGTTGTTCCTACCACATATCTCAATATCTTCTTTCCAACTTGCCAATGTGAGTCTTTTGGTGACTACATGAATCTAGAGATTAAGCTGACCCCATACATGATATCTGGTCTTGTAACTGTAAGATACATCAAACTACCAATTAGTCTTTTGAATGTTGTAGAATCAACATTAGGACCTTTGTCTTCTTTTCTAATTTTGGTCCCTATAGCAACTAGTATAGGTGCTGATTTACAATTCAACATCTTAAACCTCCTTAACACATCCTTTGCATATTTAGTTTGACAAATAAAAATTTCCTTCTCTGATTGTACAACTTCAATGCCCAAAAAATACTTCATTAATTCTAAATCTATCATCTCAAATTCTTTCTTCATTGCTAATTTAAATGTGTCTACAAACAAATTTTTAGTGAAAATCAAATCATCAACATACAAACACACAATCAAAATCTGGCATTCTTTGTTAATTTTTGTGTGCAATGTAGGCTCACTATTGCTTCTGCTAAATCCATTATTTTTCATGTATGAATCAATCCTACTATACCATGCTCTTGGTGCTTATTTGAGACCATAGAGGGCCTTCTTCAATCTGTAGACTTTTTCTTCATGTCCATGACTTCATAACCTGGTGGTTGTTTCACATACATTTTTTCATCTAGAAAACCATTCAAGAAGGCTGATTTGACATCCATTTGATATACTTTTCAATTATTTTGTGTAGCTATTGCTAAAACCATTCTAATAGTATCAAGTCTAGCAACTAAAGCAAATGTTTCATTATAATCAATTCCATGTTCTTGTGTAAAACTTTTTGCTTCTAACCTTACCTTGTGCTTTTCGATCTTGCCTTGTACATTAAATTTGGTCTTATAAGCCCATTTGACTCCTATGCAATCGTTACCTTTAGGTAGATTAATTAGATCCCATGTTTGATTTCTCTCAATGGCATTCATCTCTTCATCCATTGCTTTTATCCAATGTTCCTCATTAACTGCTTCTTCATAATACACAAGATCATGAGAAAAAAAGACAAAGTTTGAACACAAATCTAACTTCTCTTCTTCTTGATCATAAATCTCATTCAAATTTCTCATTTTCTTACCTTTAAATTTTGATCTTAAAGTGGCAAGAGTTGGATCTGATTTATCACTTACTTATGAATTAGGAGTAGGATGGCATGCATGACCAGATGATTCACCTTGTGCTAAGCTCCTAGGTGTTCTTAATGGAGTGCTTGTTCTTGCTTGTGGAGAAAATTGATCACCTTGCAAATTTTGTTCTTCGGATTCTTCTTCATTTTGGAAAATTGGTGCTCCAATTGTGATAGTTTTATCAATGCTTCTTCTTCTTTAAATTCCACATCTCTGCTAATAATCACTTTCTTTGAAATGGGGTTATGCAACTTACAAGCCTTTGATTCTTCACTATAGCCAATAAAAATGCATTTCTCACCTCTATCATCAAGTTTTCTTCTCAATTTAGATGGTATAAGAGAATATGCAATACAACCAAATTTTTTGAAATGATATACACTATGCTTCTTACCACTCTAAGCTTCTTGTGGAATTCGATCCTTGACACTCTTTGTCGGGCTTCTATTCAGAATATATACTACACATGCTACTACTTCTTCCCAATATTCATTTGACAAATGTTTGGCCTTCAACATGCTTCTAGCCATCTCCATGATTGTTCTATTCTTCCTTTCTGCTACACCATTCTATTGTAATGTGTACCTTGTAGTCAGTTGCCTTTTAATGCCATGATATCTACAAAAATCTTGAAATTCATTAGACATATATTTACCTCTTCTATCTAATCTAAGTACCTTGATGTAAAGGTCACTCTACTTTTCAACCATAGCTTTAAATTATTTAAATTTTTCAAAGGCTTCAGACTTTTCTTTGAAAAAATATATCCAAGTCTTTCTGCTAAAATCATCAATGAAGGTTAGAAAATAAGAACTACCTCCAAATGATGGAGTTTGCATTGGTCCACATAAATCACTATGGACTAGCTCCAATATTACCCTTGCTCTATATGAAGCTCCTACTAGAAAGCTCTCTCTATGCTGTTTTGTCAGGATGCAACTCTCACATGAACTCCCTGGCTGCTCTATTGGTGGTAATCCCTTCACCATATATTTTTTTTGTAACAAATTCAAACCTCCAAAATGTAAATATCCATACCTTAAATGCCATATCCATGATTGATCTAGATGCATGGTTTTGAAGTGGGCTTCCTCTTCTCCTTGGATGCACTGAATTCGAAGAGGGAACATCAAATTCTTGGTCATCTCCACTTTTTTTATCAACCTGTCATTTGGAAATTTGTCAAGTATTGTGCAAATATTATCCATAAAAGATACTCTGTAACCTTCCTGTACTAATTGCCCAACACTCATATAAGATTATGCTTTAGTCTAGGTATAAAATAAACATCAAGAATAAATCTTCTTTCACCATTTTTTGCCAAAACATTTATTACTCCTTTACCCATTACATCCACTTTATTATCATTTCATAATTTCACTTCAGATTTTACATAATCATCAAGACTAGCAAACAATTCTTTATTCCCTATCATATGGTTACTGCATCCACTATCTAAAAACCAAATATCTCTAGCATTTTCTTGAGCAACATGACAAGTGAGGAATAAGCTTCTAGAATTAGAATTAGATTCATTTGTGTAATTAGCATTCTACTTGTCCATATCTCCTTGTTTTTTTCTGCATTCACTTGCATAATGTCCATACTTTTTGCAGTAATAAAATTGAATGTTAAATTTATCAAACCTCTGTGAATTTTGCTAGAAGTGATTGTTGCCACGTCCTCTATTGTTGTAGTTTTGATTATTGTTTTCACCTTGATCTGGATTGTTCCTTCCATTTCTGCCTCTGCCTCTTCCTCTGAAATTTGACCTTCCTCTTCCTCTTCCTCTGCCAAATGATACCTAAGACTTGAAAGCATTCTCAAAAGAAGTATTGTTATTCCTATTCATTCTGGATTCATGTGTTAACAAAGATCCCATTAATTCATCTACTGATAACTGTTCCAAATCTTTGGTTTCCTCAATAGCTACAACTATTGCATCAAATTTGTTGGGTAAACTCCTAAATATTTTTTATATGATCTTCTGATTTGTTATTGTTTCTCCATTAGATCTAATTTGATTCACAATATCCAATACTTGACCCATAAATTGGTCTATAGACTCTGAATCATTCATTTGCAAATTTTCAAAATTTCTTCTAAGAGATTGCAATTTAGCTACTTTCACTTTTGTATTACCTTTATAGGTAGTCTCTAATATTTTCCATGTCGACTTGGATCTCGTTGCTACTGCAACTCTAAAAAAAATGGATTCATCCATTGCCTGTTGGATTAGGAATAGAGATTTTGCATCCTTTTTTTTGTTTTCTTTAAGCTCTTCTTTTTGTGCTCGAGTTAATCCCTGATGGGCAGCCTCATCCTGTGGTTCTATAGAGCCATTTTCTACCAAATCCTAAACATCTTGTGAGCAAAATAATGTTCTCATTTTAATTGCCCAAAAATCATAATTATTACCATTTAAAATGGGAATCTGGGGTTGAGAAATACTATTGTTTGTTGCCATGTCTCAAGCTGAAAGACCACACTAGAAAAAAATAGTAAATGCTACAGCATTCAATCTCTCCTCAGAGATCTACACTTGCAGGATTCTACTACTACTGCAGCCTTTCTCTTCCCTGGATCTTGTCTCCAGCGCTCTAGGTCTGCGCTTTAGCTGGCTGTGCTATTATCTTATTTGGCACACTTATTGCCTCTCTCCACTTTTCACGCTTCTGTAGCGTTCTTTTCTGACTATCACGACCAGAATGAAGCAAATAGAGATAAATTTCATGGCTCTTTGGCTTGGACACATCTGTTTCTTCTTTACGCATCACTTTTCTACTGTATGTCGCCGCTCTAATTGCACTTTACATAATTATTGGACTGCTCTCCCAGGGTTCACCAATTTCTTCTTTGTGACCTGGTTTCTGCTGCTTCCCAGATTCAAAGCCTTGGCTCTGATACCACTTTGTTGGAGGACAGAGAGAAATAAAAATAACAAAAATAATGTATGCCAACTGATTGCTATAGCAATGAAATTTTTTTATTGAATCTAATTAATTCTCTATCACAAAATATGCGATCAGGGTCACATAAATAGAATTAAAGAATAAACTAAACTGGAAATAAACTAATGTTTAACTGCTGTAACTAAAACAGTTGTCCATGCAAACTGTGCTGTGACTGAAACAATTGTTCATGCAAACTGCTTGCATGATGGAGACTAAACAAGCGGAGTGGAGAAATTAACTGCAGTTCTAACAGAAACCTCTCTAGGCTAACGATGCAGCGTTTGAATACTTAATGCTTAAGAGTAAGCTCCCTTTAGCAATGTAAGTAAAGTAAATATGGCAAGCTGTCATATAAAATCGACACTAGCATTAAAACTGGTTTCTTCGAAGTCTGACGGCATCAATTTGATACAGATGAATCCAAAAAAATTCCAAACAATGTCTGTTTTGTTTCTTTACTATTCTATTATCAATGTTATTTCTTGCGTGCACTTCAGATGGCAGCTTAATTTGTAATGGTTATTTGATTGATCACGTGTAAATTAAAGCCTAGTTTATAATGCTTGATCGATGATCACTTGTGTAATCAGATGTTTAGCAAACTGAAATTTCCATGATATTGATCATTTCTCATGGCAGCTTCTCCTAACATCTCTGGTTTATATTGTCTTGCAGATGTACCGGAATATGAAGAAATATGAAAATTGCCAAGGTAATTAAATACTATTATCAACTAACTTTAGAGCCAATCCAAATCATTTATAAGAATTCGTAGTTTAAATCAACGGAATTAAGTCTAAGATTTCAGACCACTCAGAGAATGTTTCAATACCAATTTCAGGTTCCCATTAGGAACTAAAAATAATAAATATTAGTCCTCTATGATTATTAAAAGAAAAATATTGGAACATCCGGAAAACTGGTCTAAATTTTAGATGATAACTAAGGAAAAAAAATTGGAATAATATTTAATATTGATGTCATTATTGTGTTTTCCGACAGCACCCAAACACGGAAACTACGATCTAGACAAATTTGAGAATATGAGAAAGGGTCCCAAAGGCAAAGATGGCAACGCCTCACTTTCAAACCTTGACCAGAAGTTGAAGAACAACTCCTTGCTGTACACACACAAAAGGTGCTAAAATAAAATATATGACCCTTTGCATATGATTGAATAGTGGCGCCTTTACAGGATATTACTAATCTCATTCAATGTATTTCATGGTTTGGAAAATGCAGATTGAGGGCATGTGAAGTTCAACCTTCCTTAATAGATTGGGAACATGCCAATTCAAATGAACAAAGTAAAAGTTTTGAGGATTGCATTAATTATAGTAACAGTATTAGTGTTCCATCGAATTCATCTCATCAGCAAGTTTGGTATCAAAACGAACAAGTTAGAATCCAGAAGAACTCAAAATTAGATGCAGTGGTAAAATACAATTTCTCAAATTCCAATTTCCTGTTTGGGTTTTTTTCTTGATTATATATATTTTTTCTAGCCTTTGGGTTTTTCCTTAATTATATATATTTTTTCTAGCCTTCTTATATAGGCTAAATTAGTTTTACAAAAATTCTTTTTGTTGGATATTGATTTGGGTTGATGGATCCATTTGTATTTTTTCAACAGGAAAATAGCATGGAACAACTTTCTGAATTTATATACAGGCCATTGCACTGTACTCAAAAGAAGGGGGAGCAGGAACAACTTATCCCATTTGAATTGCAATTACAAAATAGCTTATGCCTCAATTATGAGAAATTTTCATCATATAGCACCTGCAATCAAAATAGGAAATCCGTTTTAGGACAGGATGAAATTTCATATAGCACCAGCAATGATTCAAAAACAGTTCTAATTTTAAATAGCAATCACTTTGATCGTTTTCAGAGAGCTGAATCGAAAGAACAAGACGGTTTCCCATTTGGTAAAAGCCCCATACTCAGAGAGGATGACGTCCGATTAGAGTTGTCAATGTCAATTTCGTAATCATTCTTGTGTACATATTTTACTATTTCGATTTCACTACTAACTTGTAAGGGGGAGTACTGTCAGGTATCTCATACTGCAGATCATTCTCTTTATAGCTGGGGCTTCTTTTTCGCTTTCTTGACTTACATTTTCAATAAATTCTAGTTGAGGGAAAGGATTAAATTTAAAGGGTTGGTCTTAGTTTCAAGTTGAAGTTGAAGGGTATTTATTAATCCCACTATTTCATGGTAAAAAGTTGTAAGAAATAGTTACACTTCGATTGATTATAGTAAATTAAGTATACACATCACTAAAAAGTATGTTTAATAAAATATTGAAGCTATTTAAATTATAGATTCCCATCAAAACAACCTCAAATATCTGACCTACCATTTGAAAGCATACCATCAAGTGTTTCCGCCTATCCAAGACTTGATTTTCACACCATAAATTGGACTAGCTCTGCATACCTTCTAATCATTGTTGAGAACGTAGAACTTTTTGTTTACAGAGATAAGCATTACAAATTAAAGCAAAGAAGTTGTTTTTATTAAGCCGTGATTAAACACAAGGCTTTGTGTGATATCTGGTCATATTGTAGAACAACGGATAAACAGTTTGTTACAACAAATAAAACTCAGACAATAATTTCTATTTTTTGTGCCAATCATAAACACAAACAATATTCACTTTTGATACATAATCAAACACAGAACTATGATAAACATTATTTTAAAACTTATATTGTTATAACAAAGAGCTTCGACACTCATTCATGCAAATACAAGTGCAGATTCAACCCATCAAAGCTTTGCTGCAATTTTTCATACATTATATTCTTAAAAAGGGTATTTGACTATAACAAGCTTTTACAAAAGAGGGTATTCAATTGCATAGTCTGGAAGACTCTAGATGCAATTAGAATGATAGAGCAAAACATTTAATGCATTAGATGATCATAACAAGCTGACATGAGAAAAACTACAAGGAAATAAAAATGTTTTAATGCAAATTGGTGAAGGTTAGCTGAGTTAGAAATGATGTGGCAATGGACATTAACATTTGTTGAACTAGAGTCCACATTCACCAACACTCCCCTTTAATCATCACTGCCACGCATATCAAATATGCATATGCTTTCCCAAAGATGCTCAAACATGTTCTTTACAAGTGGCTTTGTGAAGATGTCTGCTAGTTGTTCTTTAGATCTGTAAAATGTAAAACATATATATATATATATATATATATATATATATATATATATATATATATATATATATATATATCACCATTTTTCATCAATTCATGAATAAAATGATATCTAGTATCAATATGCTTGCTGCATTTATGAAAATTATAATTTTTGGACAATATAATGACTAAGTTGTCACAATATACCTTCATAGGTCCTTCTTGAATATGCCTTAAATCTAAAAGTATTGTTCTCATCCAAACTCCCTGCCAAGCTACTGATTTGGCCAGAACATATTACGTTTCCGCTGATGAATGTCAAAATTGGTTACTTCTTTGATGCCCAAGAGATAGCTTCCGATCCTACATGAAAAACATAACCTGAAGTAATTTTTATATCATCCATTCTACCTCCCCAATCACTATTCATATAACCAATCAGCGTGAATTTATTTGAAGGTGTATACCAGATCTCAAATTTTTTTGTACCAGCGATGTATCTTGGAATTCTTTTTTTCTCTTTTCAGTGAGATTCTTTTGGATTGTCCATGAATTTTGAGATAAGACTAATCCCATACATAATGTTTGGTCTTATGGCAGTTATCTACATGAGGTTGCCCACTAATCTCTTGAATAAAGTTGAATCAACACTCGAACTTTTGTCCTCCATACTAGATTTTAAACCCATTGCAACCAATGTAGGAGTTGAATTAACATTCAACATCTTGAACCTCTTCAACAAATCATTAACATACTTTGATTGACATATAAAAATACCTTGCTTAGATTTATTCATCTCTATGCCAAAAAAATATCTCATAAGCCCCAAATTAGTCATCTAAAATTCATCTTTCATGTTTTCCTTAAATGATTCAATTGACAAGCTTCTGATAAAAATCAAGGCATCCACATACAAGCATACTATCAAAATTTGTCCTTCATCATTCACTTTAACATACAAGGTGGGTTCATTGCCACACTTAAAAAACCCATTGTTTGTAAAATAAGAATCTATTATGCTGTACCAAACTCTGGGATCTTGTTTCAATCCAAATAAAGCAATTTTCAACTTGTAGACCTTGTGCTCTTCTACCAAAAAATCATAACTAGGTGGTTGTTTTATGTACACTTCCTCTTCTAAAATGTCATTTAATAATGTTGATTTGACATCTATTTGATAAACCTTCCAATTATTTTGAGATGCAATATAGATAACGCCATTCTAATAGTGTCTAATATTGATATAGGTGCAAATACTTTGTTGTAATCTATGCCTAGTTGTGTGAAGCCTTTAGCTACTAGTATTGCTTTATGTTTCTCAACTTTTCCATTTGCATTTAACTTTGTTTTGTAAACTCATTTTACTCCAATGGCATCATTTCCTTTAGGAAGCTCTACAAGATCCCAATTTTGATTCTTTTCAATTGATTGAATTTTTTTTATCCATAGCTGTAATCCAATTATCATATTTAATTGCATCCTCAAATTAGATTGGATTAGCTTGTGTCAAAAATGCAAAATCAGAACATAAATCCACATTTTCAACCTCTTGTGACTCATCATAAATCTCCTTTAGGCTACATGCTTTCTTTGAAGTGTTTATAGACCATGATCTCAATTATGCAAGCATTGGATAAAAAGACTCACAGTTATTACTTATTGGAGTAGATGGATTTGAAGTGGTGGGTGCCTTAGAAGGTGTTGTAGGAATATTTGCTTGTGGAGCTTGAGGAACATTTTATGTATCATCTTCTATTATCTCATTTTCATGTGGTATTCCTATTGTAATTGTAGCTATCTTGTCAATGCTTCCATCCCATGCTTCTCCTTCAACAAATTCTGCATCACAGATGATTATTACCTTTATTGTCACTAGATTGTATAGTTTATATGATTTTGATTGTTCACTATACCTCATAAAGATGCATTTTTTGCCTCTATCATCTAACTTTTTTATCAATTTTTGAGGTATCAAGGAGTATGCTACACATCCAAAGACTCTTAAATGTGAAGTACTATGCTTCTTTCCAATCTAAGCTTCTTTTGGTGTCTTATTTATCATTGTTTTTATTGGACACCTATTCAAAATGTATACCACACATGTAACTGCTTCAGCACAATATTCATTTGGTAGATGTTTAGCTTTTATCATACATCATGTTATTTTCATAATTGTCATATTCTTTCTTTTAACTACATCATTTTTTTGAGGTGTATATCTTGTTGTAAAGTGTTTTCTTATTTCATTTGACTTGCAGAAATTTAAAAAATTATTTGATGTGTATTCACCACCTCGATTAGTTCTCAATAATTTGATATAATATCCACTTTCCTTTTCCACTTGGGCCTTAAATTCCTTAGAAATAGTAAACACATCTTATTTATATTTTAAAAAATAGACCCAAGTTTTGCAATTGAAATCATTAATAAATGTCAAGAAGTATAGATTTCCACTTATGGATGGTGTTTGCATTGGTCCACAAATATATGAATGGACCATCTTAAGAGGATGCCTTGTCCTATTGGATTTTTCAACTGAAAACTTTTGTCTATGTTATTTTCCTAATATGCAACGCTCAAATGATGTTTTAGGTAGCTCTATTGGTGGCAATCTATTTACCATTATCTTTCTATGCAATAATTCTAATCCTTTAAAGTTTAAATGCCCAAATCTCAAGTGTCATAACCAAGATTGATTCATGTATGAAACCTTGAAAGATGCTTCAGCAATTTTTTGTAATCCTTAAGGTTCTAAAAATAGTTCACTTTAGATCTTAAGAGAAAACATTATATTCTTTGTCATTCTAACTTTTGTAATTAGCCTATTGTTAGGTTTTTTTAATCTAAAATCACATATTCACCATTCTCAAAGCATATCCTACACCCTTTTTGCACCAATTGACCAATGCTTATAAGATTAAGTTGCTATTCAGGAACATAGTATACATTGGGGATATGTTTCTTCTCACCTTGTTTTGTTATTATGTTAATTGATAATTTTCCCATGACCTATACTCAGTGATCATTTTCCAACTTTAATTCTAATTTAACTGAATCATTCATTGTCACAAACAACTCCTTACTTCCACTCATGTGATTATTGCACCTATTATCTAAGAACCATACTTCCTTTGAGCTCTCTTGTGTAATGTTACATGTTATCAACATTGTGTTTTGTTCACTAGTGTTGAGTTGGTTTTCATTTGTAAAGTTTGTCTTTTGCTTATTCATATCATATTGCCTTTTTCTATATTTAGATGCAAAATGCTAGAATATTTTACAATAATGACATTGGATATTGGATCTGTCATACATTTCTCCTTGATGATGGATATGAAAATCACTATTGCCTCTTCTTCTCATTGGTGTGAAAGACATCTGCAGGCTTAACGTTGGTCTTCTACTTTCAAATTGAGTAGATTATCTTCCTTTTCTTGGGGAAAATAAACCTCCACCTCTGTTGTAATTTGATCTCCCTCGTTCTACTAATTGAAGCTTGAGTTTTGAATGCATTTTCTAATGAAGAAAACCCTAAACAATTTAGCCTCTACTCATGCAATAGAAATGACCCCATTGATTCATCCACTGATAGCTATGTTAAATCCTTAGATTCCTTAGTGGCCACTACTACTGAATCAAATCTTGTTGGCAGGGTTTTTAATATTTTTTTCACAACCTTCTAGTCTTCCATACTCTCGTCATAAGTTCTTATTTACAATGCCCATTACATGTGTAAGTAATGAGTCTATACTTTCAGGGTCTTTTATTTGAATATTCTCAAAATCCTTTCTAAATATTTGCAATTTTGTAGTGCTATTTGTAAGCTTTCCCATGCTTGCTTTGATCTTGTGGCAATTGCAAATATTGGAAAAATTGAGTCCTCCATTGCTTGATGAATGAAGAATGGTGTCTTTACATCATTCTTTTTATTTTCCTTCAATAACAAGTCCTTCTTTGCTTGTGAGGGGGCTTGGAATGCTTGTTGGTTTGCTAGTTCAAGGAACTAATTTTCTACTAAATCCCAAACATCTTGTGAGCAGAACAAGGTTTACATCTCAATGCTTCACTAGTCATATTTCTTTCCATTGAACATTGGTATCTTGGGTTGGGTTAAACTTCCACTCACACCCACTGATTTTTCTAAACATAAAATCCTTCTTTACTCTCTGAGTGATTTATTTTTTTGTTAAAATAAACTTTTATACTCTACTTCGGTTAATCTCGGTCACACAGACTTCGGTCCAGGCATTGATATAATTTGGTTTAGCTTACATAGGCTACAGTCTTAGATTTACACTCTCCACAAACACTGGGAAGATTTATCAAACATAGACCAATTGATTCAAAAGGTACTGCCCTTGACTAAGACCCACTTAGACACATATAGCAGGTCAAAATCTAGCTTGGATTATTATTCTAATCAATCAATGTGGGCTGGGATTAAAAAAAGCTCTAGGCTTTGCTTAAAATAAAAACTTTGACTTGAATAAAGTGTTTACCTTGAAGCTTCGGCTCTCTACGTTTGTTTCTACTCTGCTCTTGTTCGCTTAAGATTCTGCCTTCCCCAAACAATCTCAGGATTTGCTAAGCTCTGATACCAGATTCGTAGAATAACAGATAGACAGTTTGATACAGCAAATAAAACTCAGACCGTAATTTCTATTTCTTGTGCCAATCATAAACACAAACAATATTCACTTCTGATACAAAATCAAACATAGAACTATGATAAGAAATATTTTAAAACTTATATTGGTATAGCAAAGAGCTTCAATGCTCATTCATGCAAATACTATCGCAGATTCAACGCAACAGAGCTTCGCTTGAAAATTTTCATACATTACATTCTAAAAACAGGGTATATGAATATAACAGTTTTTTACAAAATAGGGTATTCGATTGCATAGTCTGGAAGATTCTAGATGCGACTAGAATGAGAGAGAAAAACATTTAATGCATTAGATGATCGTAGCAAGCTGACGTGAGAACAACTGCAAGGAAATAAAAATGTTTAAATGCAAATTGGTGAACAAACTGCAAACAAGCCACTCCTTAAAATTGTGTTCAAGATATCCTCAATACATGCACCAACAAGAACTCCTATCAATGAAGGTTGAATTTGTTTCCACACCTACTCATGTTAGTATGTTTGTTTGAGTACTTTTTTTTTTTTTCGAATTTGAGAACAAACAGTGTCAGGCTGGATTACATTGAGTGTTGTGTTGTCAGAACATTCTAAGCAAAGGTTTAGAAAAAATAGAATTATTTTGGTGTAGAATAGGCATATCAAAACCAAGGATTAATAGAATAGACAGATTGATTTGGTATAGAACAATTAGATCAAAGGAGATCAAAGCAAACACAGATTGTTTCAAGTGCTCTTCGTGAGTGCAAGTGAAGAATTCTTGCTCCATGATTTTTTAGCAGGATTTTTTAATGATCGTAATGTTGAGCTCGGGATTGTGACCTTCAAAATTAGAAAATGCCCTTGTTAATAGTGTAGATTCAGGCCTCAAAAATGCCATTTTTAATAGTGCAGATTCTGCCTCGATTTTCCCAATATTTTTTCTTCTAGTATTTATTTGATATGTAGATGCAATTGCTGAGGGTTTGTACCATTTGATTGCTAGTGTGTGCGTGAGAGGTTAGCCTGCCACGACTTCGCATCCTATCAGATTGCATGTGTATTTCTTAGGAGATGGATAAAAATATTTCAGGTATGGAGAAGACCATCTCGGCTATGGAGAAAGTGGTATTAGAACAAAATTATTATTCCACGGTAAATTTGATGCAATAGATCCATCAGAACAAGGATATTCAAAAGATGATCCACATTTTGATTGAAGAATTGATCCAATATCAGACCAAGAAAGCCCAAAACGAATCAAACCAGAGAGATTATTTCTAATCAGAATCTCAGAAGGCATCCTAGCCCCTTCAAAATTACCTAGATAAACAGGTCATTTGCTTAGATGTGAGGATAGAAGCAGGTACTTGTTTGAAGGAAAAATTGATTAGACCTACCATTATCTTGTATACACAAATAGTGTACAAGGAAGTAGCTATCTTGTGGAATCAAGGTATTTTATTGGAAAATTTAATAAAATATACTTTTTTTTTTAGAGCAATTGATTAATTGGGCTTACACAATTTAGAAAGTGGATCTTCCCTTTTATTTCCCCTACCTCCCCAAAGGTTTGTTTGTTGTAACATTCTCTAACAAATAAGGTAGAGAAAAAAAAATTGGGAGGCCCTTAGTTTTTTAAAAATGTTGGTCTTTCTATTTTTAATTGGAAAAAGGGCCTTGGTGTTTCTAAATTGAATGTTTAGAGCTCATTAGTCTAGATCAAACTTTTTGGTTTACCCTTAGAAATCTTGAATGGCAATGCCCTATGTCATATTGGATTTGAAATTGGACCCCTACTAGACATTGATCCTATAGCTTTGAATATATATGGAGGTGCCTATACTAGATTGTTCATCAATCTTAACTTGAACAATCCTCTAGTCAAAGAGATTGAACTTGTGATTGGGGATCACATTTAAGTCCAATAATTTCATGATGAAAAGTTACCCTTCAGGTGGAATGGATACCTTACTTAGGGTCATTTATAGGAAAAATACCCCCTATTGGCTAAGCCCTGAAATCCTTCTACTATTCCCCACCCCAAACCCAATGTCCCCCTCCCTCCCCTGCCAAATCATTTTCTTATATGGGTCTAAAAATCCCAATCTCATCCCTGATCACCCATTAAGGTTCCAACTGATGTTGATATTCTAGACCCTAAACTTACTATGGATATTCATCTTTCCCTAGTGCATCAAGTAAACCTAGTCCTAGCTTACACCCCATCTCCAACCTTGGTAAAGTCTACTCCCCTCCATCTCCCTCATCTTTATTCTAATCTGCCCTCCTAATTTTCTTCTAAACCCCTTGAGCTTTATAGTTTGATTTTTAATTTTAATTGCATTCCTAATACCTTTGAGAGGGAAAATAAAAAATGAGGGGATAAATAAAATTTTAATCCTTCCATAATTCTTCAAGGGAATCAAATCCTTTTGCATCCTCTCTCTAGAAAAATCCCTAGCTTGGGCAAAGGAAAAGGAAAAGGTTCTATTTCATCTCACAATGGTTTATAATAACAAGTATGTAAGGTCCTCTTTACAAGCTCTAACTCTAAAAAATAAAAAACTTTGAAACAAAGAAGTGGGAAGAGTCCCTCTAAATATCAATGAAGATATCCTCATGCAATGTTATGGAGATGAGATCTCCCAAAAAAAAAAGGTTGCCTAAGAGACAACTTCAAGTCCATACCCCAAATTTAGTTTTTATCCAAGAAACTAAGCTTCTTGAAGCCATGCATCTAGATAAGTGTTTCAAAATCTTTCTTTCATTTTTAATTAGAGCTAAGGGATAGTCATGTGGCCTATGCATCCTCTTCAATAATTCTTCAAGTACTTGTTCAATTGTGGAATCTGGGAAATACTAGATATGTTTTAAAATCTCAAGCTTCAATGAGAACATGTGTTTTTTCATATTAATATTTATGCTCCCTTTATCCCAATTGATCAAAATAATATGTGGAAGTAAATCTCTTCCATTTTAAACTATTTTGAAGACGAACATTTTATGTCTGTTGGAAACTTCAACTATATCTTGAAAAATCATGAGAAAATATGTGGGATTCAGATAAATACTTGATCTTAATTATATTTCATCAAAAAATTTAGTGAAAATAATCTATGGAAAATTAGGACTAAATTTGGATCCTTCATATGGACTAGTAGAAGAGCTAGTTTTGGTAACATTTATGAACATATTGATAGGTTTCCAGTCTATAATCGTTGGTTAAATCAAAACTGGATCCTTTACACATATATTCCAAAAGTGTTAGGATTTGACCACGTGTCTAATTCCCTCTTAATAAAAATAGATAGTTCTCATTCTAGCACACCCTTTAGATTCAAATCGATGTATCTAAAGGAACCAAATATGATGGTCGTTATCAAATATTGGTGGAAAGAACTAATCCCTAGAGGCATGACTAGAATGTTTATTATAATAAAATTACTTTTATGTTTCACAATATTAGGATAATATATCACATAATTAAGATGAGAATAATTAGATCCACAATAATAATTAATAACTTGATAATTATGACTGAGCCACTTCAATGGGCAACCTATAAAATAATGCAATAATATTAGAATTTGTAATATGATGATAAAATACTAACCACTTCCTCCTATATGTACTCTACTTAGCCATGATTATTCCATAGACCGACCATACTAAGAACATAAAGAAATTCAAAAGATAACATGAAAGGTATGTAAGTTAAAAGTTGGCCACACATATCCATAAATGCACTATAGGTTAAGGATGTAGCATGTCCATGCTCTTCAAAAACATATTTCCTTCAATGTTGAATCAACTCTAGATATTGTTGTATGAAATCTTCATCCTCCCATGTTGAAGCTTCATGATTTAGAATCTTCCATTTGATCAAATACTCCTTAAGCTCTCTTATCTATATCCTTTTTATATGTGTGTGAAGGATCTCATCGGGTTCTAGAATGATTTTGCCTTCTTCATCCAGTTCAGTTAACTTAGTTTTGGTATAAACTATGTGTCTAATGACCCTATTGAATCAAGATGCATGAAATATAAGATGTATGTTAGTGGATTTGGGTAGCTCTAGCTTGTGTGCAACACTACCAATTTTCTATAGGATCTAATAAGGGTCATAATACTTAGGATAAAGTTTATTATACTTTTTTTTTGCTTCATATATATTTTATTGTATGACTAAAATTACACAAATACCTAATCATTTATTCAAAATGTTTATCACTATGATTTTGATCAACTTTATATTTCATTCTATTTTGTACCATTGATAAAATTTACCTTAAACTAGCTAGTACCTCATGTTGATGTTGAATGTGTTCCTCAACAACTCAAATCTTGGGTTGCACCTTTAAGGATGAAGTGATGGATAGGGAATTATATCCATAAAGTGTCAAAAATAGAGACAATTTATAAGAGTTATGGAAGAAAGTGTTATCCCACCATTTTTAATGCAAGCCAATAGACCCAACATTCTTATTTATCTGATGCAAAATAATGGAGACACCCTTCTAGGAATTTGTTATCAACCTTGGTTTGCCTATCATATTGAGAATGATTTGGCAAGATATGATCTAACTAAGTACCACAACATTCAAATAACATATTCCAAAATTAACTCATGAAGATAGGATCATTATCACTTACAATGATTTTGGGAATACCATGAAGCTTTTGAATTACATTGAGAAAAAAAAAACTATTGTACTAGCTATAAATGGTTGTGATAAGGAAAAAAATTAACATATTTCATCATTCTATCCAAAACTACCTTTATGACATTTTTACCTTCAAACATCAATAACCCTGTAATAAAATCCATGGAAATGTCCTCCCACCTTTGCATAATAATAGATAAAGGCTGCAGAAGACCTAATTTATTAATTTTTTCTCCTTATTTTGTTGACATGCATTCAACCAAAATTTTCTATACCTTTCAAAAATAAAAAAATACTTTATTATATGATATGTCTTCAAAAATCCTGAATGCCCTCATATTGGAGATGCATGAAGCTTCTAAATGATCTTGTGTTTGAGGACAAAATCCTTACATAGGTATAATTTATTTTTATACCATAAAGTGTTCCATTTTCTCTCAATTTTTTTAGAAACACCCAAACCCTAATAAATATTATGAATCATGACTTATGTATCCTTGACATTCTCCCATTCATATCATAATTATTCTAACCAATCTGCTAACCAGATAGTTAGTACACATATCAATGTTTTAACTAACACATCCCTCATAGAAAGCACATCTACTACTACATTTTCTTTTCCTTTCTTATAGACTATTTCAAATCATATCCAAAAAATTTAGTCACCTTTTTTATTTTTAATTTGATGATAATCATTGTTCTCAATATTATTTTAGACTATTATGATCAATCTATACTTGAATGTGTCTACCCATCAGATAAGGTCTTTATTACTTGATTGCATGAAGAATAGCCACCATTTCATCTTCATCTATTGGTTTACCCTTATTTTTTCCCTTGACATGATGAATCTTGAATGCAATAGATACTATTTCTTTCATGATTACTACCCCCATACCATATCTTGATGTATCACATTCAACAACAAATGTTTTTTAAAAATCATGGGTCACCAAAACTAGAGTGATGCACATAGCCTCTTTTAACTTCTCAAATTTTGGTAACTGGTTTAGTTTGATGGAATGCATATTTATTCAACAAGGCTATGAGTGGAGTTGCTATGCTTCCATAATTTTTTATAAATCTATGATAAAAACTATTTTACTACCTAGAATCAATCTTATAACATGATCATGTTCTCTAATTAGTGGTATTCCTTTTGGCATTACACCAAAAACTATGTGTACTTCTTGAGTCAATCAACATTGTCACCTTTTATTTCTTGAGGAAGCCTACTATCTTCAGATTTTGAGCAGTAATAATACTTTAAGGGCATGATAAGAGACAAAAGGGTGAGAATATTTAGATTCTTCATCTAGATCTTATATACCCTCACCTAAGGCTTCATCATCTTCTTCATCTTCATTGGATCCTTGAATGTAGAAAAACTTATTTTTGACACATGTATGTCATTTTCTCCACTTTCTAATGCAAATAAAACATAACCTTTTGGCACGCTCGTCTTTAATTTGTTAATGGGTCAATCTTATACATTGAGTAAATGATGATGATGTGAAATTGCATTCACATATATGAATAAAATGACTTATTATGACCAAATATTTTTCCTCTACCTAGCACATGAATGGTATGGCTTCATAAACAAATGTTGGATTAAAGATGTGAACCTAAAGTTGTATGGTATCCTTGAGCCACCATAGAATATATTAGTCATGTTATTTTCATTGATGTCATCCACTTGTAAGATCAAATTATAGAACTAATAATTATAATCCTTGATAGTATTTATTTATCATAGATTTTCTAATTGACTGAAGTAGTTCTCTAAGACATTGTTTCTATAGTTCATATTTATCTCCGTAGTAAACACCTACCAGGTAATAGGAGAACCTTTATTTTTATTTTAATCACATTACCACCCATACAAAATGAACTACTCAGGTTCCAAATATAGAGATTTTGTGATCACCTTTTGTGTACATGGACTCTAATGTAGATAAAATAATTTTTTTATTTGATTGATCTAAGTGAGTGGATTCTTACCATCAAAATTGTGTAATTACACTTTTGATAACATGTGATTTAAATTAGTATTAGAAATGTGATCGTTAAGATTGGGAGAACTTAATTGGAGTGGTGGAGGATTATTTTACAAAAGCTAAGCTATAATAGTGGTCAATTGAGAACTTAGATTTGACAACTAATTCTTCATATAATCCATGTCTTATTTTACTACATCAAGATCATCCTTCCTCACCATTATTTATATTTCTAAATAAAGTTATTTAACCACCTTATCAAATTATGGATATGAATTTCCAAACTCTATCATCTTTGTGAAGAATTTTTAGAGCATCCTTACCTTTCTCACATTTGCAAGTGTTAGGATCAACCATTCATAAACCATAGGATGAAGGGTTTTGTGCTTGAAAAATTGTACCAAAAGGTTATACCATTAGGATCATATTTTCGAGAGAAATCCAATGACTGTTAATTTACACAAGGGTGAAAAAACATTTGTAGAAATGAAAAAAAATATAATAAAATACTTCAGTGGCAAAAATATTAAATTTCTCCCAGATCACAAGTTATGTTTTTTTATCCTTCAACTCCCCTGATCACCAAAACATTATATCTAAAAAATAACATTACAAAAACAAGCCCAAATCAATGCTCTAATACCACTTTTATTAAAATTGACTAGATGTTTCACAATAATGTGATAACGTATCACATAATTATGAGAAAAATAATCAAATCAAAAAATAAATGAAAAAAAGTAGAATACTTTATAATGATGACTAATTCGCTTCAAAGGGGCAATATGAAATAAGATTAAAATTCACAATATGATGGTATAAGATGAACCACTACTTCCTATATATACTTTGCTTAGCCATAGCTATTTCCTAGTCCAGCCATAGTAAGAACATAAAAAAAATTAATAAGATAATATGAAAGGTATATAAGCTACAAGTCATCCACACATATCCTTAGACACACTATAGGTTAAGGGTGTATAATTTATTATAGATCACAAGCTAAAAAATGTTAGACATCACCTCTACAATTGGAAAAAGAAGTCTTTGGGAATATCATTAAGAATTAAATGACCATTTATTCTGATATTTGGAGACTCCAATACCATGTATAATGGGTCATTCATGACTGAAACTCACTTCTAATGGAAAAAGAGATAAGTGCAAAGATAAACTCAGTTTTGGTTAATGAGGAGATTTTAAAGAAACAAAAATCTAGAGAGTGTTTACTTAAGGAGACTGTAACATAAATTATTTCACCAATCTACTCTAGCTAATTATAATTATAATAAAGATCTTGAAACCTAAAACTAATAACAATCTGTATAGTAAAGACTAGGATGTGATTTAAAAATAGGTAGTCTATTTATTTGAAATTTTCCTTAAGGACTCTTCCTCCAATTATGTTTTTTAACAAAATTTTCTATTGGATCTTATGAGGGAAATAATACTTAGAATAAAGTTTGGTATCCTTTTTCTATTTCTCTAGAGACATTTATTTATGTAGTGATAATCACACAAATTCCCACACCCATGTCAAAATGCCTCTCACTATAGTGTTGATTTGCTTGTTGATTCATTATATTATGTGTCATTGCCAAATTCTCTCTCAGATTAGATAGTACATCATGTTGATGTTGAATACGTTCTTCAACAACTCAAACCTTGGGTTTCAAACTCAAGGATTAAATGATGGATGGGGGATAAAACTATAAATTGCCACAAATGGATACATTTTTAATAGGTATAGAAGGAATTGTTAGACCATCATTCTACTAGTGGTGGACAATCAACCCATCACTCTTGTATTATTGCATATAAGTTAGAACTATCCTTGTCCACTTGCATACATTTTTTATTTCATGTGTCTTACCTGAAGAAGGTAATTAGATAGATATTTTTTTCAAGAATATGTTACTAAAACTAGATGAATAAGTTTGAGGCATTCAAAAACTTGAGGATATTCTTCACACAAAAACACATTAAAAGTCTAATATAAAGAGATATTAAGGAATGTTTGATCAAATGCAAGAATATGAATTATGAAGATCCAATGTGGGAAAATGAAGCTTCCCAAAATAACACCCAGAGTTACTCAATAATGAGGGAAATGTTGTTTTGATGGGGAGGGGCATGATATTCCCTTAACCTATAATGTGTTTAAGGATATTTGTGGCTGAATTGTGGCTTACATAAGCTTTCATATTATCTTGTCATATTTTTATATATTCTTATATTATTAGTTGGTTTGTCTTATGGAATAACCATGGCTTAAGTAGAGTATAAATAAAACATAGTGGATAATATTTGATTATCATTTTGTGAATTATGCTCTTGTTTTAATATTTTGGATGTTCCCTCCTCGAAGTGGCTCAGTCATATTTATCAATTATTCTGATTTTTTATCAACTATTGTTGTATATTTACTTATTATGCTCATATTTTGAATTATCTAAGTAATTTCATTACAACCAACAGATCTAGGCTAGAGTGTTTTATAGGATTATGTGTTGGTTCAGTAGGAACATGTGACATTAAAGATCTGATTGGTTGTATTCAAGGACCACAAACCTCATATTTGACCTCAGTTGAGATCATGAGTAGCTGATAATGGAGCATCTTCTTTTCATAGTCATTTTTTAGTAGATGGTGGTGGTGATGGATAGAGTGAAGAGCCCATTATAAAGTGATTTACTTAATCATGTTATGTTTTTATGAAACATTTTGATGTGTGTTCATGGGTGGGTGCATGCATAGATTTGGTTTAATTACTTTAATTTTGGACTGAGGCGGAGTATTTAATTTTTATATATCATTATTAGATGTAGTTTGTATTTGATAGAGAATTTCATGTGATGATATTTGGTGTTAGAAATGTTGATATATTTTAACATGAATTTTTTTATTTATATTCTTATTACATGTGCCTATTTAATTTTAATTTCAAACTATCAAATGAGTGGACCATTATAATGGAAATAGGAATTATGCACCATACCGAGTATTATTCATAGTTGTCATGTGATACTATTTTTTAGTTATGTGAATATGTTTGCACCTATACTAATCACTTGTGGTACTTGAAAAAAATTGTGAATCTTATTCCAAAAGTTATTGATGATAATCATGCTCTTGAGTTAATGAGGCATTTCACATAGGAATAAATCTATATTTTGCATTTAAGGATTAACAATGACAAAGTCGTAACTCCTATTGGGTTACCTCCAAGATATTTCAAAAAAAGGAAAATTTTAAAAGAGGATTTTTTTTAAGTTGCCAATGAATCTAGGTCCTTAAAATAAATCCTGAAGGATTTTAATTGTAATTTTCTTGTTCTGATCCTAAAGAAATATATCATGGATTTATAAGAAACTTAAAATAAATAGCCACTTGTAATACCATATATAATATTACTTTAAAAGCATTTTCTAATCATATCCAAATCCTCCCTTCTCTTCTTATTTCATAACAACAAGGTGGCTCTATATAAAATAGATAAATCTTAGATAGTGTTGTTATTTTTCATGAGTTAATACACTAAGCTAAATTAAATAAGGAATAGACTATGATCATCAAACTTTATATAACAAAAATTATGATAGGGTATTTTGGAACTTCATTTTTAAAATCCTTAAGAATTTAGGGTTCTCAAAGGCTTGGTATGATTAAACTAAATCTTGTGTTTCCACTTCTATGTTTTTAGTTCTTGTTAACATTGTCCTAACTTGTTCTTTTAATGATTTTAAAATTCTTTATCAAGGAGATCCTATATCATTCTATCTCTTCATCTTCTTGGAAGAATCCCTAGGTAGAGTCTTTTCAAAAGAAAAATTACTAAATCTCATTGTCAGTTTTAACATTACTTAGAATATAAACTTCTATCATGGTCAATTTGTATATGATACTATTCTTAGAAACTTTACTTGTATTTGGGAAGCTAGAATGCTAAAAAAAAATCTTGATTTATATCAATGTTATTTGGAATAGGAGGTTAACCTCTTAAAAAATATTTTTTTTACCCCACACTTCGCATTGCAAAAATAAATAAGATCAAGTAAATTATAGGATTTTCTATAGGTTCTCCTCCTAGCAAATACTTGGGGATCCCCCTCTTTGATGGTTGGTTAAGAAATGAATTTTTGGACAATATGATCACAAAATTTAAACATAAACTAGGTTCTTAGAAAGGAAAATGGATATTTGGGCCCAAAAAATAAAACTAATTCAATTTTTCCTCCAAACACTACTAATATACATGATGTCATTATCAGAAGCTCCAACAAGTGTTGAATCTAGACTAAATAACATTATGGAAAAAATATATTGAATGGGACCTTTGAGTCTAATAAAATAAAATTAATGAAATGGGAATAGGTCTGCTTACCTAATTAAAAGGTGGGAGATGGAACCATAAATTTTTTCATGATGAATAAATCTCTAGGAGCAAATCTACTATGGAGAATTTATCAAAATAAAGATAACACTTGGAGCATCTTACTTTTCAAAAAGTATCTTGATAGATTACATGATCCTAACCATATTTTTAATATATAAAATTAAATGTATTGGTATCATATATATAATTTCCTTTGGAAACTTAGAGACTTCATCTCTAAATCCCTCTATTGGGAAATAAAAATTGAAAAAATATTAATTTATATAAGGGTGTATGGTCTAGTGTGGGTCTTCTTTATAATCATTCCTACTTTATTACTTTAAAATGTTAGTTTTGAAATTTGTAGGGACACCTAGTTTGTAAATATTGATTTGAAAATAAAAATTTATGGGGCCCATAGAGAAGATGGAAATGTCTAATTCTTTTAGCAGCCAACCATTCCTCTGATCTTCTAATTTATTTTAACTTATTGATGAACTCTCAACATATTATTATCTCTGAGGAAATTGATAAATTAAAATGGAATGGAGACCCTTTAGGCAATTTTTTGGTGAAATGAAGTTATAATAAGTTAATCTCTAATTTTAACTTTGCTATATGGCCATTGGAATAAGTTTTGATCCTTCTAGGGCTGCCTAAAGTTAATGTAAACATGTGGTTCATCATGAATAATAAATATATCCTCTAGGATAGACTTAAAAGGATTGGTTTTTAGGGGCCATCTTAGAACATCTTTTTAAAGTATAATTCTTAAAATTCGAACCAAGTCCTCCTTCATTACAATTTTGCATGGATAATTTGGCCTTGGTTATCTGCAAAAATGGATATATTTTGGGTGGTAGTTGATTCTATCTTGGAACTTTTGACTAACAAGATAAAAGAGGGAGTAGATCATGTCAAAGGAATCTAAGCTATGGTCCCATCTTTGATCATCTAGAGTGTATGGAAATATATAAAATATATATTATTTAGGAATGTATCCCTCTTTGAAAAATTGATTAATCTTAAAATTGAGGCAATCATTCAAGAGGGTTTTAAGGCTAAATTTATACCTCCTAAAAATGAAATCACTTGGGAGGATCATCATATCATTAAAAATTAAATATATTAAAAACTAACTTCAACCTCCATCCTCAAAAATTTAAAAGGTTAATGGCTTCTTGGAAGCCCTAGAATGACAATTTTGTCAAGCTAATGTTTTATGAGGCATCCAACAAAAACCCAAGCATATCTAGAGGTGAAGGAATATTTAGAGATAATATAAAGAAAAAGATATCATATTATGACTTTAACATTCCATGGTGTTCTAAAAATTTAGTTGAAGCAAATTCTCTTATCTAAAGATTGTGGATCACTATAGATCCCAATTTCAAGAAATTATTTGTGGAAGGTCATTATCTCTTAATCATCAACATTGTCAAATTGAGAATAAATAATATGTGGCAGGTCAATTTAATATTTCAATATATTTTCTAATTCATTCCTTTTTTGAGGAGATTTCCTTTTCCCATAATTATCATGAGATAAATTCTCTAGCTGATTGTGATATAACCTTTTAGTGTTTTTACACATGTAATTCTTATGTTTGGTTAAAGGGTTGAGATGACTAAATTGGTTAAATAAATTAAAATAATTAAGCTACTCATTTTTTATGATTTTAACCTTTTTTGAATTTCTAATTATATTAATAAATAGAGACTTAGCTAAAAATTGATTGTCAAGGATTATTTGAGTTCTAAAAGTTGAGATTTGGGTAGTAGTTTATGTCATCAATAGGATTCTAGTATTCGTATATTCATTACATAGTAGTTATCAATATAGATAGTAGCACCATATGTGTGTATTATTCCAATGTGGCATCAATTCCCCCTTTACACAATTGTTCTTATTTTTAAGAGTAGATGTGCTTGTGTCTGTATGTTTTGTTCCTGTGTGACTAAAACCTGTAGATATGTATTGTACCTAGAAATATTGATTTGATGTGTAAAACCTAATCTCATTGCAAGTATGGCATAATAAATAATAATTTTTTCATGTTATTATGATGCACTAGACATCCTCAACACCTTGTTATGTATAAATTTGCTTACATCCAATACTCCAAGGAGGGATCAGGTTTGATGTAGTTCTCCCACCCAGTGCTTGATGTATGTGTAAGTGAATGCTAGAATGAGAGTAGCCTTGGATGATATGAATGTGATTAGGATATAAAATGATTGAAAAATATACTTAGGTTTGTTGTAGATGGTAGTATGCAAAAATTATGGCAGAATAGGAATCAAATACTATAATTTTACATAACTTTACCTTTGGTTTGACTAGCTTTTGCATCTATTTTCCATCTAGTGAATAGAGGTGGATTATACATGTATTTATAGGGTTTTTTTACTTGTGAAGATAATAAAATGAGCTTAGTCCAACCTTATCAAGGGTACACATTAGAAAATATATTTATTGAGAAGTGTTGGGGCAAATGACAGTAGCACCTAATTAGGGACACTAGCCCTATGTAGCTATAGTGTCCCAAATGTGGTGCTAATTACCTTTTTGTAGACTACTAAAAAAGTTGGATTGGGATCTAGGATGATAGTTCTGGGATTATGTCTTTCCTAGCTTTAGGTGACTATAATCTAATGAATGACTAGAAATGTAAGTATAACACTCTATAATGGGTCTATGACTAGTTTAGGGATAGGTTAACTCAAGTGACACTCTTAGTATCTAATTACCACTTTTATGTGATTACATTCCCCCCCACCCTTTATGTTAGTAATGCAACAAAGTGAAATGATTAGTATAAAGGAAAAATAAGAATACCTAGACATACCTTAGAATTAAAGCCCACATAGTTGAGTTTGAATATGTGAATCTGGATTTGCATATGTGGAACATGATCCAAAGCAATGTCCTATAATGAAACATGCAAAAAATAGTCCTTAAGGGAAAATCAAAAGTTAAAAACTATGCTAAAATGAAATAACTAAGCAAATCTACATAAAGAGAGAGGAAAGGAACAAATACACCTTGTTGGGTATATGAACCTAGTGACAACATGTGTGTGTGAATGTGAATAGTGATCATATCATTAAATAAATTGAACTGAGTTGATGGCTTGCTCAATCCTCATATGGGTGGCTCAAGAGCTCAATATAGTTTTGACTCCACCATTTCCCACCCATTCTTGGTGGATCATGATATCTTTGAATAGTTTGGATAAGATTGTAAGTGTGTAGAACCCTCTCATACAGCTAGCTCAACAACTTAAGTAAGCCATGGCTCCATCATTGTCCCCCATGTGAATTAGATGCATTTGTAAATATACTACATAAAGTGTTGAAAGTATCTAACTGAGTAATCTAACTATGTATTTGGCTCAATAGCCACTTAGGTATATTAGGTGACTCTGAGCAACTTCAGAATGCCAACCAATGTAGATGGGCTAAGGCATGAATCTGATGATAACTTATAATGTGATATTAAGTGTATAAAGTGTATAGAATGACATAGAGTTTACCATTCCATATGATCAACATGTTTGAAGCTTAGTATATGGAAACCATGTGATCCACACATGCCCCCAACCTAGTATTTGATTATACTAAATCTAAATCAAGTATGTAGTATCTGAATCTATGTAACTAAAATGAATGTATGAGTTATCATGCCACACATGATGCCCCCAAATATAAGAAACTGGTATGAATTTCAATTTAAATTAATGAATTTGAGCTAAATCTAAACATAATTACCAAAATTGTGAATGTATGTGTACAAATATGTAGTATACTTGGTGTACCAATCTAAATGATCTAGACTATCCTAAAACTAGGGTTATTAGACACTAGTGCCCTATAATATACAATAATAACCTATGGTGTTAGTGTCTCAATCTGGGTGCTACTGACTACTTAGTCTGATTTTTGTGTGATCTGAATTCACTGATGAGTCTCTTTTTTGTTATGTGTCTACCCTAAGTCTGATATCTGAAACTGAGCCTGTGTGCTAAAATGTATTTTTGAAAATTAATGTAGGTATTTGATATCTATGACAACCCTTATAAATTCCCCCTATTTTGAGGTTAGTTATGAAGTTTGTGTAATAACTTCCCTCTAAAGAATTAGCTCTACAAAATGTGTTAGTTGGAGTATGTGCATGATATTCCAATATAATGTAAAAAATAACATTAGAATGTAAATGTATCTGACTATAAGTAGGAAATATAAGATGTATTTTGTAACATATATTTGCACAAGGTGTCAATATAGATGTAAGTAATGTTTACCAACATTAAAATCTAAGTAACTACCAAGGGATATGGAGCATGATGTCCATCAAGGCTCCCAAATAGGAAGGGTATATGTATGAAATCCATAATGGCATAGAAAATTGGTGTGTGTGTCGGAAAAGCAAATACAAGTGTCATGGTTTATAATAATACAAATAATCAAACATATAAACACATGAGGAACACAAAAATTAGGCCAAGGGGCCACAATACAAGGTATATGGGCACATGTCACTAAATATGAGAATGAAGACATACACAAACAACAAGAAATTTGGCATAGAGCCACATAGAAGGACATGTTCAAATCTCCACATATATAAGTATGAAATATCACACAAAAATAATATGGGCACATGTCTAAGGTATATAAATAGATAAGTGATGTAGAAGCCAAAGAACAATGGCATATTCAAATGCCCTCAAAATGGAATAAGCATAAGAAACACAATCAAGTCTAATCTAGGAAATATAAATGAAATCATGTATAACTATGTAATAAAAATCTATTTAGATGCCAAGGTGCATATATACTGAGTCTAAATAGTGATATTTGGAAAAAAAATCTGAGCAATGATGAACAATGATCAATATCAAGATAAATAAATGTGTAAACTGGAATGTATAGTATTTGAAGATAAAACTTGGTTATAGTAAATGTGTAGGAGATACCCTTGAGTGGGTGGATGTGTCAAATTTATAAACTTGGATTGGTGTAAATGCCCCCAATGGGGATGATATCTAATCTAGATCAGTGTAGTGGACTGAAGTCATATCTAGAATCTATAGGCACTCGATAAGAATAAGTGAAGCATATGTGTATGATAAAACCAACTATACTAGGATAAATAATAATATACAATATTTTAAAAATAGTAGAAATGTAAACATAACAATTGATACAATCTGTAAAAACATTAGATTTTTGGAATATTTGAATGTTTTTATATTTTGACATATTATATTATTTTTGTGTTTATGAGTATAAGCTATGTACATGGAGTGAGAGAGAGAAGGAAGTATGTAAGGGTAGGAACAATGCTAACCTATAAATCTCATGGGAAAATCACCATAACTATGTCATATGTCAAAGAATGGAACTATGATCATGCATGTAGTGTGAAAGGGAAATTATGAGACCATGATCTGGTTTGATGTAATGTTTGAACCTAAAGCTACCTGAGTAGTCATGATATGATGTTATGGTACTAATTGTGATTCCCTATGAAATATAGGGGTCTTAGGGACCTATCTGGTAGAATTAGAAGCTATAGGTGAAGTAGATGCCCTTTTGTGAGAACCCATATACTCCATATAACTAATCGTAGTATAAATTGTGTAGAGAAATGTCCTCTAGAATATGTGATATATCTCTAATGCAATTATCTCTCTAGTAATGGTCTCTGAGGGAGATGTGTGTAGATAGTATTTAAGTAAACCTAGCCTACTTTGATGACTCTACTAAACATTGTGATGTATGTATAAGATATATACTCTCTATTGTAGCTAATAAGCATGTAATATATAGAACCGTTAAAACTATAGTTGGTGTTAGTGTAAGAAGTGTGACTGGAAGTTGTGTTAGAACTACCAATGGGATGGGAAGAGGATACCCATATGGGACACCCTCAATCTTAACCACCTAATTAGCATGTATATACTTGAATCATTGGTGTACTATAGATGGGATGGTTCAGAGATGTTGTAACCATGGTCTACCCATAAATATGTTGAATATACTTGCACTATGTAATAATATAAATTGAGTGTCTATGTGTGTTGGTCTAACTTATAATGGAAGCATTATCTCCATAATGGATCTCTAAATGTGGCCACTAAAACCACTAATTATATCTATAAGGAATATATCCCTCTTTGTGTATCCCAAGTGCTATAAGAGTGTCATGGTATACATGCTTATGATTAACTTATTGTCCACCATGATACTCTAAATAATATGGTGATCTATATATTATAGTATGAAGAGCACATGTAAATCAGTGTCATCATCCATAATCTTTTGCTCTGAAAACGTGATAAGTGGTCTATGTGGCACTGTAGTATGATATATGCCAATAATGTTATACAAGGTATGTGTCTCCTTTATAATGTGTGATAGGAAGCTAGTGGTGGATGAGCTTACTATGTATATTGAACACCTGATGTGCCCCTTGCCTTATTAGTTGTATGCTTTGGGAAAGGTTCTAAAAATATCTTAAGTGTTTCTACCTTTATTTGATATTTTGGTGCCTCTATGGGCGTGCCCACGTCAATAATGTTTTCCTCAATAAGATCTTCTATCTTATGCTTCAAGCTAATGCATTTGTTTTTCCTATGGCCTAGTGCCATGCGATACTCATAGAATTAATATGAATCATAACTCTTTGGAAAAGGCTATGTCATATCAACCTATTTAATGGAAGGGATAGATATGACATTGCATTCCAATAGTTGTTGTAGAACTCATGCTAGTTATTTTGGTAGATTAGTGAAGACTCTCTACTAAGGAGTTGATAAAACCAATTTGGCATTTGGATCACTTTTGTTGTCTATGGCCTTGACCTTATATGGAGGTTTTTCTTACTCTTAATAGTTGAATCTAATCTATTTATGTACTTGAGTTTACCCATTTCTAAGAGATAAACCTCTCTTTTATTAATTGTGTGGCTCATATCTGTAAATGTGGGAAACTTCTTGAAAAATATTTCTTCGTGAAGTGATATTAATAGGCTATATGTGAATATATCTTGAATCTCTCTGTCTTCCATGGGGCTAGTTAATTTATATAAGATTGTCTTGTATCGTAAGTCATAATTAGCTATGGGCTCATTTGACTTTTGATTTAGCTATGCTGCTTGTGCATATGATATATTATCACTTATGTTGATAGATAAGTATGCTAGGAACATATCTACTAAAGGATTGAATGTTGTGATAGATTGGTTAGGCTAATCATATAACCATTATAGGGCATAATCCTTGAGACTACATGGAAATAGTTTCATAATAAGCCAATTATTGGACACATGATCCAAGCATGCTAATTGATAGTCTCTAAGGTGATTCTTCAGGTCACCCTTGCCATCATATGATGTGATCTTGGGTGATATGCAACCAACTGACAAAGGGGTTTCCATAATGTGATGTGCCAATGGTTTATGCAAGAGAATGCTAGAATCCAAGGCATGTGATGGCTTAGTTGATCCCTACTCAAGATGTAACACCTTATACTATAGAGAAAGAACATGTTGCATAATGTATTTTACATATAAAGAATAATAAATAGACATAAGTGGATTAGTTATCCTTGATGGTTGAATAACAAGTTTGGGTTATGATATCTGAGTTGGTTGAGTGTGCCCTACTAAATATGTAACAAAAAAATTAACTTTAGGGGTTAAAGATTGACCATTATTACTCTTTTGGAGTTCTTATTAAATAATGTTTATGAAATCATCTTGTGTATCCTTATGTTTGGACACAAAGTGTTTTAATTGATGCTTGTCAGTTTCATCAAACATGTCATTAAATTATACCATTGTAGGTTCAAAGGTAGGAAAATATGTTTTGTATATTTTAAACCTTTTAAGAATATTAATCTATGAAATTTTACACAACTTAAATATTGCATCAAATTATGATATTTTTGGAATTGAAATCTGAGTATATATAAAAATGATACAAACCCCAAGTGTGTATATGGTTACGATCTTTGAAAGCTAGGGTTTATTTTCAGGAATTTAAATTAGATGTAAAATAAATTGAAACCCTAATGAAAAATGTGATTTTAATTAGTTAGATTATCTAAATATTATCATAATATATGAATTATTTAGCCCTAAATATATTTTACAAAAATATGAATTAATGCAAGCTAGGGTTTGATGCAATATTTAAAGTAAGATGGGTTCACCAAATGATTTAACCTTTTAGGGTTTTTAAACATGTAATTCCTATGTTTGGTTAAAGGGATGAGATGCCTAAATCAGTTAAATAAATTTCAATAATTAAGCTACTATTTTATTATGATTTCAACCTTGTTTGAATTTTTAATAATAGTAATAAATAGAGACTTAACTGAAAACTTACTATCACAAATAATATGGGTTTTAAAAGTTGAGATCTAGGAAGTAGTTTGTGTTGTCAATAGGAATCTAGTATTCATTTGTTCACTACACAATAACACCCACTTTAGATAGTCGTAACATCTATTTATAGTGTCCTCAATATGGCACTAATGTCCCCTTTGTAAGACTATGCCTATTTTAAGGGAGCACCTGTACTTATGTTTATATGTTTTGTTCTTGTGTGACTGAAACTTGTAGTTGTGTATTATACCTGGAAAGTTTGATTTGATGTGCAAAACCCTAATCTCCTTTCAAGTATAGCATAATAAATGATTTTTTTATGTGTTAATAGGATGGACTAGACATCCTCAACACCCCACTATGTAGAGAGTTAACTATAAATGAATACTCTGAGGAGTGATCAAGTCTGATGTAGTTCTCCAACCTAGTGCTTGATGTATGTGAAAGTGAATGCTAGAATGAGAGTGGAATTGGATGCCTTAAATGTTATTGAGATTTAAAATGTTTGAAAAATAGACTTAAGGCTATTATAGATGGTAGTATATAGAAAGTAGGGAAGAATAGGGATCAAATACCTTAATTTTGCACAACTTTATCTTTAGTTTGAATAGCTTTTGCATCTACTTCCAATCTATTTACTAGAGGTGGATTAGGCTTTATTTATAAAGTTATATTGCTTGTGCAGATAATAAAATGAGATTAGACCAACCTTAGGAGGGTCACACATTTGAAAAACTATTTTTTAGGAAGTGCTAGGGTTAAGGATAGTAGCACCAATTAGGGACATTAGTGCCATGTGGATGTAGTGTCCCAAATGTGGTGCTAATGTCCTTTTGGTAGACTATTGAGAAATTTGGATTGGGATTTGGGATAATAGTTCTAGGACTATGTCTTAACTAGTTGGAGGTGACTGTGGTCTGTTAAATGATTGGAAATATAAGTATAAGGCTCTAAAATGGGCCTACGGCTATCTTAAGAATGTGTTAACTCAAGTGACACTCTTTGCATCTAATTACCACTTTTATGTGAATATAGATTATTTGGCTAACTTTAGAATGATTTACCTTCTTCTTAATGAAGATTGGCACTATTAAGGTCTCCCTCCTTTGTAAGAATGTATATAATTAATTAGAAAAGACTCGACCCACCTATATCTTCTCAATTGAATATTTTTAGATTTTATCCTTTCTTTTTTCTTCTTCTTATATCTATTGTAAATGGTATTATAGATTTAGTTTTTGGAAATTTTTTTGAGATCTTTGGTCCTTTTTTGAATTGGATATTTGTAGCTCCTTAAATTTTGACACTGGCTTTCCTTTTTTTTTTGCAATGGATTATGAGGATTTGAGTTGATTGGGAAGCCCTAGTTGTGGAGTTGGGTTGAATAGTTTTGGATTCTTTATGGTTATTATCCTTTTTTTGGATACAACTAAGGCTTTCATTGTTGGATTTGGTGTTCCTATTTTTATTGTATTTATCGTAGTTTCTTCTAATTTTTTAGGACTAGATATTGTCATTCCTTTTTTTCTCAAAATTTTTCAAATTTTAAAAGGTTGATTTTTGTTTGAGGAAATTGGCGTAACCATGGTGTTTTCCTTCATTTCCATTATATGGAAGTTTTGATTGTTTTTCTGAGTTATGGATTTTTATGTGAGCTTAGAGGATGTTTTTGTAGTTAGAGTCCAAGGTTTCTAACTATGGCTTGTTCTTCCTCTCCTTGAGTAGTTCCATGGTGTTTCTTCCTTCATACATTGTTGAACCACTCAAGGTTATGTTTCCTATTTTTAGCTAGTGGTTTTCTTAGTGAGGCTTTTGGTCCATAATTTGTTATTCTTTGTTGGTTATAGCTAGTTGGATTGGTAGCTATGTGAATTTTTATCATATACTCCTATTATCTTGGAGACTTATTATGTATTTCTTGGATTAATTTTCTTTGAGATATTTTTATACCCTAGGGTAAGGGTCACTTTTCCCTTATTATTCTCTATCAAAAAAACATTTGGATCTTCATATTAATCAAAAAAACTAAAGACATTAGGACCTTAATATTAATAAAAAAAGTGGTATATCCTCCTCATATATAAAACCCATGATTTTAAAACCTTGTGCAAAAAACTAAGCCCTCTATATACCTTTTGATCTAACTCACAATTTCAATTATTTTATTGACAATAAAAAAAATTGTAAGAAGAAAATAATAAAATACACTCAAATTTTCCAATATTTTATTTCCATTTATTTCTAACATTGCATGAATTAGATATGAAAATAATAAAACTTTACTCCTCCAATCTAAGATACAATAATCTAGGGTGAGATTCAATATCCTTTCATAGAGTTGTCATGTAAACAAAATAACGCTGGTTAAATAGACTACCAGTGTTTAAAAAAAAAAGATCTCCACATTTCCATAGAGAAACCTTTATATCTAGACTAAATTAAATTCATATATGTTTAAACTACCTAAATTATAATAAAATTTTGATAAATAAGACATTGTTTTCATACCATTATCATTTCACAACCAAAAACCTCAATCTAATCACTTAGACATTTTACCATGGTAAAAGTTGAAAAAAACTAACTTCATGAATTGCATGTATATTGAAAATGAATCTCTAAAGTATAAAAAATATATTAAAATTCCTAAAAAAACATATCTCCATTTTTTAATGAGATTATGGAAACCCATACAAACATTGAACATGACTTTTGTAAAAGGATATTAGAAACCCCTCCAAACTTTGATAAAACATTGTGTTGGATTTACTCCAAGGTGTTAAAGAAGGTAGATAAAATGATGAAACATAATTACATCCTTCATTGTATATAATTTGAAGATAGTGATAAATTTTTTTTATAGATATGAGAAAATGGTGCATGAATTGACCGCACACAAGAATCACAAATCTTAAATATTTAATCTTAAAACCTCATGAAAGAGACTAAAATAAAACACTAAAAGATACAACTCAGCTCTATGTAATAAACTTCAAAAATTTAATATATGAATTATAAAAATTATTTTGATATACCATTGCTATTCAGTTTATGTATTTTTACCGAGTTTCCATAAAAAGGAGACCCTAAAATAGGGGAATCATAAAAAATAGAAAACACAAACACACACACACACACACACACACACACACACACACACACACACACACACACACACACACACACACACACACACACACAGTGCACACTACTTACTTTTGTTTAATATATTATGAATCAAATGAAATATTAATAATAGATACTAGTCTATTGAAATTTAAATGATAGAATATGAAGATACAATAATAAAATACAGTATGCTAAAATTTTTGAAATTTGTTAAAAATACTAAATGATCCTAAGAATGTGTAAACATAACTAAAACATATTTAATGCTAACTACAATTGAAAACTACTTAACAAGACATGTTAACTACGTCCCATTTGAAAATAGATTTGTAAGTTATGTTTGGACAAGGTCACAAGAGGAGGATAGGGACACAATGAAGATTTGTCTATTAAAAATCACCACACCTTTATTGACTATGTGATTTATTTCTCAATAAAGGTTTGTGTGACTAATTGCAAGGATCTTATAATTTTTGTGTGGGATCTAAATAGATGTGCCCAAGACATATGAAATTAAAACATTAGTCTTTCACATACACTAGATAGAAATAAAATAACAAAGGGGGTAGTGGTAATTGTTAAACTACCTCAAAAACATTTCATGATCTAAGTGTTGCTTACATAGCCCAAATGGGCATCCTACTAATGTAGTTCTCCTTCGTAGGGTGATTATGTGATTCATGATTGTGCAATTATATTTAAGTAACTATAAGATTCATTGATATGTTTTATAATGTATTCCATTTAATTATAATAAGTAATATTCATACTTATCCTATGATTGTTAGAATGCAGATAAATTGAATTTGGAAGAAATAATGCAATTTTGATTAGTGTACAACAATTTGAAATCAACTTGCTAGGTCATTTTGAGTGAATGTCTTGATGTTATTTGCTATGTCATTGTATGATAAGTTATTTTTAAATAATTTTGTGAGGATGGAGAATAATTAGTTGATCCCATTCACTATCACCTTGTGACCCATTATTCATATCTTGGACCATGAAAGATCAATTAGAAACTGATATTGGATGGATCCTTCTAGTTGTGATATTTTTACTAATAACCTATACCTTAAATTATAATCATGAAGACTTGTTAAGAAGAGGTCAGTGACCAAGAGTAGTTTAATTCTTTTAATTTTTATACAATGCCTATTATTTAATCCATCTACTCTTCAATGTGTGAATTAGGTAGACCTCAACTATAATTGGAAAAATGAATTGTGTACACCTTAACAATAATGATTCCATAGCATTCCTTATTAGAGATTTTAATTTGTATTATAAAAAAGAGAAACATATGGTTAATGCATTCCATTAATCCCTTAACTAACTACTTCCTTAAAAAATTTAAAATTTTCCTAGGAAGGAAAAAAGGGAATCTTAATGCACTAGAGATATATGAAGAGGTATTTCTAATTAATGTTTCATAGATATCTTAATATTTATTTAATGTTTCATAGAGGGAGAGTATCCAATGCATAAGGTGGTATTGGAAAGATAAATCTATTTTAATTAATATCAAATGATTTTTTGAAAAATCAAGAGAATGTTTGGGAGAAATAAATGAGGCATGTTAATAAACTCATAAGAAACTTGGAAAAGTGGCAAGCAACTCATATGCATGGAATAAGAAAAGTTCCAGTTTTAGATTTTTTACTCTTCACACTAAGCAAATTTGGACAAGCCAATAGACATATCATACAGGTGCATAGAAGGAAGAGGATACTATTGAAAAATCTAATGACAAGAGTAATGCCTTACCTTTTTTAGGCATATTTAATCCTTCAAAATTTATTTTTTGTATTTTATAGGAACTCCAAGTGACATTCAAATCTGGGTAATAGTTACATACATACTAATTTAAAAAAAAATTATATATAAAATCAAAGCTTTTGATTTGGGAATTTTTATTGGTTTGGTGTAGTTTTTAATACATCATAAATTATAATTATTTCCTTCAAAGGTGAGAGGCTACTGCCAATAACTACTACTTGAAACCATGTCTTAAAATACCTAAAAAATTAATATAATATCAGTTGTTAGAAAAACACATGCCAAGGTCGCCAACAAACACACATAATGATAAGTTCAAAAGAAACTAAATAAAATAGAGGAGGCATAGATATATCAAAATACAAAAATATATGTTTATATTTTGATTTAAAATAACTATTACATGAGTAGATTGTAAACTAAAGATTGAGTACAGCTTTAGCTGTTACAAGAACTCACTACTAGTGATCTTATAAAAAATTATTCTTTACTTATTACTAATGTTAATATTCTCATTTTATCCTTTTTTATTCACTCCTTTCACTTAGACTAATGGCATACACTTCATTTTAGTATTTTGGACATTCTAATTTTATTGTTTACTTTTTGTAGTTAGACTATTGTATCATACATTCCTTTTCTCTGCTATGTTTATTTTATCTTCTTTTTTTTCAAACTATTTCTACTCATCCATTTTATTGTTGTTAAATATTTTTATTCCTCTTAATCACTCTTCTTTGTCTCATTCTCTTTTTATCCATATGCTAACAAACTTCTCCACCTCGCCCAACACAAACAGTTCTATGCAAACTCAAATTTTGAATCATTATTCAATAACTTTAGAATTGGGAAATGTAGGTGAAAGAAGGTAGAGATATAATATTTTAACACTCTCCCTTATTCATAACCTTTTTCTCATACTCTTATAAGCTATTTTCAATGCCTAAAACATCTTTATAACTTCTTTTTATCTACCAATGTGATTTTTGAACAATTTTGAGTATCTCCAAAGTTGGTCTAATAGGTTATGGATCCAACCTAATGGACTTCAGAACCAACCTATTGAACTACAAAACTAGGATGTGGGAATCTAAAGCTAGGTTTATAGATTCTAGAGCTAGCCTATAAGACTCTAGAGCTAGGTTGTGAGACTTAGGAGCTAGGTTGATAGACTTTGGACCCATCCTAATCAAATTTAGAGCTAACCTCTTGGACATTGGAGCCAAATGTGGGATGCTATATCTAGCATAAAACCTAATAGATCTAATGTTATTGCATTTATGACTCTTAAAATCTCTCTTAAATGTAGAAAAAAATATTTTGGTAAAGACTTCGTGTATATATTAGTAAGCTATTATTTTGACATGAAAAACTTTAGTTCAATCACACATTTTTCATCTAATTATCTAATAAATTTATACCTAATTGTAATTTTCTTGCTTCTACCATGAAATATATGATTTTTTAACAATGCAATTAAACATATGTTTTCATAGTAGATAGTTGAATCTCCTTGTTTCTCCTCTTGAAAATATGAAATTATTATTCTAATCTATATGGCCTGACATGATACTATATTTATTATTACATATTATTATTTATCTGAAGAAAATGAAATTATGGATTTTTTATTAAGCCCAATAAATAGCTCCTGGCCCAAGATGAAACACATATAGAGATGTGCTCTTTATATCATGTAGAGTACTATCCTAATCATTATATGTGTATCCTACTAAAAAAACTCATTTGTTGTTGCATACAAAACTCCTTAGCTTATTATGCCATTCACATACCTAAAGATCCTCTTTCCTACTTTTCAATGTGTTTATTTTAGTGTCTTTGTGAATCTAGATATGAAGTTGACTACATACATGATATCCAATCTAGTTGCAATCAAATACATATGAATTCCCACTTAACTCTTGTACCATGTGGAATCTACATTATTATTGCAATCTTCCTTGTGAAACTTCAAGCTAATCTTAGTTTGGGTAGATATTGATTTATCATCCATCATCCTAAACCTCTCCAAAACATCCTTTGTATACTTGGTATGGCATATAAAGATGCCTTCATTAATTTTCTTAACTTATAGCCCAATAAAATACTTTAATAAACTTGAATCACTAATCTCAAACTCTTTCTTCATGATTTATTTGAATGTTTCTATGGACTAATTTGCATTTTTGATAAAGATTAGATCATCTACATAGCAAGCAATAATCAAAATACCTTATTTTTTTACCTTGATGTAGAGTGTGGGTTCACTACCACATTTACTAAAGCCATTACTCACCAAATCAGATTCTACACTATTTTAACATGTCCTTGGTACTATCTTGATCTCATACAATGCATTTTTCATCTTATATACCTTGTTTTCATCCCCAAAAATCTCATATCTACGTGATTTCCCCACATAGACGTCATATTATAACACTACATTCAATGATGTTGAGTTTACATCCATTTTATGCACCTTTAATTTATGTTGAGTATCTATTCCAATGATTTTTCTCACCATTTCTAGCCTTACTATGGGTGCAATTTTTTCATTGTAGTCATGTCCAGGCATTTTATTATAGATGTTCACAACTAGTCTCGATTTATGTCTCTCTATCTTACCTTCATGAGTGGTTTTAGTTTTGTAAACTAATTTCACTCTAATGACCTATTTTCCTATATGAAGGTCTACTAGTTCACATGTCTAATTTTTCTCAATGGCATGCATTTCTTCATCCATTAATTCACACCACTTGTCCATAATTGCTTCCTAAAACTAGATAGGATCAGGGGATGAAAAGATAGCATAATTCATTGTATCATCTTTAGTTTATGCATACCTTGACTAATCATAGACATCTTGCAAGATTATTTTCCTTGGTAAGTGTAATCATCTAAAATGTCACTTGAGTGCCAAGAGTGTTACTTAAGACCACCCATGCCTAGCTTATCCTTATACCTATCTTAGGTCCTATTTATTTACTTATCTAGATTTATTATGGACCTTACACATCCCTAAATATTTTAAAATTAGTCTCAGGCCCTTTTTTAGGCATCTAGACCCCTATTTCCTCAAGTTCTACCACATAGACATTAGCACCATAGTTGGACACTAGCACCATAACACCAACATCCTAGTTGGGTGTTATTGTCCGTTTCCCTCTTTTTATCTCCAATAGATATGTTTTCAGTTATTAAGACACCTAGGGTTATCCTAGACCTATTCTAAACCCTATGTAATCACCAAATTAGCATATATATACATGAATTTTATCTCTTTATTCACTAGATGGAAATCATATGTAAATACACACAAACAAGCTTAAAACAAGTTGTGGACAATCAATGTTATTAATCTCTATTCTTCCTTACTTATACATACAATCATCTACAGCTCTCCTAAGCTTAGAATACATAGATTTCTAGTCTCAAACCTCACTCAAAGCACTCAAATAAACATTCATACTGGTTTCATTTGCATTTACACCAGCACTTAGGTGGGAAGAACTACACCAGGCTTGATCCTTTTTCAGAGTATTAGTATGTAGGTAAATCTCATCTCACTTAGGTGTTGAAGATGTCTAGCCTACCCAAATAACACCACATGTTTATTATTTGTGCCAATAAAATACCCTAATCACATGAAGGTCTAGGGTTTCCATATAAAATTAGCCAAAATAGGTTATAAATAATGAAGTAGGGTTTATCCACATAAGAAGATGATTAACAAACTCAAACACAAGTGCTCTCAGAAGTATAGATTATTTATTACATATATGATATTAGCACCAAAAGTGGACACTAATGCCATAATGCTACTATCCAAGGTAGGGTGTTATTCTCCAAGAGGGTTTCTGACACTTGAATTCTATTTCTAACACTTAGACCAACTCCTCTACCATTTTTCAACTTCTGAAACCTTCGTATCAAGGATTTTATAGTGAATTATTATTTTGTGTCCATTACTATTATTAGAAATATCAGATTAATTCAGTTCTTTCACAAATCTATGGTTGTAGTTATTGCATAGTTTATATCCTCATTTATTGTACTCAAAATCTTTAACAACCTAAGGCTTACACTTCATAAACCCTTATGATTTAAATCATTTGGTGAAATTGACTTACTTCAAACATATTACGTAAAACCTTATTGTATGAATAGGGTTTCCCTTCTTATTTCTAAAATTAGCTTAGTTTGTAATTTATAACCTTTCATCATAATTATCATGACTAATGTCATCTTCTACTTCTTGTTACAAAGTCTTTTGGTTTATCTTGCATACCTGTTACCTATAATTTGTATAAATATGCACATGTATGTCGATCATCTCTTGGACCATGTTAGAACTTAGCTTATTTCACACATTGGTGTGTCTTCTATCGAGTCCCATTTTAATAAAGATCCTTGTTGCATGGATCACTATGAGTTACCTCTGGTTACTAATCAATGATAGAGAGCTTAAAGGACTCCTTTTATTTTGCTTCCACTTAGACCAGTTGATAACGTTTGCTCATATCCCACCTCTACTACTTTCCCTTAGCAAATAGTAGATCCTATGGTTCAAGATATTACTAGAAGGAATAGAATGCCTCCTCAACCTATACATAAATAACATAATTCCACCATACTTCCTCATCCCAAAAATACTATAACAATACATAGGGATCAACACATAGCATTTTATATTGTTAATCATATAAGAAATACACTAGCTAATATTTATATATTAGAATTACTCTAAAAGTTAACCATTTTCAAATATATTCTTTTTCAAACACTCAATTATACATCTTTGCCTCATGAAACAAAGTGAACTTAGTTTTCATCTATCATGAAAACTATCAAGGATACTGAGGACATTATATCTTTTTCCAATGAGTATTTTACCTCACAGTTAGTTATTGATCATAATTTACCACTCTTCATTTAGGCACAAATAAAGACAACCATTGTTAAATAAGTTTAATTAACAGTGGTGCGAGACTTAGCATATGCAACCTCACATTTATATAGACTATGAGGGTTGATACATCATCCATTAAAAAAACATATAATAACATTAGATGTTTTGAATACATTCCTAGATAGACATTGGGTTCTATTACATTAGATATTACGATTAGGCTAAAAATCCTACCTACATAGTTTTAAGTTATGCCTAATCATTTTCACTACAACTTATTATTTGGCATACCTTGGATAAATGATATGGAGGGATTATACTCTAGATTGAACATATGCATCAAGTTTTTACATGATGGATACATGTATACTTGTCCAGTAGATAATCAACCATTCAAATATTGTAGATTTACCAAACTTACCACCCTGATTACATATTTAGATGGGACACCTCATGTTCTTATATATTCCCCACGTCAAAATATTTTGATTGATCATATTCATACATATGAGGTTGGGGAATATATAACCACTATTCTTACACCCATTCTAGATCCTTATGCAACACACTTACCTTCAGCCATGATGTAGGACGACCCTCTTATATTTAATTTATCCATTCCCATGGTGGATGATGGGATTCTCATAGAAAAGTTAGCATTACTTGTTAATTCATAGAAATTATATATCTAAAACTCCTATATAGATTCCTAGGCTAGCACAGAGAATGATCCAACACCCATTGACATTTGTGATTACTTATATGGATTGAACTTCACACCATCTAGCCCTGGAGAGTATAGAGATGATTATAAGGCACTCATGTCCTTTCCCACATAGACAAAACCACTAGTTCATAGTCTTATAGCTATAGACCTAGCCAATTAGTTATAGTTAGAGGTAGATTCCTCCATACGTTTAATGCATATGGTCACATCTATGGATATTAACCTAGTTATACAGATTAGGCCAAATATTTCATAGGATAGACAACTTCATATTCTACAAATATTACTTGATAGAGGATTGATGGCATTACACATAGCTCATTATAGATATGTTAGTAGATTATCACAACATGATAGTAGACCCTATTTTCATTTTCATAGGCTTATAAGACATGATACAAATACATGATCAAGATTATAGCATAAGTTGGATAAGTTCAAGGCATATGGCACTATTTAGATTACACAACCTCCACCTCCACCAGTACAATCACCATGATAGGATATTCATTGACATAAATGTTCACATAATGATCTATTGACTACCCAAGTTTCTATCTAGGACTGATACATCTCTCACATTTCTATAGATCAACATTTGTATCCTAATACTTGAATATTGACATTCCTACAGTACATAGGACATCAAGAGAGTGAGCTATAACATGGTATACACTATCCATATTCCTTAGGACATATCAAACTACCAGTTACATGTGTCTTAGAGGTGGCCAACATAATACTCTTCATCATGAGCACATTCACTCATATATAGGTTACACTTGGAAGCACATGGTTATAGATAATGGATGCAATAGTTGATCACAAAGATAGATGCTTTACTTTTAGTCATGAGGGACACACAATTTGTATTTTACATGATGGATCAGATGAGAATCATAGATTTTTTATAGATAACTCATGGTCTAACGTAATTTATCTTGGGATTACATGGGAAGCTTCTTACATAGTAGAACAACATTTTATTCTAATGAATATAATATAGACTAGTGCTAAGGATAAGTCTAAATTTATATAGACATCATGATATGATGATAATGATGATGATTATTTACTTCAAATTGGGAAGATTTAGTATCCAACATTAGATGACCTCCCACTAGATCTACCATTTGATTACCCACATCCCATGGATGTGTTCTTAGGTCTATAAACACATTACACTTCATTTGTACATTATCTCATTTATTTACAACATTTACTAGTAAATAGTTTCATTCATTTCTTGATCCTTGTATATAGTTTCATTTTAATGTTTCCTACATACATAGCTTATATCCATAAAATACAAAAACAACATAATGTGTCAAAAACACAAAAACATTCAAATATTTTGCTCATAAAATACAAATTATAGATTACATATGCATTTCCATGTTTACATTCCTTATAATTGTCTAGTACTTTATTCATTATCTATATTAGTGTAGTCAATTTTATCATACATTCAAGATTCAATGTTTATTATCGATTATTTATAGCTAATTATAGGACCCAAGTCCACCACCTAGTTTTAATATTTGCTACTATCTACCCACTGGGGCAGATACAAAAGTTCCTTGATTGACACATTCGCCGATTTGGGGGAATCTGACATATAGTTCTAATTACTAGGTTACATATTTCTATACTCTATATCATATACATAACATTTTTTATATCTTGATATTATTCATCCTACACTACATAGATTACTTTTCTGACTACTACTAATTTAAACTCAGTTTATGTATATCTTTGCTCATATATAGATTTGTACAAAATTTTCATGCATACTTTCATTTCTAGATTTACTAGTTTAGACTTGACTATTTAATTATGATTTAACATCAACTTGAGGCATTTGTATATTTTATTGTTCTATGGATCTACACAACTTCTTTCCTTATATATATGCTTTGGCATGTTCCCATGTACTTGTGTGTGCCTTCTTAATTCTATATGAAGACATTTGAACATTTCCTTCCATGGGGATCCATTACAACTATCTTTTTTTTTGTGTATGTGTAAATTTGAACATGTCTTTGTATGTATTCCTTTCTAATATTTAGTGGCATGTGCCCATGTCCCTTGTATTTTATCCCTTTGGAATACTCTATGTGCCTCATGTGTGTTGTATGTATGCAACATAGCCATGACACTTATCCTTTTATTTTTACACACTCCTAGTTTTGATGCCATGAGGGACTTCATGCATCTCCCTTCCCTAGGTGACATGATGGACATCATGCCCATCCCCCTAAGTAGTTAATCAATCTATTACTCATATTTGTTTTTCATATGCATGCTTACATGTTATATCTATATTGACATCCTTTTGACTGGTAGATATAACATATATCATATATTAACACCTTATGCTCATATTATCTTACATTCTAACCTCATGTATACACATTATATTGGTATATTATGCAGATATCATATATGTGCAGGCTAACACAACATGCAAAGATTTTTTTTTAGGATAATTATTGCATAGGTTCCATAACTCCTCTAAAAGGATGGACATTCACAGAGATTTTTCACATAGATCATGCCATCCAAATTCACTCAGATTATATTTTTTAGTAGATAAGCATAAAATACAAAGCTCAATTTTAGGAAAACATAGTGTAAAATAGTCAGACATAGATTAGAGCTAGTTTGGGAGGAAAACAACACAATTGGACTCTAGTGATTAAAGTCGACACTAGTGCCAAAATTCTACTATAAAAATTATGGTTCTACTATTAAATATCCATAAAAACAAGAAAATTTAGATTTTCCAAAAAGGCATAATAGTTACATTCCAAGTTTGCATAGATTCAATTACATATTGTCAATTTTTGTTCAATTTTTCATAAAATCATATTAGTTTACTCAGATTGGGGGCATCATGCATGATGTAATTACTCTCAGTTTAGTTTCGGATACACAAATATAGATTATTACAACTCAATCCATAATCCATATACTTAGATATCAGATTTGGGGGCATATGCATGACACATTATTTTTTTATGCTTACTTATGCACTAATTGATCAGATGGAATGGTAAACTCCATGTCATTATATAGTTGTACACAAAATACATCATGTTTAAATTATACATAAGATTGATGACTTACATCATATATAATGGTTAGTATTATCACATAGTCCCTGAGCTACATACTCGAGTCCCTGAGAGGCCCCTAGGCCGATTTACATTCCAGAGTTCTAGAGTGGACATAGAGCTACTATATACAATTTTAATTATAGATTTATAGCTTTAGTTAGACTTTGAAAATTTAATTAAATGTGCATCTACTAAAAGTAGGTAGGCAATGATGGATTAGACTTGTATTTATAAGGTCATGTTGTTTGTGTGGATAATAAAATGTCCTAAGAGTTGTGAATGGTACTAAGAGTTACGTGATTAATATTTATGTTTAATCCAAATAAATTATTCCATATGAATCCAGAAATAATCATAGTTTAAATGTCCTACCTTATAAATGAAATTTCATACAAAATTCCTGTAAATTCATTTATATTATTCCCAAAGTATTGAGCCATTGTACTCCCAAAAAAATGTTAGCCCCAACCATGGGAATTTAAAACATAGAAGAATTAAAAATGTAGTTCTGAATACAAATATTAATACAATGACATTTTATATAATGGTTAACTATGCCACCATTTGCAATCATGAATTGACATTATGGAGCTAGATAAATAAAATAATTCAATTGAGCAACCAAATTATTATTAATGAAATTATGTGTAATTCTTGAGTCAATCAACACTGTCACATTTTATTTCTTGAGGAAGCCCACCATCTTCATATTTTGAGTGGTACTAATCCCTGAAAGGGCATGACAAGAGACAAAAGGGTGAGTATGTTCATATTACTCATCTTGATCTTATATACCCTCACATGAGGCTTCATCATCTTCTTCATTTTCATTGGATCCTTCAATGTAGAACAACTTATTTTTGACACATTTATGTCATTTTCTCCACTTTATGTTATTTCCTAGTTTAACCATACTATGAACATAGAAAAATACAATAAGATAATATGAAAGGTATGTAATCTACAAGTCAGCCACACATATCCTTAGACACACTATAGGTTAAGAGCATATAATTTATTGTAGTTTTACAATCTAAAAAATTGTTAGACATCACCTCTATAATTGGAAAAATGAATCCTTTGGGAATATCATTAGGGATAAAACCACCATTTATTCTGATATTTGGAGCCTCCAAGACCATGTACAATGGGTTGTTCATGAATAATACTCACTTCGCATAGAAAAAGAGATAAGTTCAAAGCTAAACTTAGTTTTGGTTAATGAGGAGATTTTCAAGAAATAAAAATCTAGACAGTGTTTACTTAAGGAAAGAGACTATAACATAATAATTTCACTAATCTACTCTAACTAATTATAATTATAACATGATCTTAAAACTTAAAACTAACAATAATATTTATACTAAAGAATAGGATGTGATTTTAAAAAGGTAGTATATTTATTTAAAAATTTCCTTAAGGACTCCTCCTCTAATTACACTTTTTAACAATTTTTTTGTAAGATCTTATAAGGGAAATAATACTTAAGAGAAAGTTTGATATCCTTTTTCTATTGCTCTAGAGACATCTACTTATATGGTGGAAATCACACAAATTCCCACACCCATGTCAAAATTCCTCTCACTATAGTGTTGATCTACTTGTTGATTCATTCTATTATGTACCATTACTAAATTCTCTCTTAGACTAGCTAGTACATCATGTTGATGTTGAATATGTTATTCAACAACTCAAATCTTGGGTTTTAAATGTAAGGATTAAATGATGAGTGGGGGATAAAACCATAAATTTTTACAAATGGAGACATTTTTGAATAGGTATAGAAGGAAGTGTTCGACCATCATTATGCTAGTGGTAGTTGATAAACCCACCACTCTTGTATTATTTCATATAAGTTGTAAATATCCTTGTCCACTTGCATACATCTTGTATTTCATGTATCTTACATGAAGAAGGTAATTGGATAGAGATTTTTTTTCCAATAATTAGTTACTAAAATTAGATGAATAAGGTTGAGGATTCTTCACACACACACACACACACACACGCAGAGAGAGAGAGAGAGAGAGAGAGAGAGAGAGAGAGAGAGAGAGAGAGAGAGAGAGAGAGAGAGAGAGAGAGAGAGAGAGAGAGAGAGAGAGAGAGAGAGAGATCTTAAGGAGTGTTTGATCAAATTTAATAATATGAATTATGAAGATGCAATGTGGGAAGATGAATCTTTCCCAAAACAACATCCATATTTATTCAATGATGAGGGAAATTTTGTTTTGAATGGGAAGGGAATGATATTCCCTTGACCTATAGTGTGTCTAAGGATATTTGTGGCTGAATTGTGGCTTACATAAGCTTTCATATTATCTTGTCACATTTTTTTATGTTATTATATTATTATTTGGGTCATCTTATGGAATAACCATGACTTAAGTAGAGTATAAATAAAATATAGTGGTTAATATTTAATTATCATTTTTTCCATCCTAATTCTTCACTAAACAAATTTACCTAATTATCTATGTATTTTTATGATTGGTAATTTGATTTGATTATTTATTAACTAAGTTGTAAGTCATATTTTATTATGGGATAGATGTATGTTGCTTTGGTTTCAAGATTGGATTGCTATGAGTTTAGATGTATTGTATATTCTTACATTGTGATCATGTTGATTTATTATTTCAGCAATATTTTATGAGATATATGTCACGATGTTATGGACTAACTAACTTCTTGTCATGAGTTAGACACAACAAAGATTCATCCCTCAAAATATGACAGAGGGAGAGCATCATCAGAGAGGGTGACATAGATGGAGGTATTTGGGGATGACATAGGAATGGATAGAACTCTTACACACACCACATTAATGACACTCATTATATTTATAGTTTGAATGGTTAGTGTTAGTACATTTTTTATGTTTGTTTGCATTTAGACAATTATATGGGTGTGTTAGCTCAGTTCATTGATTATGTAGAATAAATCATGTGTGATTGCATTATGAATATTATGGATAGGTTTTAATTTATAATGTTATAGTATGATTATGTTATGCTATAATTATTAATGTTTTTTAGAACATAAATTTGCATGATTAGTACCTAGTTACTACCACATCTAGCCTAACCATTATGTATTACAAATGTCTAGAAACATTGATAAGTTATCTTTATAACATTTCAAGAATACTAACTACTTTTGAAAAGAATATTATTGACTTTATAATAATAATTTTGATATTAAGTCAATAATATTTATATTAAATGATTATTTATTAGTAAGTCATATTATTAATAAGTAATTAGAAAATAAAAATAGGAAAAGTAATAGAAAATAGAAAAAGGGAATAAAATAAATAAAAACAAATAAAAACCATTGTGTTATAATTAGAAAATATATATTTAGAAAAAAAAGATAAAACACAAAAATAAAAAAAAGGTAGCTTTAAAAAAAGCACAATACTCATACAATGAGGGGAAAAGGAAATAAAGGAGGCATAGATTTGGTTAAGAAGGGGAGAATAAAATGAGTAGAGCACAGAAGATAAGAATAAATTAGAGAAGAGAAGAGTGTAGAGGCGCCTGAATTGGAGAAGAAAAAGAACCAAAGTAGAAAAGAACACAAAGAAGATAAATTCAAGATTGTGCTAGATGGTTTTGTCTAGGTAGGTGAAGTTATTAAAATTTTGTATGGATATATGAGCTAGAGTGATCAATTTTATTGTTATGATACAATTGTTTATCTATTGGTATTGTGTTTATGGCTACCTCTTTGCATAGATCTTAGTAGTTATTACATTGCCGATTAGTATATATTTATTTGAGCATAAGTGTAGTAATTATGAATAAGTGTATACATCGATCTATGTAAACATAATAGCCTATATAACCTAACACTCTAAATACAATCTCATTATTATGTACAGTGATATATATATATATATATATATATATATATATATATATATATATATATAACACTTACATTAGTTCTGTGATTCATTTCTTTAACCAGTGATGATGTTTATTAAATAATTAAATTTTAGTAAATGCCTAGTCAATCTTAACAAGCTCTCTTTCTAGGATACACTTTTATCAATCCAAATACAATCACTGACTTCTTGCTATAGTGTTAAAGGAATGATTCTCTTTCCAAAATCTAGAAATAAAAATTTCTCTAGCTTTGCATAAACCTCCTTATAGTCATCTAAAAATAGAAAAAACTATATATATTAAAATATGTATATAATATATATTAGAAATAGAGTGATCTATAACCAATGGAGCAATCTAAGGTTTGTATATTAAATATACATATAGAGTGATCATTTTATTAAATATACATCATATAACAGACATATTTATTAATATAAATGTATATATATAAAATTATGTGGGTATGAGTAGCAATTATGTGTAAATAAATATAATGGCACTAAATTTTTAATGTTTAATGTTATGAAATCATATGATTATGTAAATGCAGTGATTTATAATTATAAAAGAAAATATAAAATATTAATATGAGTATATATATATTGAGTTAATTTAGATATAAAACAAATTAATATATTTATATTCAATACTTTGAACTTGTGCACTGAATTATGAAAAAAAAAGTATACACATGCAGTATTTTTACAACAAACTATGTGAATTGTATAGATATAGTGAACTATGTATATCTTATTAAAAATCATGGCACAAATGGTTAAAAAATGTGAACTGAGCCTATATATATATATATATATATATATATATATATATATATATATATATATATATATATATATATATATATATATATATATACTTTTTAAATATAGCAATTTGAGGTCATTTATTCTTTAGGTAAACATGCATAAAGGAAACATTTCATTATTAGTTATTCTATCGATCTACGTCTACTTATTATGGATAGCATAGATATATGAATAAATTGGCTAATATCATAGTTATTAGTTAGTCTAATTGACATCACAATAATAAGTAGAATAATAATTGTGCTAAGATTCTATCATAGAGTAAGCAGAATAATAACATTATTCTAGATAATGCAAATATATAACATATATATTAGTTAGTCTTATATATTTATATAAATAAACTAGCTATGATGTTAAATTGATTTAAACTAGGTCTAAACTAGCTCAAATTATTACGAGATATTAAATATCAATTTTGCATGATTTCAAGTAATTTTACACGTTAAATCATTAATATAATTGTGAATAAATTATAATGGATGGATTCCCTGATTTAAATTGTAAATGATTGTTGATATTATATACAGTATTTATATATTGCTTGAGTACCTATATCAGGTACTTATTAAGAATACATTTAGTAGGTACAAGTGCTCATATAAATGAAATATATTGATATTAATATTTAAGTACTTGTATGCATATATAGTATATATTAGTATATTAGGAGGTGTCCTTATATTTATAGTTTTATTATTTGTTAAAACCAAGTTATAGATTCTTGAAGCAAAAAACACTATTTATATATGCATACCATCCTCCTAGAAATATAATAAATTATTAAAATGAAATATTATGTGTTTGTGAGAATTATGGCTTTCTTTAGCATGACTAGTTGTCGTAATTGAAAAGTCATATATTTGAACAATGGACTATGATATTAGTGTTCTTTATATAATGCCTTATATTTAAATCTACTTACAAGAAATTAGTAGTATGTAGTATAAACATAGATTATATATAGTTGGTATAAATTGTACTTGCTTGCTTATTATTTATATGATAAATAATATTGTGGAGATTCATTCATATGTTTGATAGACTAAATGTATGTATTTTGATTGTTCATGTGTTTAACATTTTTTATGCCTACTAGCAGGAAGTAATCTGTATGAATTTATTGGTTATATTCATGTTAATCAAATCTCGTATTATTTTTACTAAGTAGTGAGAAGGACTTTACTAACTTACTAGCATCACCAATGCCAAATGAAGGTAATTTAATCAAATGGTGTATAGGAATGTGATTGATCCAAGAGATCAATAATTATTAAAAACTTTGGCCAAATTAATGTTAGTTAGACATTGTCATTTCATATGTATGATTTACATATTTGTGTGATCATGTTAGATTGAATTTTTATATGGTATACTGCATGTTCTTATAAATCATACGACACATGAGTACTAGATAATCTCTTTATATTCTTGCATTGACACTATCTACTCATTCATGAAGGGAGGGTCATTTCTTGATCGAATATTATGTGGGGGATCGATGATCCATGGATGGTACGTAAAATCACTTGAATGATGCTCTCCCTCCCCACAATAGTACTTATTTGGAGACTACACTTAAGATTAACATAAATACTAGAGTTCAATAACTCTTGATTTTTGGATCCTTGTATCTTGTACATTCTATTGTATTTATTATTATTGAAACTTTCTACCTAATGAGATGTAACTATTTATTTATTATACCATGACAATAGTGGCAACATGTTTTTACCAGTCATGTTTAGAAATTTTCAATTACTTTTTATATTCAATTATGTTATGTTTCATTTGATGATAGTGATTAGTGATGGATAGATGGCACATGCTTATTTTAAAGTTATCATACTTATAATGTTTTATTAGGATCACTAATTATATTCTCATGGTGAAATATAATGAAATAATATATTAATTAATTTTTTTTTTAAATTATGTTATTCTACATAGATCCTAGTAGGGATGTTACATGTGGTATCAGATCTATGTCTTGAATTCTAAGACTTAATGAGTCCACTAATATTTTTATATCTTTATGTTCACTAGAAAGGAGAATGGTGAAAACTAGAGTATTCAGAGAGGGTCCTTCAAATGTCAATGATAACCCTCCATTTGATCCTAATCAATTTTCCACTGAGGAAGAAACAAGGTTGGATCAGATTCTTATAGCCATGAATGAGATCAGGGACCAAATTTTATCCCTAGAATAAAAATTTCATGGCCATGAAGAGGGATTAACATCAAGAGGTACCTGAAGAGCCTTCCACTAAGTAGGAAAACCCTCATGATGTGAGATCACATGTAGCTACAGAATTGGATAGAGATATAAAATAGGTAAATCCACCTAAATTCAATGGAATTATTTTGGGTGACAGAGTTGAATCATGGTTGACTAAGATGGAGAAGTATTTTGAGATTTGAAACTACTCTAATGTCATTAGAGTATTTTTGGGAGCATACCAGTAGGTTGGTGAAGAAACTTCATAGTGGGATAATAAGAAGTTTGAAACAAATCTTAACTCGACCGCCACTACATGGGAGTATTTTGTGACATTTTTTACATCATGGTGGTTTCCACTATTATACTTTGACTAGAAGATTATAGATTAATAAAATCTAAAGCAAGGAGACTTATCAATACAATGATTACTAGGAATAGTTCACCAAACTTCTAAAGTGTCTACCTTAGTACTAGGAAAATGAGAAGTTAAAAATTTTAAAAATCATCATGGGATTGAAACCTCAGATTGGTAGAGAGTTAGATGTTAATGGGCCATATACCATGGACCAAGTCTTTAAGAAGGCAATAAATAAAGAATAGAAGTTGAAATATCTTTCTCAGGCTAGGGACAAGTTTAAGAAAAAATTTGTAAGTCATAAACCAACTTTCAAAAAGAAGAACTAGAAGTAGAGGAGCAGAGACTCCAAGAGTCGGTTCAAAAATTAGAATGCTAGATTCAACATTGGTTCAGGTAATAATAAATTGGGCAATAGTTTCAAAGGTAGTTTTAAGGGAAACCAACAAGTTGATAGGAAGGGATCATCTGAAGATTTTTTTATTTGTGGAGGTAACCATTATGCCCATGAGTATACCTAGGATAAGTCAAATATAAAAGGTTTTGTTTCTTAGCAAGGAATGTTTCATCAACGTATTCATGCAATAGTTGATAATCAACAAGCTAAATTCTAAGCTTCACCCATATAACCATTAGGTGTTTTGTTTAAACCTTCAATTTACATTTTGATAGATACAAGGGATATAGAATATTTTATATCATCTACAACTCTAAATAAATTATTTATAATAACTAGAGTAATCAAAAATGCATGGTCGATGCAACATGGGAATGATTTAAGATTCAAAGTTAACAAGTGTTTAGTTGAAACTGAGATTAGGTTCCTTGAAATCACAATAGTAGTGGATCTTAATATAGCACCATTAGGGTCATATGATGTGATTCTAAGGGTCAATTGGATTACAAAGCATAAGTCTAAGATTAATTTTTACCTAAAGAAGGTTGAGTGTCTAGATTATTTTATAAATTAGACACAAATTCAAGGTAAGAAAAGAGAGTTGAGGCTTAGATAAATTTCTATAATACAACTCAATAACACCCAAGGAAAAGGGTGCCAAGTATTTATTATTAATATAAATGAAATATAAAAATATAAGGAACTATCCCTTGAATATTATCAATTCCTTGATAATTTTCATGATGTGTTTCTAAAGGAATTACCAGGATTGCCACCTAAATGAGAGTTTGGTTTTTCAATTGATATCATACTTGAATTGGAACCATAGTCTAAGGCACCATATAGGATGAAAAACACAAAATTGATTGAATTGAAGGATCAACTCTAGGAATGATTGTTCAAAGGGGTTGATCAGTCCAAGTGTGTCACCGTGGGGTGCACTAATTGTCTTTGTCAGGAAAAAGGATGGTACCCTTTAGCTTTGCATAGATTATAGAATATTGAATAAGGAAACTATTAAAAATAGGCATCCACTACCTTGTATAGATGATATTTTTAATTAGATCTGCGGGGAAATGGTTTTTTCAAAGATTGATCTTAGATCATGATATCATCAGCTGAGAATAATGGATGAGGATATTCCAAACATAGTGTTTAGAACTTGTTATGGGCAATATGAGTTCATAGTGTTACCATTTAGGTTGATAATGCTTTGGAAACATTCATGAATCTCATGAATAGTATGTTCAAAGATTAATTTGATCATTTTGTTTTTATTTTTATTGATGACATTATTGTATAATCTAAGAATGAAGAGAAACATCTTCAATATCTGTAACTAGTTTTACAACGGTTGCAAAAACACAAGTTGTATAGACATTTATCTAAGTGTGAATTTTTCTAGAAAAGAGTGCAATATATGAGACATATTATCTCTATGGAAAGAATTTAAGCAGATCTAGAGAATATAAGAGACATTATGGAATGGTCGGTACCAAAGAATGTGCACAAGGTAAGAAGTTTTATAGGATTAGTAGGTTATTATAGGAAGTATGTTCTAAAGTTTTCGAAGATAGTTAATCTAATTACATCTCTATAATGAAAGAACCAAAGTTTTATCTAGTCGGATAAGTGTGAAGTAGATTTTTAGGAATTGAAAAAGAGGCTTACGTCAACACCAGTATTAAGAGTTCCTAACCCCAATGGTTAATTTTTAGTGATTACAAATGCATCAAGGGATGGACTAGGAGGAGTCCTTATATAGGATGGTGTAGCAGTAGCTTATGAATCAAGGAAGTAGAAGCCTTATGAGATGAACTATTCCCCTCATGACTTACAACTTGTAATAATTGTGCATGCTTTACAAGTTTGGTGGCATTATTTATTAGGAAAACTATTTGAGCTCAAGACTAACAACTTATAACTCAAGTACATCTTTACCCAACCAAATTTGAATGTTCATTAGAGATGCTAGCTAGATTTCTTATATAACTAAGATTTTGATATCAAATATATCAAAGGTAATTTAAATAGAGTAGTCGATGCCTTTAATCATAGGAGGTACATAGTAGTCATAGCTATTATCAGGATTACTTTCAAGGATCGAGTTATCGAATTCTCTCTAGGATATGAATTCTATGATTAGGTTAAGAAAGCTTTATTTGAGAATGATCACAATTTTATGTATAAAGGATTTAGGTTAGAGAATGATGGTATTTTATGATACAATATAAGGATGTATGTGCTAGATCGAGAGAATCTATAGAGCATAGTGCTAAAGGAATTGTATGATGTCCCATATTCTGAACATCCAAGAGTAACCAATTTTATGGTAGAGATTAAACCACTTTATTTTTTAAAGGGAATAAAGAAATATGTAGTGGACTTTATGTCATGTTGTCTAGAATGTCATCAAATAAAAGCTAAACATGTGAATTTGGTTGGATTGTTATATACGCATGATATACCAAAATAGAAGTGGTAGGTGATTAGTATGGACTTTGTCCATAGTTTATCATTATCATGAAATAAGCATGATATGTTCTTGGTCATAGTTGATAAACTAACCAATGTGGCTCATTTTATACTAGGTAATTTTATAGATAATGAACTTACTCTTGTGAAGAGATTTGTAAAATAAGTGTATTGGTTGCATGGATTTCTAAAGTAGATCATTTTAGATCATGATCCAAATATGACTTATAGATTTTGGGTAGCTCTAAATTCAATTTTGAGCACATAATTAAATTTCATCACCACATATCACCCAGAGATTGATGTTCAAACTAAGTGAGTTAATCAAGTGTTAGAGGATCTTGTTCATATGCATTTCATGGATCAATAGTAAAAGTGGGAATATTATCTTCTATTGGTTGGGTTTGATTACAATGACTCATACCAGTTAGCTTTAAAGATGACACTATTAGAAACATTCTATGGAAGAAGGTGTAGGATATAAATAAATTGGGATAGGTTGGAAGATAGGGTAGTCTTTGGATCTGAGATGATTTCAAAAATTAAATATAAATTTAAAATAATAAAGAATAGATTGGTTGAGGCCAATGATATGTAGAATATTTATGCTAATCTAAAGAGAATAGATAGGTAGTTTTATATAGGTGATAAAGTGTTTTTGTAGGTTAAGCCATAGAAAAACTTGATTAAATTTGTAAAGTCAAAAATATTTCACCGAGATATATGATACCCTTCAAGGTTTTATAAGTTTTTAATAATATAACATATAGGCTTGTTGCCACTAGCCCTAGCTCTATTGCATAATGTCTTTCATGTTTCTTATCTTAAAAAGTATGTAGCTAATCCTTCACATGTGTTAAATTGGAATGCTTTAAAAGTTTTAGATCCTGGGGTGGTCAAGGTAGAACCAATCAGAGTAATTGACACTCTCAAACTTTGTTTTTGTAATAGAGATGTGTCATAGTGTAAGGTCTTGTAGGACCAATACTTTGAGGATAGTGCTACGTGGTAGGACTATGATGAGTTCTACAAGCAATTTACTTGTTTACTTCCTTGATTTTATACTTCATACTATATTATTTTTCTACTGAATAATGTTTTTAATTCAAAACTAATGTTTGAATAAGTGTCAATGGGATGATGATCAAATTTAGGGGGGAAGGATGTTGCATCCTAATTCCTCACTAAACAAATTTAGTTGATTATCTATGGATTTTTATGATTGGTAATTATTTAACTAAGTTATAAGTCATATGATGATATGGGACACATGTATGTTACTTTGGTTTCATGATTGCATTGCTTTAAGTTTAGTTTTATTATATATTCTGACATTATGATCATATTGATTTATTATTTCAATAACATTTTATGATATATGTCACAATGTTATGGACTAACTACCTTCTTGTCACGAGTTGGACATAGGAGAGATTCACCCCTCAAAACAAGATGGATGGAGAGCATCATCATAGAGGGTTACATAGGTGGAGGTGTTGGGGGATAAAAAAGGAACAACTAAAACTCCTGTACACACTATGTTAATGACACTCATTATATGCATAGTTTGAATGGTTATAATTAATATGTTTTTTATGCTTGTTTGCATTTAGATAATTGTATAAGTGTGTGTTATCTCATTTTATTTATTATGTATAACAAATCATGTATGATTTAATTATTGATATTATTCATAGGTTTAAATGTATATTATTGCATTATGCTATAATTTTTAATGTTTTTTCAAGAATGTAAATTTGCATGATTAGTACCTGGTTACTACTGCATCTAGCTAACCATCATGTCTTAAATTTTTTTGGAAACATTAGAAAGTTATATTTATGAGATTTTTAAAATATTAATTACTATTTAAAAGGATATTATTGACTTTATAATAGTTATGTTGCCATTAAGTCATTTTGATTATTTATTTATATTAAGTGATTATTTATTAGTAAGCCATATTATTAATAATTAATTAGAAAATAAAAATAGGAAAAATGGTAGAAAACATAAAAAGGGAATTTATAAAAAAAAACATTGTGTATTAAATATTTAGAAAGAAAAAAGAAAAAACACAAAAAGAAAAAAAAGGGTAGCTTTAAAGAAAGCACAATACTTACACAATGAGGAAAAAAGGAAAGAAAGGAGGTGCAATGTTGGATAAGAAGGGGAGAATAAAAGGAGTAGATCACATAAGAGAAGAATAAATTGGAGAAGAGAAGACTGTAGAGGGGTGCGAATTGGAGAAAGAAAAGAACCAAAGTAGAGAAGAACATAAAGAGGATAAATTCAAGATTGTGCCAGATAGTTTTGGCCAAGTAGGTGATGTTATTAAAATTATATATGGATATATGAGTTACAGTAATCAATTTTATTTTTGTGATATAATTTTTACTCTATTGGTATTCTGGTTATGGTCACCTCTTTGCATAGATATTAGTTGTTGTTATATCATTGATTTGTACATATTGATTTGAGCATAAGTGTAGTAATTATGAATAAGTGTATACATCTATTTGTGTAAACATAGTGACCTATATAACCTATCACTTTGAATGTAATATCATTATTATGTACAATGATCCATATATATAATATATAATATTAAAATACAAGCAAACCATTACACCTAGGTGAAGCACTTACATGCATTTGTTTTATTGTTCATTTCTTTAACCAGTGATGATGTTTATTGCACAATTAAAATTTGGTAAATGCCCAGTCAATCTTGACAAGCTCTCTTTCAAGGAGACTCTTTTACCAATCCAAATTCAATTACCAACTTCTTGGTATATGGTAGGGGAATAATTCTCTTTCCCAAATATAGAAAGTACAAGTTTTCCAGCTTTACATTAACCTCTTTATATATATATATATATATATATATATATATATATATATATATATATATATATATATATATATATATATATATATGTATGTATGTATGTATTTTATATATGTTTTAACATATATAAAATATATATTAGAATAGAGTGATTTATAACTAATGAAGTGATATAAGGTTTGTCTATTAAATATACATCATATATATATATATATATGATGTATAATGGTATGAGCAGCGATTCTGTGCAAATAAATATAATGGGACTGAATGTTTAATGTGTATTGTTATGAAATCATATGATTATGTAAATTTAGTGATGTATAATTATAAAATAAAATCTTAAATATTGATCTAAGTGTGTGTGTGTGTATATATATATCAAACTAATTTAGATATATAATATATTTTTATTCAATACAATGAACTTGTGCACTAAACTATGAAAAGATATATACACATATAGTGTTTTTATAGTAAACTATGTGAATTTCATAGATATAGTGAACTATGTATATCTTATTATAAAGCATGGCAAAAAATGGTTTAAAAAAATTAACTGAGATTAGTTTCTTTATATATATCCTTTATAAATATGGTGATCTAAGGTTAGTTATTCTTTAGGTTAACATGATTAAAATAAACATTTCATTATTAGTTATTCTATCGATCTATGTCTGCTTATTATAGATAACATAGACATATGAATAAATTAGTTAATATCATAGTTATTAGTTAGTCTCATTGATGGCGTAATAATAAGTAGAATAATAACTATGCTAAGATTCTATCATTTAATAAACAAAATATTAACACTATTCTAGATAACATATATATTAGTTAGTTTGCCATAATTATATAAATAAACTAGATATGATATTAAATCAATTTAAACTAGGTCTGAATTGGCTCAAATTATTATGAGATATTAAATTTATATGTTACATGTTGAATCATCAACATAATGTTTAATAAGTTATAATAGACAAAGTCCTTGATTTAAATTATAAATGACTATTGATATTATATACAATATTTATATATTACTTGAGTACTTATATTTGATATGTATTAAGAATATATTTAGTAGGAACAAGTTCTCATATAAATGGAATATATCAATATGAATAATTAAGTACTTGTATGCATATATCATATATATTAGTACATTGGGAGGTGTGCTTATATTTATAGTTTTATTATCTATTAAAAACAAGTTATAGATTCTTGAAGATAAGAACACTAATTATATATGCATACTAGCCTCCTACAAATATAACAAATTGTTAAAATGAAAAATTATGTGATCATGAGAATTATGAATTTCTTTAGCATGATTGGTTGTTTTAATTTAGTAGTCATATGTTTAAATAATGGACTATGATATTATTGTTCTTCATAGAATGCCTTATATTTATAACTACTTATAAGAAATTAGTAGTATGTAGTATAAACTGTACTTGTTTGCTTATTATTTATGTAATAAATAATATTGTGGAGATTCATTCATATATTTGATAGACTAAATGTATGCATTTTGATTATTTCTATGTTTATCATGTTTTATGCCTGCTAGTAGGAAGTAATCCATATGAATCTATTGGTTATATTCATGTTAACCAAATCTTTTATTGTTGGTAATAAGTAAGTAGTGAGACAAACTTCACTAACTTATTAGCATCACCAATGCCAAATGAAGGTAATCCGATCAAGTGGTGTATAGAAATAAGACTGATCTTAGAGATCAATAACTATTAAAAACTTTGGCCAAAGTAATGTTAATTAGACATTTTCATTTCATATGTATGATTTACATGTTTGTGTGATATCATGTTAGAATGGATTTCTTTATGGTACACTGCATGTTCTTAGAAATCATATGACACATGGGTATTATCTTGTCTCTCTATCTACTCATCCATTAAGGGAAGGCCATATGACACATGGGTACTAGATTCCTGCACCATCACTATCTACTCATCCATTAAGGGAAGGCCATTCCCTGATGGGCAATTGTGTGGGGGATCAGTGGTTTATGGTTGGTGTGTAAAATTGCTCAGATGATGCTCTCCCTCCCCACAATAGTAAATCTTCGGAGACTACACTTAATATTACCATAGATACCGGAGTTTAGGAAATCTTGCTCTATGAAACCTTGTATATTGTACATTGTATTGTATTTATTATTATTGAAAATTTATACCTAATGAGATGTAACTATTTACTTATTATACCATGACAATAGTGGATGCATGTTTGTACCAATCATGGCTAAAAATCTATAATTACTTTCTATATTTAGTTATGTTGTGTTTCATCTGATGATAGTGATCAGTGATAGATATATGTCACATGCTTATTTTACAATTATCATACTTATAGTGTTTTATCTAGATTACTAATTAGATTCTCATGGTGAAATCTAATGAAAGAATATGTTGATTATTTTTTTTTTAAATCACGCTATTCTAAGTAGATCTCATTGGAGATGTTACACATTTTGTGAATTATTCTCTTATTGCATTGTTTTGGATGTTCCCTCCTCAAAGTGGCTCAATCATATTTATCAAGTATTCCAATTTTTCATCAACTATTTTTGCATATTTACTTATTATGCTTATATTTTCATTATATATTATTCCAAAGGTGTGAATTATATAAGTAATTTTATTACAACCAATATATCTAGGCTAGATGTTTTTTAGGAGTATGCATTGGTTCAGTAGGAACATATGAAATTAAAGGTGTGATTGGTTATATTTGAGAACTATGAGCATAGAATTTGATCACAGTTGAAATCATGAGCAGCTTACAATGGAGCATCTTCTTCACATAATCATTTTTTAGTAGATGGTCATGGTGATGAACAAATTGAGAAGCCCATTATAAAGTGATTTATTTGATCATGTTATGTTTTTATGAAACATTTTGATGTGTGCATGTGTGGGTGGGCAAGTGGGTAGGTGGTTGGGTAGATTTGGTTTACTTTCTTTTATTTTGGACTGATGTGGAATATTCAATTTTTATATATGCTTATTAGATGTAGTTTGTATTTTGATAGAAAATTTCATGTGATGATGTTGGGTGTTATAAATTTTGATATATTTTAACATGAATATTTTTATTTATATTTTCATTACATGTGCCTATTTAATTTTAAGTTCAAACTATTAAATGAGTTAACCATTATGATAGAAATAGGAATTATGCACCATACTAAGTATTATTCATAGTTGTCATGTGACACTATATTTTTGGCTATGTGAATATGTTTACACCTGTACTAATCACTTGTGGTACTTGAAAGAATTTATGAATCCTATTTCAAAATTTATTGGTGATAATCATGTTGTTGAGTTAATGAGGCCTTTCACATAGGGATAAATTTAGATTTTACTTTGAAGGATGAACAATGACATAGTCGTAGCTCCTAATGGTTTCCCTATGAGATATTTCTAAAAAAATGAAAAAAATTTAAAGATGATCTTTTTAAATTTGCCAATGAATCGAGGTCTTTGAAAACAATATTAAAGGATTTTAATTGTATTTTTCTTATTCTGATCCCAAAGAAATCTATTATGGACTTATTAGAAACTTCAGATCAATAGCCACTTGTAATACCATCTATAATATTATTTTTAAAGCATTATCTAATCATATCCAAATCCTCCATCCTCTTATTATTTCATAACAACAAGGTGGTTTTATCCAAAATAGACAAATCTTAGATGGTGTTGTTATTTTGCATGAGTTAATACACTAAGATAAATAAAATAAGAAATAGACTATAATCATCAAAAATTATATAAGAAAACTTATTATAGGGTCAATTGTAACTTTATTTTTAAAATACTTGATAATTTAGGGTTCTCAAAGGCATGGTGTGATTGAATTAAATCTTGTGTCTCTACTCCTATGTTTTCAGTTCTTGTTAACATTGTCCTAGCTAGTTTTTTTAATGATTTTATAAGTCTTTGTTAAGGAGATCCTATCTCACTCTACCTCTTAATCATCATGGAAGAATGCCTAGGTATATTATTATCAAATTAAAAATCACTAAATCTCATTATAATTTTTAACATTACTTCGAATATAAACTTCTATCATGGTCAATTTGTAGATGATACTATTCCTAGAAACTTTGCTTGCATTTGGGAAGCTAGAATGATGAAAAAAATATTGATTTGTATCAATGCACTTTGGATGAGGAGGTCAACCTCTTAAAAAATATTTTTTTTACCCCACACTTTGCAATGCAAAAAAGATAAGATCATGTAAATTATAGAATTTTCTTTAGGTTCTCCTCCTAGAAAATACTTGGGGATCTCCTTCTTTGATGGTTGGTTGAAAAATGAATTTTTGGACAATATGATCACAACATTTTTAATAAACTAGGTTCTTGGAAAGTAAAATGGATATATTGGGTCATAAAAATACAACTAATTCAATCTTTCCTCTAAGCACTACTAGTCTCCATGATGTCAGTCTTAGAAGCTCCAACAAGTGTTAAATCCAAACTAACTAACATCATGAAAAAAATCAATTGAGTGGGACCTCTAAGCGTAATAAAATAAAATTAATGAAATGGGAAGAAGTCTGCTTGCCTAATTAAAAAGGGGGAGATGGAACCATAATTTTTTTCATGATGAGTAAAGATCTAGGAGCAAAACTTCTATGGATAATCTATTTGAACAAAGACAACACTTGAAACATCTTAATCTGTATAAAAATATCTTTATAGCCTACATGATCCTAACCATATTTTTAATATATAAAATTAAATGTATGCATCTCATAACTATAATTTCCTTGATAAAGTTGGAGACTTCATCTCTAATTCCCTCTATTGGGAAATAAAAATTAAAAAGTTGTTAATTTATAGAAGGATGTCTAGTCTAGTGTGGGTCCTCTATATAATCATTGCTCCTTTAGTATTTTGAAATGTTACTTTTGAAACTTTTAGGGACACGTAGTTTATAATTATTGAGTTGAATATAAAAATTTATGGGGCCCAAAAAGAAGAATGAAATGTCTAAGTCTTTTAACAACCAACCATTCCTTTAATCTTCTAATTTATTTTAACTTATTGATGAACTATACACATATTATTAGCCCTGAGGATATTGATGGAATAAAATGTAATAGAGACCCTTTAGGATTGTTTTTGGTGAAATAAGGTTATAATAAGTTAATCTCTCATTTTAACTCCACTTTATTGCCATTGGAAAAAGTTTGGATCCTTCAGGGGCTTCCTAAAGCTAATGTAAACATGTGGTTCATCATGAATAACAAATATATCCTCTAGTATAGACTTCAAATGATTGGTTTTTAGGGGCCTTCTTGGAACATCTTCTATAAGAATAATTCTTAAATCTCAAACCAAGTCCTCCTTCATTGTAATTTTGTATGGAAAATTTGGTCTTGGTTCTTTACAAAAATAGACATATTTTGGGTGGTAATTGGTTCTAACTTGGAAATTTTGATTAATATGATATAAGAGGGAGAAAATCATGTCAAAATCATCTAGGATATGGTCCCATATTTGATCATCTAGAGTTTATGGAAAGAAATAAAATATGTATTATTTAGGAAGTTATCCCTCTCTAAAAAATTCATTAATATTAAAATTGAGGCACTCCTTCAAGAGGGTTTTAAGGCTAAATTTATACCTCATAAAAATTAAATCACTTGGGAGGATCTTCATATTAGTAAAAATTAAATATATTGAAAAAAAATTCAACCTCCATCCTCAAAAATTTTAAAATGGCTTCCTAGAAGCCCCTGAATGACAATTTTGTTAAGATAAATTTTTATGAGGCATCTAAAGGAAACCCAAGCCTATCTAGAGGTGGAAGCATCCAAAGGAAACCCAAAATATCTAGAGGTTGAGGCATATTTAGAGATAATATGAAAAAAATGATATCATATTATGACTTTAACATTCTACAGTGTTCTAAAAATTTAGCGAAAGCAAATCCTCTTTTTTGAGTTTTGTGAATCAATATAGATCCCAAATTCAAGAAATTATTTATGGAAGGTCTTTATATCTTAATCATAAACATCGTAAAATTGAGAATAAATAATATATGATAGTTAAATTCAATCATTTAAGATATTTTCCATTCATTCTTTTTTTTAATGTATTTCTCTCTCCCATAATTATCATGAGATTGATTCTCTAGTAGATTGTGATTTAACCTTTTAGGGTTTTTACACATGTAATTCCTATGTTTGGTTAAATGGATGAGATTCCTAAATCAATTAGATAAATTGAAATAATTAAGATAGTTATTATGTTTTTTTTTACCTTATTTGACTTTCTAATAATAACAATAAATAAGGATAAATAGAGGCTTAGCTAAAAACTAACTGTCACTGATGATCTGGGTCCTAAAACTTAAGATTTGGGTAGTAGTCTATGCCATCAATAGGATTATGGTATTCATATTTTTTATTCTCAATGTGGCACTAATCTCCCCTTTGTGGGACTATTCTTGTTTTTGTGAGCACATACACCTATTTCTGTATGTTATGTTCCTACATGACTAAAAGTTGTAGCTGTGTATTATACCTAAAAAGCTTGATTTCATGTATAAACCCTAATTTCATTACAAGTATATCGTAATAAGTAATTTGTTGTGTATGTTAGTATGATGGACTAGACATCCTCACCACCCCATTATATAGAGAGTTTCTTACATACAAATACTCTAAGGAGGGATCAAATCTGATGTAGTTCTCCCAACTAGTGCTTGATGTATGTGTAAGTAAATGTTAGAATGAGAGTGGAATTTGATGCCTTGAATGTGTTTGAACATTTAAATTCTTGAAAAATGGACTTAAGGCTATTTTAGATGGTAGTATGTATAAATTAGGGTAAAATAAGTATCAAATACTTTAATTTTACATAATGTTTTATTTGGTTTGAATAGTTTTTACATCTAATTCCCATCTAGTGAATAGAGGTAGATTAGACTTGAATTTATATGATTTTATTGCTTTTGCAGATAATAAAATGAGTTTAGGCTGATCTTAATAGGGGTAGACATTTGAAAAACTATATGTTGGGAAGAGTTGGGGTTAAGGATAGTAGCGCCTAGATGGGGACACTAGAACCATGTGGCTATAGTATCCCAAATATGGTGTTAATATCTTTTTGGGAGATTGATGAGAAAATTGGATTGGGATATGGGATGATAGTTATAGGACTATGAATTGACTAGCTATAGGTGACTATGGTCTATTTAATGATTGGAAATTTAAGTTGAAGGCTCTATAATGGGTTTATGGCTATCCTAGGGATAGGTTAACTCAAGCAACACTCTTATTATCCAATGACAACTTTTAGTTGATTACATTTTCACCCCCTCCCTTTATTCTAGTAATGCATCAAAGAGAAATGACTAATATAAAGGAAAAAGAAGTATAACTAAACTTACCTTGGAAGTGAAGCATGCATAGTTGAGTTTGAATGTGTGAATCTGGTTCTATGTATGTGGAACATGATCTAAAGCCATGTCCTATAATGAAACATATAAAAATAGGTACTTACTTAAGAGATAATCAAAATTAAAATACTATGCTAAAATGAAATAACTAAGTAAAGCTGAGTAAAGAGAGGAAAGGAAAAAATACACCTCATTGGATATGCAAACCAATGCATGAACCTAGTGATAACCTATGAGTGTAAATTTTCATAGTGATCATATCATTGAATAGATTAAACTAAATTGAAGGCTTGATTAATCCTCATATGGGTGGCTCAAGATCTTAATACATTTTTGAATCCATCATTGTCCACCCATACTTTGTGGATCATGATCTTTGTGAATAGCTTGGATAAGATTGTAATTATGTTGACCCTCTCATATAGGTGGCTCAAACAATCAATTAGTCCATGACTCCATCATTGTTCCCCATGTGAAGTAGATGCATATATAACTATACTTCACAAAGTGCTAAAAATATCTAACTAAGTAATCTAACTATGTATTCAGATCCATGGACACTCAAGTATATTTGGTGACTCTGGGCCACTTAGGAATGCCAACCAATTCAGATGGAGTAAGGCATGAATATTTGAAAAACTAGAATGTGATATCAAGTGTATATATCATAGATAATGACATGGATTTTTCCATTCCATCTGATCAACCTATCTGAAGCTGAGTATATGGAAACTATATGATGTGTGCATGCCCCCAACCTAGTATTTGAGTATACTAAATCTAAATCAAATATGTAATATTTGAATATGTGTAATTGAACTGTATGTATGAGTGATCATGACCTGTATGATGCCCCCAAATTTGATAAATTGGTATGAATTTGAATTGTAGTGAATAAATTTGAGCTAAATCTAAACATAATTGCCAAACCTATAATTGTATATGTACAAATATGTATTATAATTGATGTACTAGCCTAAATGATCTAGATTGTCTTGAAGCTAGGGATACTAGACAGTAGCTCCCTACAGTGTGTAGTAGTGCTATATGGTGTTAGTTTCCCAATATGGGTGTTAATGACTACCTAGTCTTATTTCTATGTCATATGAATTGACTGATGAGTCTCTATTAGGTCCTATGTCTAATATATAAAATTGGGCTTGTATGCTAAAATGCATTTGTGAAAACCAATGTAATAAATTGGTCTATGTGACAGCCCCTATAAGTTCCCCCTATTTTTAGGTTAGTTTAGAATTCTAGGGAAGAAATACCCTCTAAAGAAGTAGCTCTACAAAATGTGTTAGCCAGAGCATGTGTAGGATATTCTAATATAATGTAAAATATAACATCAAAATGCAAATGTATCTAAGCGTAAGCAGGTAATCTAAGATATATGTTCTAATATAGCATTCCATAAGGGTGTAAAGATAGATGTAAGCAATGTATAATAATAGTCAAATCTGAGTAACTACCTAGGGAGATGGGGCATGATGTCCATCAAGGCTCCCAAGTAGGAAGGGTAGATGTATGAGATTGATCCGTAAACACCACTGAAAAACTCAAAGTGAAGTTTTAAATGTATGGATTCTAAATTTCTCAAAACTTAACAAATTCTTGGAAATACTCAAAAGAACTTGAAATTGTTTGGCAAAGTATTCTCGGTTATCGAATTGGATTAGAATTGTCAAAAAGACTGATATCTTCCATTCACCAATAAAACCAGATTTTGTTTTAAAAATTAAATGTCGTAAATTGTCAATTTTTCAAATATTGCATGAGTTCTTGATTAATTAAAAATTAGAATACTTGAAAATAAAACATGCAATCATGACAAATTACCACATGAAATTGATAACGGAGTTCGGCATTGATTGCCTACGTCTCTGGGTCTGCCCAATAGTGAGGACCATTTCTTTTAAATTTTCACAACAAATGGCTTACAAATTATTTGGAAACATTACACAACTTCCCTCAGGCCTGATCTCTATCCAATAATTCCACCTTCACTGATAAAATCAAGCTCGGTCACATGGAATCCTTCCTCAGTCTTCAATCCCCTTCCGAAATTGCTTTGGTCCTTCATTCAATCTATTGGTATATCCAAATAATAATAATAACATTCTCTTTTTAATTACAAAACATAATTAAAAAGGCTTACTTACTATGTACAAGGTCGGATATTGGAGAAAATTCCATTTGGTAGCTATCTCCAAGCTTCCATCTAGCTCTCGGCCTCTTAAAAATAAAACACAGTCAGATTTTCTTGTCCATACAAGTAAAAATTACTCCCTTTTATAGCATTTCAACCACCATGGCTGAAGCGGTCAAGACCTTAGCCTTTTAGGTGCCAGGTCTCAAGTTCCAAACTCTCCTCCTCCATTTTAGGTGCCTAGGGAAGTGGGCAAGGGCGTCCTTCCTCCATGAGCGCGCTTTGACCAAAGATTTAGTCTCACATTTGCTAGGAGTGGTTATTTTAATGCTTTAAATAGAAATTTTGTTGACATTTTCAAATGAGAAAGTTTTGGGCACCAACTTTGGATGCCACCTAGCCTATTCAAATGTTAGGAATGAGGTAGGCGCTTAGTTTTTGTGGCATGGAGGTTTGGCGCCTATTTTGATTTTAAAAAGGTCAAATATCATGTGCATCAAATAAAACACCTAACAAAAAAAAATTCCCCTCTATTTATTTTCCATGTGACAAATGGAGATTGGTCCACTTGGCATTCCTCAATTGAGCCATGTCACTTTTGACACACCTGTCGCATGATTTCTTCAACTGGCTGTATCTTGAGCATTCGGGCTACATTTTTTAAACCGTGAAAAGCGTCAAAAAGCTCTTGAAGATCTCTATGTTGTGAAATCATTTTTATCAGAATATGGAAACTTTTATTTTTTCACAAATGGAGAGATCCACCTAGATCAGAGATCCCTCATGGCATTGAAAATTAATGTGTGTGTGGAACAATCAAATACAAGTGTCATGGTATAGAGTCATACAAACAAGAAAACATATAAATGCATGAGGCATGCAAAAAGTATGCCAAGGGGACACAATATAAGGGACATGGGCACATGTCACTAAATCTAAGAATGAAGACATATAGAGACATGTTAAAATGTCCACATATGCAAAAAAAAAACAATTTGGCATAAAGAAACATATAATGACATTTTCATATGTCTGTATATAGAAGCACAAAAATCACACACATGGAACATGGGCACATGTCCAAGGCATACAAATAGAGAAGTGGCATAGAAGCCAAGGAATAATGGCATATTCAAATGCCCACAAAATGGTAGAAGCATAGGAAACAAAATCAATTCTAATATAAGAACTAGAAATGAAATCATGTATAACTTTGTAATACAAATTTGTGTATATGCCAAGGTGTATATACACTGAGTCTAACTAGTGATAGTTGGCAAAAAATCTGAACAATGAGGAACAATGATCACTATAAAGATAAATTTTTGTGTAAACTAGAATGTATAGTATGTAAGCATAAAACTTGGTTATAGTAAATGTGTAGGAAATGCCCTCGAGTGGGTGGATGTGTCAAATGTATACCTAGATTGCTGTATATTCACCCAATGGGTAGATGATATCTAGTTTGGATCAGTGTAGTGGACCAGATTCATATCTTGAATCTTTAATCACTTGAAAATAAAAAGTGAAGCATATGTGTATGATAAAAATGACTATACTAAGATAGCTATAAATATACAATATCTGGCAAATAGTAAAAATGTAAACATAATAATGCATACAATCTATAAAAGTTTTGTATTCTTGAAATATTTTAATGTTTTTGTATTTGACATATTATATGATTTTTATTTTTTATGAGTATAATCTATGTATAAACATATGAAAATAAACAATGTACAAGGAATAAGAGAGATAAGGAAGTATGTACAAGGTTAGGAACCATACTAAACTATGAGTCTCATGGGAGAAACACCATTATTGTGACCTATGTCAAAGAGTGGAAATATGATCATGCATGTAGTGTGAATGGAAAATGTGAGCCCATGATCTGGTGTGTTGAATAATCTAAACCTGAAGCTACCTGAGTGGTGATGCTATGATACTGACTATGATGCCCTATGAATTGTAGGGGTCTTAGGGACCCTTCTAGTAGAAGTAGAAGTTGTAGGTGAAGTAGGTGCCCTATGATAAGAACCCCTAGACCCCATATTACTAATCTTAGTGTAAAATATGTAGAGTAAGGTCCTCCAGAATCTATGACATATCTTTGATGTAATGGTCTCCAAGGGAGAGTATGCATGCATGTAGACATTGTATAAGTAGAACTAGCCTACACTAAGGACTTTGATGAACATTTTGATGTGTGTATAGGAGATGTACTCTCTATTGTAACTAATAATCATGAAATATTTTTTAATGTTAAAATTGTACCTGGTATTGGTGTAAGAAGTGTGACTAGAAGCCTTGTTAGAACTACCTAGGGGATGGGAATATGATACTAATATGGGACACCCTCAATTTTAACCACCTAATTATCATGTATATACTTTAGGCATTAAGGTATTGTATATGGGATGACTAAGATTTTTTATCACCATGGTCTGCCTAATAATATGTTGAATATACCTACACTAGGTACTACTAGTAACTGAGTGGCTATGTGTGTTGGTCTAACCTGTAATGGAAGAATTATCTAACCAATGGAGCTTTGAACATGGCTGATAAAACCACTAATGGTCCTATTTATATGGAATATATCCCACTGTATGTATCCCAAGTGTTATAAAAGTGTCATAATAGACATGTTTATGATCGACCCATTGTCCACCATGATACTATGAATAGGATGGTGATATGTATGATCATATGAAGAGTGCATGTAAATTAGTGTCATCATCCATAATATCCTACTCTAAAAATTTTATAAATGGTCTAGATGGCACAATAGTGTGATACATGTCAATAATGTTATGCAATGGATGTGTCTCCTTTGTAACGGTGTGATAAGAAGTTGGTGGTGGATGAGCCTAGAATGTGTAATAAATACATGATGTGACCCTTACATTAGTTTTATGATTTGGAAAGTATCTAAAAATATATTAAGTACCTTTTCCTCTATCTATTATTTTGATGCCTCTGTGGGTGTGCACACATCAATAATTTTTACCTCAATAAGATCTTGTATCTTGTGCTTCAAGCTAATGCATCTATTTATCATGTGGCTTGATACCATATGATACTCATATAATGAATTTGAATATTAAATCTTTGGAAGAGGCCATGTCATATCAACCTCTTTAATAGGAGGGAGAGATATGATATTTCATTCCAATAGTTGTAGAACTCATGTTGATGACTTTGGTAGATTAGTGAAGACTATGTGTTGAGGAGCTAATAAAACAAATTTGTAATAAGGCTCTAAAGTTGTATTGACTATGTAATTTTGATCACTTTTTTTATCTATTTCCCTGACCTCATATTGAAGTTTATTTGTACTCTTAATAGTTGAATGTGATCCATTTTTGTACTTGAGTTTGCCCATTGCTAAGAGCTTAACCTCTCTTTCCTTAATTATGTGGCACATATATGTAAATGTGGGAAACTTATTAAATAATATTTCTTAATGAAGTGTTGGTAATAGATTTTATTTTAATATATCTTGAAGTTCTATATCTACCATGGGGCTAGTCAGTTTTGATAAGATTATCATGTATCATAATACATAATAGGCTATGGGCTCATTTGAATTTTGCTTTAGTTGTTCCACTTGTGCATATGATATCTTATCACTCATGTTGATAGAGAAGTTTTATAGGACATATATGCTAAATTATTGAATGTCGTGATAGATTAGTTAGGCAAACCATAGAACCATTGTAGGATATAATCCTTGAGACTACATGGAAATAGATTCGTAAGAATCCAATCATTAGACACATAGTCCAAGAATGATACATGAAAGGCTTTGAGGTGATGCTTTGGGTCATATTTACCATCATCTAATATTAGCTTGGGTTTTAAAAAACTAGATGGAAATGGAGTTTCTATAATGTGATGTGTTAAAGGTGTATGCAAGAGAATGTTGGATTCCAAGGCATGTGATGGCTTAGTTTCTCCCTTCTCAAGATGTAATGCCTTAGATTTTAGAGAAATAACATGTTTCAAAAGGGATTGTACATCTAAAGGATAAGAACTAGACATAATTGGAGTAATTGTTACTAATTTTTCAATAACAAGCTTGGGTTGTGTTATTTAAGTTGGTTGAGTGGGCCCCAATAAATGTGTAACAACATTATTAACTCGAGGGGTTGAAGATTGACCATTATTTTTCTTTCGGAGTTCCTCTTGAACAATGTTTATGAAATATAGTATATATCCTTATGTTTGGATACAAAGCGTTGTAATTGATGCTTATTAGTTTCATCAAATCTATTATTAAATTATGTCATTGTATGTTGAAAGGTAGGAAAACAAGTTTTGCATATTTTGAACCTCTTAAGAATAGTAATCTATGTAAGTTTACAAAACTTAAATATTGCACCAAATTGTGATATTTTTGGAATTAAAATATAAGTATATAGAAAAATGATACAAACCCTAAGTGTGTCTAGGGTTAGGATTTTTTAAATCTAGGGTTTATTTGAAATAATTTAAATTAAATGTAAAATAAATTTAAACCCTAATGTAAAATGTGATTTTAATTAGCTAGGTTGTCTAAATAAAATATGAAAATTAGAATTTTATAGACCTAAATATATTTCACAAAAATAGGAATTAATGCAAGCTAGGTTTTGATGCAATATTCAAAGTGAGAAGGGTTCACCAAATGATTTAACCTTTTACGGGTTTTACACATGTAATTCTTGTGTTCAGTTAAAGAATTGAGATGCCTAAATTAGTTAAATAAATTCTAATAATTAAGCTACTAATTTTTTATGATTCTCACCTTGTTTGACTCTTTAATAATATAAATAAATAGAGGGATACATATAAACTTAGCTAAAAATTTACTATTGCAGATAATATAGGTTCTAAAAGTTGAGATCTAGGAAGTAGTCTATGTTATCAATAGGATTTTTGTATTCATATATTCACCAGATAATAGCACCCAATTTGGATAGTAGAACCATCTATGTGTAGTGTCATTAATGTGGCACTAATGTCCCCTTTTCAGGACTATTCCTATTTCTAGGGAGAACCTGTGCCTATGTTTGTATGTTATGTTCTAACATAACCAAAACCTGTAGCTATGTATTTTACTTGGAAAGATTTATTTTATGTGAAAACCCTAATCTCCTTATAAGTATGGCATAAAAAATAATTTAATGTGTGTTATTAGGATGGAATAAACATCCTCATCACCTCACTATGTAGAGAGTTGCCTACATACCAATACTTTGAAGAGGAATCAATTCTGATGTAGTTCTCCCATATGGTGTTTGATTTAAATACAAGTGAATGCTATAATGAGAATGTCTTTGGATACCTTGAATGTTTTTGATATTTTAAATGATTTAAAACTAGACTTAGGGATGTTTTATATGGTATTATTCATAAATTAGTGCATAATAGGGATCAAATACCTTAATTTTGCACAACTTTTTCTTTGGTTTGAATAGCTTTTGCCTATTTCCCATCTATTTGTTAGAACATTTTTCACCAATTTATTTTTAAAGAATTTGTGAATGAGGAATTTGAAAAAATAGGAATGGAGGATTGAGATTTTATTTTAGGCCTCCATATTCCTCAACAATATGAGTGGATGTTAAAGTATGCACATAATAGTATACTTTTAATGGATTCCACATATGGTACAAATGTACATAAGGTACTTGTGGATCCCCAAATTTGAATCTTTAGTCTTGATATTATATAATACTTATGCTTGTGTTTTTTGATGTAGTTAATGTTATGCATGCCTCTTGTATTTGATAGTTTACATATTTTCATTCTTGTTGCATGGGTGTTGATCATGTCAATGGATACTATTCCAAATTTGACATCATTGATGTGGAAGCTATTAGTTATTAAACATTGTCACATGTTAAAATGAAAACCAAATGGTTTCATGGTAGATGATTCTCATGTTGAATGTATTGCTATTAGGTAAGTTGATCCCATGTATATTATAAATTTTGTTTAATGTCATTAAAAACAATGTTTTTTTGCTAATTTTCTTAAATTTCCATTACCATTACAAGTCTAGGTAATTATTTTAATGTGAGGTATACCTATGCAGTTGGGACATGAGGAGAACATGGTTGAAAAACTTAGTTTCAAAGGTAAAGGATGTTGAAACAAGGCAGGAAATGTTTAGAAGCCTAGGTGAAACAATGTGTAATTCTCCTACTAAGTTTGTAGTGGTTCTTGACTTGAACCTATTCATGGAATAATATGTTGTTGAAGAAACATTCACCAACTATTGTGAATATCAATAGTTCCACCATATTATCATGTGGGTAATATGTTTCCATACAATGCCCCATGCAGGTTAAGAGACAATTGTCTCCATAGATTATATCACTCTCATATAAAGCACATGTTTCTAAATGAAATAAGAGTTTCTTTCCATTTAAACTTGATTAGTTGGTGTTTAAGTTTGTGTATGTTGTATTTGTTTATTTTTGGTGGATATAAATGTGCAAAAAGAATGGGTTTTATAGGAAATTCAAGCTAGATCATTTAGATAACAAGTCATGGATGAAATCACAATGCATCCCTAATGGTGATGTGATGTTTGGTAACATTTACCTTGATGTGGCATGAATAAGAATCCAAAGCAAAGAAGACAAATTTTACAAGGTCAGAATGGTGAGTCAGTATTTTTCAATGTGTGAATGCATGTGATCAACCCAATGCCATGTGTGTAAGCACATGTTGAAAGTTGGTGACTTGAGAAAGAAATTGGGAAAGGGATTTTCTTCAATAATCAATGTTCCATTTTATTCAACTATTAATATTTTTTCCCATGTAGGTATTATTTGTATATTGATTGTTACTTGTCCCTATTTTTATGCTTTCATAAATGATTTTCATAGGGTTATTAACAAGCTTCCATTTATGGCTTATTTAGGATAATGTCAATAAAATTATTGCTAACCTCAACCATGATAATTTTGTTGATGTTATTGTAAATGAAATTGTTGTTGTTTCTTTATATGACCCTAACTATCTACAAATTCCTAGGATCTATGGATTTCTAGACAAAGAACAATTCACTCTTCTAGTTGATAGGATAAGTCTTAATTTCCTTGGAAATTTTGCTGAGGATGGTTGTAAAAATTATCGATCAAGGTAAATATTTAATAATGATGATTTAAATAATATCCATGCACAAACTTTCAAACATATATAATGTTATTATAGGACTAGTCTAAGATATTCAAGATATTTTATGTAAAACATGGTGATATGCAAGCATGCACCACTAGTAAATGACCAAGCCTAGTTCCCTTCCAAACATAAAGTGTGATAAAATAATTTTAATTTTTAGGATGATTTAGATAGATTAGATGAAAAATGTGTGGAAATATAAATTTTCATGAAGAATGATCTATAGACATTGAACTATAGTTGATTGGGTGTCTAGAAGTTACTTGTATGGCAAGAAGTTTCTTGATTGTTATTTCATTTTGATGAGATATTATCTATGATTCTTGTTGGTGTCATATGCCACCCACACACAAATTATGTTCCATTTAATATTGTGTGCATTAATTTAATCATGTGTAAAAAATAATCAACACAAAATAAAAAATTATGGAATAGCCTACAATGTTTAGACTATGTAATTGGTTTATTTTCTCAAAAATTAATTTTGTGTATACTTTGAAATTAGATTATTCTATGGGATCACAAAGATTAGAGTGTAAAATAAATAATTACTCTTGATAATAAATTAGTCATTGTATGTATTTAAATATGTGTATGTATATAATTCATTGTGTGTGTGTGTGTGAAATTTATTTCATTTGAAGATATGGTGTCCTTGAGTTCAAAATCAAGGAAGACACTATATATATACACACACACACTAAATCATGGTTCATGTCGTCATAGTTGTTTACTTTTACACACACACACACACACACACACACACACACACACACACACACACACACACACACACACACACACACACACACACACACACACACACACACACACACACACACACACACACACACACACACACACACACACAATGCCATAGATCCATATGGTGGACGTAGACTAATTTCATACACACACACACACACACACACACACACACACACACACACACACACACACACACACACACACACACACACACACACACACAATGCCATAGATCCATATGGTGGACGTAGACTAATTTCATTTTTTCTAGGTTTTTTTCTTATTTTACTGCATGATAAGGTAGAGTTTGTTTGCTTATTATGTGTGGTACTTGTCATTGTATGTTCAAATTATTTATTGTGTGGAATATTTATGACATTTTTATGGCCCTTGGCCTTGTGTGTTTATGCAACATTCACATGTCCCTTGAATGTGGCCTTTGGGCCTTATATGTGATATTATTTGAAAGTTACATGACATTTTATGACATTTCTCATATGTTCATTGATTTTTACTATGGTTCCATGATCAATATTATGCATTATTCCTAATCTCTAATTTCATCTTGGGGTAAGTGTAAAAAATTGGGTGACAAGTCTATGGACATTTACCATAACATGTACACATTATAAACATAAAATGTATGTGTAATGTCCACAATACATATGCATTATTTTAGACTATACTTGGGATCATTGAACCTAAACATGTACATATTTTTTAGCAAACATAAGGTGTACACATTACCTTTTTCATTTAATATGAAAGGAACATGTATGCATTCCTATTAAATTTCACAAAAAAAGCATAAAAGGCCTATTGGAAGGGTTAAAATGGTTTAATTAGAAGGGGTATACGGTTAACTAAAATAAATGTTAAGTATAAGTATACTTTTTAGTAAACTTATAATTTAAATTTATTTTAGTAAATATAATAAATTAGGTTCACTCTACTTCTGATAGAGTTGGTCTCATAGTTACATGCCTTACAATGTGGAAGATAGTATTTAAATATCCAATATGGTCAATACTTAGGCAATTTTAGGCTCTCTATATTGAACATAGGGATTTTAAGGCATAAATTTTATGATTTATGTCTATCTTTTATAAAAATTTAGTCATTCTTTAGATTTTTGTGCCTTCTACATTACATAGTTAACATTTATAGGAGTCCTTAATTTGTCAAAATTGAAATTTATAAACTACTCACTTTGAAGTCTAGCTGAAGTGGTGTGATTTTGGATAACATAGGTCATAGAGTAATTTTTCACATCAAACAACCACTTTGTGTTAATTTCACTTTCTCATCGACCCTCCCTCATCACTAATAATGTTTTCATCATCATTCATAATCGATTCCTAATGACTCCCTCCTTATCCCTCATCATCCATAATCACTCCTTATTTAAACATCACCATCCTTCATCATCTTTAATCATTCCCTCATTGTCCCTAATAACTCTCTCATTTACCCTCATCATCCCTAATCACTACTTCATCATCCATCATCATCCATAATCACTCCCTCCTTATCCCTCATCATCCCTAATCACTCCTTAATTGACACTCACCATCCCTCATCATCTCTAATCACTCTTACATCATCCTTAATCACTCCCTCATCAACCCTCACCATCACTCATAATCCTCAATCTTCCCCTCCTCATCTCTCATCATCCCTAATCACTCCTTCATTGACCCTCACCATCCCTCATCATATTTAATCACTCCATGATCATCCATAATCACTCCCTCATTGACCACACACACACACACACACACACATTAGTGGGAGATATTATTGGGAAATTCATGAAATGGAGTAAAAACTTTGTCCACACTCAAATGTCTTCCTCATAAAATTTATTTTTACTTACATTTGTACAATGCTCTACTTCCAAATAAATATCCCTAACACTTTCAACAACTTCATATACTCTCAGCGATGCATTTCGATCCTCAAATCACATTTGATCCTATAATTTTTCTTTACTTACATGTTCAATACAAAGATTCAAATCATTTTTCAGTGATGATATATTTGAATTCATTTTTCATTGACTTCCATCAAGTTTTCCTCCCTATATTTACATATAACTTTTTTTTGGGAATGAATATGGTTTTTGGATGAATTTCTCTCTCTCTCTCTCTCTCTCTCTCTCTCTCTCTCTCTCTCTCTCTCTCTCTCTCTCTCTCTCTCTCTCTCTCTCTCTCTCTCTCTCTCTCTCTCTCTCTCTCTCTCTCTCTCTCTCTCTCTCTCTCTCTCTCTCTCTCTCTCTCTACCTAACATGGGATAATATCGAAGAGAATGGAATTCAACATTAATAATAATTTTGATTCGATTGTAATAGATAAAAACATCAAATCATAACTTTAATAATAGATCTAATAAAAATATTTGTGAGTTATTAGAAACTATTATTTTATTAAATTATATTTTTATTTCCTTCATTTAACTTGTGAAATATATTAAATGATGTTAAGGATGGAAATATATGAAATTAAATACTAATAAAACTTTATATAATAATATTTATAGTGAATTACCTTACTTGTATTTATCATTCTCAAATGTGACTCATATAAAAACATTTCCTACCTAAAATAAGTGTAAATATATATATATATATATATATATTATCTATTTCAATGTCCTTGAAGTACGTGATGTATTTGTGATTTTAGGACAAGTAAAATTTATTGGGCATGGAATGATACTCTTCAAATTTTAAGAAATATAATCGAGAGGCACATTCTTAGTGTTTTATCTCTTTCAATGAGAACTTAAATGTTTCTATTCAATGAATGCATAATTTGATATGCATTATGTTGGGTGGTAATTAATCATGTTATTTAATGGGGTAAGGATAAGCATTGGTTATCAAAAAAAATCTTAATATATGAGGGGAAAAAGTGAAAGCCCAACACTCTAGGTGAACTATAGGAATATAAATACACATATATGTACCCATTTGTTTTATTAAACAAAATTCTAATTATTATATAAAAGGAGAATTGATTTGGTATTAAAAATAGGATATTTCACTCTCATTATGTTTTAACATGATGAACCTTAGTGAATTTTATTCCATTATAATTCAATCTACAACTCTTGGCTGAAAATATTATAAAGCTTTATTGTTCTAATTTACAAGTTTTTTTATAAAATAAGCATTCAAATACCATGGAAACATACCAATCAATTATTGTATTGAAGGAAATAGATTATTATAAAGTAATTTACATGAAATGATTCATATTGATTATTAAAATTTACTTTACATGACTACATTAGTATATCCAATCACATAAATCTAAAGTAAACTCAACTCTTAATATAAGTGGTGCTCATTTTTTGTGTTAGGCCCAATCATCTTAGTGTAAAAGTGTGTCATTTGATTATAAAAATTTAGGAATTTTGAACTAAAATTAGAATGAGTGAGAAAAGGGAGAGGGGAATGAAATGTGAACTATGGTGTAGGTGAAGAAGATGAGGATAGTGAGGAGGATGGGGATGACATGGAAAATATGGTCTCTCTAATGGTGATGGTAGTAGATGTTTTTCATGGAAGATCTTTGAAGATTTTGTGCTCTATGGCCCTGTGATGGTTATTTTGGTTGACCATTATGCAGCTAAAAGATGGAGTGCATGTAATTAAAATTAGGATAGTTCTCCAAATTTGTAGTAGGTGACCAATATGGTATGACCCATGAATAAAATTTGGTGAGGGTGGTCTCATTCAAATATTTTGTTATGGTTTTGTTGATCGGGTTATTTATGCCTCTAAAAGATGGGATGTGTCTGATTTATAGTCTAGCTTTTCCTTAGATATAGGGCCCTATATGTATCCTAGCCTAGATTTAGGATTTCTTTATTCATTTCCCTAAAATTAATTATGGATTAGATTCTCTTGGACTTGAATATCAGTCTTCTATTCATTTCTATGAGACCCAGGGTGAGACTAGAGTCCTAGTTTATTCTAATTTACTTTATGATTGGTTTCAAGTTTGAATCTAATTTTTTTTATTACTAACATATTTCTATTGAGTTTTATGGTGGCCTATATTCCTAGGCCACTGGGAGCTTGGGTTGGCTAATCCAGGGTTTGTTTATAGGTCCTAAAAAGGACTTTGGTTTTAGACTATGAAGAATATCATAATTTCTCCTAGCCTATATCAGTGGCCAAGATGGTTTAACATTGAAATAAGAGTTGATATGGTTCCTTTGGGGGGAATTTATTTTTGTGATAAATTAATGTTTGAGCTCATCCTTCAACTAGTTTCATGGAGATTCTTTTTCACCTAAAGTATAACTACTTTAGGGGATCTACCCTATTTCAAGATTAGGAGGGTAGATTTGGTTGTGTTTTGCCTTGCCTATATTGGAATCATTATTAGTTTATGACTATTGGACTCAATTCCTACAAAAATTGGGTTCCCTTACTCTTTCTGGCAATAGTTGGCTTTACTTCATAGGCTCTTTTAGGTACCCAAGCCCCCTTGTGCTCAAGATAAATTTATTTAATTCTATAGTTTCTTTTATAGTCATGCTAGGATTTAGGTTCTCTAGGGACCTTGAAGGATTTTTGGAGACCTATACCTACATCTATGTCCAAGATGGTTTTTGATCTAGCCAATATCAATTTGTTTGGTCCCTGGGGGACCCTGAAGGTTATTTTTGAGACTTAGGCCTCTGGCTCCTTCTGTCTAAACTTGTTTTTATCCCAGTTAAAATTGACTAATTAATGCACTATTAAAAAATGATGGCTCCATCATTACAGATACTTAGGACTCATGTTCCTTTAGTCCAAGGTTGTTACCAGACCATCTTGGGTTTCTAGTGTTTGTCACTTTAGTTATGTTTAAGACTTGGGTATCTTATTATTTTATGCAAGATGTATCTTGTACCAGTTATTTATGGCTTTAGAGAGACCTATGCCTCCTTTTGTGCAAAGGTTGGTTCTAGATCTAGTCAAATTCTAGATTGGTAGATTATTTTTATTATTGCCTCTAGACCATGATGGTTCTTTTTTAGACCTTTTCTAGATACCTAGACATGCATTTGTGTCCAAATTGGTTATTGATCTAGCCAAAATTAGTTTGTTGGTCTCCTGGGGACTCTGAAAGTTCTCTATGATACCTAGGCCTCTGGCTCTTTCTACCCATGCTATTTTTGGTCTAATTAAAGTTGGTTGGTTTCCACAAGTCAAATGCATTAGATTTTGATTCTTGTGCCTCTACTCTTTCTGTCTAGGCTAGCTCCCATACCAATTGTTTATATTATTAATGTTTTGTTCATGTTGGTCTCCTTTTTAGGACCTTATGGTCTTTTTGGCTCTTCTATTTTTGGGTTTTTTTTTTGGTTTTGTCTCTTCTTTCCTATTGAGTTGTTTCTATTTTATATGTAGACTACTAGGGGGAGACATGAACCTCCCATTGTACCATGTATTGTTACCCACATCAGCTATGAAAGGTGGATTTAATCAAATCTAAAAATAAAAATTCATGAACTAGATAAAATATTTGAAATATGAACAAAAAGAATGAGATATATTTATTCAATGATTTTATGGAACAAGTGTGATCTTATTAAAGATCCTATAGTTATTTGGGATTAGGAATAAACATAAAACAACAACAACAAAAGTGTATGGTTGATTCAATGATTTAGGATCCCATATTGAGTTGGGATTATGAATAAGTATAAAATAATAACAATGGTACACAATTGAAAACATTATGTCATAAAAGTTGACATGTTTTGATAATTTCCATTATGTATCAAATCTTGGCATGTGAACATTAATATCCTCAACATCCTCATGCACAACTAGAACATAAACATCCTCAACCATGTATTCCACATGAAAATCCTCATGCCTACAACACAAATTATCTACATGCAAAATCAATCATTTCTTCTCCCATTTCCTTCTATCTTTTGCATGAAACCATCCTTATCCTATTATTACACAAAATAAATATAATTTATTTTAAAATATATATAAAAATAAAAAATAAAACTCATGCTAAATTTATTCAATATCAAAAGTGATTGAAAATGGAGGACAAACAAATATACTCACCTTCAACTCTTCTCTTCTCCCCTTCGCATTCTTGTTTACAACCAAGGCCTTTTCTTTCCTATCAAATATTTTGACTCGTGTGTAATCATAAAATGTGAATTTATTTTTGATCAAAATAATATAATGTATCACTTAATTTCAAAAATTACATTCACTTGAGAATATCCCACCTCTTTTTCTCTTTATTTTCTTCAAAATTGTATATCTTGAGTTCTTTTATACATGTCAATCCTTTGAGGTTCAAATCATCAAAGTCATAAACATATTTTTTTAAAATAAAATTTCCTATGTTTTCACACATCATATAGTTGTTTCTCCAAATTTCAATCCATATCCCTCCATTTTCTTGTCTTTATTTAATGCCTCACTACTTGGTGATCTATAACGGGAGGTAATATGTGTGTTTTAGCATGGTGTGAATTAAACTATGATTTTGACTATGATTTCTTCCCACCTTCATATAATGAAATACATAGTGGTGTAATAAAAAAATTGGTCCTTGTATCTAAACTCTTGACTAATCTTGAAACCATACTCCTTGTACTCAAAAATAGTTTACACACATCAAAATGTTGAAATTAAACAAGCCAATCCTCCAAAAAAACATTAAGGTATGTAATATGATATACATCTAAATTGCAAAAAAATAAAAACATGGGAGAATTACCCTTGTTCAATGTGTAGGTCATAAAATTTCATTATAGAAATCTTGTGGCATTTCAAATTCCACATCTTCTTCATGCTCACATTAAACATGATAGTTTTTTTTATTTCTCAAATATGGTAATAGGTTCCTATTGAAATAAAATAAAAATAATAAGATCACAATCATGTTTCATACCACTAATAAATAACTCACAAATTCCCACATATCACCTTCTCTTTCTGATTATGCATGTGTGCACATGAAGAGGATGTAAAGGTCAAGTGTTCCATTCTTATGCTTTTCCTAAAATGGAGGATAGTGAGTACATATATAGGTGAATTACAAAACAAAAATCATAATAATGTTTCATACAAATTCAAAATAAACTCACAAATCCCAAAACATCGCTTTCTCCTTTTGAATATGCCCATGTGCATGTGAAGAGGTTGTAGAGGTCATTTATTCAATTCTCTACTCTATCTATATGAGGGATGGTAGCATGTTCTTATAAAGCATTCATGCATACATCTATGAATACATGCATGCATGAATGTATGTATGTATGTATGTATGCAACAAATGATAATATCGTATACAAATTTAAAAAACTTTAAAATCCTCAAATATTACCTTCTCCTTATGATTATGAATGTGTTTATATGAAGTGGTTGTAGATGTCATTTGTTCCATTCTTATGCTCTTCCTATGAAAGAGTGTAATAGGTTCCTACATGTAGGTAAAATAAAAAAATAATATCACAATCATGTTTCATAAGGATTTAAAAAAAACACTCTCAAATCCCAACACATTACCTTATCCTTATGATTCTTCGCATGTGAATTTGAAAAGGTTTCATACGAATCCTTTGGTATTTTGTAATATACACCATCATTGTCTTCCAATGAAACAGGTGTGCACCCCTCCTCACTAGCATTTTTTACCTATCAAATAAGTGCAACAGTTATAAATCTTAAATAAATGTGTAATAAGTTATATGTGAATTTAAAATATATGAAAATCAAATGATTAACCTCATACATTGTAGTAATTGAGGCATATCATTGTAGGAATCCTTTGCAAGATCTTAATCTAGATTGTCATCATCCTTAAATGAAATAGGGGTGCACCCTTCCTCATTAGCATTGTTTACCTTTCAAATAAATGAAATAGTTATAATTATCAAATAAGTATGTAATAAAAACATCAAATAATTATGAATTCTTAATTTTGTAATAAGATATACATGTGAAATAAAATTAGATGAAAATTGAAGAAATACCCTTCTACGTTATGGAAATTGGGGCACGCCATTACATGAATCCTTTGTTGCCTCAAAATATGTATCCTCCTCATCCTCTAATGACACTAATGAATTTATTTATACCTTGGATATGATAATATGTTACTTTATAGGTAAAATAAAAAAGAGATGATGACAATCATGTTTCATACTTCTCAAAAACTTTCAAAGCCCATATATTACCTTCTCCCATATTACCTTCTATGTGAGAGGACTATGTCCATACACACATGAGGTTTTCAATCATTTCATCCATTCAATTATTTTTATTTTCCTACAAATGGGATTAGTGCACTCATGCTTAGTAGCATTATGCTATAAAATAAATGCAGTAGTTATAATTCAAAATTTTAATTGAAAAAAATAATATAAATAAATTAATATAACAAATTAATAAAAATGAACCACCTTTTACTATTTTCCTCATTTATTCCCTTTTTTTTTTGAATTTTTTAGAGGGACTTAGGGAATCTTCTCCTAGGTGTGGCATGGTCTTCATGCTCCACATTATCATTAAAATGCTGAAAAATGAACTAGTTAAAATTTGTAATCATAATTGATCATACGAATATAATAATCAAATACAAACAATTCCCATTATTAACATTTTCAAACTGGGGAGACTAAGGTCCAAGTTCATTAACATTAACATCTTGCATTGGCTAAAAACCACCAAGTTTTGTCTATATCCAATTTCAATCAGAAATGGTAAATGGTTAGAGTTGAATACAACTTACAATCACTTGCAAAATTAAACAAAGCATCCTAAAACCAAATAATGTTATGATTTTACCAAATCAATTTCATTTAGTTTATCCAATGTGTCTTCAATTATTTATGTTTGTGTCTCTTATACTTAATCAAATGATTGTCAAAATAAAAATAATCTTCATGTCTCACTCACCAAAGCCATGTAATTTATTGGAGATATTTTTCCTACCAAAGAGAGAAGGATCTCACCATGTTTTTGGTCATGAGTAGTTGTTGAATAAACTAATAACATAAATACAATTTCACATACATTATATTAGACCTCTGTATACTAATCAAAATATAATTATAATTATTATAACATAGCCATACAATGATGTATATGAAAGGTTCAACATGTAGAGAGACCTGAAAAAAGATCATTTATATACATTATTTATTTATCAAAGGGAGTAAAATGCAATGCATTATCTATATACATTTTACAAATATATAACAATGCATTTAATCCTAAATGGATTATATGCATTGTATATACAGTGAATGGATTGAATGCATTGTGTTATCTTTATGCATTGTCTAGGATTAAATGCAGTGTATTGTATGTGTAATTGAAAAAATTGATGCATTATCTATACATTGAAAGGATTGAATGCAATGTGTTATTAGTATGAATTTTCTAATATTAGATTTAGTACATTATATGTGAAATTTATATATTGAATTATTTATAACCCCATTATATGAACATTTTATATAGTATCATAAAATGAAACATACTTACTTGGATCTAAATATTTCTTCTTGATTTATTATACTATGGGAAGAGAACAAATGCATGAAAATACAACTAAGAGGGAATGTATGTGGATTTTGGATATTCTTATGTACTTATTGATAAAGTTATTTACTCTTACTTGTAAAAATTAGAGAATTAAGAAGTAAATAATCATAAGTTATACTAAGCATGTTAACAAAAGTTGCAATGAATTGATTTAAACCTTTAATAGAAAATGTAACTTCTCTACATATAACTAAAAGGGGGTGTGACTATTAATAATCAGTTTTGTCTAAACATGAAAATATTAAAGCACCTTGTTGTAGGCTATTAATATTAATAATCACCATAAATAGAATAATAATTTGATTTCAATATGCATACGCACACTATGAATAATGAAATCATTACCTTTTCCATGAAAATATCACTTACTCATGACAAATGGTTACAATTTAGTTGCACCATTGCATTGGAATTGAAAAACTATTTCCATAAAAAGAGGGGATCTAAACTCCACCACTATATGCTCAAAATATTATAATTTTTGTATCACTATCTCCAAGCATGAATAAAAATATCATATGATGGTCAAATGGATGTCAAATTAAGGGTTAAAACTACCTTATGATTATAAAAAAGGAAAAAAATGAAATCTCACACTATTACCCCCACCACCACCATGAATGCCATTATAGGTTACTTTGAACCATCCCAAAACATGACTTAATATATTTAATTTTGAAAAAATAAATTAAAATATTTAAATTAAGATAGTCTATCAATTTTAATGAAAAAATATAATGTGGTACACTATAAATTATAAAAGTGTGAATAATTATTTAATAATTATACATCCTCTTTAATAAAGCTTAAATAAATTTTGGAGGCAAGGAAATAAACATAATGATTAATTAGAGATAACTATACATTTCACAGTATAAACCATAAGAATAAGGGAACTAGTGAATTTACATACTACATGAACTACATATAATAGATACCAGACTTCATTATCAAGGATAATGGCCATTATGGCAGTGCACAGTCAACATATTATATTGGTTACACTTAGATTTAAGGATAAAAACCTTATCTAAAGTGATTTATTTACAAAATAAATATTTCAAACTTTTTTGGAGCCCATCAATGGAGGGTTAACAATTTAATATAATGGACAAAGTGTTGGTAGATGAAATAACCAATGAGGATATGGAGTTCAATTACCATGTTTATTAGGGATAATGGGATAATGAAGTGGATAGAGTGTTATTAGATAGACTAACCAATACAGATATGGAGGTAAAATGACATGCTTGGTAGTTTACCTCCATGTCCATGTTAGTTACTTTGTCTACTAACACTCTATCCATTCCATTATCCCATTAGCCCTCCTTTGATGGGCCCCACTTCTTACATCCTTGATTTTGAACATAACCAACTTATGCATTTAGCATGGACCACCAAGCACAAATTTTTCCCACATATAGTTATGTCCATATCCCTCTATCTACTTTATTAAAATATTCTCCATCCATTATCCATGTGCCCCACAATACTCGCCTCGATGTAGTCACTTTTAATAATGTGGAAATTAGACTAGGAATAATAAATCATCGTTTTTAAATATTGTGCCCTTTAATTGAAGATACAAGTTTAAAAATATTTTGGGGACCATAAATTGATGGATAATAATGTAATGAAATATATGGAGTGCCTACAAGTAGAGTAACTAGATGGGATGTGGAGGTAAATTACTAGTGTGATATTCCACATTGAACGTAATGTTTGGTTATGCTCAGAATCAAGGATCTAATAATTGATCCAAATAAACTAATTTATGAACTTTGAGCATAACCAACCAATGCATTTAATTTGGAATGGCATGCTTTCATTTAACCTCCACTTCCTCAATAGTTACTATGTCTACCAAAACTCCATCTACAGAGGAAGTAACATAAAAAACAAGGCTTTAACAAATTTCCTTCTTTATTTAAAATAATAACAATAAAAAAATCCTTATTTTTATTATTATTATTTTAACTAAAGAATTTAATTTTTAATTTTTTCTATAATGCTTTTGTCGATCTAAAAAATGTAAAAGGGGAATAACACATGAGTATACTCACAAATCTTAATTTTCCTAGTCAGAGAGCATAATATGTTCAACTGACATTAACTTTTAATTTTTTGTCCAAGAGAATTACATGCAAATATTAATAGACATTATTGAAACAACAAAAAAATGGTGATCATTAAGAGTTGACTACTTCTGTGGGACTCATGGACATTGCAACTAGAATTGGAATGCACGTTGAGCCTAACTAGCTAGTACATTTAACATGGATTTCCATGTTTTCTATTAACCACCATGTCTCTACTTGTTACTCATTATAATAGGATTCCATCCATTCCTTTGTAGGTAAATCTTTCTTTGTTTTATTTTTATTATTTTAAATAAATTAAGTAATGGGTTAAATCTATGTTTATTATGTATACTGAGTAATTAGTAGGGATAAAGAGGTCAATTGACAAAGTGGAAATCCATGATAAACATACTGACTAGATATACTAAGTGATCATGTGCTTATAAATTATCCTTTATTCTAAATATAACTAGCTAGTATATTCAGTATGGTGCCAGACTGCCACTTGATCCCCACATCTATGATGGTTATTCTATCTACCAATGGGATGTGGAGATCAATTATGATTGTGGTAATCCACACTAAATTTATTATTTATTTATGCTCAAAATTAAAGATATTTTATGAGCATTGAATGTAACTAGTCTATATGCTCAACATAGACCACCATGCTGGTAGCCGACATCCACATCCCCATTAGTTACTTTGTCTACCATTGAATGTTTTTATCCTAAAGAGAACAAGTAATTTGATATAGTAACCATTAAGGATGTGAACATAGTAACTAATTATGCGTGTTTCTCATGTCACTCATAAAATATCCTTGATTATTATCACAACCATCTGGTAAGTTAAGCATGAACTTCCAACATCTAATTACCGAATTTATTTACTATAAAAAAATTACCTAATTTATGTATAATAACAACATCTGATAGTATATGGAGTAACCAATGAGGATGTGGAGGTCAATTATCAATATAGAAGTCCAAGCTAAACATAATAAATGGCTACATCCAATACTCATAAATTATCCTCTATTATAACTATAACTAGTGAGTACATTAAGCATGTAATGCCACACTAGCATTTGACCTCTAGATCCCTATTGGTTACTCGATCTGATAGTGTTATATCCATTTTGGGTTAATATTGGTGTGCAATGTTGTTGGCCATGGAAATTAAAATCTAACATGAGTTAAACATATTGTGATCCTTTATGAGGAAAACTAAAATTTGAGTATATGCTCATGTTCCATTCACCTATTCCATTTCTATGTCTACAGGAGCATTATAGAGGAAGTAACATAACAAACAAGGATTTAACTATTGACCTAATGTATTTAAAATAATAATTATAAAAAATAAATACTTATCCTATAAATAAATAACCTTAAAATAATATAAATGGTTAAAAGTTTTATCATGGTAACATTATCTAACCCTATCATAGAAAGCACCTTGAAATAATAACACAAAACTAGTAATGTTCAAATTATCACTATAAGAATCATTGAACATTTAAATATAAATCACCATCAAATAATAGACCAAAACTATTATAAATTTATCTATTTAGGGTTAGATAATGTTAACAATAAAATAACATGGTTATTCAAAATGCCTAAACCATCTAGTACGTTCAATTTTCTAGTTGATATGTCTTTGAGTCTAATAAAAGTGGTCAACACTCTTTATTTTGTTAAATTTTATAAATATTGGTTTTTGGCCAATAAATTTAAAATTTAAACTTAGTTAAATTCATTATACTCCCTAATTAATAAATTTAAAATTTAGACCATTTATGTGCATGCCATTAATCTATTCTATTTTAACTTTTCTAAGGGCTCATGCACCATTATCATGTTCCATTTTGATGTATATACAACACCATAACATATTTCTCTCATTATATTCCTCAAATATTATACCAATATTCAATATTTCTCATAACTAATGCTTTGATATTCTTCAATCCACAAAAAAATAGTGAACTATCATTAGCTTAACCATCATTAGTTATGCAAAGTAGATTTTTATGTGGATTGTTATCTATTCAATGAGTATTTGATATTCCTCACAATGTATGATTCCTCAAATCTTATACTAGTGTACTAATTATGTAATGAAAAAGAGTTATAAGACCATGGATAATATGTACATCATATAAAATTTTTAATTTTGTACCATCATTAATTGGAGAATAATTAAAAGTTATCCCTTCTTTCCTCGAACCATAAATAATATACACATATTTTAAACACATATGTCTTGCATCATGGAAAAAATATTTATGAAAGACATATATGATGTCCATAATCCCCTATGTAAAAATAGAAAACAATTATTAAACATTGACATCAATAAACAATGGGCAATGATAAATAATTAACATTAACAAACAAGAGGCAATGATAAACATATGCAAACATATGAAAAATGGGAAAAATAGAAAAATATAGCATTGATATGATGTCCATAATCCTATGAACACTTCAACCAAAGGGATTAGCATGTTCTACTAATTGTGTTATGCATATTATATTATTACAATGTTTTAACCAATCTTCACCTCAATTAATTCCAAAAGGTGAATGGTGACACAAAGGCTTGATACATCAAACCCTTAATTTCTTAATTAGTGGAGGATATTTCATAGTAATGGAGAATATAATGCAACTCACTATAATATGTTTATCGAGTGTCACTGTGAAGACAACCCAAGTCTCGAACCAATATGGGCTGAAATAGCCTTAATTACTTAAGGGTATTTACCATTACTTTACTGTAATTAACAAAATTTATTTTGTACTACAAACAATCCCACAAGATGTTGATATTTTTGACTTCCCAATGTCGATTTTATCAATTTAATCATAACTAAAATAAATTTTTTTACAAATCTAAATCTATTCATAAATACAAAACAAGGTTCATCAATAAGATAGTTACAACTTAATTTATTGATAGTCTATCTTATCATAGTTCCTAATGGGAAGTAACTATGGGCCAAATGTAAGGAATTCCCTTATTCTAATTGAAATTCACCACTGGACACATAAATTATCAAGACACAATTGGAAATTATGTCAAAAAATTTTAATATTTTCAATTAATTTTAAAAAATTAGGTCCAAAGTTTCTATATTATCAAAAGAAAATAAAAATTCAAACATGCATCTAAGTAAACTAGGAAATTTGAGACTAGAGATAGTGAAATTAGTTATTTCCCTTACTTATTTTTAGAATTGTTTAAAATTTATACTAGCCTTAATACTCTTTCAAATATGAAAATAATAAGCAATCAACTTGGACACATTTTTCTTAAACATGATTGTTAGCCAAAATACGCAATATACAATAATTCCATAGCAAGATAAACATACTATGAAAATAAAAATAACAATAATATTGAATATAAACTTAATGGAGCTTAGGTCTCTATATTGATAACATCATGTTTTTCACTATTAATATTTTTATAATGAGTTATTATCAAGATAATTTTCTTGTCATACTTTTGTAAATTTGTTGGCAAAGTCTAGTTACTTTTGTCAGTGGCACACTTGCATGTAGTTCAGACATTAGAAACTATAGAAATGAAGGTTAATGCAATTAGTAGGTATTGAGCTAAATTATTTTGTATTTAATAATAGTGAATGAATGAACTTTAACCAATCAAAAAAAATTTAATTTCTCTATTTTAAACTCTTCTACTAAATGTTTTTTTCTATAATACTTAGTTACTCTAACATATACTATGTTTTCTATTAGATAAATTGGAATTAATTTTTTTAATAATATTATATGTAATGGAGGTATAGGAATACCTAAATCTATGTATTCTAAATTTGAATATGTATTAATATTCAAGATCAGTCTACTTAAACCTAGAGAATAGCATAGAAATCAGAGAGTTGAATAAAAAAAAGTACTAATGCTTATAAAAACTTAACCTTGAAAATGCATTCCAAATAAATTCCACCCAAAAACTAAATTGGTTCCTATTTTAGGTTTGTAATATAATACCTATAGTTATTTTAACATTAAAATAATAATAGCTACTAACAATCTAAGTTTTATCTATAAGTTAATGTAGATAAGATTAAAAATAACTAGCTATATATCATATTTATTCAACTAGAAGGATATCAACCTACATTAAAGGAATCAATATCAAATAATTTTTAAGCCATAAAATATACCTAAATTTGTGGATATTTTCACCATGATCAAAATCCATAAAATCTATTAGTTACCAAAATTGTTGACTTAGGAAATGCTCTAAACATGTGGACTCGTAAATGCCCAAGAGACCCCTATATCAGTATAAGATGGTATAGATCCCCAAAAGTGTTTCTTAAATATTGTTCTCATGAATTTGATATATATATATATATATATATATCTATATATATATATATATATATATATATATATATATATATATATATATATATATATATATATATATATATATATATATATATATGTATATATATATATATATATATATATATATATATGTATATATATATATATATATATATATATATGTATATATATATGTATATATATATGTATATATATATATATGTATATATATATATATATGTATATATATATATATGTATATATATGTATATATATATATGTATATATATATATGTATACATATATATATGTATACATATATATATGTATACATATATATATGTATATATATATATATATATATACATATATATATGTATATATATATATATATATATATACATATATATATATATACATATATATATATATACATATATATATATACATATATATATATATACATATATATATATACATATATATATGTATATATATATATGTATATATATATATATATATATGTATATATATATATATATATATATGTATATATATATATATATGTATGTATGTATATATATATATATATATATATATATATATATATATATATATATATATATGTATGTATATATATATATATATATATATATATGTATGTATATATATATCTATATCTATATATATATATATAGATATATATATATATATATATATATATATATATATATATATATATATATATATATATATATATGTATATGTATATGTATATCATATATAAATGTTATTATTTCCAAACTTTTAAGTCTTATTCCAATCTTTATAGGATTCAATGAGAGTAACCAAATTTATATGATATGCTTTGTGTTGGGGTGTCCTGATAATTAGACATATTGTAATGGACTAGAACTTGCATCTTCTATTAATGATAGGTTCTTGAATAGTTTCATGGTGTTGATGTTACTCATAAATTTCACATTTCTATACCAAAATCAAGTTAGGAAGCCCTAGATCTGGTAAGTTCAATGATTTATATTGGATAACAATGTAATATATTGAGTTTGACCCAATTTAAAATAAGTGAGAAACCTTGGCTAATAATCAATAAAGCCCTAGAGAATAATTAAAGTATAAATGAGTCTCCATAACCATTATTTTATGTATAAATAATAAAATTATAATGATGCTACATAATTTATTTCAATGTAAACAAGGTAGGGGACTTTTAAAAAATTCTTACTAATCAGTTCAAATGAGGGTACACTTAGTGGGTAATAGGTATTGGTGAGTTACATTTTAAGTACCTCTATAGTATCTAATCTTGATCATGATGATGAATTGATAACAAGGGTGGGGATGTAGAGCTCATGAAGGGGAAAGAGATTTGAAAATGATGATTTAATATGCTTTGTTTGAACTTACACATTATTAAAAGTGATTGTGTGGTAGGAGTCATGTGGGGCCTAGTGATGATGGATAGGGAAGCAGTTAATGAATTAATAAAAGTAGTTAAGGGTGATTAGCTAGGGGTCAAAATCTATCATGGTGGTTCATGATAAACATACCATTTGTTTATGATCAATGATTTCTATTATGATCAAACCTCTTAAGTGTCCAATTTGCAATCTTCTTGAGCCTATTATACATATTTTTTAGAGATGTAGGTTTCCTAAAAGAACATGCATTGATCTTATTTATATCTATGCCATTATTTGTTTTGGAAACAAACTATTCAAGGCCTTAATATTTTTCACAATTTGTTTTTGAGTATTTTCTATAGTGATTATTAGTCACTTATAGAAAAATAGATAAATTATTATTCTCGATAACTTTTGTTTTCTATTTGAAGTTGCCATTCAAAATTTTTACTAATTGTATCTTTAAATTCATAATCCTTTTAGTCTTCTCTAAAAATTTTCACAAAATGCATAATGAACTTATCAAATGGCATAGATTGATAAACAAATTATAATACTTTAAGATGATCAAATGAACCTTTATAAAAAAAAAAATCGAATTATAATTAGAAAATGTTATATTGTTACTCTTCTAGATTCTTTATTTTCCCAACTTAAATTTTTGTTGTAACTATCATCATTATAAATAAAATATATATTCTCCACATACATATATATAAATAAAATATAACTCACATATATCATTATAAAAAATAATGGATAGAATTATTGGATTTCTCCAAGAACTTTCAACAAGATAAAATGCACACATAAAAGCTATAGAGTAGGTGAGAGAGATTACTAAAAATCAAAGAGCATAAATGATATTCATCATTAACTCTGGATGATTAATACAAATGAAGGTGTGTGTGTGTGTGTGTGTGTGTGTGTGTGTGTGTGTGTGTGTGTGTGTGTGTGTGTGTGTGTGTGTGTGTGTGTGTGTGTGTGTGTGTGTGTGTGTGTGTGTGTGCGTGCACACACGTGCACATGCATGCATGCACATGCACGCGTGTGTGTGTGCACGCACATGCACATGCATGCATGCACATGCGCGCACGTGTGTGTGTGTGTGTATGAGAGAGAGTGAAACCCCACATTCTAATGAATTTGGAACTATTCTTCTCAAATTATTCAAATGGCCTCTAAGACCCTAAACAATCATAATGAACCATGTAGACAAAACTCATAGGATAAAAGTCTACACCAACACCCCCTTTAAGTGTAGCTTAAGTGGGTTAGAGAGTTGGGTCCCAAAAATGAGGCCTAATGAGGTACCCAAGTACATAGTGATGATCTAGTATCATATAAAATATTAAGGATGTGTGCCTCTACAAAGAAGAGAGAAGTTAAGTGCAAAATGTTGCATGTAAAATGTTGTAGTAGGTACCTATACAATAAATGCCTTCTTTTCCTTTTGGAATAAAGAAACCCCAAGTTGTCAAAATTTTGAATTCTCACTCAATTGGAATGCATGTAGGAATTAAGAGTTATTTCTTTGGAAAATGCTCAAATGTCTCCCTAACAGTGCTCGAATGTGCCAAAGTCTGATCAAGTATCACAGGACTAATAGTAAAATATGGAAAAGAACAAGCATATAATGAAGGGGAGAGAATATCTAGAGAAAAAGATAGACATGGAAAATTCATTGAAATAATGTCCATGGGAAGAGGAGAACAAGGCTCAACAACCATCAACACTGAAGAGTAGTCTAGATATGAATCACTCATATCTCCAATATGAATGTCCATACGAACATATGAGTCATCCATACTCTCAATGTGTGTATTCTCATTAAAATAAGTAAATCCCTCCAATATGTAAGTCTGTTAAGGATCTAAAAGAGCAATAATCTACACAAGAATGGATGTAAAATCTATAGTGAGATAACTAAGGTTTAGTAGAATCTCATCCTATAGTGGGGGTTTGATATAAGGAAGATCATTATCCACCATGGATGTAGCATCATAAGAAATAAAATAATGAAGAGAGATTACATTAGTATCAAAAGAGATAATAAGAAGTGAAGGAGGAGATGTGACATAAATCATAATAAGATCCCTAAAAAGACTCTATAGAATGATCCAAACAATAGAGGAACACTCTGTGTGCTCCACATGGTAGTGTAGATCCCATTAAACATGAAATAATAAGTGACCATAGACACAGTCACAAGAGTTGGCCTAGTCATCGTATTGATTTGGGTCAATAAGAATAGGAATCTATCCATATAAGAATGGAATAAGGTCTTAATCCATGAGTGAATGAATCAAAATTGGTCTTTACAAGGACCAATGGTGTAGACTCAACCTTCCTCTTATGTATTCTCTCAAATGGAATCATCATGACCATAACTAAGATTAATATTACACACTCTAGAGATGGACTTTGGATTACACCAAAAATGAGTCCATTCAAATGAGAGCAATATGTGCTCAAGTGACAATGCATGCTCAAATGGATATCAAGATCTAATGATAATGCATCCAAGATTACAAGAGAAATATGTGCAATTAGTCACTAAATGGGCATAGGTAATAGTTATAAAAAAATTTAATGTGCATAAGAGAGAATGTAATGCCCATAACAATCTTCCAAGATAATTAGTAATGACCCCACTACACTTATGATTATAAAATACACTCAAGGAATGAGAAATCTATGCTTATGATCGAGTACTAGTGCACGATCTAAGTATGAACATCATAATTAACCAAATGGGTCCACACAAGTAAGATCAATCAATGCAAGAGTGAAAAAACATGTCTCAATGAATTGATGTTAGACTCAATTAACAATACATCCATAAATATGAGTAATTAGTATAATATCTACTAACTTAGAATAAGTGAAAAATATAAACAAGCCAAGAAGGAGGACATCAAACTCTATCAATAATGGTCTGTAAGTGCAATAAATGATGAAAATGTAATCTAAAATAAGCAAGAAGGAAGTTTGTGTTCCCTGTGAGGGGGTTTGACCTCCTACTAGACCAGACCTCACCCTCTGATCTTTGATAAATGAAAGACATAAATTACATGAAAAATAATGAATATTTTCTTAATAAATTCTCACGACATATCAAATGCATTACCACTAAAATTTCACCACATGACAACAAACCATAAGCACAAGGTAACACAACCAATGTGAAGAGACTCCCTAAAATGTAGCACTTTATATTTTAGTGTATTTTATAATGTAAATAGGACCAATTAATGGGAAATTAAAAAATAGGAAGTTTTTAAAAATATGGTGCTCAATTTCAAGCTAATGATCAAAAGTGATTTCATAATCAGTTTCTCATAAATGAAGCCTATTTAATAAAAAATTGCACTAATTTTTTTTAAAAAGCACTGTCATTAAGGTGAACCTAGATTTTAGACAACTAATTATACCTAGCATAAAACCAAAAATCTCCTCAAGCCAACTAAAGTCAAAAACCATGCCCTTATACACCCCTGTAACCACTAAAGCGACAAGTAGGCCATTTAAGGCATAAATATAAGTAGTTTTAATTAAACACTGAGAAAATATGTAAAGTTATTTTAATTAAAATTAAAACATGCTTTCAAGTTTTAATTTTTTTAGGGAATAACCAGGTTTATAAACTTTAGCATGAGAATAAAAACACTGCCAAGAAGCGTTGTAGCAAAAAACTACCACAAGAGAGTAGATCTGAAAGAGAGGCATTGAGCAAATACAAGGCAAGAAAAGTCTCAGGTCACCACTTTTCCTTTGTAATTTATAAATCAGGATTCACAACCTAGTAGGAACATCATTCATGTCTCATTAAAGAATCTTTAATTCTTTAGAGGTTTTTTCTGAGCCTTTTGCCAAAGGAGAAGGGATTTATTCCACAATCCCCTATTTGTCTTCAGATTTTGCTTAACAGAATGACCATGACATGTTAGGATTTTAGATCTATCAATTCAAGGGCATCATATGGGTGAAAAAATGTCCCTTTGTAACTAGCTTGATACTTTATGCTTTGACATTAGGATGGGTCTTTGTCTACAACTAAAAGAAGAATCTTAGTGTGGTAAGGGTAGCATGCAAAAGTGAGACATCTAGGCTGGATGAGTTGATGAAGAGGACTAAATGGATATCAACTTAGAAGTATCAAAACTATAAATCAAATATGAAATAAATTATGGTTGAGCTCCTTGAAATGATGATCTGGTAGCATATCTAGAGTTTTTCCATCCTCCTAAATGGATGCCAATGGAAGGAAGGTGCCACAAATAGAGCTAAGACCCTAAAATAAATTCCTCCACTCTAATAAAAATTAGATCTATGTCTATGTAACATATAATTAGTACCAAATCATGTCCATAATTTAAATTAAAATCCAATGGTAATATCCTGGAGATGCCAATTATAATATGGCTCCTAAATGTCTTGAAATCACTAACCTAAAACACATAAGGTGTTGAATCAAGCCAACGAGTAGAGGGAAACCACCATGCAGGTCATGAGATCCATCAAAGAACCTTAGAGAGGTAAAAAAATGTAGAACACCTAAAATTCCATGAATAGACCAAAATAACCAAGTCGTGAACTTAGATAAAATAGCAAAGGCCATTCAAACAAGTTGTTAATTCACCCAAAATCTATGTGAGTGTAGATCTACCAAGAAAGAGAAAAAATGATATTCAAATTGGTAGGTTATAGAAGCTCAAAAATAGCATTAGGTAGTTTTTTAGTGATGAAACATAGATCAGATATGATCCTCAACAATAATAAGCTAGGGAGTTTTTATATTGGAATACCACAAATCAATGTTTGAGTAAAATGGTTTTCCATGATTAGCTACTTGGTATTTACCAAATTAAAGACTAGTTTTAAGATGATATGTAGGCCTAAGAAAAACAAGGACTACTTAATACCCCCTTACATATCTAAAACCAAAAACACTTACATGAAAAATGTCAACATACCAGTAATAACATATTTTTTTCGAAAAAGGACCCCTACAATTTTTTTTGAATCCTAAGGTTTTTAAGATTTTTATTTCAAAAAACAACCTGAAATTTTTTTAAAATCTCTAAAAATTTGAATATAAACCCTTATACTTTGTAAATAAAAACTATAATGCCAACCACAACATAAACCAAGCAAAAAACTACTCAAATCTCAAAGAAAATAAGGAATCTCACAAGGAATTCAAGAAAAGGTGAACGATCATTGAGTGAGGCTATGATACCATGTCATATTTATCCAAGACCTCTCAACAAGATTTAATACACACATGAAATCTATGGAATAGGTGAGAGAGTTTACAAAAAATCAAAGAGCATAAAATGATATTCCTCATTAACTCTGGATGATGAATACAAAGGGAGAGAGGTACATATATAGGTAGGAGAGAAGTGAAACCCCACATTCTAATGAATGTGGGACTAATCTTATAAAATGACCTAAATGTATTTTAAAACCCTAATCAATTATAATGAACCATGTAGACAAAACCCATAGGATAAAATTATACACCAACAAAAATGACTTCACACCTCCATCACATCAACTCTCCCAATTTAAAAGTATTAAGTGGAATATTCACAAAGTTGATAGCTATCAATGACATGTAGTAATTCAATTTCATAATTATCACCCAAGATTATCAAGGTATTAAATACTTTTAATACTATTGAAATGATCATCAATAAAACCTACTTGATGTAACCTTTATTTTTTATAATAATATAAAATTATAAATTAATAGTAGATTTATTCATAAAATGTTGTATATAACTACAATAAGATAAAATATATAATTATTAATTAATTATAATGAAGAAAATAATTAATGATTATTTACACCTACAATAATTAATGTAAAATTTAAGGGACAAAATTTTAGCATAGTTTCAATTTTTTGCTTTGAATTCATATAAAGCATAATGTAGGATCATATATCTCTCCTCCTTAACTTCTCTTTGTTTCTAAAATAAATATATGCATTCTTATCAGTATATTATTTTATCTTCATGTTTTAATCTACATTAAGATTTTATCTTGGAGGTAATTAAGTTCAAGTATAGATGACCATTCTATTAATCTCATAATATTTGAACTTTATTTTCTCACCTTAATCATGAGTAAGATTCCCACCAAGAACTATGACCTTATTTATTATTAGTTCCCAATATTATACCTTTCAACTTTATAGATTTCAATATTTTTTCTTAAAATTTGAGTCCACTTCTTACCTATCTTTCTCTCTCATATTAAAGCAATGTTTAATTAAAAAAAGATAATTATCAAGAGGGGGTTCACTCTTCTCACTTTTGGCTCTATAAGACCATGACAGATGCCCCTAAAAATTATTAAGAAAGTAATAATGTAAATTTTACCTAATAATTTCTTAGATCTAAACAATAATCACAACCCATATACCATATATTATAGATGTTAGGATAAAATCTTAATTCACCATATGTAGATTAAAATAAATTGTGTTTATTTATTTACTTGATTAATTATTTTAACCTAGCTATCTCTATCCTACCATTATGGGTTGATATGTCCAGGTATTTCCCATCGGCATATTTTAGAGATAATTTACTCTAATTTATTTCTTTTATTTTCATATTATCTCCATCCTCTACTCTTTGATGAGATAAGGAATTAAAATTTATAAAAGAATTGTTTTCACCCTTTGCTAATGGAATGATCATAAACATTTTAAAGAAATATATTATTCTAGTTAATCTATAATATCTAGTATCAGATCAGAAGGATCTCTAAACCTGTGCGGAGTGTAAGAAAAATATATGACATTTTAGAGGTTTTAGGTGAATCTTGCATAAGTGGAGGAGCCATAGATTCTCCTTACCTCTTCTCAAACCTTAACATTGCATCCACACCTTCTCTAAAATCTCTACGAGTTTCATTTGGCCATGCTGAAATATTAGAACTTATATTAAAAATTAAGGTGTTTTGGCTCTTGCTAAGGCATTTTCAAGATCTACCAAGGTGTTTTGGCATTTATCATGGATTTTTGTAATTTTAAATGGAATTTTAGAAGTATTTTACTCATTTTTTAATGTAATATTTAGTTCATACCACCTTATGTTATTTAAAGCATCTTTTTGTTATTCAATACTGCCATTAAACTCTTCAAAACAACCATACTTCATAGTAAATCTACCTTAAGATAGATTAAATCATCCAAGAAAATGATTACAAGCTCAAATCAAGTGTTGAAGCTCATATAAGGAACCTTACATAGTCAAACCCACTTTATGTGATACCAAACCACCTTCTACAACCATTTGTGTTTTTTCTTTGCTGGAAATTTTACTCAAAACCACTTTTTTTCAAATTCATGGTATTAAGGAAAGGAATGTTTTTGTTGATTTTTAGCCTTTGTATATCTTTTTTGGCATTCATATATTTTATGTGATGCATATGGGAGTTGGTAAATTACTTTTTTAAAACCCTTACAAACTAATATGTTCGAGAGTTCAAATCTCAAAAAAGACCTTTTGCTTAAACTTGTCTTTATGTAAAAAGACAAAATTAGGAAAAGATAAAGCACTTGGAGGTACCTCCAAATTTAGTGACTTATCCAAATGTAGTTATCACTATCTAGTTTATCATAAAAAGTCATAATACAATTTTTTGTAAAGGGGGTAAAAAATTTCAAAATAAAAAATGGAGGAAAAAATTTATGCAAATGAGGCCAAAGAGCCCAAAAAACAAAAAGAAACTTTGCAAAAAATTCAATTTTGTTTTTCAAAAAGATTTTAATTTCATTTCTCCATTGTATTGCATTATATATCAATTTCTATAAAATTATGTATTTATTTACACAATTCATGATTTTTTAAAATTCAAAGCAACATTCAATGCAAGTGATGCCTCTAACTCACATTTATGAGTAAAGTTGTCATGTTGAGTTACAATAGACATAGTCTAATATAGATATAATAATGATGTGTAGACATCATCCCTTAAAATCATCAAGGAGAAATAAGGGTAAACACACTCATATCCATCCCTCTATTACCCATTCCTTATGATCAAATGGAATAAATCATGAATGTGTAAATTCAAAGTATATAAGTAAGTTACACCCACATATTCAAAATTATAAATAATCAAGTGTTAATGATTGGATGCACCCTTTTCAATATTATTTAGGTACCATGTACCAAAATCTTTCATGTACATTAATGCCTCTTTCATGTACCACTGGGTATATAGAAAGAGTGAGCTTCTTCAACATACTGACAGGTATATAGGAAGGGTACATATATAGAAAGGTCTAGTATATCATTTTATATGGTATATAGAAAGGGATACCTTAATACATGGAGTGATAAGGAACCATTCCATCACATGTAGTATTGATCATGAATACATAAGCACCAAAGTTATTTTTATTAGATTTTCATTTATTCAAAAGGGATAACTACTCTACTTAGATGACAAAGATCATAACTCAAATTGAATTTGAATAAATTTGCCCTTTTATAGATGGTTCCTTCACCTAACATTACACTGATGTTGATCAATAGGGTAAGTATGACAAAGATAATCAAGATAAAAAATTTATCATCATGTTTGGGGTATTGAATGAGGTATAGCCACACATCCATGAAGCCAAAATAGTTAAAGAAGCTTGGGATAAGCTCCAAAATATATATGAAGCTAAAAAGGAGAGAACTATTCTCTATCTACAAAGTCATATTCACTCTCTCAAATTGAGATCAGGTGAAAAAGTAGAGGCCTTTTTTAGACACATTATAACACTAAAGGCATCACTCCAATCCCTAGATGAAATAATCTTAGACAAATCTCTTATATCCATTATCCTGAGAGCTCTGTCACCCTCATAAATAATCTTTATGACTAGTTTAATTAACAAAAAATTAAAACTAAGTTTTGAAAAACTAGTAAATATGTTGCAACAAGAAGAGTCTTTTAGTACTTAAGAAGAAGAAGAACATGTTTTCACTTCTTAGAAAGGTAATAAACCCATATACTCTTCAATGTCATCATCAAAATAGATTCCTCAATCTAATCTATAAGGAAGTAAATCATAAAAATAATGTCTAATTTGTGGTTTTAAGGGAGATAAACTCAAAGATTGTTGGTATAATACATTTTAAAAGGGATATTCTAGTGTCTAGAAGACCACTACCCAAAAATCATCCCCATCAAGTTAAATTTAAACCAAAGGGATGAAAGGGGGAGCTTGGTGAAATAAAACAAAGCAACATGGTAACACTGTTGAATAAGAAAACAATGATGAAGATGCAAACTTCCTATACTTTACTGATTTCCATAAAGAATGCTGACAAAGTGATATTTGGTATGTTGAATTGGGGTAACCTAACACATGATAGGATGAAAATACTAGTTTTTCATTTTAAATAACACACCCAACAATAATCATGTTTCTTTGGGTGATGATACATCATACAATGTACAAGAGATTCGAAACATGACTTTACCTCTTAACACATAAACTTGTAAAATCATAGAGGCATTATATGTACCTAGGTTACCCAATAATCTATTATTAGTCAATCAAATCTTAGACTACATTCTAAAGATTAAATTTGATTGTAAAAGTGGGAAAAAATGTGTTTGATTTGAGATAAATCCATAAACTAAAAAATAATTATGTGAACATTTAATTTAAGCTAAATTTTTTAGCTTGATTTCAATCCAAAAAACAATTAGGCACTTATTTCAAAGGACACAAACTCAACATAATCATTGCACATTAGTTTTGGATATCTTGAAACACTCCATTTTGACATGGTAAGAGATTGCCACATCTCAAAAAGAAATAGATAAATGTTAAAATTGCTTAGTAGGTAAATAATATAGAACTCTTTTTTAGACAAGTACATATTGGACCCATGAGAAACTTGATCTAGTGCATACTTATTTATTCATATCAATGGACACCTAATCATGTTGTGTTTAATTACTTTATGCTCTATTGATGATTTATATATAAAAATGTGGGTTTATTGTCTAAAAATGAAGAGTCAAATCTTTGAAACTTTTAAAAAATTCAAAGAAGTTTTTTTTGAAAGAGAGACTAGTATAAAAATAAAATCACTTCACTTAGATCATGGGAGGGGGGACTCACTAGTAATTAGTTCAATTTTTATTGCAAAAAAATGACATTCATCATCAAATAGCACCTCCACATCCACCACAACAAAATGTTTTTGTTAAATGGATAAATCATACTATTATGAAATTGGTATGATGTATGCTACATTATTCAAGCTTGACAAAGGAATTTTGGCTGAAGACAGTCAAAATTATAGTATATCTACTCAATAAATTTTTCACTACAACTCTTGATGTGGTAAGATCATAGGAAGCAGAGTCAGGGTGAAATCCATAAATAACACATTTTCAAGTTTTTGGATGCCAAGAAATTATGCACATTCAAAAAAATGAGAAGATTAAACTTGACATGAAGTTATAAAAACATCTTTCCTTAGTGTATAATGAATAAACACTTGTCTATAGACTAATGGATCTAAAGGTCAGGAAAATATACACTAGCAAGGATGTTGAGTTTTTTGAAAAGAAATAAGTAGAATCTCCTTATACAAGCTTAGAATACAATAATTATGATGGGAATAATGGTTCAACTCCACCACCCTTATGAACCACTCAACATATGTTTAAATGGTATACAGGTACATTATAAGATGTTAAACTAAATGGTGTTCTATATACTTCTACCACTCGACTAAGGACTTGTAATATGGCTTGAGGAGAGGTTAATTTGGCATTAATGAGTACAATTATTGAATATTTTGATCCCTCTACAATTCAAGAATCCCTACAGTCAAAATCATGGAAAGATGCCATAGATTTAGAATATAACTAACTAATAAAGAACAAAACATGGAAGCTTGTAGACCTTCCACCAAGAAAGAATCCAAACTAATATAAATGTATTATCAAGTCAAAGTAAAAAGTAGATGGTAGTCTCAAAAATCACAAGGTAAGGTTGGTTATAAAGGGGTATACTCAGAAAGAAGGAATTGGATATGAGAATACGTTTGCTCCCATAGTTAAGATTAAAACTATGAGGATGAATTTTTCTCTATCTGCACAATTTGGTTGGAGAGTCCATAAATGGGTGTAAAAATTACTTTTATTAATGGATACATATAGGAAGAATTATACGTGAATAAACTAAAAGGTTTTGTCATACCATTAAAATAAGAGAAAGTTTTTAGACTTTTAAAATAATTATATAGTCTTAAATAGGCTCCCCGATCATGGTATATAAAAATCAATGATCATCTATTGAAAATGGATTCAAAATGATTCCATATGATACCAATCTATACCTAAAATAACAAGGGGGAGATGGTAATTATTTTTGTATATGTTGATGATATAGTCATCACTGTAAATTTAGTGAAGATGATTGAGACAACAAAAAAAGATCTAAATAGATCATTTGACATGATATATGTGAGGATTCTACATTATTGTCTTGGTTTGGAAGTTTAGTAGAAATAAAATCATATCTTTATATCTCAACTCAAATATGCCAAGATAATACTTGAGAAATTTCATATGGTGGATATCAAGCCAATTACCACACCTATAAATACAAGACTTTAGTTTTATTGAGTATATCCATCAACATAATTACATGCAAATCTATATTGATAGTTGATATGGAGTCTCAATTACATGACTTATACTAAGCTAGACATCATCTATGTTGTTAGTTATCTTTCATAGTTCATGAAAAAGCCCAAAGTTTACCACTAGAAATTAGAAAAGAGAGTATTGAGATATATTAGATAAACCATGTATTTTGGCCTAGAATACAATAAGAATGATAATTTCTTCTTAATAGGATATTCAAATTTAGATCATGTAGGAAACATCAATGACAAAAAATATACTTATAGATTTGTATTTTTTGGGATCTAGACTGATATCATGGGGAAGAAAGAAACAAAATTGTGTTTTAATATCCTCTAAATAATTATAATATCACATAGTAGGAGGAGCTATCTATGAAATGATTTGGATCAGACATATACTTGAAGGATTTGGAACACCACACAATTATCCAATAACCCTTTATATAAATAATTAAGGAGTAGTGAAGTTTTTTCACAATCTTATATTTTATGAACACACCAAAAACATTAAAGTGCAAGTACATTTTATTCATGAACATGTTTAGAACAATAATTTCCATTTCCAATATTACCTGGTAAATCGACAATGTGTAGATATTTTCACTAAGGCTCTTGCATGAGAAAAATTTGAGGCATTTAAATAATTTCTCTCCTATTCACTTGAGATAAAGTTGAATTAAAGGGGGGAATTTTAGGGAAAAAAATCCTAATTCACCATATGTGGATTAAAATAGATTATATTTATTTATTTACTTGCTTAGTTGTTTTAGCCTAGTTATCTCTACCCCACCATTTATGGGTTGATATGTCTGTGTATTTCCTATAGGAGTAGTATAGAGATAAGTTACTTTATTTTAATATTTTTTATTTTCATGTTATCTCCATCCTCTACTCTTATATGAGATAAGGTAGTGCAATTCCTATAAGAATTTTTGCCATCCTTTTCTAACAGAATGATCATAATTATTTTAAATAAATATATCATTCTAGTTAATTTATAATATCATGTGTTCATATTGCATTTTTATATAAAAAGTGTACATAATAGATAAATAAAAATAATGTTATAAATATGACGTTTAAATTCTAAAGATTAATATGTCAACCCTTTCATATAGAGAGGGAAACACATATACACATATTCTTTGTAGCTCAAAGAAAATTCACATTTAATCACTTGTCACTATATAGTGTAGAATTGTTACAAAATAAATGTAAAATTTATTGAAATTATGACCTTTCTTACTACGACTGGTGCCACTATGCCATTAGGAAATCCTAACATATTATTCATGAACGTATCTATAAAATATTGCTAATAAAAAAATTAATTATATTTTTACACAAATTCTGATGAGATAATTAGTGACACTATGACAAAGGAAGAAATATTTATACACATTTCCATTTTCATTTAAGATAATGATTTAGAGTTATGAAAAAAAATCCAAATAATGAATAAATATAGTCATATTACTACTAAAATATGTTTAGATCTCATAATGTAATATTAGAATAATAATCTTTAAATTTTTCCTTAGAACAATGAATACACATCATATTCCAATTCAATAACCAAATTTTAACACTACTTGACTCAAAATAAACCCAAGACATGAATATTTGATGAGCCATATTCTTCTCTAATATTCACCATTTTTTAGCAATAATTTCCATACCTAAAATTATTTAATACAACACAATCAAAAAAAGACTCTAAAAGACATAAAATCAATAAAATTAATAACCCAGAGCATAATAGTAACAATTATGACCCTAAAATTATTAGCAACTAACTTTGATGCACATGACATATATCCCTTAACTATATGAGAGATATTATGTTCCCTAGAATGAGCCTACATGCCCACTTGTATAAAAAATATTTATTTAAGGGTCTAATATAATTTGATTTTAAAAAATGTATTCATCACATACATTTTATTTAATATGCTTGTGTAAGTAATTACAAAAAAATAATTATTCATTTTAACATCAATATTTGTACATTATTTTGTATGAGGATTGATGAAATATTATATCATATGTATCCATATATTCTCTCTTAACAAAGGAACCATTGTAATATGTTCAACATCCCTTAAATTTATTGGTCAATTGTCATCCTCATTATTCCATGTTTCTTGACAAATGTTTTGACTCTAATCTTCAATATCATCACTCCCTCATAAGCTTCTATCAAGTCTTTCTCTATAACAGTCTATCTTCCTTGAGTGTCATTCAATTATGGATTTCATGGAATTTTTCTGTTCTCCTTTCATTCTTATTCCATTTCTTGGATTGAAAGGAGTAGGCATTCTAAGGTTAATCATTTCCTTCATGGCCTTTTGAGCCTATATGGATTTATATCTTTCATTAAATGGACTTGTATGTACAATATTATCACTAACAAGGTAACCCTTAAAATTTTTGAGTTGTTATTCCTAAATGAAGGGACATTATTCCACCCACACCTCTCAATCTCTCCAACATCCATTACTTCCATTTTTATTTATGTTTCCTCAAAACTTTAGTGCCTATCATCCCAAACATTATAAAAAATTCTCATTTTTTAAAGTGATTCATTGACCAAGTTGGGTATATTCCTTCTCATATTAATGTATTCCCACATGGTTTTGGACAAGCCATGATTATCCTCAATTTTGGGCTTGATGATTCCCCTAATAGTATTCTTATAGTGAGTATCCAATTTTGATCTTTACCTATCCATTTCTATGGAAAAAATGGTAATTTTTTATTAGAGAGTTACTACATTTATATCAAATAGAATAATAATTAGATTTAAGGCCTCACTGGAAGGGTCAATAATACCACTTTATGATGCATATCCCTTGTTTTATTTTCTATCCTTAAACACAATCTAATCTTTGCATTGAGTTCCTTGTGTAATAGAAGATTTTCAATTGCAAGCTTCTTGCATTATTCCTCTAGTTTCTTTTTTATTTCTTAAATCAAATTAGTATTAGCTACATTGTAAACATCCAATGCAATTTAAGCCTTTATAAAAAAATCCTCATGGGTCATACCCCTTATATTAATAATTTTAGAATACCCTTCAAAATTCTTACAACTTAATTTCACACAATAGCTTCTTGTGTATAAGATCCGCAATACCGTAATTAAACATTTATAGGTGTACACTAAACTTGGTCCAAAAAAAGGTGAGATATATCATATGATGTGTCATTAAAACAAAATATCATGGCAAGGTATTCCTCACTCATAATATGGTGCATGACTAAATCCCTTCTTAGATCCCACCCAGTAAATAATATCATCCATCTTTACTTAATGATTTTATTGACTCACTTAAGGGTGACCTCATAAAGGGACACATTTTGCTTCTTGGTGATTGGTGTGCAACTCAAGCTTCAAAAATGTGTTCTTGATCTATCTCTCTTAAGGGATAATATACTAATGGATACCCTTATTTTTCTTTTGTCTATTGATTTCATCCCATGTTTTCATGAATTACCTATTATTCATGAAATCAGGACCTTGAAACAATTGCCTTTGTTCTTATATTCTCTAGCCATCAAGCTCATCATCATCAAGGATTTCAATATTTTCTTGTTCCTCCTCAGGATTTGCTCCTTCGTCCCCCTTTTTGTAGATCAATATATGTCATAGATAGATTTTGATCAATTTATTCTTGTACAATATTAAAAACAACATTTTTGTATTGTATCACTTAGGATTGCACTTCTAATTCATGAGGTTGTTAATATCCACATATATATTAGCTGAAATGTCCCAATAATAACAAAAATATGCATATTATATTACAGGTCACATAGCACAAGATATTATTGTAAGGCAATATTTCCTAAAATAAAATATACTCATAAATATAATAATTACACTTAAGGTAGTAAAATATTATACAATACTCCTTAAATAAGGAATAATTGCATAAGATCTCCCAATATGAGAATTCCACTTTGAGCGTGACAAATGTCAATATGGTTCTAACAAATAAAATACTCTCCAAAATTGACATCCTTCATAATGATGTTTATTTCCTTTATATATACCTATATTATTAATAATGGGTGGGTAAACTACTAACCTAAATATAGACCAACTCATTTCCCAATATAATCAATTTGATAATTTACACATTTTACCCAATATAATTTAGTAAGTGGTATGTGTGCCACATGTTAACATATTAATAAATATATATACATCATAATATCACATCCATGGTTACATAACATGTCATCCATCCTTGACATGTTTTGTCTTTAAAACATGTGAATAAACTAAGTCATGAGTGTTACTTAGATCACTATGTAGACACATAAATTAGCATTTATTACTAAAATGATCACTTGTGACCACCCTTAATACCCACTTAGATCATTCCTAATTCCATGGACTTCTTACCACCATTCCATCACATCTATGAGGATGACCTATTTTTTAAATTAATTTTTGATTGTAAAATATCCCTATTTCTTGTTGAAAATAGCTCTATCTTACCCTTTGACTCATACACACTTCAGATTTATTGTCTTTGCTCCTTAGACAAGGTCATTATTTTTATATAATATAGATCATAGATAGTGTCTTAATATTCCATCAGCATCCTCACACCAAATAATGTCTATTTTCTCATTCTTAAATTCACCTAATGGTTCATCCCACACATTTATCAAGTCTATCTAAAATAATTACAAAATGATCTCTATAAATCCACATTTTCTATCCATTTGTTCACTAGAGGCTCATATGATTGAAAATCAAAAGAACATGTAACTATGCATTGAGAGCAAAACATCTACTATTCCCAATTATTAGTCCACACAACCCTAGTAGCCCTAAGTTAAGTCTAAATACACCTTCAAGATCATAGGTCATTTATAAAGCATTAATAACATGAAGATTGCACTAGGATATAAAACTACACCAATATTTCACACACACCATCATAACATGCAATAAATACATGGATTTTGATCCCTCTTTGGAGTATTGATATCTAAACAATGCTCAGCACAGGGGTTGTTTGGGTCAAACACAACTTCAACTAATAATACCTTTTTTCCCTTTAGTCTATTTTGTCCACATGATCTATTAATCTATGTTTATAAGTGAAGAAGTAATACAGTGGATTCCACAATGAATCAGACCAATTTGATCACAAATATAGAATTAATAGGTAAAGGTGCACATGTCTAAAATTCCACATATTTCAAAATAACTACCAGATGACGATATGACCTAAGGAAACCAATGCAAGTCACCCATGTTTAATTCAAGTGGATTTATCCTAGATTCATGTCAATAAATGTTACTAATTCATGACATCATCAAAAAGTTACAAAATCAATCTTACAATTTCATATAGTCATGCACTTTTGATTTCTAGTTAATTTGTATTTCCTTGGTACTTTCCCCTTTTAGCATATTTATAAATTTCGTAAGTTATGAATCAGTTTGTGTCATTTATTTTATATATGTAACATTCTAATTTCACATAGTAGTTTATCTAATTAGGCTTAAAACTCTCATAAAAAAAATTGATAAAACATATTGGTTAACCTATATATTTATTGAATATTTCAAAACCATAACCTCCCTTAGGGTGGGTAATTGCATGAAATTGGGGGCCAAAAAAGGGGGAAGTGGACATGTTTTTATTGAAAAATAAGAAACCTTAACTTGTATGGATTATTTGAGACACCTAAACTCAAAATTTGAAGATGTCATAAGAACATGAATTGTAGAATTTCAAGTCTAGTTTATCAACTACTAAATGTTTTTTGAAATGGTCAAGTGTAAATAGGTCAAACATCAAAAATTTTAATAAATGGTACTATTTTTTATAAAAATAGAGTAGATATATTTTTGTGTGGCCCATAATTTTTTGAGTATCATTTAGTTTTATTTTAAACCCTTTGATAAAAAGTTAGATAAGATCATCTAGTTTGTAACCTATATTTTTTTAAAATTAATTAATGAATATTATTTTTTACTAATTTCACAAGGAAAAATACCTTGAAATATTATCAATAATGTATAGATGACCATGTGCCCCAACCCACCCAAACTACCTCACAAAATTTCAAAATTTAGATTTTTTGGGGGATGTGTACAAAATTAAGTCTAGTTTGCAACCATATAATTCTATTTTGGTTTGAATGGATGAACAAAAAGATACATAAACAAATATGAACATGTATAATTATGGCATATATTTCTAAAAAAAGGCATACTTAGAAATAAATATATATAATAAATTTAAAGTAATAAAAACACAAAAAAAATTATATATATAGAAATTGGAGATTGTATTCAATGTTGCAGTAATATTTTCAAGAAAAAATCGCTAAAATTCATAGTGTTCAACATGGTTAAAGTTGCATTTTATTATTTTTAGTAAAAATCATGCATTTAGTTGTTTGTTTGTAAATCCATGCTCAGGCTCAGGAATCCAAGACATTCCTGAGCCTTGAGGCATGTGTTTAAAATGATAAAAAATTATAATTGCATACATGGAATTATAATTTATACAAAATTATAACATATGCATAATTGCCAAGTACATAGAATAATTTACTATTATTTATTAAAAATGCATACGTGGATTTAGTCTTTAAAACCACGTTTACAATATTGTTATTATAAAAGTGTGTATGTGGAATAGTTTATTATTACACTAGAATGCACAGTATATAAATAAAATTAACATTTAAGTACAAGTTTAAATTTAGATAAGGACACGTAGTTTCTTATACTTAAAGTTATATTTTATTTATATGCATTCAAGATGTTTGAGAGTGGTTTCAGACCTTTAGGAGCTATAATGAAAATTATAGGTTTTGCAGGATCCTATCATATTTCAAACTTAATCATATTCTATAGTTTTGGGGTTTCAGACTTAGCCATCATTCAGGGTTTCAAGATTTCAAGGAGACATCATAGGAGGTATGAAAGTTACATGAAGTGGTTTAGGTATGATATAATAATATCAGAAGATCTCTCACAAAGTGTCATAAGTCAATCCCACCCCATTCCATTTATACCCAATAAAGCATATACTATGGTAAATATTCATAGGTGATTCCCTGATGCATATAATAACCATCTAATGCACAAAGGAATACACAACATGATTTCTAGTTATGGGGTATATTTATAACAACAATACCACAAATAAAACACATGCATCACTTCTTCCATTCTATAAATCATTGATATTTTAGTTATATTTTGATAAATTTAAGCATTAGTCAATTAGGTCAATTAATGATGTGATTTAGGCCAAAATGAGCCTTGTGAACCTAATTCTTAGTCTAAATGATGTTCATTGGGGTTAAAATGATTGATTTAGGATTTAATTTTTCTATATTTTAAGGTTTAAGGTTTCAAGCTTAGGGTTTAAGGTATATGGCTTAGGGTTTAGGGTATAGGGTCCCATTGTGAAGGCATTTGGGGCCAATTTGAGTTTGTTCAACCTACTTGTGATTATAGAATGTGATGTTGGGAAAAAATAGCCCTAATGTCATCACAAGTTGAGATAATTAGTTAGCTAGGGAAATAAGTGGTGTGATTTAAGACAAAGTGAGTACTATGAAAATAATTATTACTCTAAAGGATGTTAATTAGGGTTAAATCAATTGATTTAAGTTTTAGGGTGTACGATTTAAGGATTATGATTTAAGGCTTAGGGTTTAGGGTATAGTGTATAAGGTTTAGGTTTTAGGGTATAAGGTCTAATCACGAAGGAAATAGGGTCCAATTTGAACTTATTAAGCAAATTATGACTATAAAATGTGATTTTGGGGTCAATTAGCCCTAATGTCATCATAGATTGAACCAATTAATCAATTAGGATAATAAGTGATGTAATTTGGGCTAAAATGAGCCCAATGAACCTAACTTCTACCTTAAAATATGTTAATTTGGGCTAAATTGATTGGTTTAGAGTTTAGGATTTATGATTTAGGGTTTAAGTTTTAGGGCTTAGGGTTTAAGGTATAGGGTTTAGGGTTTAAGGTATAGGGTCTAATCTCAAAGGAAATCAGGGATAATTTAAGCTTATCCAACCTATTTGGGAATACAAAATATGATTTTAGGCTCAATTAGTCCCTATGCCATCACATATTGAGCTAGTTAGCTAATTGGAGTAATTAGTGATGTGATTTTTACTAGATTGAGCCTTGTGAACCTAGTTCTTAGTCTAAATGATGCTAATTGGGGCTAAAATGATTGGTTTATAGTTTAAATGGTTTATTATTTAAGGTTTAGGGTTTATGACTTAGGGTTTAAGGTATATTTTTTAGTTTTTAGGGTATAGGGTCTAATCACAAAGGAAATCGAGGCTAATTTGTGATTGTTAAACCCGTTTTTTACCATAAAATGTGATTTTAGTCACAATTAGCTCCAATGTCATCATAGATTGAGCCAATTAGTGAATTAGGGAAATAAGTGATGTGATTTGGGATAAATTGATCCCTATAAAAATAATTATTACTCTAAAAGATGTTAATTGGGGCTAAATAAATTGATTTAGGTTTAGGATTTATGATTTAGGGTTTAAGGTTTAATGCTTAGGGTTAGGGTATAAGGTTTAGGTTTTAGGGTATAGGGTCCAATCATGAAGGTAATTAGGGATAATTTTAGCTTGTTGAACCTATTTTTAACTATAGAATGTGATTTTGGGCTCAATTAGCCCCAATGTCATCATAGATTGAGCCAATTAGTCAATTAGGGAAATTGGTGATGTGATTTAGGATAAATTGAGCCTTATGAACCTAATTCTTAATCTAAATTATTTTAATTTGGGCTAAATAAATTTGTTTAAGGTTTAGGGAATACTATTTAAGGTATAGGGTTTAAGGTATAGGGTATAGGATATAGGGTCTAATTGCAAAATTTATTGGTGACAATTTAAGCTTATTCTACCTAGTTATAACTACAAAATGTGATTTTGGGATTAATTAACTTTGATGTCATCATAGATTGAGCCAATTATTTAATTGAGGAAATTAGTGCTTTAATTTAGGTCAAATTGAATCTTGTGAACTTAATTCTTAGTTAAGTGATGTTAATTAGGGATAAAATGATTGGTTTAAGGTTTAAAGAGTTTAAAATTTAGGGCTTAGGGTTTAAGGTATATGGTTTAGGGTATAGGGTCCAATCAAAAATGTAATTGGGGCTAATTTTAGCTAGTTAAAGCTAATTGTGATTATATAATATGATTTTGGGAACAATTAGCCCCAATATCATCACGGGTTGAGCTAATTAGTCAATTAGGGCAATAAGTGATGTAATTTGGGTCAAATTGAGCCCTATGAAAATAATTACTATTCTAAATAATGTCAATTAGGGTTAAATCAATTTATTTAGGATTTAAGGTTTATAATTTAGGGTTTAAATTTTAATGCTTAGGGTATAGTGTATAAGGTATAGGTTAAATCATTAAGGCAATTGGGTTGATTTGAGCTCGTTGAACCTATTTATGACTATAGAATGTGATTTTAGGATCAATTAGCCCAAATGTCATCACAAATTGAGCTAATAAGTCAATTATGGAAATTAGTGATGTGATTTGGACCAAATTATTCCTTTTAAACCTTATTCTTACTCTTAAAGATGTTAATTTATGCTAAATCAATTGGTTTAGGGCATAGGGTTTAAGGTATAGGGTATAGGGGTTAGGGTATATGGTCCAATCATAATTATAAGGATTTTTTTAACTAAATAATCAACATGGGTGGTCAATTATCTGGGAATATTGATAAAGTAAAAAATGTTTAAATTTATCAAAATCTGGTAGAAATATCCATGATCCATAGAATGAAAGAAATGAGGTGTGTGTTTTCTCCATGGGACTGTTAGTAGAAATGTATCCCATACCTGTACATCATGTTGTGTATCACCAATGAATTTCTATTAGAGTTTATGCCTTAAGGGGTGCATAGGGAATGGGGTAGGATCAACTTGTGGAAATTTATGAAAGTGTTATCATACTTATCTATCATACCTAAACCCATTCATTCAACCTTCATACCTCCTATTATGTCTCCTTGAAATCTTGAAACCCTAAAATATGGCTAATCCTAAAACCCTAAAATCTGACCAAGTCTAAAATATGATAAGATCTTTTAAAACCTATAATTTACATTATAGCTCTTAGAGGTTCAAAACTACTCTCAAACATCCTAAAATTATATAAATAAAATATCACTTAAATTATAAGAAACTATATGTCCTTATCTAAATGTAAATTTACACTTAAATATTTATTTTATTTTATTTATATATTATGCATGCCAATGTAATAATATACTATTATATGTATATGTTTGTATAAAAATAATACCATGTACATTTCTATAAAGACTAAAATAGCCTCATTCATTGTAAAGACTAAAATTGCATACATAGTTTCAAAGACTAAATCTGCATATATGATCCTGGCTTGGTTATGAGCATATCTGTCAAGACCATGTAAGCATTTTTTAAAATTGTGTACATATAAATGTTGAAATAAGTTTTAACACAAAATATGTTATCTTTTTGGCCACTCAAATCTATGCACTTACCTAGGTTTTTTTATATTTTTATAATGTTCTTTTAGGTTTAAAATTTTATGATTTTCCTACTAATCATGATCATAATGATTGAATCAATCTATTATTTCTTGATCTAAATTTTTTTGGTTTCATTTACACGTTTTTTGTCACTCATATGAGAAATATTTAAATTGTGTGTAACCCCATAGATGCATAATTTAAAATAAAATATGAAATCATGTATTCATGAAAACTTTCATAATGAATAATTTTATAATACATATTATTCATGGCTCAGTTTGAATTACCACAAATTAATACTAGACATCAGAGGGTTCATATGGTTCCATTTTTCTTCTTATCCCTAGACCTCACAACTATCTCAGATCATATTATACCTCTACTAATCACCTTAGGCTTATAGTAGATCTTTCAGTCTGAGTTGTCATCACTAGACAAGGTTAGGTACCAAATCATGAAAGATAAGAGGAAAAACACAATCAATCCCTTCTTATATCCAATCCAATATAATGGGACCACTCAATAAATTTAAAGGGTATGATATTATTGATTGGTTATCGAATACACTAACTAATATTTATGTGATAAAACTAATTCAAAAACCTATTATTTTAAAGGATATTTTATATCAAGCATTAGATCATAACCTATGCCTCATGATGTAGAGCCTTATTATTTTTCATCTTTTTAATATACTTTAAAGGCTATTGAAGATGTTATATCTTTTGTAAATGATGATTTTCCTACACAATCTACTATAGATCATGATCTTCCTTTGTTCATACAATTTCAAATCAGAAGTATAGTAGTAAAAAGGGTTTTTATTGATAATGGTATAGGGTTGAATATTTTTAATCTTACCTTCTTACAAACAAAAGGAATTTGCATGGATTTACTAAAAAATACATATAATAATATCAAATATTTGATGATGTGCCTCATAAATCTTTGGGTTCTATCACTTTGGATATCAAGGTGGGGCCCAAAGCATTATCTACTCAGTTTCAAGTCATGCCCAATCATTTTAAAGACAATTTACTATTGATTAGGCCATAGATTCATGAAATGGAAGCTATACCTTCTACTTTACATCAGTGTGTATCATTCTTACATGATGGATACTTATATACTTCCCTTATTGATAATCAACCATTCAACAATTACAAGATTACATAATATACCACTGAGAGTCATTGGCCATCAATAACACCTCACTCTAACATAATATCACCACTAGAATCTATACATTTAGAACATATGCATACATATGAGTTGGTGAATATAGTACATAGAGTCCACAGGTACATTTTACGAGGGTTTCAACTCCACCACTTTCACCTAAAAAGGAAAACCAAGAGTAATATGTAAAGGAATTACCCTTACTAGTCAATTTATAAGATTCAAACTTCATATCCATAATGGATGTTCATGATGATGATAAAAATGCAATACACATGAACATTGACAGTTATTTATATGGTTTAAACTTTACACTAGTTGATCTAGGTGAATATAGAGATGATTCAAAGGTAATTTTTCACACAAATATAGATAAATGAAAAACAATAATTAAAAATATTGATAAGTCTAGGGATATTTTTTACATTATTGCTACTACACAAAAATCAAAATTTATTAGGTGTATCATGGACTAACATATTTTTCAAATATGACATCACCATAAAACATGAGGCATAATATATAAACCAATGCATTACATGTATGAATCAGGGACTATTTTTTAGACTCACTTAATAATATTGATCAAATGCATATAGAACTAATTACTATAATACAAGTTAATAGTGCACATGATAGAGAACAAATTATGTTACAAATGTTACATGATATGGAACTAATTGTTTTGCCCATAATAAGGCATATATATATATATATATATATATATATATATATATATATATATATATATACTAACAAATTGTCTAATCAACAGGAAAATCCCTATTATCATTTCATATAATCATAGGGCATGATATTGATACTTGTTCAACATAACAACATAAAATATGGAAATAAAGGATAAATACACAATCTAGGTTATACAAACCTTACTCCCATCTAATGGAGCTCAAAATTCGGTTCAAATATACATAAATCACAAGAATTCTAGAAGGAATCCTTTGATAATTTAGGATTTTATTAAAAATTAATATAAAAAACATCTGTAAATAGATGAGGACACAAAGTCAACTATATGTACACTTGCATTTATCTAGCACATAGGTCATGGTCAAAATGAATTCCAAAATTTTATATGTTGTCAAGATTGGATAAGACATATTACAATACTAGTTTCATGTGGTCCCAAATTTTTAGACACATTGTTCTATGCTATGAAAACATGAAATAAAATAAATGCTACATTGGGTCATCTATGGTTACACAAAATGGAAGCTATAATTGATAAGTTATAGAAATTGTCTTACATTAAAATTTTAAGATAGTATAATTTGTATTATTCATGATGGTATTGATGACAATTACATATTAAAAAATGATGTGCAAGCATCAATATTAATTTATCCAAAAACCACACAGAAGGCTTCCTACATAATAGATTAACATGTTATATGAATACATAGTATTAAACATAATGCAAAATATAAGGCTATATTCATCGTGCATGAGTGGTAAAATGATCAAAATGATGATGATCTATGAGAATTTGACAAAATTTAGAACCTAGAAGTTGATAATTTTCCACCACAACCATTATTTAATTATCCACATCCCTTAGATGTGTTGTTTGATTTTTAGACTATCATATTTCATATATGTAAATATATAAACAAATATTATAATATTCCAAAAATATATTAAAACCAGGACCTATTCATACTTTGTTTATTTCATTTACAATAGCTGATTTGCACTTAGTATATACAATATTTCTTTATATCTAGTTTTATATCAAATATGCTTCACAATTGTACTTGAGTGAGCTTAAAAACATATAGATTGTTATTTATAGATGTAGTTTTAGGTGGCAATATTATCTTAGGCCCAAAAATTATACATAGACAAAACTACTCTAACCCAGATAGTAATGCATTGTGCTCTTACATGATTCTAGTGGACTTGTCTCAGTGAACATGAGTTTGAATTTTTCACATTCAAACTAGTCATAGGATCTCTATAGATTTTATATATCATAAAAAGTTTATCAAGGCATATTTTTACTCAATTTTTAATACTTTATTACTATCCCTTTTGTTCGTACTACAATATGGTACATTGCACAAAATATTTACTTATTTTCACATTGTTATCTTGCTAGATAATTGATTTTCTAAACATAATAATGTTACAAGTTTCCTATATAGATAGACTTCTATTCTTCATGCATTATTTTTGTGTATGCTTTTCTTATTCATGTCTTATGTGTGTATTCAACTTGCTTGGATTATGGATATTAGAACATGTCCTTATTTGTATCTCTAAGTCTTCACTGTTGGTTTTTGTGCATGTGAGTGACATTTGAACATGTACCTTATATGTGACCCATTGGCCTTTATTACATGCTTTGTGTGATTTTTTCATTTTCTCTTTGTGTATGTATCATGGCCATCACACTTGTTTCCTCAATTGTCTTAGTTTTCAATGGCATAATGGATATCATCCATCTTCCCAGTTTTTTTAAATGCAATGATGGATATCATGCACCCTCCCTAAGTTTCCTATTTAATTTCACATAATTAGTATATGATCATTGTCCACTATGTTTCTCATTACTAACCATTATATAGATAGGACACTGTGTATGATAGGTTTTTAATGCATCTTATGTTACTATATTTATTATTTAATTATGATGATGCCATGATCTCCAATGTTATCATTATTACTTCAAATTTAAATCTTATATTTGATATCATTCACCTAACTTTATTATTTTGAGCTAAGTTATTATGTAAGCTTTATAACTCACCATAAAAGAAGGGCATACACAGTGGCTTATCTTATATAATATTATGTTGCAATAGCACACTAACAAACATAAAATTATAAATATTACTTAGTGGACCATAGTGCATACCTATAAATAACCTAGAAATTAGTTTTAGACAATAACACTTGATTTAGACAAGGTCAAAGGCCATCCAGGTCCAAAATAGTGTGATGTTGTCCCAGTACTCAAAAAATAATGATTTTCTAAGTTTTACATAATTAGTTACAAGATAATTTTCAATGGATATACAAAATTATTTTAGGATCATACTTGGGTTTGTCATAGTTTTTACTCAGATTGAAAGAATCATGTGTGGCATGTGATCCATATTAGCACATAAGTTTTTCTCATAAAATCACATGACCACTTCCTTGCTAAGTTTTACACAATTTTTACATAAGGAATGATAATTCATGCCATTCACTATGTTTTATACACTAGACTCATATTATGTTATTTTTGCACTACTTTCATAGCATAAATGAATATTTTTCCATCTACAATGGTTGATTCATCCTTTTCACCAGATTTACACTAGAATGATCTATTGGAATCCATACAAGGATTCTAAGATACTATACTACTTTGGGAATGAAATGATGGATTCAATCACACCTTAAGTTCTTAATCACACTCTCATGTCAATGAGGACTACGGCATACATGGTCCAATCCAATCATTTTAACAAAGAATAAATATCTAAGGGTCCTACCCTCTAGAGTCACTAGTTTTTTAGCATAAAACACAATGGTTCACATACCCAAACAATTGTATTAATTCATTTTTATTGTATATATACATTTATTTTCTTTACTTTCATGATTTTCATCCTTAGTAATGACTAATTTATACATGTTTCATTGCAGGTTTACATGAATCATAGTTCAACATGTAGCTTACATTTAAGACTCTTTTTCAAAGGTAAAATAAAGTATAAATATTTTACTTTTACTCTATTACTTTCACATTGATACATTATTATAATAAAATAGGTGGAAAGGAAGAATGTAGACACATAAATGAATGTTTATTGATAAAACAATGAACTTGTGACCACTCCTTATACCCACTTAGCACATGCCTAATTCCACAATCATGTGACCACCATTCCTTTACTTCTGTGTGGAAGACCTATTCCTACAAGTAGCTAATGATCATAAAATGTTCAAATTTATCAGTGTAAATAGCTATACGCTAACCCCTTACAATTACAATTTCAAGCGCATATAATTTTTTTACATCATAATCTCCTATAAATTAGAACAAAATTGAGTTGGATACTCCATATTAAGGGGGAAATTAGGATACATCAAATATATCATCAGAATCCTCAAGTAAGAATTTGCTGGTGTCAAGATTATGTGGATGACAAATCATGAGTCAAGGTAGCTATGTGGCTTTCATCTAGTCAATTTTATTCTTAAAATATAAGAACTCCCTCTTCTTCTTAAGTGGTTTTATATCCTTATGATGCAATAAAAACACATAATGAATGTACTTAGTATTAAGGTTAAGAATGGTTACACCTTACAAACTGGTGATAACTCTTTTAGAGGATTCATACCTAGTAGTAGCCTAGCTTTTTAAATCAACATTAAGGTGGAAATTAGGATTTCCTAAGCTCCTCAAATCATACTTCCAAATTTTATATAAATACCCCAAGGATTGAGAATGAGACCATACATGATTGAATAAATCATATCCATGATGTGATAATCAGGATCTCTAATTTAATTAAAATCTTCAATGCAATAGTGGAGGATTTTTTCTCATCTATGGGTACCTTATTAGGATATGATATTTATAAAAAGGTTATGGTGGAGTCATAATATTTCTAAATTAGAGGGAGTAATTTAATTTCCATTTTAGGGTATGAGGAATGGCTTGCAGACCCTATCCTTCTCTTGGATTAATTTTCATTATTATATGGTTTATCATCCCTTGTAAATTTTTCACCTTTCTTGAAATCCATAGATATAAATGCTCATAAAATATAATTGATAATAAGATTACAAAACTTACTTCTTCCAATGTATCTAATACATTTTGAATGTTTTGATATAGTGTTGTAATGGTGGAATTTAGCTCATTAATACATATAATTGAATCTCTAATTTAAGTGTTTTTATAATTTTGATGTTAGTATATATTGATAATTTGAAATGGTGAAATTTTATGATTAACTAATAATATATAATTTTTCATTTAGATCAATATTCAATTTTTATTCATAAAACAATTCACTAGTTTTTTATTTGATCTCTAAATTTGTGATAAATGAAGAGGATTGATCCTAATGAGATAAACAGTGCACAAAATTTCAAGTATTACTTTTCATTTACTCTAAATGATCTCTAAAATGATAATAACTAAATAAGATGAATCATTTTGAGATCAATGACACATGTTGATTTAGGAATTGTTGGCTTGTTTTTCATTAAGGTCTACGATCCTTTGATTGATGGTTAGGATTAGATCTTAAAAATTTGATGTTACATTAAATCATAGATTGTTTGTGCATAAGTTACAATGAAATTGAAATAACCTACTATTTCTTGCACAACCAAATAATACTCAATAACCAAGACAAAATATGTATCCAAAAGTGGTATGTCTATCATCAAGAGAACCTACCCAATCTAAATCATTGTATCCAACTAGCTGAGTAAAATATCTAGTGTAATGTAATATAAAATGGATAGTGCCTCATAGATATCAAAAATAATCTTGATAGCCTATCAATGACTATCATGCGGGTCATGTGCAAACCTAGATACAATCCTAAATACAAATGAAATGTCAAGGTGAATATGGGTAAAATACATAAAACTCCCAATCATCTACTCATAAAATGTAGGATCACAAAGTGGAGTAGTACAAGAGCCAATGAGAGTCACTCTATACTGAAAAGGAGGACTTGACTTGTAATCATCCATGTCAAAACATTGAATAAGATCAAGGGTATACTTATAATGACTCAAATAGATCCCTATATTTGGCTATGAAATATGTAAACCAAGGAGGAAATGCAAAAGACCAAGATATCATGAACTATGTTGAAAATACATACTAAATAGTCTAAATCTAAGATGAGGAGCTACCTATGAGAAACAGATCATCAACATATAAAATTATAATAATAGTATTTTCCCTAATGCACTAAATATACATAGTGGGATCAGATTGGCAATGAACAAAGCTAGTGGAGAAAAGAAATGAATCAATCTTCTCATACCAAGCTTGAGGGGCCTGTTTGAGACCATAAAGAGACCTATTAAGTTGATAATCAAGAGAATAATAATGAAAAAACCTAGCAAGTTTCTCCATATAGATTTCCTCAAGCAAGTATCCATGTAATAAATACTCTTAACATCCATCTAATATACTGATCAACCCTATGATGCAATAAGATAAAGTACAAGGCAAACATAATCCATCTTAGTAATGAACACAAAAGTCTTAGAGTAGTCAATACCTTCGACTTGCGATAAAACCTTTACAATAAGACATGCCTTATACTTGTCAATGGACCCATTAGCTACATACTTAGTGTGGTAAATCCACTTACACCTAACCAAATTTCTTCCATTAGAAAGAGTGACCAGATTCCAAGTGTGATTCTTCATCAATGAAGAATAGTCATCTACCATCACATCATCCACTCTTATTTCCCATGAGCCTATGAAAAAAATAATGGATCCCTAGAGAATGCATAACACAAAAGTACAATACCTATAGAATGTGCATGATGATGTAGAGTAGGTGAAATATCCTAAATGAAAGGTATTACCTTAGAAACTATAGTATGTGCCCACTTAGGCATAGTGGTAACATTAATGTGAACAATAACCTCCAATCAGGCCTTTGACTAATTCTTACTAAAATACACAATTTGGCCTAAAAACACTCAAACAAGCTAAATGATGTGAAACTGGCATATTCAAGTGCTGATTTTAGTTAGAGTATCATTAAATGGGGCAATGCAATTTATGGGCTAGCTAACTTTGATCAAATCATTTCAAGTCAAAATGCTAATTTTACACCTAGGTGCTCTGAATTGCTCTTTTCTATCAAATTTATTATATAGGATGTGTGCCTTTATTATTTAATGTTAGAAACATCTTAAATGGGATAATGGATCCAATGCATCTAATATCACATTCTAATTCTAATTCAGTCAAATTTTGGACCAATAACAGAGCATTTTGATCAATTTGAGTAATTTGTGCACAAAGTCCTTAATCATGCTTAAGAGCTAATTAAACCAAATTAGAGCCTAATTAATAATTCCATGGAAATTTGTTGAATACTTATTTTTAAAAATGAATATTGAATATCAACATCATCAGGTGACCTCATTTCTTGGGAAGACATCCCTAGGCCATAAATACCACAAATACCAAGGTTCATGCCTCCCATACCTCATTAATGCCCTCCATGCCTCTTAGTTGTTCCTCTATCCCAAATATTGATGAGCCTATTTATGAATTTTAATTACAAAATTAGATTAATCCTTAGCCACACATCTCAATCCTGAGATGGATGGTTCAGGTTGATTCTACCCATTTTCAAAAATCTATAAATAGGAAGCCTTACTACATGAATTTTAAGTCTTGATAATACAAAGTTATAATGCACAAATGATTCCAAAAGTTATTATAAATAGTGTTACCATGAAAAATTGATTCCAAGCCAAGCCAAGCCAAATACAAAGGTACCAAGGAGAAGAGGAGATAGCCAAGCCTCCTTTGATGAAGTCTTTATGAGCACAAGATGAGCAAGTCACTACTACAAAAGCATTTGGAGCATCCAAGGAAGGTGAAGGATTCTTGTTTTTTCTTAATTTGTAGTTATGTTTATCATTTTTTTTGTTATTAACCTCACCCAAGTAACTAGGCATGAAGGCATTGGTTTAATGTGTTGTTGTCAATTTTTTTTGTTCATTTTTTCACTAACACAATACTAATCTCCTCTTCTTATTCAAATTCTTAGTTCACAGTACTCTCTACTGAAGTACTCCCCCTATTTTTTGTATGAAGTTTCTTGATGCAACTTGATGATTGTTTCTCAACCAAATCCTTAAGTACTTTGAAGTGATCACAGACATCACTTTTGTACTTGAGGAAATAAACCCAAGCATGCCTTGATAAGTTATTGATAAAAGTAAGTGCATACTTAGCTCTATTGAAAGGAGTAAGAAAGACCATCATATCACTATACACAAGCTCAAGTGGTGAATAATCTCATGTGGACATGCCCTTAGGAAATATATCTTGGTGTTATTTCCCCAATGCATAACTAGGGAAAACTCCATCAATACATGAAACTATAGGAAGACCCTCTACCATATTGTGAGTAGTCAACTCCATCAAATATATATAATTGAGATGTTTGAATTTTTGATACCAAAGCTGACTCTCAGAATCTGTATTAGAAACTAAACACATCCCTAAAGGAGGAGTATAATTAAAACCCTTAAAATAGTAAACTCAAAAACTATGGTCTACAATACCCTATGAAATAAGTGTGTAGGGCTCTATCAAAGCTTGAACTTTAGCACCCTATCATGTGAAGTCATTGTCTTTCCTTGAATAGAATGGCAAATTTGATAAACTAAAAGTAGATTGGTGGTGATGTCTAGAACATATAATGCATTGGTGATGTGGTCACCATCTAACTGTATGTCACCCTTCCCCTTAAAAAAATGTATGAAGAATCTATAACCTCAATGTTGGAAGTTGAACTCACACCAAGTGATACAAAGGACTCCTTGGTAGAATTCATATGGTGTGAAGTACCAAAATTTAGAACCTAGCTATCTGAAATAGGTAACTAGGATATCCCAAAAACATTCAGTGCTTTCACGAGCTCGTGAGATGGAGGAGTAGAGATAAAAATATTGTGTTTCCTAATGGAATCCTCTAAGGCTTGTATTCTCTTGAAACATATAGACTCTTCATGGCTAGTCTCCCCACAATAAGATCAAGATAAGTTAGACTTATTTTTAGATTTGGAAGATGGTTTGGGTTTAGATGTAGTAGTGTTGGGTTTAGGTGCATTTTCAGTTGGAGGAGTGTTCTTCTTCTTACCCTTATAATTTCCCTTAGTCTTAGGATGTGAGGCCACTGATTCTTTTTTATGGGTAGAAGACTCAAGGTGAGACAATTTTAATTCATCCTTAGTAAATCTCTCAAAAAACAACTCTAGATCTGGCATTTTGAATGCATACCTAATGTATTCATACTAGAGAAAAAGTTAGAAGCAAAGATTTGGAATGGGCCACTCAACTTAGACAAGATCAAGTACACACACTCTTCATCTTTCTTATCTCATCCACTCCCTTTCAACTATGTTAATAAATACTTAAACTTTATGAGGTGGTCTATAATGGAAGTAAAGTCATCTATATTTAATGAAGTAATGTCCACTTCAAGCTACATCACTCTCAAGTGGTCTACTTTCCCAAACAAACCCGTTAACTTAACCCACATTTTGAATGGATAATCACATCCATCAAAATGAAATAAAATACTATCACTGATACATCCCCCAATCAAGCTCATTCATTATTCAAACTTACATTGACAATGAAATTTCTCAAATTTTCATGTAAATTGTAGTTTTGTTTCATTCATTAGGAACCATAATTCTTTTCAATTTATGATTATTTCCATTCGAGATATCCATGTGTGGTAATTATGTGTATTCAAAGGCTCATAATAGTCAACACCGTAAGTAGAATCCATGCTAACTAATCACTAATAGTAGAAAGAATATAAAGGGTGCACAAAATTGGCACCAAGAGAACCCCCCAAAATATTATATTATAGGACCCCCCCCCCAATTTTGCACTTTAAAAAATTAGTGATGTTTTACAATTTAATGACACCGATGACTACATAATTGAAAAATATATATTTTTGAAAAAAAATAGAACTCAAATCTAAGTTACAGTTCAAAAGTTACAAGCATTATGATTTCCTAAAAAATGGGTCAAAACAAATAAAAAAACACTACAAATTGGTTTTTGAGACCAAATCTAAAAAAAAATAGTATTCCAACCACTCATTGGCACTATGATTTTTCCACAAACTGAGAAAAGCCAACTAAAGTAAAAAAAGATCCTCTTGGTTAACGATACGCTTGTGCAAGTGAACAATGTTTTCTCTTGAGGCAAAAAATCATCTTGTAAAAGAAAAAAATGAATAAAAAGGTTGTTTAGGAGGAAAGAAAAGGTGAAAATACTATTGTTTTTAGATCAAATCTCTCCAAGGGCCTCAATTCAATAGATCTTCAACTATTTTGATCTTTTAATAGTAGAAAACAACACCAACCAAAGCACCTTTGCATGAAATATGATGTACTTGAGCAAATTTCATTATTTTTGTCATCTAATATAGTAGTCAAGAATTAAGATGCCTCTTGCTAGTTGTTTTACATGGTAGCAAAGGAAGGGTGATTATAATACCAATGTTTGGATAGCAAATGATGTCAAACTTGCAAAAAAAGGTTCCAAAGTAGATTTATAAAAAAAAGTCAAAGTTATGGTCTTTTTCCAACACCAAAACCTCCTTCTCCAGTGATAAAAGAGATCTCTTACATGCAGATCTTTGCTATCAGATCTAAAAATTAGACTAAAAAAAGATAAAATTAGGTTGAGAGGTACCTCAAATTGATCTTCAATGCCACATTACTTTGCATTCCAATGCCTATCTATTACAAGCATATCAAAGTTGATAAAATATGCTTTATTGGTTAAGGACACCTTTGTTTGATAGCAAATGCAGATCTAAAAACCATAAATAAAAAAATAATTACAATGCCTTACAAGTAATTTCAATGCTTAAATCTAAAAAAACCAAGTCCAATGCCTTATAAATGATGCCAAAATAAAAAATGACATTGACTTGAGATCTTTCAATGCAGATATTAGAAAATAATGATGTTAAGGTCTAGAGCCAAGCTATCTCTCATAAGATGAAATGCCACTCTACAATGCCTTAATCTTAGATCCAATGTAGCAGCAAAAATAAGACCTCCACACCTCTATTCTCTTGACCATAAATAAGTTTGTAGATCTTAGAATAAAATAAAAGTGATTAGCTTAAATCTAAAGCAAACAAAGAGACTATGCCACTTTCACTACCACAAAAGCAACAAAATATTCAAAAAGTTTGAAAAAGGGTAGCAAGATCTCCTCGCACGTGTCTCTTCTATGCTTCTTCTCTATGACAAGGGAATAAGTAGTTGTAAGGGAAGTAGAAGAAAATTATTTAAAAATTCTAAGCTAACAGATGTTTGTAACTTCTTCATGGCTCTAGTACCATGTTGGGAATGGTAAAGGCATTCCAACCCAAGAATCGTAAGTGTTGGAAACAAAACATCACAAAGGAAGCTGTAAATATGATATGCAAAAATAATGTAGATCATATATTATTTAGAAATGAAGCATAATGAAGTATGCTAGTACAAAGGAAAGCTCTTGCATATATAGGCAAAGAAAAATACTAAACTAACTAAACTGGCCAATGTGAGATAAATCATCACCTAGGACATAATCACTACAAGATGAAATAGCTAGCTAATACACTAGCAAACATAAGAAAATGCATGAAATACATACTCTAATATTTTCCATTCGAAACAATGTTAATTGGCCAAGATTGAATGATACAATATCAATGGTGGATTTAGATGTAGATTTTGATATTTTCCCTTTGCCTTAAGACCATCAATTCACTGATGGATTGCTCATATCAAATTCCACTAGATCAATAGTGAGCATTTATTTGGAGTTACATTTCATTTTTATGATTTTGACCTTTAAAATTCAATGGATGACAAATATTAAACCATGTAGGACTAATGAATAAATTATTTCAAAGCATAATTTATCCATAAACCTATTAATTTATTGACCCCTCTAATGGACTTAAGAAAAAAATGGATATAAAATCTAAGACTTGACACATGACTGAGACATGCCAAAGGGATTTAAATATTTGTATAATGCATTAATCATGTGTGATGGAAAGAGAATATTGTATAGGAACTGATGAGGCATGTAAATGGCCTCATCCTACTATTAAATCTCCCTTGAATTCTAAATTATATTTTTCTCCTATACTAATTTGACCAAAGCTATAGTTATAAATGATGTACATATTATATAGATAATTTTTATGCATATTATTTTTGTTTATGTGTTATTTCTAGTAAATTATTAGGATTTAATGGTTTAATTGATTTTGATATTTATAATGATGGAAGAAGATGAAAAGTTTCATGATTATATTTTATATTGAAGGATGTTATAGACTCGTAGCTACTATGCAAGAGCCATCTGTACCTACCCACTAGGTATACATTGTTCTACCACAAAGTTCACTACTTACCCATAATAACTACCTATGTTCACCCATAGGAATGGTTGTATTTAACTACTTAATAGCTACATATGGTTAAGGAAATTTTTGTAGACTACAAACTCAATCGCTTTGATCAAACATAATGGTTCATTTTCCACAAAGGATAAGAGAGAGTTCTAGTAGGGAATTTTTATGATTTATATTATATTATATTATTTGTATTAGATTATGATTTAATTTTTCAAATCCTATGTATGTTTTTAAGTGCCTTTTATTTTCATTTCCTTTAGTTATTATTTTTCCACTATTATAATCATTTACATGGATTTACTATTGTAACCATCATGATCTTAGGTAGCTAATAAAAACTCTACCTTCTTTATATAAGGGAGAAGATGAAGACTGTTGGTTAGTTATAAAAGGCCTATTGATCTTTCATATCAAAAAAATTTCATGTATCAATTTCAATATTGCTAAACTTTCATGAATTATTGATACAATTGATTTGAATTAATCTTGATGTAGCTAAGGAAAGGATTGTAACTCTAAGCCAATCAAAGAAAGGCTAGCTAAATTTTGATTAGAGTTTCACAATAGAAAATTCTTCATTTTTAATTCAATAATAAACCTTACATATTTATAAAATCTTACATGAATGGAGTATAATCTTATCAACAATAACTTATCAATCCCTATAATCACTCAACATAACTTATTCACATAAGTTGTTAACTCGCATATAAACAAACATATTATTATAACCACTGATATGATGCACTAAACTATATAATATCCAACATTCTTCCCCTTAGTGTAGACATAAGGTAAGGAACCACACCACACAAATTTGAATCATAAATGTATATCTACACATGTATTCTAGGTATGTGCTCATGTTACGCATAAAAATATTTGTTTATGATCAATTACATACCTGAACACAACTATTCACACTTTCACTTTAAACGAGTGTTGGGATTATCACTAGAAAATCACATACTTTCAATGATAACCTACATATGTGAGTAAAATTATTCACACTTTCACTTCCAATGAGTGTTAGATTACTCACTAGTAAGTCACTAAGAAAAACTCAACAGAGGATTAATAGTAGAATGTTACTTTCCTATTAATTTTTTTACATTAATTTTATTTTTACCAAATACATAAAATAAAATTAATATTGATAATTAGGTCCTCACTATCATGTTTGTAGCCACCATTCTAGATCATTGCACTTAATTAGGAATAGTATAACATGATCACTACTATCACTTGGAGACCAATATCAGTTTTAGTCAATTTGATGCAGATATTCTTTTCTAGAATTTCAAATTTATATCATTTTGATGAGAAAAAATCATCCTATAAAATTGACACATTTGATCATATACTAAATTCACGCGATAATATATCTATTACAAATGAAAAATCTGATTTTGATGACAATACACAAAACTCTAAATTTTATTAAACATACCACACTATTGACTCTATAAAAAAATCATAACAATATTATAACTAAATAAAAAAGACTAATAACAAATAACAACCCCTGAAACTTATTGATTGAATATTAAAAATAAAATATACACTACTAAACTATGGACACGTGAGAAAGTAGAAAATACTACTATTAAAAAATTACATATTATTTACCAAATTTACTATTTATAATACAAAACAACATTATAATGTACTTATGCTTAAGCAAAATACTTTTGACATTAACCATGACACATTTTAGACATATAATAACTCACGTGTTTTGATTTTAGCTATTCATAATTTACAAAACAAAATAATGGTACAATACTTTAGAGAAAAACATTGTACATTGGAAACAAATACATAAAAATGAGTTTTTTTAAAAGAAAATGCATGAAGATCGACACAACACGATGAAGATGTGTTCAATTGTTATATATATAGAACACGTCAAATTTATAATTATTACATTACCACTGTATATTTATAATATATAATAACAAGTATTAGATCAATTATTTTTTTGAATTCATTTTAAATTCCACTCATTCTTAGAAATTTACAATATGTATATATATAATGTGTTTTTTTCATTTTAGAATATTAAAATTTATTAAGTTGTATATTTGTCTAGCAATCAATCATTCAATATACGATAAATTGTTTTTAATTTTTATATAAGTTTTATATTTTATTAAAAACATAAATTTTAAATTATGATCTAGGTACTTAAAAGTATATGAGCCGTTAACAAATCTGAATTGAATAGCATAGTTAATTTGAAATTCTGAGTCAACTTCAAATTAAACCTTAACAATACAAAATGTAAACTGAAAATATCATAAACTCTATTGCATTTGTTCAGAAGTATCATTTATGTAATAGTGTGAACTCCAAACCTGAAAATCTATAAAATAAATAAAATTGTTATTATCTTTTGAGCGGATTTATAAATATTGTTGTTGTTGTTTTGTGGGGATTAAAAGAATAACATTTGCAGAACTCATTATTTGGGTATTATGTAAAATAAAAATCTTTAGGTTCAGGGTAGAGCAAAGCAATATATATAGAGAAGAGAGATAGTAAGACAATATGTATGCTCCGCCTCCCTGGTCTCCTCATCTTCATTAATGTCTTGTAAATGTCATACAACATGTTGGGGGCGTAAATAGAAATGAAATAATTTTGGTAAAAGAATGAAAAGCAACGTGAGATGATGGATGAAAATGTATCTCCTAGCATTGATGCGAAGAAAATGAAAATAGCCTCGCCATTGCTACCATTGTTTGCTCTATGCTTTGATTTACCCTCTTTCTAATGCAGAGCTGTTAATGGTATGGGCAATGTTTATATACTATTTTTTAAAATAAAGAAATTAGAAGTTTTAGAATAATGTTGATAGGGTTATATAATTTTTTAATTATTAAATAGAAGTTCTAAAATAATGTTGGCCTTAGTTTTTCTTTTCATATGTACGACATCAGATGCCTCACCTCTCTATTTGTCATTATAGAACGCCTCTCAGTATAATTATATTCCTATAATTCAATTTCATAGTAAATACCATGTATTTATTTATAATTTTATAGTTAAGTTTCATTTCATAAATTTATTTCTATGCATACATATTTCAATACAATGTGAATTTTATTATTTTCATTATTGAGTTCAAAATCTGAGAAGTATGTTAAAAGTGTATTCCCAACACATTCAACAAATTCTTCAATGAATTTTATTACTTGACCTAAACTATTTAAATCTTCTTTAGAACAACAATTAAAACATAATTTTTTTAAAGCTATAACATCATTTTTGTGATAGATACTAATTCATTATGCTTATGCACATAAATAAGAACTACTTCTTCTTACCTTTGATCCACATGTACATGTTTTAAAGTGAGCATATTCCTCCATTGAACTCATTCAAAAATAAGGAAGGAGATGGTAGACATAGCCCATATGCTTTCTTAAATCCATCAGCAATGGGATCTTATTTAAAGGCAGGTACAAAGATAAAATAATTTACCTCTTCATCATTAGTTTCAAAAATCATGTCAATAATTAGTTTGGTTTTCAAGTCATGATTTTTTATTCTTCTCTTCTTAGTTTTTCCACCAACATTTTTAAAGGTGGGGATATTCTTCTTTCAATTTATACCTCATCTCAAATCAAATTTTGGCCAAGTTCAAAATATTAAAGGATGGACTAAATCTCATTTTTTTCTAGGTTCCATTTTACAATACACACTCATATTAATTTAAAAGATAATATTTGTTTAAAAATCTAAAAATAAAATGTACCAAGAACTTCAATGACTAGTAAATTCACTAAAAATTATTAGAAAAGTTGTACATTATAACAATTTATTTGTTTATTTCATTAACGTTCTCAACTGGCGGTGGCATAATTTACAATATTGGAGAAATTGCCATAGGAGAGTTGATTTTACTATACCATTAAGAGGGGCATAACCCTTGTATGATGTAGGTTTTTTTAGAGTTTTGATTACTTTTAACAAGTAAACAAAAAAAGGGGGAAATGGAAAATTTTGAAAATAGAAGGAGAATGGAGCAATATGGAAGTAAAGGTGGGAAACTCATAACAAAATAAACAAAGAAGATTGCGTGGATAACTTAAATTAGATTTAAAAATGGAAAATATTTCCTCTCACATGCAAAGGAAAATAGGAGTAGTATATGGAATGGGAACAAAAATATTTCCTCGAAGTAAAAAAATTCCACTCAAATTAGATTACATGGATCTAACACAAATCCCATTTATAGAAGTTCACGACATAATTCTTTTAATATCACTTCACATACAATGAAAAAAAATAAATTAATTAATGGCTTCGATATCAATAAACAAAAATTTCAATTTCAACACTAACAACCTTCAAAGGAATAAACTGATCTCACCTAGTTATTTGTATTCCATTGAAAATTCCTTTTAAAGTATATACCAAAAAAATTCAGCTAACCCTTTTCTTAGAGCTAAAATAAATAATAACCCCTTATATATCAAACATCATCCCTTTTCGACATATTTTTCTTGGTAAAGGTGGTTTAACATCCAACCTTTGAACTTAATTAACCTAAAGATTTAATTACCCTAACTTGATTATTCCCACATTTTGATTTTATTATCTAGACACTTTATGAAATGTTGTGTAATTATAAATTTTTCACATTATAATAATACTTATTTTTAAAAATAATTAATTTAACTTTAGCCAATGAATCTACATATCTCTATATTTATTTTGATTTTAACTCAAGTTTGACATCAAATTAGCTTGACTTTCATGAATTTATGGATTGTGTGTGTGTGTGTGTGTGTGTGTGTAGACACATAAAATTAATGATTAATTTCTTGAAAATATTTAATCTTGACATCCTTACTTTTCTTGGTTTGTTCACATTTTCACTAACTCACAATCTATAAGAGAGCCTCTATTCTTTTGAAAACATATAAAATATTATACAAGAATATCTATTTCAACCCCATTCATCCCTTTTCAACCCATAGGTTTCAACCATACATATTCTATCACTCTTTATCCTTTTCGGACAAGTCTGCACTAGTTTAGACAGGTTTACACTATGACCTTGTCCACTAGTGCGACCTTGTCCCCCACACTCTAATGGTTAATTTTTCAAATGGAAACATTCATAAATCCCTCTCCTACACATTTTGTAAATTTGGTTAGAAAAAATATTCCCATATATAGCCATATCAAGGCTTTTTTAAATATATCTAGTAGTCACTTTGTAGTTCTATTGCACATTGAGAAAAATAGCACTATTTCTTCCAATTATAATTCTGAAGGATTCAAACAATTATAAGTCAAGTGTGAATATGTTTTAATGTAGGTAAAAACTATCTATTATCAATAGTTTCAATGAATCTTCTAGATAAAATCATATAATTACACAATCACATATCACAAATCACATAATCATCATAAGAGGGAGAACTACATCAGCCTAAGGCCCATATTGGATATGTAGGTAACATTCATATTACATAGGTTCTCTTAGAATAAACTATATATTCTCCTTAACCATTCCCCTTTTACATATTATCTTCTTTTTTTGGTGAATTAACTAGATTTTTCTATTGTGCAGGTCTTGTACATGGCATATAGGCACATACAATTAAACATCAAACCCTTGTATATAGTTACACATACCCATATTTAAAATCAAGTTCACTATCAATGAGAACATTTTCATTGTAAGAATACAAGGCCATAGTGAAACCCTCTCCTCTTGTGGGCATGCCCCAATATTGTTTAAATATATGCTTTCATATGAGAAATAGTGTATAGGTCCCTCCAGCTAGTTTTTAATCATAGTTAACTTTCTTAGTTATCATAAAATCTATTTTAGGGATATTTGAATATTTGTAGGACTACTTACTATTTTCAACTCATTTATAATTATGTAAAATTTTGTAGCATATTGTATTTCACTATCAGGTCTATATATTTATGAATTTTAATTTTAATAATTTAACTAATTTAAATCAAAATAGATTAAAATTTTTAAGGAACCCACTATTTTTTATAAAATTACTTGTTGTTTATTTAATTTTTGTCTTAAGATTTCCTTAAAAAAAATTTATAAATTCCTTATACTCAAATAAAATATCCTTTTTAAACCTTGGATATAAATCCAACACCTAATGATTCAATATTCTTTGACCTTGGATTTAATATGGCACTAAAGAACTTGTCATATCATATTGGATAACTTTGACACTTAATCTTTTTATTTCAACGTTGGGTTGAAATTTGTTGATATCTATACAAAAAAAAATTTCAAATTTATTTTATTTTTTTATTCTTATTTTTATAAATTGTGTTCCAAAAGTTTTAAAATTGCTTAGTGACTACCATGAAGGGATACATAGTTATCTATTTCACAAACATTTTGGTGTGAGGGGTTTACCTTAATACTCATATCCATTAAACAACACTAAACATAGAGTTTCATTTCCACGTACTTCATGACATATCAAAAACTCCTAGGGTCCCTTGTTTATAACATAGTAAGAGTCTTTTAGTTTTTATTAATTTTGGTGCCCCTGGCATAAGTATATTCCCTAAGGAAGTTACTCTCACCTTGCCCATAGAAATGGGGTTAGTGGGAGACTAGAACAATTTTATCTCTAAAAATAGTGTTTTTAATCACTTAGCCAACATTAATAAATGAATGATAAAGTATGTTTGAGAACCCACACAATCATTCAAAACATTACCTAGATCAACCTTTATACTTTGATTCTTTTTTGTATTGTATTCATATTCATTATTTCTTTTGTATATGTTAGATTACTTTATATCACTAAGAATTTTATTTTTTCATTTTTTGTATTTACTATCATTTTGTATATTATCAGTAGTCAATTTTCATTTTTATCTACTCATGGTGTGCCTTTTAATTGTGATAATGAATGGATAAATCATAGTAAGCAAAAACTTAAGGAAGAAGAATATATAGATGATTATCATTTTGATGATATACTAATAAATATAAATTTTTATTAAACTTTGTAATATGACTCATATTGACATTCCCCTTTATATTCCCCTTATGATCCTCCATATTCTTCCTTCAGTGATAATCTAGAGTAAATAAATAAATTAAAGTCAAAATCACCAAACAAGATAGAAATATTTTCAAAAGAGGATTTATTAATAAATTAATTTTCAAAGTAATAATAACTTTATAAGTTATTCCTTTAAAAATAGTGGATATTTTGCTAACATATCATAGATCTTCTTCCTTGTTAGCCAATGAGGATAATCTTCCTTCATTTTCCCTTAGCACATTACATACTGCAATTGAAAGCAATGATATTCTTCTTCAAAAATCCTATGATGTTTCTCCTACTCCATCCTCATGCTTATATTCACATGATGCTACTCTTGTGAGACAATATCATAATCCTTTCATGGATTTGCCACATGATGATAGTGCATCTCTTGCTATTACTAATTCATCCAATTTTATTAATAAAAAAGAATTGATTAACTCATTTATAATCAATGAATATCTCAATCTAAATTAATATCCTCTTTATCCACCTCCTTCACTTCCTCTTGATGGTGTTTATATTCAATCCAATATAAATAATTTTTTTTGGTAAATCCCTTCAAGATCGAGTCATTACTATGAAAATTTTAAAATCAAAATTGTAAAATTAAAATCAATATTTCAATTCAAATCTTCTATCACTTCAAAATAATAGTAAATATAAAACTCACCTAGGATATTCTAGTGTTAATGATTTATATTGATCTAAATATCATGTGCCTCATAAGCAACATACATCTCTAATTAATGCTTAAAAATTATACAAAATAATAGTAAGGATACAAGTGAGCTTTTAAGAGAAATGATTCAAAAACATTGGTTACATTACCTTCTATGCCTCCTCTATTAATATAAAAATACTATTATGCATATCATAAATTACATGGGCATGAAATAAATAGTTGTTTGGCTTTGAAGATCAAAATACATAATATAATTGCTAGTGGTTATCCTATAACAAATAAATTAAATAAGCAACCCACTTATATTTCATATCCTAAAAATAAAGTGCAAAAATAAGACAAAGAGAAGATATGGCTAAAAAAGGATAATTTAGAACAAGAAAATATTCAAAAAACAAAATTAAAATAAGGTGAGCAAGAAGGATTGCAAAAATAAATATTACTAAATTAAAAAATTAAAAACATTCAATATAAGTAATAAAGAATTATTTTTAAAATATTTCTCACATATAAATTTCCAAAGTAAAATATTCCTATAGATTCCAATGATACAAATATGGTTTCTAAGAAATAAAGCATTATTTTCTAGTTCATGAATAGATTTTTAAAAAAAAGATAAATTCAAAGCAATAATTACTTATCTTACTAATGTTAAAATAATAATAAATTATTCTTCTTTACTTCAGCATGACATTTAAGATCCTAATAATGATGTTCATATTCAAAAAATAACTCCAATCAATCGTGCAGTGAATTTATCATACACATAAAAATGATAATTAAAATAATATATCACAATTTCAATTTCAATCTAACAAGTAAATTATTTCCTATGATGATTATTACATTGATTACTATGATCTTAATAATAAAGAATATTTTTATGATCCTAATGATATAAGTCTTATACATAGGTATCCCCTTTATGAGATACTTGGCTTATAATTGCATTCTCTTATGTAACATAGCTTCTTTTATTTTACTTCAATGATACTTATTTTATCCCTTATCTAGGAATTATTCTAACCCTTGGTTTTATTATCACTTTGGGTACTTGTATCTTGATTTTTTAACCAATTCAAGTAATCCAAAATAACCATCTTAAAATGGGTTTCAATGCTCATTATTGCCCACTATTGTATACTTATCATGTTATATATTTCCTTTCACTTACATGATAACATTTATATCTTACCAATTTTGGAGTATGTACATTATTATCTATCTTAAACATTTAAGTTGCATTGTTATGACTCATTTACCCATACATTTGGGAAACATGGTTTGATTTCCTTCCTACCACTTTATTCTTTAGCACCTTGTTGAGGATTATTTGAATTCCTCCCATTTTATTATATTTTTTAAGCCTTGATTCATAGCATCATTTTCATATATTTTAAATTCAAATTTTCTAAAAATTCAAACATATTCAAATATTTACAATCTCCAAAAAATTATATATGTCAAAAATTCAAAAAAGTTAATATTTTCAAAATTTTAAAATCAAGACCTAAGAAGAATTTTCAATTGTTCCTAGCTTACTTATTTCTATAGGTTGTTTATTATACATTAGATAGATAGAATATTTAATTTTTAAATACATATTACTTTTCATGAGGTATTTGATTGTGGTATAAGACATAATTTTACATGGTTTCAATGTTGAGCTTCTCTCATTACCCAATAACCTTGCCAAGCTAAGGGGCATATCTTCGTTCTCCATAAAAAAAATTAATAGGTTGCATATATCCACATCCTTTCTACCATGATGAGCTATATATCTTAAAAATTTATTTTTACTCATGCGTATTATACATTGTGAAAATGTTATTTGATAACAATGGCATAGATCTATATGGTAGATGTAGACTACTTTCATTTTTTCTAGGTTTCTTTCTTACTTTACTACATTGTAAGGTAGAGTTTTTTTGCTTATTATGTGTGATACTTATCCTTATATGTTCAAATTATTTACTTTGTGTAATATTTATGACATTTTTTATGGCCCTTGGCCTTGTGTTTTTATGATACATTCACATGTCCCTTGTATGTGGCCTTTGGGCCTTATATGTGACTTTATTTGAAAATTACATGACATTTTATGACAATTCTCATATGTTCATTGCTTATTACTATGGTGCCATGATCAATATTATGTATTATTCCTACTCTCTAATTTTATCTTGGGGTAAGTGTATGAAACTAGGGGACAATTCTATAGACATTTACCATAACACGTACACATTATAGACATAACATGTATGTGTAATGTCCATAATGCATATACATTATTGCAAACTAAACTTGGGATCATTGAACCTAAATGTGTACATATTTTTTCTCAAACATAAGGTGTACACATTACCTTTTCCATGTAATGTGAAAGGAATGTTTATGCATTCCTATTAAATTTCAAAAAAGAAACATAAAAGGCCTATTGGAAGCGGTAGAATGGTTTAATTAGAAGGGGTTTATGGTTTAATAAAATAAATGTTAATTATAAATCTACTTTTTAGTAAACTTATAATTTAAATTTATTTTAGTAAATATAATAAATTAGATTCACTTTCCTTTTGATAGAGTTGGTCTCATAGTTGCATGCCTTAAGATGTAGGAGATAGTTTTTAAATATACAATATGGTCAGTCCTTAGGCATTTTTAGGCTCTATATATTAAACATAGGGATTTTAAGGCATAAGTTTTATAATTGATGTCTATTTTTAATAAACATTTAGTCAGTATTTATATTTTTGTGCCTTTTGGATTGCTTATTGGCATTTATAAGAGTCCTAATTTTGTCAAAATAAAAATTTACAAAATGCTCACTTTGAAGTCAAGCCAAAGTGGTGTGATTTGGACAAAATAGGTCACATTGAGGACTTGTGCACATCAAACAACCACTTTGTGTTAATTTCACATTCTCATCGACCCTCTCTCATCCCTAATAACATTTTCCTCATCCCTTATAATCCCTAATGACTCCCTTCTTATCCCTCATCATCCATAATCACTCCCTCATTAAATCTCACCATACTTTATCATCTTTAATAATTCCCTCATTTTACCTCATCATCCCTAATCACTACTTCATCATCCATCATCATCCCTAATCACCCCTTCATTGACACTCACCATCCCTCATCATCTCTAATCACTCTTACATCATCCTTAATCACTCCCTCATCAACCCTCACCATCCCTCATCATCCTTGATTATTGATTCATCATCCCTAATCATCTCCTCCTCATCTCTCATCATCCCTAATCACTCCTTCATTGACCCTCACCATCCATCATCATCTTTAATCATTCTTTGATCATCCATAATCACTCCCTCATTTACCTTGACCATCACTCATCATCCATAATGACTCCCTCATAATCCCTTATCAACTCTACTTACTCCTTATTCATCCCTCCTCATCCTTAATCACTCCATCTAATACCTTGATGGTGGGTGAAATAGCTTCCCACTTGTTCCCAATTAGCTTATTTTCTAATTCCAAGTTTTACTCACACAAATAAATCCCAAATAAATTATTATTACACTCATATTCTTTCACTCAAATAAGGAACTAAGAAATATCATCATATTATCTAGTGGGATTCAAAGATCTATATGGAAATCCATGACTAGACCATAGAGAGAGTATGTATCTAGTTCCCTAGACTATAATAAATAGGTAGGAAATCAAGAATAGGGTTGAATGAAATTATATTAATTACATATAAATATTGGGATTTGGTAATCTAATAATCCTAATCCTAGAGTTGAGAATCCAAATTTATATCTATATAGAGAGGGGTGACTAGAGACTAGTTGAGAATTCTAATCCCAATGCCATAGTTGACATCTCATTTTCCCTATATGTCATTGAGAGTATGTCCATGGTAGACTAGATTTATATATAGATAGATAGGAGTTATTAAATATGATAAAGTGTGTTCCAATCTAGTAGCTAATAGAGTGTTTCAAAACCCAAATTGATCTATACCTAACCCGATCTATAACCAATTTCATATATGAAGGGAATGAAGGGTATATGCCTTAATCCAATGTATCAAGGAGGGGCCACTTAGGACGTGGGCATGGACTAATGAACTTAAAGTCCAAATTGGGGCCCTAAATTACTCTAAGTATTCATCAATCCCCAATAAAATATATCAAGGGTAGCATAAGAATGGGGACACCATAGCTCTAGATACACAATCTCCCCATAGTTTAGGCATGGATTTCCATATATATCTTTGAATCCCACTAGATAATCAGATGATATATTTGATTTCATTATTTAAGTGAAATATGATGAATGAAAAAATATTTTTCTTAGAACTTATTTGAGTGAGGAAATTTTTGAATTGAAACATAAGTCCATTAGGTAAAAGTGAAAAGCCACTACACCCACCATCAAGGTATTGGAGGGACTGATTAAGATGAGGAGGGACAAGGAAGGAGTGAGTATGGATGATGAGGGATAATGATGGAATCATTAGGTATGATGACATATGGTGAGGGTCAATGAATGAGTGATTAGGGATGATGAGGGATGGTGAGGGTCAACAAGGATGAAAAGGGAGTGATTAGGGATCATGAGGGATAGGGTGGTGATTAGGGATGATGATGGATGGTGAGGGTCAATGAGGGATTGATTAGGGATGATGAAATAATTATTAGGTATGATGATGGATGGTGAGGGTAAATGAAGATGAGAAGGGAATGATTAGGGATTAAAAGGGATGAGATAAGAGTGATTAGGGATGATGAGGGATAATGAATGAGTAATTAAGGAAGTTGAGGGATGGTGAGGGTAAATAAGGGAATGATTAGGGATGGTGAGGAAAATATAAGTGATGGTGAGGGTAAATTAGGGAGTGATTAGGTATGAGGATATAATGATTATGGAATATTAGGGATGAAGAGGGAATGATTAGGGATGATGAGGGATGGAGTGATTAGGGATGATGAGGGATAGTGAGGGTCAATGAGGGAGTGATTAGATATGATGAGGGATGATGAGGGTCAATGAAGAAGTAATTATTTATAATGATGAATGAGGAGATATTGATTATGGATGATGAGGTATGGGGAGGAAATGATTAGGGATGAAGGAGGCATGATGAACAAGTGAAATTAACACAAAGTGGTCATTTTATGTGCCCAAGTCATCAATATGACCTATGCACTTCCATAACTCCTCCTGAAATTCTCCAAACTACATAAAACTACCTAAATAGAATGGGGAAGGTATGTTACTTATATTTTAGTCCTCATATGTGCAATTCTATAGACATAGGGTTAGCAGACCCAATTTTAGCTTCAACTAGATTTTCATCAACCTCTGAAAGAGGGCTCCTTCCACAATCAACTATTTATAGATGAAGTTGTGGTCATTTATCAAGGCCTCTCATATCCAAATCATGGTGATTAGGAATCATTAGCTAGAAGAGTATAAATAAAGAGGATGAATCTTGATAGATTAACAAAATGCCAACACTCTAGTTAGAATTATTTTCTTATTTAAGATAAATCTTATATCCATATTATTTATTTAAAGTGCACGTGCATTATAAAATATTTAAAAAAACTCTTAGATAAGAATTGATTGCATTATCTTGGAGACGTAACCAAATTCAGTGATAAAATTATGAATTGGAATACAGGCTACGAGAAGGGAATAAATGTTGTAGAGCTCCATCCTTTCATTGCAATAGTAATTGTCATAGATGAGGATGATACAATAAGGTTGTGTTCTAGTTTTTATGTTGTCCCTCTCATTCTTACCTTACCCATTATTTTATATTGAGATTTATTTTTATACACTTTTAAATTTATTAGCTCTATATGCCAGAGTTTTGTTTTGGATACATATAATAGAATTCAAGTGTGTGTTATGTTTGTTGTATATTTCAAGAATTCATAGATTTTTCCTTAAGATGACCATTAATGTTTTATTTTTTGGTTTCCATGGATTAAATATGATATAAAAAAAGAATATTTTTTTAATTTAATTCTAACCATGTTGGTTAACATATTTGTCATGTTCTAAAAAAAATGTTTTGTTATGACTCTATAACCCTTTGAGAACAAATGAGTGAATTATCAAGGATAATTCCTCTCTGAATTAAGCTATAGATCCCTTTGAAATATTTAATGAATTCAAACTAATGCAATCATTCAAACACACTTTTAACCAAAAATAGTTTAAAGAAAACTAACATTCATACATCACAGTGCTATGAATGCGGTATCTTTCCTCTATATAACATTATTTAGTGATAAAACATAGATTCTATCCTCAATAATAATTAGACATATAAATATGTATATTATTTAACTAGTAAACTATAAAACACATATGATGAGTTATCCAATGAAAGAATAATTACCACTTGAAAGGAGAGTTCACATAGAAACCCAATTTCAAATACTTAAACACACAGATTTAAGTATGCAGAAATCATTTCTTCTTTTCACTCACAAATGAAATTATTCAAACAATCATCACATGTATTGTAAAACAAATAAGTTCAACTCTAAAATTCTCTTGTCTTCTTCACTATCATGTATATCAGTTTTTAACAACTAAAAACATATATATAGTTACCCTAATTAATTGTTCTTTAAACCTAGAGTTAAAACAAACTCTGACCCATACGGGATTTAGTTTCATACAAGATCATTAAAAGACAAATTTTTTAAACATAATTTCAACTGAATAACTGAATAAAGATATTGCATAAGCAAGATCAAGACTGAGATAGCAGATTGGAATCTCTAGATTTGTTTTGTTCTATTGAGGAGACACGTTGTGCTTTCCATTCCTAATGTGCAGTAACAAATTCTTTTATTTTCAAGAATTTGGGGATGCCAATGTGTTTAACTCATACTTTTCAAACACATTTCTCTCTTCAAATTTTTTCCACTTTTTCCATGTGTTCTAGGAGTGCATCAACACAGAGGTGAAGAAGTGATTCTACTTTTTAAATATGAGATAAATCCTCAATTAATAGGTTGTCATTTTCTTTAACAAAATTGATCTTCTCTCCAAAGGATTGAACCACAATATTCATATCCTTTTATATATTTCACATCAATACATTGTAAGTCATGTTGTAAGTATTAAGTGAACTCAGTTCTTTCTTTGATCATTTTTGTAAATTCAATTCATCCTTATCTGTATACTAAGTTTCTCCATTCGATATTTCTCTTGCTTACATACAATATATTATCATTCAGACTCGTCAAATTTTTCTCTAATAAAAACTTCATTACCCCATACTTCTAAACATTGCCAATTTGATTTATCACATTCATCTATTTTCCTTCCTCTTTTTCCTATGAAGCATTCTATGTTTGCAAATCCTCGATGGAAGCCATAGTCTCATCATATATATTCTTCAATTCCTTAATGTATTCCATACCCTTCTAGATAATTCCATCCAACCAATCATCAAACACCTTAGTCACCATTTTGTTTCTATGTATCTGATCTAGCATTTTTTGGTTGATCAAAGATTTTGGGTCAAAAGATAGAGGTAGTTGGGAAACAGGTTGTGTATTTGGATTATGAATGGCATTGATATACTCTACCATTGATTGTAAGGTCTATTTCAATGCACTCTTATATTTTTCATCCTTACAAGTATGGCTAACTATCCTTTTGGTAGATACTTCAAGATGGTGCACATCTGTGGCACATGATGCAGTCCCAAGATCTATTTTTTTATTATGAAATCTTAAATTATGGGATCTTGAACTTCCTCATCAGTTGTTAGCCAGGCTATATCTACATTCTAATTCCTTATATTATGGTTAATATCCACCATGGATGTTGTTTTTAGCTTCTTGGATTTAGGAGTCTTTCCTAGACACTTGCTAACCATGTCCTCCAATGGCACTGAAAATGGAACTATTTTTATTTTATCATTGATTGAATTTTCCAACCATTTATGTGCAAGGATTGGAACTTCCTTATCGGGATTAAATTGTTCAGAAGTCACATTTGATATCACCATCAAATTCGTAGAATCTAAAGCAACCTCTATTTGTTGATTTGCACTAATATCCTCTGCCATTGGTGCATCAAATCCTTTATCACTTGTTACCTCTCTAGAATCCTCTTCAGAGTTTAAGTCCACAACTATTATTTCATAAATCTACTTTTAGTTCTTGATCTAGTGGCATGAGGAGGTAGAATAGTTGTAAGGGATTTCTTGGAATCTTTGATGACATGACCCCTTCCAGTTTTTGGCTTGGGAGTACCTGCATCATAGATAGTAATAATTTGATTAGAAGAGCTTATTAGAGATGGTGATTTAGCCATTAGTGCACATTACTAGGAATCTTCATTTTGAACTTCTTTCAATCTGCATTCCCTCAACCATTTCTCAGTTCTCCTTATTACTGGGAGGGTTCTAACTTCAATCTAATCCTCTTCATTTTTGTTCCAATAAATTTTTGGAATAGGTAATTATTTTATTTGTTTAAATTGAAGATCAATCACCTATTCCTCATTATCAACTATTCCATAAATATTCATATTTAAATTGAGGGTAACTATTTGCCCTAAGGAGAACCTACACCAAAACATATTTCTTACTTCAAATTCATTTGAACATCATCCTAATAGTCCTCCATTTGAGGGATGTGTGAAAATATCATTCCAAAACCTAAATTATCTTGAGCAAAACCTTTGCTATCAAATTGGGGTCTGGCACTATATTACTAAAAATTAAACTTTTTTAGGCCCACTTCAAAATTCAAAGCATCAAAAATTGACTGGCATGAATAGTTTCCAAGTTCAATGGGAAAAGATATACTAGATTCTTTCTTCATTTGGAATTTCTTATCTACATGGGCTAGCTACTTGCACACTTCTATCAACACAAAGTGGTCAAAAACATACCTAGGTAGCTTCACAAGTTTGCCATCAAAACCATTAAATCTGATACAAGTAAATTTGGGAAACTAGATAAAGAAACTACCATAAATATTGATCATCTACATAGATTCGTCAGACATTCTCTTATTGATATTATTTGCCAGTTCATAAGTCATTATTCTAGTAAAAACATCATTAACTCTCCTATAATTTGCATAATAATTTTGCATCTATAATTGTGAATAATAATCATAAATTGTGTTATCCTCAACCAAGGGTGCATGAGGTAACCCTCCACATTATCTTGTATATGTCAGGCAATAGAAGAGATATGAGGACATATAAAAGTCCTTATTACCCAAATAATTACTCAGACCCTGATGCAAACATTGAACTATAATTTTTACCCAATCCAAATATTTTTCTCCTTGGAGGATCACTTGGATGAAGAAATACATCCAGTCTTCCCAATAAAATGTCTGAGAACTACCTTTCACCCTATGTAACAATACCATGATGTCTTTAATTTATAGTATTAGATTTTCTCTAGTTAATGTTCTGGGTAGTCTTGAACCTCCTTTTTTAAATTTTAGTAACCAATTTCTGGAAATTACAATCTTGAAGTTTACTTTCTTTAATGAAAAATGACCATAAGAGGAAGTAATATCGAGGTCAAAGTATGGCTCCTTGGGTAGAATTTTTATCATAGCCATTAGGGTTTGTTTATAGACATTTAGTAACACATTGCCATCCATAGTTTTGATACACCTATTTTGAGGGTCATATCTATTCATGCATTCTAGAACTAATTCAGGACATTGTACCACCATGGGAAAAATTGTAGCTTTGACTAAACCAGTTTCCACTATTTTCTCCATCATAGGGGTTGACATAGGATTTTAACCCTCTCCCTAAACTATTCTAAATCATATTTAACTAAATAAGTATCCCCAAGCTCATGATGAGAACAAATAAGGCTTGAACCATGTTCAAAACTAAAATAGGTAGATTTCATGGCTACAGACTAAACAAATACAATGAAAATGCTTTGAACCTCTTTAATAACATTGGACACACAAAATGATTCTCCTTTACAACAAAGTAATGGAATCAACTATAGGAAAAGTCAAATTCACTTTCAATTGATCAGAGATTACTATTAAACTAGGCAATAAAATCTTATACCTCCAACGTTGTTCTCCTCTTGCATCACCCTGTGTGTTTACTATTAAAATTGGCTTGTACCTTCTTGAAAAATGCATTAAAATCAAGTTGAATAATTACTAGCTCAAATAATTCATGCCAAAAATGCTTGATAAGACTTGAACTCTAACAATTGCATTAATTTCAAGCATTTATCACACATGACCTTGATATGTAATTATTACTCGTAACCTTTTAAAATTTAAAACTTTCTGCTTCATAATATGTTCCATATATATTTCATTTAAATCTCCCACAAGTTTTTGACTTAAAGAAGGCTTTGAGTAAAATGAGACTATAGTGAGGGAACGTTGAACCTCTGAACCTTTGAACTTCAATATGAGGTTCAAGCGGGAGGTTCAAAGATACAAGATTAATTACACAAAGGGACCAAGGGTACATGACTTTTCAAGAAGCATTGAATGTTGAATTACTGAACCATTGAACTCTTGAACCATGAAAAGGGTTCAATTCTACAGTAATTTTGCAAATAAGATGGCAGGTGGATGTATTTTTTTAAAAGCAAAGAGTTGACTTAAGAGACAAACACATGACCAATAAGGGAAGATGGTAAGTCAATTTTTTTGCTAAGGAAAGGATCACAAAAAATTGAATAGGAGTGAATGAAAAGGTAATATTGGCTCTAACTGGGGACTGCATTTTATAATAAAATGTAGAGAACTTAGAAACTCTAGTTACGTATAAACTGAAACACAAGAATAGAAGAAAAAGAACCAAGGCAAACCAAAACTGGAAAAGGAAAACAACAACACATGACAATAAAGTAAAGACTATGTAAAAAATAGGGGACACCAATTTTACAGTTGATATAAATTAATATCATGTCTATTATAGGACAGGGGTAGAACAGTTCCATCTAGATATCCCAATTTGAAAGAATTAGGGCTCAGTAATTGATGAATTTTGAATGGGCCTTTCCAAAGTGAATCAAACTTGCCATGTGCTCCTTTAGGTTCTCTCCTCTTATCCCACAGCAGCACTTCATCTCCTTCCATGAATTTTCTTGGCCTTAATTTTTGATCAAAAATCTTCTTAACCCTAGCTTGATGAGTGGTAATCTAATCAACCAATTCATTCCTTTCCTCCTTGATCCTGGTTAAGTACATAACTCTCTTTTCTAGGGAATCTTTAAAATATTGATCTTCAATGACATTTTGTATTTTGACTATTTATAATTCCAGGGGTAATGATAATTGAGCTCATATTGCATAAACCAGATCAAAAAGTGCCATTCATATTTCCCTTTTTGGGGTTATCCTATTAGCCTGGAACACTTCATACAACCTCTTATGCCAATATTTAGGATTATCACTCACCAATTTCCTCATGATGGCTATCATATTTTTGTTATTGGACTCAGCTTGTCCATTCCCTTGAGGGTAATAATCTAATGAATGAGAAAGAGAGATGTTATGCTCATTAAAAAATAAGTACGTTCAATTAAATAAAACATGGTAGCACTATCTATCACAAGATTTTGTGGAACAACAAAATGTACCAGTATAATTTCTTTGAGAAAATTACATACTACTTCTGAAGTAGTTCTCTTCATAGGGACTGCTTCAACCCATTTTGTAAAATAGTCCATCACTGTTAAAATGTGTGTATGTATAGCACTCAAAGGTGGTGAAAGAGGTCCAATGAAATCTAAACCCCATTGTTTGAAAGGTTCTTCAATCATGATAGGCCTCAAAGGCAATGCTACAAGTTGTGGTCTTCCTGAAAACATTTTGAATTTTTCACAATTAGCCACCCATCTATATGCATTTTTGAACATGCCTGGCTAATAATAACAATTTCTAAGGATTTTGAAGGTTTTGAATGAAGAAGAAAAATATCCATTATATGCTTCATCATAAAAAACTTCTAAAAGCTTGCATTATTGTTCTTTGTCAACACATCTCAAAAAGGTTCCATCAAGTCCTTTTTTGTATAAGACATCACCCCAAATGACATATTTAGCTAATTTTAACTTTATATTCCTTTTATCCTTCAAGGATAAGTGACTGGGACAGTCTCCATAAGTAAGATAACGTGCTACATTCAGGAACCATGGATCTTGTAAACTCACCAATAAGATAGTGGGAAGTTCTTCCTCTTCTTCTTCTTTACTTTCAGTAATCAATTTGAATAGGCCTTAACCTATAACTAATTTAGTTTTCCTAATATCCAAGTCATATTCTTGAATCTTAGTGATTCATGTTGCTCTTTTATTCATCCCAACATCTTGTTGAGTTAGAATGCTTTTTACAGCTGAACTAGGGACAAATACAATTGAATGAGAGTGTAGTATGTAATATCTAAATTGTTTAACAACCTTTACCACAACAAAAGCTTGCTTCTCAGTTAAAGAATATTTAATTTCATGTTTCTTAAGAAGAACACTCATAAATTCTATTGGGGCATCTTCATTCAATTCATTTTTTTGTAGCAAGATACCAAACAAGGTATGTTCTGAAGCATAACAATAAATAATAAAATCTTTTTGGAAATTAGGGTTTACCAAAGTAGATGTTTGTGAAATCACTTCTTTAATATATTCAAATTCTTTCTTAGTAGCCTCGTTCCATTTTAATTCTTGTTTTTTTCTCATCATCCCCACAATATGCTTCGTAATCTCAGCAAAATCAAGAACGAACCTTCTAAGGAAATTAATCTAGCCAAAAAAATATGTAACTCCAGTACTATTAGAAGGAAGACTTTTTTTTTTAATTGCTCTAACCCTTTCTAGATCAATCTTGATTCCATCCTTAGAAACTAAATGTCCCAACAACTTACCTTCTATTACACAAAAAAATGAATTCTTAGGATTAAGAGATATCCCATGACTCCAACACCTTTGTAAAATAGTCTCAAGGTCTTTCAAATGATCTTCTCTTCTTCTTAAGAAAATAGTCAAATCATCAAGATAAATGAAAATAATTTTATCTTTAAGCTCTTTAAAAGATGAATTCATTTCCTGTTGGAAATTTACACCAGCATTAATCAAACCAAAGGGCATACGATTATAAGCAAAAGTTCCCTGGGATGTAGTAAAAGTAGTTTTATGATGATTGACTATAGCTACACTTATTTTACTATAACCAAAGAATCCATCTAACATGGACATCATCTCTAATCTAGCAATTATCTACAAAATGTGATCCATCACATGTAAATGATAATTATCATTCAAATTGGCTTGGTTCAGATTCCTAAAATCAACACAAATTCTTAATTCTCCATTTTTTTTGCATACTAGGACAATATTTGCCACCCAAGTAGAGTGATGAATTAGATAAATAATCCTGGCTTTCAACATTTTGTCGATCTCTTTAAAGATAGCTTCATCAACTTTTGGGTTATAGTTTCTCAACTTTTGCTTGAATAAAATTGCATTTGTTTTTAAAGGAATATGATGTTGAAATTTCCCACCCCTAAAATCTTTTAGGTCATCATAGCACCAAGAAAAGACATCTTTATACCTAATCAATAAATTAATCAATTTTTTTTTCTCCTCTGGCGAGTAACACCTACCAATGGAAATCCATTTAGGGTTAGTCTTACTCCCAATGTTTATCTTTTCATAATCTCCCATTTTGTCAAGGTTATGAGTAAGTTTGTATTTGGTATATTCATCTTGTCGAGTGAACAAATGTTCCAGAGAGACCAGTCCTCTGGGTATTTTGTTTCCTTTTAATTGAATTAAATCATCCTTTGAATTGATCCCTGGATCAGGACTAAATTCTTTACATTCTGATTCATAACCTTCAAAATAAGTCCCCAACAACATTTCATCATTCTCCAAGAAGTTTTTGATCTACCTGTCATTCTCAAAAATTTGCCAATTCTTAGCATTATCTAGGACATTAGGATGATAGATCAATTATATTCTATATGAATCCTTTTTTAAATCAAGGTGTGGGAGAAGAAGGGAAGTTGAAACTGCTAGAGAATCTGCCCATGTATTTTGATCTCTAGGAATTGCCTCAATAGAAAAGGCATTAAAATATTCTATCTCATCCCAAACCCTATTCCTTTAATGTCTCAATCTTTCATTTTTAACTGAGAAAATGCCTCTCACCTATTAAATAATCAATTCAGTATCTCCTTTTGTTCTGAGCATCTTTATCCCCTTTTTTTTGGCTTCATTTAACCAAGCAATAGGGCCTCATACTCTACAGTGTTATTAGTATTTTTAAATTCTAACTTGAAAGAGTAAGGAAAATTTTTACTTGTAGGGGAGATCAAAACAACCCCTACTCTTGAACCAATGGTGGCACAACTACCATCGAATTCCATGGTCCATAGATCATCTAAATGAGCAAATTTTAGGGTGGAATCTTCCTTCATGTCTTTAGAAGAGAAAAAGTAATTTCCAAATTCACATTCTTCAAATAGGATCTGAGATTTAGGATCATCAGAAGGATACACAGTAAACTTGCATTTAGGTTCAAGTTCTAGTTTAACTTTTTGCTTTCCCACTAGAATTGTAGATTTTGACCAATCTAATTTAATCTCCCCACCTAAGTCTTTATAAAAGGTCCTTCTCAATAGCATCCCATAGCTAGCAAGAATATCTACTACCAAGATAGTCAATTTCACTTTTTTATTAGGATGAGCTGCAAGGGCGACCCGTGCATCTTTGATTTGCCCAATCAAAGAAATCTATTTACCATCCATGGAGTAACACCTACCAAATATTTTTATAATGGATAGGCCCAGGGCTTTGGCTAAAAAAGAAGGCATGATATTATCAGAGGCACTTGAGTCTATAATACAATTACTAAGTTTATGGCCATTTATGAATAAAGAAACATAAAATGGGTTGGGTTTCATATCAACCATATAAGAAGTATCATTAGCTGAGTCAATGGTCAATTTAGGAGTATGCCTAGGTGATTCAAGTGAGGAAGCAAATAATTAGGAAATTGGAGACTCAACACTAGAATTTAGTTGACTTTTGGGCTCAATTTATGAAGGATCACCTTTGACATATTTAACCAATTTATCAAGTTCTTTAGGATTCAACTTAAGATACTCAGTAGGGGATATTTCAATCCTTGTAGACTTGAAAATTTCTATAATATCAAAAGAAGTTTCATGATCATTCCTATGTAACAATTTAACTTCTTGGGGCTTAAAATTAATGTTAGGGGTTCTAATAAGAGGCTCCTTACCTTTAACAGGTACTTCTTGAGTATTATAAAATATCAAATTATTCTAACTTCTGGTAAGCATAGCACATGAAGGATCTTCAAGATTAACTAATATTTCACCTCCTCTTTCTGAATCTGATTCATATTCTAGGAAGTGTATTTTAGAGTCACCAAGTTATTAAGAGTTCCTTTCTTCTTCGGTAATCTCTCCCAATACATCTTGAGTAGTGGCCATTTGAGCATATCTAATCATCTCCAAACAAGAGTTTCCATCATGATCAGTAGTCAAATGAAAGGCACACATATTTCCTCTTCTAGGGGGAGATTCAATAGCTAGCCTGGGTTATGTTGATGTAAGTGGTAATGTCCTACCAGTATTTGTATATTGGTTAAAATTTCTCTTGCTAACATCTTGATATGGCTGTTGAAATGAAGTACTAGTCTTAGGCAATTGTACTTTTAAGGCAATCATATCATTAACTAATCTTTGAACCATAGAATTTGTAAAAGATGAGGGATGATTATTAGGTACTTGGACTTCTTTCTTCCATTTTCCAGCCATAATGAGATCATCTTCTAACCCAACTACCAAGGTTTATGTGATTGCTAAGTCAGCAACTAAACCTCTTCTATGATGAAAACTAATATCAGGAGGCATAAATTTTATAAAGAAACATTTTTTATTTTTTAGGAGTTGGCCTATTAGCATTTGGGATTTTGTGCATAATTTTATTGAATTTGGCTACAAATTCCCTCATAGGCTCGTGTATTTCTTTCTTGAGTTGAGTCAATTGAGCAAGAAGGGAATGTTCATCTTCCATGCTTTTCAACCTATTTTCAAATGCATTTTTCATATCATTCTAGTTTGTAATTGAAGAGTCAGTTAGATGATAAAACCATTCTACTATAGTTTTAGTTAGATTTTGCACAAAAATCCTTATGGCTACATCTTGATGTTGTACACCTAACACACCACGTGCTATGGCAAAAGCACTCAAATGTTCATCTGGTAATTGTCTTCCATCTCCATTAAATGTGGGTAAGTTTTTCCTTGCATTTTTAGGTAGAGGATTCAGGTTAGCCCCTAAATTTAGAGGCCCTATAGATGTTCCCCAAGGTTGTGCCATTGGAATAAAACTGATGGCAGAGGGAATGATAGTACCAGAAAGGGTTAAGGCTTGAAAGATAGCGGATGTAGAAGGCTTAACAAGGCTAGGAGGTCTACTTCTAGCTCTTCTAATAGGAGTAGGGATATAAGGAAAGTTAAGGCTTTGTAGTGTTTGAAAGGTAGGATCCTCAACTCCTTCTCTTCTCAAAGACCTTGTATATCTTCTGGACTCTAGTTTATGATATTATTTTCTAAGCTACTCTTGACCTCTTTGAACTTTAGGGGCTTGATTTCTTACTACATTTTTTACTTGCCTCATTTGTTTGAGTAATAAAAAACTCAAATTATTAGCCAATTCTTCTTCTTTTTTTAATACTTAGTTGGCCCTTCTATAATCCTCAATGTTTTAGCAAGTGTGCCATACAAGAGTGTTTAATTAACCAATTATATCTTCCTACTCATCTTGAATTATATTTTCATGGGGAAGCACAAGAATTATATTTTCATGGGGAAGCACCATCATTGCTTCATATTAAGGTGACTAATATTTTAACAAATGACTTTGATTCCCCAGCAAAGTCACCAAAAATTGTTGGTTAATAGATTTGTCCTATTCTAAAAAAAATGTTTTGTTCTGACTCTATAATCCTTTCTTTGAGAACAAATGAGTAAACTATCAAGGATAATTTCTCTCTAAATTAAGGTACAGCTCCCTTTAAAATCTTTAATGAATTCAAACTACTTTAATCATTTAGACACAAATTTAACTAGAAAATGTTTAATTCAAACTAACATTCATACATCGCCATGGTATGAATGAAGTATCTTTCAACCACATAACATTATTTAGTGATAGAACACACAGATTCTATCCTCAACAATAATTAGATGTATAAATATGTATATTACTAAACCATCAAAAGATAAAACACATATGATGAGTTATCTAATGAAAGAATAATTAGCACTTGAAAGGAGAGTTCACACAGAAACCCAATTTTAAATACTTAAACACATAGATTTAAGTATGCAATAATCATTTCTTCTTTTCACTCATAGACAAAAATTCTTCAAACAATCATCACATATACTATAAAACAAATAAATTCAACTCTAAAATTATCTTGTCTTCTTCTTTATTATCATGTATATCAATTTTTAACAACTAAAAACATATATATAGTTACCCTAATTAACTGTTCTTTAAACCCATAGTTAAAACAAACTCTGACCCATACGAGATTTGGTTTCATACAAGCTTATTAAAATAAAAAGCTTTTTTTAAACATAATTTCAACCAAATAACTAAATAAATATATTTCATAAGCAAGATCAAGATTGGGGTAGTGGATTGGAATCTCCATATTTACTATATTCTGCTAAGGAGACACGTTGCACCTTCCATTCTTGATGTGTAGTAACAAACTCCTAGATTTTTTAGAAGTTGGGGATGCCAATGTGTTTAACCCATACTTTCCAAACATCTTTCTCTCTTTGAATTTTCACCACTTTTTCCATGTGTTTTGATAGTGCATCAACACAGACGTGAAGAAGTGATTCTACTTTTGAAATCTGAGAGAAATCCTCAATTAATAAGTTGTAATTTTATTTAGCAAAACTAGTCTTCTCTCTGAAGGATTGAACCATAGTATCGATATCCTTTTCCAACTCCCCATCATCTTTTATATATTTCACATCAATACATTGTAAGTCATGTTGTAAGGATTGAATGAACTCAGTTATTTCTTTGATCTTTTTTGTAAATTCAATTCATCCTTATCTGGATACTAAGTTTCTCCATTTGATATTTCTCTTGCTTACATACAATATATTATCATTCAGACTTGTCAAATTTTTCTATGATAAAAACTTTGTTACCCCATACTTTTGAACATCACCAATTTGATTTATCACATTCATCCATCTTCCTTCCTCTTTTTCCCATGAAGCATTTTGTGTTTTCAAATCCTCGATGGCATCCATAGTCTCATCATATTATTCTTCAATTCCTTAATATATTCTATACACTTCTGGATAATACCATCCAATAAATCATCAAACACCTTATTCACCATTTTATTTATATGTATCTAATCTAGAATTTTTTGGTTGATCAGAGATTTTGGGTCAAAAGATAGAGGTAGTTAGGAAACAAGATGTGGATTTGGATTATGAATGGCATTGATATACTCTACCATTGATCGTAAGGTTTATTTTAATGCACTCTTATATTTTTCATCCTTCTAGGTACGACTGACTATCCTTTTGGTAGATGCTTCAAGATGGTGCACATCCACAGTGTGTGATGTAGTCCAAGGATCTATTTTTTATTTTGAAATCTTGAATTTTGGGATCTTTAATTTCCTCATCAGTGATTAGCTGAGCTATTTCTATACTCCAATTCCCTGTATTAGTGTCAATGTCCACCCTGTATGTTGTTTTCAGCTTCTTGGATTTAGGAGTCTTTCCTAGACACTTGCTAATCATGTCCTCCAATAGCAATGAAAATGGAACTATTTTTATTTTATCACTAATTAAATTTTCCAACCGTTTAGGTGTAAGGACTGGAACTTCCTTACTGAGATTCAATTGTTCAAAAGGCACATTTGATATCACCATCATATTTTTAGAATCTGATGTAACCTCTATTTGTTGATTTGCACTAATCTCCTCTATCATTGGTGGATCAAACCCTTTATCACTTGTTTCCTCTCCCGAATCCTCTTTAGAGTTTAAGCCCACAACTATTCTTTTAGAAATTTGCTTTTGCTTCTTGCTTTTAGTTTTTGATCTAGTGGCACGAGGAGGTAGAATAGTTTTAAGGGCTTTCTTAGACTCTTTGATGATAGGACCCCTTTTAGTTTTTGGCTTTTGAGTACCTACATCATAGATAGTAACAAGCCAATTAAAAGAGCTTATTAGAGATGGTGATTCAGCCATTAGTCCACATTACTAGAAATCTTCATTTTAAACTTCTTTCAATCTATATTCCCTCAACCATTTTTCAGTTCTCCTTTTTACCGAGAGGGTTCTAACCTCAATCTAATCCTCTTCATTTTTATTCCAATCAATTTCTGGAATAGGTAATTATTTTATTTGTTCAAATTGAGGATCAATCACCTGTTCCTCATTATCAACTATTCTAGAAATATTCATATTAAAATTGAGGGCAACTATTTTCCCTAAGTATAACCTAAACCAAAGCCTCTTTCTTACTTCAATTTCATTTGAACAATCCTCCCAATAGTCCTCCATTTGAGGGATGTGTGAAAATCCTGTTCCATAACCCAAATTATCTCGAGCAAAACCTTTACTATCAAATTGGGGTCTGGCACTATAGTACTGAAATTAAAAAAATTTAGGCCCACTTCTAAATTTAAAGCATCATAAATTGAATGGCATGAATAGTTCCCAAGTTTGACAAGAAAAGATATACCAGATTATTTCTTCATTGGGAATTTCTTATCTACATGGGCCAACTACCTGCACACTTTTATCAACACAAAGCAATAAAAAGCATACTTGGGCAGCTTCATGGGTTCACCATCAAAACCACCAACTCTAATATAAGTAAATTTGGGAAACTAGATAAAGAAACTGCCATAAATACTTATCAGCTACATAGCTTCATCAGACATTCTCTTATTGATATTGTTTGCCAATTCATAAGTCAGTCTTCTAGTAAAAGCATCATTAACTCTCCTATAATTCTCATAACAATTTTGCATCTATAATTGTGAATAATAATCATAAATTTTGTTGTCCTCAACCAAGGGTGCATGAGGTAACCCTCCCCATTATCTTGTATATGCCAGGAAATATAAGAGATATGAGGACATATAAAAGTCCTTATTCCCCAAATAATTACTTAGACCCTGATGCAAACATTCAACTATAATTTTTACCCAATCCAAATATTGTTCTCCTTGGAGGATCACTTGGATGAAGAAATATGTCCAGTCTTCCCAATAAAATGTCTGAGAATTACCTTTCACCCTATGTAACAATACCATGATGTCTTTAATTTCCAGTATCATATGTTCTCTGGTTAATGCTCTGGGCAGTCTTGAACCTCCTTTTTGAAATTTTAGTAACCAATTTCTAGAAATTACACTCCTGAAGTTTACTTTCTTTAATGAAAAATGACCATAAGAGGAAGTAATACCAAGGTCAGAGTATGGCTCCTTGGGCAAAATTTTCATCACAACCATTAGGGTTTGTCCATTGAAATGTAATAACACATTTTCATCCATAGTTTTGATACACCTACTTTGAGGATCATATCTATTCATGCATTCCAGAACTAATTTAGGATATTGTACTGCCATGAAAAAAGCCATAGCATTGACTAAACCACTTTCCACTATTTTCTCCATCATAGGGGTTGACATAGGATTTTTAACCCTCTCCTTAAAATATTCTAAATCATATTGAACTAAACAATCATCCCAAATTTTGGGAAGAGAACAAATAAGGCTTGAACCATGTTCAAAACCAAAACATGCAAATTTCATGGCTATAGACTAAACAAATATAGTGAAAATGCTTTGAACCTCTTTAATAACACTAGAAACACAAAATGATTCTCCTTTCCAACAAAGTAATGGAATAAACTATAGGACAAGTTGAACTCACCTTCAATGGATTAGAGATTATTGTCAAATTGGGCAATAAAATATTATACCTCCAACGATGTTCTCCTCTTGCATCACCCTATGTGTTTACTATTAAAATTGGCTTGTACCTTCTCTAAAAATGCATTAAATCAGTTCAAATAATTATTAGCTCAAATAATTCATGCTAAAAATGCTTGATAAGACATGAACTTTGACAAATGCATTAATTGTAAGCATTTCTATCACATGACCTTGATATGTAATTATTACTCGTAACCTTTTAAAAGTTAGAACTTTCCACTTCATAATATGTTCTATATATATTTACTTTAAATCTACCATAAGTTTTTGTCTTAAAGAAGGCTTCAAGTAAAATGAGACTATAGTGAGGGAACATTGAACCTCTGAACCTTTGAACCTTTAAACTTTGATATGAGGTTTAACCAAGAGGTTCAAAGATACAAGTTGAATTACACAAAGGGACCAAGGGTACATAAATTTTTGAGAAACATTGAATGTTGAATCATTGAACTGTTGAACTCTTGAACTATCAAAAGGGTTCAATTCTATAGTAATTTTGCAAATAAGATGATAGGTAGATGTATTTTTTTAAATACAAAGAGCCAACTTAAGAGACAAACACATGACCAATAAGGGAAGATGGTAAGTCAATTTTTTTGCTAAGGGAAGGATCACAAAAAATTGAATAAGAGTGAATGAAAAGGTAACAACCCCAACACTTCACTAGGATAGTTTACTTGTAAACAAATGAAAATAGAAGACTAGTTGATAAATCCTCTAAATATGATTTGGACTATGTCTTCAATTCAATAAAAAATTCTCATTATATGTTATTTGTGAGACTCACTAAAAGGATGATTCAAAACAAATATTTTTTTATTAAAAATATAATAAATGTCACCAATGGATTGGTTAATGCATTACTTATTTTAGTTAACATGAATATATGAGGAAGAATTTTTAAATTAATTATGAATATAAAAATACAATCCATAAAAGATTAAATAAATACATAATTTGGTTGGTTAAATCCTTTCCTTTCTTAAATTATTAGCACATACTCAACAACGTGGAAGATTTAGAAGTGAGGCTAGATTAGAATATGCATGTTTAACTTTGAGTTTTTTTAGATTATTTGTTACTCATTTTCTAATTTTATAGAATATAAGCTCATTGGTTTGGGATATAACATTCTAGCCTAGGAGGTGGCCTATGGTGAATAGTTTTCACCTAATGTATATGCTGGTTACACTACCATCATACAAAAGTGAAGAAAATGGCCATTGGTAAAGAACCAATTTGGAATTAATTCAAAATCGACAAAGTATGGAAAATAGTCTTGATAATTAATAACTCTTCATCAAAGAAGTGAGTTCTTTATAATCAATAACTATTTTAGTCAAATAAATAATGATACATGTTGTAACTTGTGACAATGTTGTTTATTTATAAAATATGTTCAAGGTGTTAAATCAAGAATATAAAACCCATAAGATAGAAATTTTATTTTAAATGGCTAAATTATTGAATACAGAGTCTATGTTTAAGTGAAATACAAAACATCAAAGAAAACAAACATTATACGAGGAATCAAAACTATAAAATAAGGATGACTTATAAGATAAAATTTCCTTAAAAATATGTGGTGTTGATATGAATCATTGATCCTTTCCCATGACTTAGTGATTTGTTTCAATGGCTTCAACTTATAGTTATTTATTTATAAGCTTCCTACATATGACTAAGCATACTGTGATACCAATAGGGCCTGAATAAATTCAAGGAAAGCTATTTCTATCAACAATAGTTTCTTACTTAAGGATAACATTGGAAGGAGAACTTGAGATGATAATTTTTAATATGCATTTGAGTTCTATTGTGTGTTTATGCAACATCCATTTCTCTAATTGAATCCTATATTGAGCGTAATTTGTTCCTTTTTGTTCTTGGCATATTTATTTTGATAAGCTAGTTTTAATTCATTATTATAAGATATGTAGTGTATTTAACATTGTAAACCTAACTTGATTAGATGAATTTATCAATTGTATATACTTGGGACATAAATTTTTAGTGCCACCTGTTGTTGGAGAGTTGTCAATGATGTCATGGAGATTTCTTGGTGAGTGGATGAAGTGATTTTTTATCCTAAGTGACAATGATAAAGTGTGCAATGTGCTTTTTCTATTATGCTTGAATGAGGCTTGGTTGATCTTCAGATTTTGACTATTTAGAGATGATTAGGGATGATTCTAAAATATTGAGCATGTGAAAAGAGGTCCTTAAGATGTTTTTTATGATTTTAGTACTTGTGTGCATAAGTTTAATTTATTTAGTTGTCCATAGTTTTCATCTAAATAGTTTGGGTCTAGTGGTAGAAAATTTGAGTAGGAAGTTTGATGACATCAACATTACCACATGTGGATGAGTCAAGGGGAGTTGGTCATATGGTTTTTATTACTTTATTCCCTAATTTATATGCACTAAATCTTAGGTCATCCACAAAAGCATGGAAAAATATATGTAAGGGAAAAGTTAGGATGCCAGGCATTTTGACAATGTTTTCCCATACTAGCCAAATTTGCATGAGGCAAGAAATAACCAAGAAAGCATTTTGATGGTAGCATATCTTGCATGTGTGTATGTTTTAGGATAAGTTAATCTTATGGGTTTATTTAATTTTGTTCCTAGTTATTATGCCCCAAATTTTAGGTCATGTGATGTAGCATGATAAAAGATATGCAAGAGAAAAGTTGGTCTCACAGGTAATTTATAAGCATAGTTTGCTTTGTGATAGAAGATTTTGATAAAGCATTTTAATGGCAATACATCTCACTCATATGATAGTTATAGGATCATTTTGTCACATGGTTAGATTCTTCTATGTGAGGATATTATATGGTCCAAATTTGAGAACATGCAAGTGAGAGAGGTAAAAGTTATGATTATGCAAAGTTGGCCTTCAAGCAGATAAACAAGGCTCCCATAGTCATTTTTGCACAAGTTAAAGTTAGAGCAACATCGATAGAGCATAGTATTCTAAGAAGTCAAGAAGAAATGAGATGGTGCAAAAGTGTTCAATGTTTAATTTTGATCAGAGATAAAGATCGAGTTTCTTCCAAGGATCAATGGTGAGTAGGTGATCATATAGATAGAGATCAATTATGTGTATTAAAGTCAAGAGGTCAAAGTGACAGTTGTTTAGCTTTGTTAAAAATTGAGATACGTATAGAAGATTAATGGAGTGTATTGAGTCAAAGTTTTAAGATTGCACAAGATGAGGTCAACTATTAGATGTTTAACATTTGGCTTTGGTAAACTATGCATTAAAGATTGAACAAGATCGATGATGCATGTTTAATATGAGCAGTGAGGACATGAGATGTGAGCATGGTGTTTGAGGTTTAACTATGACCATTTGTATTTGAATATTCGAATTTTCAAAGGAAAACCCAATGCTTTGTATTTTGACTATAACTTTTGATCCAGGCAAAATTTGCTCATGGTATAAAACATGAACTTGTAGAAGACTCCAAGGTGCATCTATAAATATAGATTTGAGATCTAAAAGTGTGTATAGACATAATTATGAAGGTTAAAATTTGACTATGTTTTCATAAATGTTCTGTAAGTGACCTAATAAGTATAATTAAGCCTGTGTAGATGTTGTTTCGATGTTTCATGATGAATTAACCATTGGAGAGTGTTGTAGACTCCATGAGGATAATCTATGTGCATCATGAAAGATTTACCAATTGTATATAGTATGAACAAAGGTTTAGAATTTTATTCTATATTTGTTCATGGTGACTTTGTGCAAAAATTATTTTTTGAGCAAATTATTCTTTAGCATAAAAGTGTTTTGGTGACTCTGAGCACTTGAGAATGTCTAAGGAGACATAAGGAGTGGACCCATGTAATTGAAAGTGGTCTATGTTCTTATTTTTTCTTGATAATTTTCTAAATGGGTGAATATGTCTCCATGATACCTATAAGAGATAAAAGGGCCTTACTAAAAGGTGTAGCTACTTAAGGGTGACTAATGCAAAGAAAAATTCATTTATTAACCAAACTCTATCTATATCCCTCGTTTAAGGTTCTCTTTGTTATATTCATAGTTATTTTGGTGCAAAAATGAAACAACAGTAATAAGGTTCCTTCATAGTGGATCTTGGGATCATCCTACACAATTTTAAATTGAAATTTAAATCATCAATAAACCATTTACTAACCTTCAATGAACTAAATCTTTCTTTGTTTATATACTCTTTACAACCTTCACAAGTTGTTAATGCCCAAGTAACCATGAATGGGGAAAAAAAACACAATGATGATTTAAATTATCTCTAGGCCTTTTTATCTTATTATCACATCTATTATTATCCTTTTTCAAGCGACTAACTCAAACTATCTTCATACTTACTATTCACATACACCTTTCTAGCTTTAACTCCTAATAGGCCTATTTCAAGGTAAACCTCCTTGGTTTGGGGATTATACCAACTTTTAAAATATTATGAGACCATTTTATAGGACCCATTTTGGGCTTACATCTTCATCATTCACCACTAGTCTTAACTCCACATGCATACCCTATTTCCTTCACTGTCTCAGTCCTCAAATTAGGCCATTTAGCCTTGTTCAAAACCCTCAAGTCAGTATTATATGGAATATATAAGGTACAAACTTGAAACCATGGAAATATTTTATTTATTGATAAAAAAACCTAATAATAAATTTTTGGCCTTTTTTCCTAGTGAAAACACCCCCAAATGGTCAAACCCTAATCTAGGGTTTTAGGTCTCTTCATAAACCCGAGACTATATAGATTGGCATATAGTGATCATCACATAGTTTCATGTTAAAATAATTATTTAATTAGGTCTATATGACCTTATTTTAAATTTATCTTTCTATTATCACATTCTTTCAACCCATTAGACACTTGAAAATATAAATTCTCAATCTTTCTCACTGTATTATGTCTGTAGATAGCAAGATAAATAGGGTTTCAATAATCCTTCAACTCCTAAAGACTCCCAAACCCAAAATGGTGTTATAAACACCTTAATTGATTATTCTAAACCCCTTTCAATTTTATTATAGTCCAAAACAAGATTCAATACCAAATGACTCAATCTTGATTACTATGTTATACCCTTCTCAAACAAAGTAACCTATATATGGTTTATATTGTTATTCAACTCCCAATGTCTTCAAAACCTACTATGAGATTATATACACTTCCCTTTACTCTTATATAATAATCTTAGACCCTTTTTATTCATAATTTTTAATTCAACATAACTCAATCTACAGGACTCATTTTTGGACTGTATGCTTACAAAGAGGAAATATCAATTATCAACCTGTGCATGACAACTATTGACCAATTGTAAATCATAAAAATTTTGCTTCCAACCTTCCTTATCATGTTTCCTTCATATAATATAACATTAAAATCAATCAAATACTCAGTCATTCTCCTTGAAAAAGACTGTATAATGGCATTCTCAATTTAGTAGGCTTATAGACTCATCAAAGGGACTAACCCTCCATTCCATTAGAATTTTCCTATATCATAATAGACAATATCATATGATCAAAACAATATAAACATATCATTAAAAAAATAACTCACCACTTGAGTGTTCCAAGCATACATACACTCTATTCACCCATGCAATTCAACACAAATAGTGATCAAATAACACAAGTAGTCTTTTGTTAACACAAGTTTTATTTATATTCTCTTTTTATCAACATCCTTAAATGGGATGGATGGATTACAATAAAAATTGACTCCAATAAACTCCTATATAGGTCTATAACTAAATCTTGGAACATTTGCTTCAAGAGGTCATTACATTATTCATGATTTTTGCATAATATGACTCATGTGAACCATGGCATAAGAGTTATGGACTTTTATGACCATTATCTATTGTATAAATCTCATAAACATGTTTATGACACATTACCACATTTTTAAACATATGAAATTTCCTTACAAAAGCTTGTAAACTTTCAAATTTTCAAGAAGATATTTTGGCGAGAAAGTCATAATCCAAATTTTGAACACCCTAGACAATAAGTATGAACTAATAAAGACCTATAATAACTCTAGAACACATTATAAATTATTCCAAATGAAAAGTGACATTATAATGGCATCTCTAAAGGATGCCCCTACATCATACTACCAAGTTGGAGAATGTTTCCCATATGCTCTTGTAGGTGTACTTGGTTGATGCTCTTTGTTGATCTTCCTCCACTTGTCTCTCATAGATGTGTACATGCACTTGGACCCCATATTTATGCATCCACTTTCTCAACTTATTGATAGATATACCTACACACAACACAATGGGGTTAAATAAAACATTTACCTTATTGTCTTGAGCTTGCTTTGAAGGCTTGTTCCATCCTGTCTTATCTTCAAATTGTTCAAATTCCTTTTTGGTTTTTTATTTAACTTGTTATGTAGGTGTCATAACAACCTTTCTCCTTATTTCCTTCACTTCTTCTATCTATTTGTTTCATGTTAATTTGTATGTCACTTCCTCTTGTTCTCTACATGCTTCATATTATGGTAAATAATTAAATTACTACTCATATCCTTTGGCATATCATTACTTCACCTTCAAAGGGTGATTATATATCTCCCCTATCTCATTGCCTTCCTTTACAATTTCTACTCCTACCTCATTCTCTTGAGTTTTAATTCCTTGATTACTATCTTGTGATTTAATTTCTTGCTTTCCTTGGACCTATTATCCCCTTATCATCCCATTGTCCTCCTCTTATTCTTTAAAAAACTTCATTAAAGCACTAACCTTATTCACAAATCCTTATATATATTCCTTACTATAAATCATTGTCAAATGTTTAGACAAACTTGTAAACAACTGAGTCACATACCCACTTGACAAAATTAGATTATGCCATGACTTATCATGTCTTTTTTGGGTTACAACAGTCTCATTAGCTTGAATGCTTGTATCTATCTCTTCATCTTATTGTACTAATTCTTTATGGCCTGTAATCAACACTCTTGATGCTAGACCAATAGCATTATCATCTAGTTTATGCATTTTTACTTCCACTTCCTACAAACTCTCATGTACATTAACAAAATTAAAAATATTCAAAAAATTGATTTACCTCTTGAGACCCTTCATGTTTTCTTGGGTTCAACTCTTCCTTTAAATTTGAGTTACAGTTCAAAAGTTAAAAGCATTATGATTTCCCACAAAATGGGTCAAAATAAATTAAAAAACACTAAAAATTGGTTTTTGAGACCAAATCTTAAAAAAATAGTATTCCAACCACTCGTTGGCACTGTAATTTTTCCATAGACTGAGAAAAATGAACTACAGTCAAAAAATATCCTCTTGGTTAATGATATTCTTGTGCAAGTGAACAATGTTTTCTCTTGAGGCAAAGAATCATCTTGTAAAAGAAAAAAAGAATAAAAAGGTTGTTTAGGAGGAAAGAAAAGGTGAAAATACTATTATTTTTAGATTAGATCTCTCCAAGGGCCCCAGTTTAATAGATCTTCAACTCTTTTTAAATTTTAATAGTAGAAAACAACACCAACCAAAGCACCTTTGCATGGAATATGATGCCCTTGAGGAAATTTCATTGTTTTTGTCATCCAATACAATAGTCAAGAATTAAGATGCCTATTTCTGGTTGTTTTGCTTAGTAGCAAAGGAAGGGTCATTAGAATACCAATGCTTGGATATAAAATGATGCCAAACTTGTAGAAAAAGGTTCCAAAGTAGATTTGCAAAAAAATCAAAGTTATGGTCTTTTTCCAACACTAAAACCTCCTTCTCCAATGATAAAAGAGATCATTTACATGTAGATCTTTGCTATCAGATCTAAAAATTAGACTAAAAAAAGTTAAAATTAGGTTGAGAAGTACCTCAAACTGATCTTCAATACCACATTACTTTATATTCCAATGCCTATCTCTTACAAGCAGATCAAAGTTGAGAAAATATGCCTTATTGGTAAAGGACACCTTTATTTGATAGCATATGTAGATCTGAAAACCACAAATAAAAAATAATTACAATGCCTTACAAGTAATTTCAATGCTCAAATCTGAAGAAACCAAGTCCAATGCCTTACAAATGATGCCAAAATAGAAAAATGACATTGACTTGAGATCTTTAAATGTAGATAATATAAAATAATGATGCCAAGGTCTGGAGCCAAACTATCTCTCATAAGATGAAATTCCACTCTACAATGAATTAATCTTAGATCCAATGCAATAAAAAAAATAAGACCTCCACACCTCTATTATCTTGACCATAAATACGTTTGCATATCTTAGAAAAAAAGAGAAGTGATTATCTTAAATTTGAAGCAAACAAAGAGACTACACCACTTTTACTATCTCAAAAGCAACAAAATATTCAAAAATTTTGAAAAAGGGTAGCAATATCTCCTCACATGTGTCTCTTCTATGCTTCCTCTTTGTGACAAGAGAAGAAGCAGTGGTAAGTGAAGTAAAAGAAAAATATCTAAAAATTCCAAGCTAATGGATGGTTGTAACTTCTTCAAGGCTCTAGTACTATGTTAAGAATGGTAAAGGCATTCCAACCTAAGAACTTGAAGTGTTGGAAAAAAAACATCACAAAGGAAGCTATAAATATGATATGCAAAAATAATGCAGATCATATATTATTAAGAAATTAAGCATAATGAAGTATGTTAGTACAAAGGAAAGCTCTTGCATATATAGACAAGGAAAAATACTAAACTAGCTAAACTGGCCAATGTGGGATAAATCCTCACATAGGACATAATCACTACAAGATGAAATAGCTAGCTAATACACTAGAAAACATGAGAAAATGCATGAAATATATACTCTAGTATTTTCCATTTGAAACAATGTTAAATGGCCAAGATTGAATGATACAATATCAATGGTGGATTTTGATTTAGATTTTGATATTTTCCCTTTGCCTAAGGACCATAAATTCACTGATGGATTGTTCATATCAAATGTCATTAGATCAATAATGAGCATTTATTTAGAGATACATTTCATTTTTATGATTTTGACTTTGAAAATTTAATGGATGACAAATATTAAACCATGTAGGACTAATGAATATGTTATTTCAGAGCATAATTTATCCATAAACCTATTAATTTATTGACCCCTCTAATGGACTTAAGTAAAAAATGGATATAAAATCTAAGACTTGGCACATGACTGAGACATGCCAAAGGGATTTAAATATTTGTATAATGCATTAATCATGTGTGATGGAAAGAGAAGATTGTATAGGAAATGATGAGACCTATAAATGGCCTCATCCTACTATTAAATCTCCCTTGAATTCTAAATTATATTTTTATCCTATACTAATTTTACCAAAGCTATGGTTATAAATGATGTACATATTATATAGATAATTTATATGCATGTTGTTTTTGTTTATGTTTTATTTCTAGTAAACTAATAGGATTTAATGGTTTAATTGATTTTGATATTTATAATGATGGAATAAGATGAAAAGTTTCATGATTATATTTTGTCTTGAAGGATGTTATACACTTGTAGCTACTATGAAAGAGCCATCTGTACCTACCCACTAGCTATACATTATTCTACCATAAAGTTCACTACTCGCCCATAATAACTACATATGTTCACCCATAGGAATGGTTTTATTTAACTACTTACTAGCTACATATGGTTAAGGAATTTTTTGTAGACTACAAACTCAATCGCTTTGATCAAACATAATGGTTCATTTTCCACAAAGGATAGGAGAGAGTTTTGGTAGGGAATTTTTATGATTTATGTTATATTATATTTATTTTATTAGATTATGATTTATTTTTTCAAATCCTATTTATGTTTTTAAGTGCCTTTTATTTTCATTTCCTTTAGTTATTAATTTTCCACTATTATAATCTTTTTCATGGATTTACTATTGTGGATGTGGGATGGAATACCCAATGTGGATGTGGGACAAAACATGATGAAGATGTGTTAGATTGTAGAAACAAAATGCAGATACTTTAATTGACTGATGATGATCATTCAAACAATATTTCAACATTATGCAACATATGGATCATACTTTCATACAAATTTTTAAAATACCTTTCAACCATGCTAAAATACCTTAAATCAAGTTTAAAAAAATATACTCATATACTAATGAATTCCATCTACATGACAACATTGAATTATAGTTGTCCCTATAAACAAACTATTTCTTCATGAAAAGATAATTAATTTGTTTTGATATCAAATTAGATTAGATTTTAGTTATAATTTAATTAAAAATTATTATTATGTTTAATTTAATAAAAATTATTATATGTTGATAGTACTTTAAACTCATAAAAGTATGGATTCTAAGTTAATTCAAAATAAATTGTTAATCCATAGGTTTGTATGTATGTGAACTAACATACCTAGCATACCAATGAGGTACTTAAAAGTGTATAGGTCATCAACAAATTCTTAATTGAATAACATAGTTAATTTGAAATTCTGAGTTAACTTCAAATTAAACCTTAACAATACAAAATGTAAACTGTAAATATCATAAACTCTATTTTATTTGTTCAGAAGTATCACTTACGTAATAGTGTGAACTCCAAACCTAAAAATATATAAAATAAATAAAACATTATTATCTTTTCAGCAAGTTCATCGATGTTATTATTGTTGTGGTTATTGTTTTGTGGGGATTGAAAGAATAACATTTTTAGAACTCGTTATTTCAGTATTATGTAAAATAAAAATCTTTAGGTTTAGGGTATAGCAAAGTAATAAATATAGATAAGAGAGATAGTAATAAAATATGTATGCTCTAAGTTTCTCTACCTTCCTGGTCTCCTCATCTTCATTATTTTTTTGTAAATGTCATACAACATTTTGGGGGCATAAATAGAAATTAAATAATTTTGGTAAAAGACTGAAAATCAATGTGAGATGATGGATGACAATGTATCTCCTAGAATTGATGTGAAGAAAATGAAAATAGCCTCGCCATTGCTGCCATTATTTGTTCTTTGCTTTGATTTACCCTCTTTCTAATGCAAAGGTGTTAATGATATAGGAAATGGTTATGTACTATTTTTTAAAATAAATAAATTGAAGTCTTAGAATAATGTTGATAGGGTTATATAATTTTTTAATTATTAAATATAATTTATAAAATAATGTTGACCCTAGTTTTTCCTTTCATAGGTATAACATCAAATTCCTCACCTCCCCCTTTGTCATTGTAGAATGCCTCTCAAAATAATTATATTCCTACAATTCAATTTCATAGTAAATACCATGTGTTTATTTATAAGTTTATAGTTAAGTTTCATTTCATAATTCATGTGCATACATTTTCAATACAATGTGAATTTTATTGTTTTCATTATTGAGTTCATATTCTAAGGAGTATGTTAAAAATGGATTCCCAACACATTCTTCAATGAATTTTATTACTTGACCTAAACTATCTAAATCTTCTTTGGAGCAACAACGAAACATAATTTTCTTAAAGCTATAACATCATTTTTTGTGGCAGCTACTAATTCATTATGCTTATAGTTTGGTTTGCAAGTCATGATTTTTTCTTGTTCTCTTCTTAGTTTTTCCACCAACATTTTTCAAGGTGGGGATATTCTTCTTTCAACTTATACCTCATCTCAAATCAAACTTTGGCCAAGTTCAAAATATCAAAGGATGGACTAAATCTCATTTTTTCTAGGTTCCATTTTAAAATACATGCCCATATTAATTTAAAATAGAATATTGCCTTAAAAATTTAAAAATAAAATGCACCAAGAAATTCAATGACTAGTAAATTCACTAAAAAATATTAGAAAAATTGTACATTACAACAATTTATTTGTTTATTTCATTAACTTTCCCAACTATTGGAGAAATCACTATAGGAGAGGTGATTTTACTATACCATTGAGAGGGGCATAACCCTTTATGATATGGGGTTTTTGGGAGTTTTTATTTCTTTTAACAAGGAAGAAAACAAAAAAAAGGGGGAAATGGAAAATTTTGAAAATAGGAGAATGGAGCAATATGGAAGTAATGGTGGGAAACTCATAACAAAATAAACAAAGAAGACTATTTAGATAACTTAAATTGGATTAAAAAATGGAAAATATGTCTTCTTCCATGAAAATGAAAATAAGAGTAGTATATGGAATGGGAACAAAAATCTTGCCTCGAAGTAAAAAAATTCCACTCAAATTAGGTTACATGGATCTAACACAATTCCCATTTATAGAGATACATGACATAATTTTTAATCACTTCACATACAATTAATAAGAATAAATAACTTAATGGATTCTTTATCAATGAACAAAAATTTCAATTTCAACACTAACAACCTACAAACGAATAAATTGATCTCACCTAGTTGTTTGTATTCCATTGAAAATTCCTTTAAAAGTATATACAAAAAAAATTCAACTTGCCCTTTTCTTAGAGCTAAAATAAATAATAACTCCTTATATATCCAACATCATCCCTTTTGTACACATTTTTCCTGGTAAAAGTGGTTTAACATCCAACCTTTGAACTTAATTAACTTAAAGATTTAATTACCCTAACTCAATTTTTCCCACATTTTGATTTTATTATCTAGACACTTTACAAAATGTTGTGTAATTATAAATTTTGCACATTATAATACTACTTATTTCTAAAAATAATTAATTCAACTTTAGCTAATGAATCTACATATCTCTATCTTTATTTTGATTTTAACTCAAGTTTTACATCAAATCAACTTGACTTTCATGAATTTATGGATTTTACATATATGTGTAGACACATAAAATTAATTATTAAGTTCTTGAAAATATTTAATCTTGACATCCTTACCTTTCTTAGTGTGATCACATTTTCACTAACTCACAATCTATAAGAGAGCCTCTATTCTTTTAAAAACATATAAAATATCATATAGGAGTACCTATTTTAACCCTATTCATCCCTTTTCAACCCATAAGTTCCTGCCATACATATTATATCACTCTTTATCTTTTTGGGATAAGTTTGCAATAAATCAGATAGGTTTGTACTATGACCTTGTCCACTAGTGTGACCTTGTCCCCCACTCTCTAATGGTTAATTTTTCAAATGGAAACATTCATCAATGCCTCTCCCACCCATTTTGTAATTTTAGTTATAAAAAATATTCCAAATATTCCCATATATAACCATATCAAGGCTTTTTTAAATATATCTACTAGTCACTTTGTAATTTTGTTGCACATTAAGAAAAATAGCACTATTTCTTCCAATTCTAATTTTTCAAGATTCTAACAATCATAGGCCAAGTTTGAATGTGTTTTAATGTAGGTCAAAACTATCCATTATCAATATTTTCAATAAATCTTCTATCTACAATCATATAGTTGCACAATCACATATCATAGATGACACAACCATCCTAGGAGTGAGAATTACATCAGCCTAAGGGCCATTTTGGATGTGTAGGTAGTAGTCATATTACATAGGTTTTCTTAGCATATCTTGTATATTCCCCTTACCCATTCCCTCTTTACATTTTATCTTCTTTTTTGGTGAATTAACTAGGGTTTTATATTTTTTAGGTCTTTTACATGACATATTGGCACATACAATTAAGCATAAAACCCTTGTATATAGCTACACATACCCATATTTAAAATTGATTTCACTATCAACTAGGACATTTTCATAATAAGCAGACAAAGCCATAGTGCAACCCTCTCCTTTTGTGTGCATGCCCCAACATAGTTTAAATATATGCTTTCATATAAGAAATACTTTATAGGTCCCTTCAGCTAGTTTTTAATCATAGTTATCTTTCTTAGCTAGCATAAAATCTATTTTAGGGATATTTGAATATTTGTAGGACTAATTACTATTTTTAGCTCGTTTATAATTATGTAAAATTTTATAACATATTTTATTTCACTATCAGATCTATCTATTTATGAATTTAAATTTAAATAGTTTAAATCAAAATATATTAAAAATACTAAGGAACCCACTATTTTTTATAAAACTACTTGTTTACTTGATTTTTGTCTTAGGATTTCCTTAAAATTTCTATAAATTCCTTACACTAAAATAAAATGTCATTTTTAAACCTTGGATATAAATCCAACACATAATGATTCAATATTCTTTGACCTTGGATTTAATTTGGCACTAAAGAACTTGTCATATCGCATTGGATAACTCTGACATTGAATCTTTTTATTTCAACCTTGGGTTGAAATTTGTTGATATCTATACAGAAAAAATTCAAATTTATTTTATTTTGCATGTTCTTGTTTTTAGAAATTGTGTTCCAAAAGTTTTGAAATTACTTAGTGACTACCATGAAGGGATACATAGTGATCTATTTTAGAAACATTGTGGCGTGAGGGGATTACCTCAATACTCATATTCATTAAACAACACTAAAAATGGAGTTTTGTTTCCACGTAATTCATGATATATAAAAAACTCTAAGGGTCCCTTCTTTATAACATAGGAAGACTCTCTTAGTTGTTTTAATTTCGGTACCCCTGACATAAGTGTATCCCCTAAGGAAGTTATGCTCACCTTGCCCTCGAAAATGGGGTTAGTGGGAGACTAGAATAGTTTTGTCTCTATAGTTAGCATTATTAATCACTTGGCCAACATTAATAAATGAATGATAACATATATTTGAGATCCCACACAATCGTTCAAACCATTACCTAGATCATCCTTTATACTTTGATTTTTGTTTCTATTGTATTCATATTCATTATCTCTTTTTTATATGTTAGATTACTTTATATCAGTAAGACTTTTATTTGTTCATTTTTTGTATTTACTATCATTTTATGTATCATCTATAGTCAATTTTCATTTTTATCTACTTATGATGTACCTTTTAATAATGATAATAAATGGATAAATCATAGTACGTAAAAACATAAGGAAGAAGAATATATGGATGATTATCATTTTGATGATATACTAATAAATATAAATTTTGATTTTGATTAAACTTGGGAACATGACTCATATTGACATTCCCCTTTATATTCCCCTCATGAACCTCTATGTTCTTCCTTGAGCAATAATCTAGAGTAAAAAAAGCAATCAAAGTCAAAATCACCAAAGCAAGATAGAAATATTTTCACAATAGGATTTATTAATAAATTAATTTTCAAAGTAAGAATAAATTTTTAAGTTACTCCTTTAAAAATAGTGGATATTTTTATGATATGTCATAGCTCTTCTTCCTTGTTAACCAATGAGGATAATCTTCCTTCATTTTTCCTTACACATCACATACTACAATTGAAATCAATGATATTCTTCTTCAAAATCCCTATGATGTTTCTCCTACTCCATCCTCATACTTATATTCACATGATACTACTCTTGTGTCACAATCTCATAATCCCTTCATAGAGTTGCCACATGATGATAGTGCATCTCTTACTATTACTAATTCATCCAATCTTAGTAACCAACAAGAATCAAATAACTCATTTATAATCAATGAATATCTCAACCTAAATTAATATCCTATCTATCCACCTCCTTCACTTCCTCTTGATGGTGTTTCTATTCAATCCAATATACCTAGGGTTTGTTTTTGTAAAGCCCTTTAAGATTGAGTCATTACTATGAAAATTTTAAAATAATAATTGTAAAATCAAAATCAATATTTTAATTCAAATATTCTATCACTTTAAAATAATAATAAATCTAAAACTAACCCAAGATATTCTAGTGTTAATCATTTATATTCATCTACATATCATGTGCCTCATAAACAACATACATCTACAATTAATGCTTTAAAAGTATACAAAATAATAGTAAGATTCTAAATGAGCTTCTAAGAGACATGATTCAAAAACATTGGTTACATTACCTTCTATGCCTCTTCTATTAATATCAAAATACTATTGTGCAAATCATATATTACATGGGCATTATACAAATAGTTGTTTGGCTTTGAAGATCAAAATACACAATATAATTGCTAGTGGTTATCCTATAATAAATAAATTAAATAAGAAACCCACTTATATTTCATCTCCTAAAAATAAAGTTCAAAAATAACACAAAGAGAAGATATGGATACAAAAGGACAATTCAGAATAAGAAAATATTCAAAAAACAAAATTAGAATAAGGGGAGCAAGAAGGATTGCAAAAATAAATATTACCAAAATTTAATATATATATATATATATATATATATATATAAGTAATAAAGCATTATTTTTAAAATATTTTCACATCTAAATTTCCAAAGTAAAATATTCCTATAAATTCCAATGATACAAATATGGTTTCTAAGAAATAAAGCATTATATCTACTTCATGAAACAAATAAAAAATGATAAATTTAAAGCAAAAATTACTTATCTTACTAATGTTAAAATAATAATAAATTATCCTTCTTTACTTCATCATGACATGCAAGATCCTAACAATGATGTTCATATTCAAAAAATAACTCCAATCGATGGTGCAGTGAATTTCTCATACACATACAAATGATAATTAAAATGGCATATCACAATTTCAATTTCAACCTAACAAGTAAATTATCTCATACAATGATTATACATTGATGACTATTATCCTGATAATAAATAATAATTTTATGATCCTAATGATATAAGTCTTATACATAGGTATCCCCTTAATGAGATACTTGGCTTATAATTACATTCTCCTTTGTAACATAGCTTCTTTTTATTTTACTTCAATGCTACTTCTTTTATCCCTTATCTAGTAATTATTCTAAACCTTGGTTTTATTATCACTTTTTGTACTTGTATCTTTATTTTTTATCCAATTCAATCAATCCAAAATAACCATCTTAAAATGGGTTTCAATGTTCATTATTGTCCACTATTGCATACTTATCATGTTATAGTTTTCCTTTCACTTACATGATGACATTTATCTCTCACCCATTTAGGAGTATGTAAATTATTATTTATCTTAAACATTCAACTTGTATTTTTATGACTCAGTTACCCATACATTTGGGAAACATGGTTTGACTTCCTTCCTACCACTTTATGCTTTAGCACCTTGTTGAGGATTATTTGAAATCCTCCCATTTTATTATATTTTTTAAGCCTTGATTCTTAGCATGATTTTCATATATTTTAAATTCAAATTTTCTAAAAATTCAAACATATTTATAATTTCTAAAAAATCATGTGTCAAAAATTCAAAAAAGTTAATATTTTCAAATTTTTAAAATCAAAACCTAAGAAGCATTTTCAATTGTTCCTACCTTACTTCTTTCCATAAGTTTTTTATTATACATTAGGTAGATATCATATTTTATTTTTAAATACACATTACTTTTCATAAGGTATTTGAGTGTGGTACAAGACATAATTTTACATGGTTTTGATGTTGAGCTTCTCTCATTTCCCAATAACCTAGCTAAGTTAGGGGGCATATCTTCATTCTCCATGAAAAATTTAATAGGTTGCATCTATCCACATCCTTTCTACCATGATGAGTTATATATATATATATATATATATATATATATATATATATATATATATATATATATATATATATATATATATATATATATATATATATATATATAGACACATACACACACACACACACACACACACACACACACACACACACACACAATGCCATAGATCCATATGGTGGACGTAGACTAATTTCATTTTTTCTAGGTTTTTTTCTTATTTTATTGCATGATAAGGTAGAGTTTGTTTGCTTATTATGTGTGGTACTTGTCATTGTATGTTCAAATTATTTATTGTGTGGAATATTTATGACATTTTTATGGCCCTTGGCCTTGTGTGTTTATGCAACATTCACATGTCCCTTGAATGTGGCCTTTGGGCCTTATATGTGATATTATTTGAAAGTTACATGACATTTTATGACATTTCTCATATGTTCATTGATTTTTACTATGGTTCCATGATCAATATTATGCATTATTCCTAATCTCTAATTTCATCTTGGGGTAAGTGTAAAAAATTGGGTGACAAGTCTATGGACATTTACCATAACATGTACACATTATAAACATAAAATGTATGTGTAATGTCCACAATACATATGCATTATTTTAGACTATACTTGGGATCATTGAACCTAAACATGTACATATTTTTTAGCAAACATAAGGTGTACACATTACCTTTTTCATTTAATATGAAAGGAACATGTATGCATTCCTATTAAATTTCACAAAAAAAGCATAAAAGGCCTATTGGAAGGGTTTAAATGGTTTAATTAGAAGGGGTATACGGTTAACTAAAATAAATGTTAAGTATAAGTATACTTTTTAGTAAACTTATAATTTAAATTTATTTTAGTAAATATAATAAATTAGGTTCACTCTACTTCTGATAGAGTTGGTCTCATAGTTACATGCCTTACAATGTGGAAGATAGTATTTAAATATCCAATATGGTCAATACTTAGGCAATTTTAGGCTCTCTATATTGAACATAGGGATTTTAAGGCGTAAATTTTATGATTTATGTCTATCTTTTATAAAAATTTAGTCATTCTTTAGATTTTTGTGCCTTCTACATTACTTATTAACATTTATAGGAGTCCTTAATTTGTCAAAATTGAAATTTATAAACTACTCACTTTGAAGTCTAGCTGAAGTGGTGTGATTTTGGATAACATAGGTCATAGAGGAATTTTTCACATCAAACAACCACTTTGTGTTAATTTCACTTTCTCATCGACCCTCCCTCATCACTAATAATGTTTTCATCATCATTCATAATCGATTCCTAATGACTCCCTCCTTATCCCTCATCATCCATAATCACTCCTTATTTAAACATCACCATCCTTCATCATCTTTAATCATTCCCTCATTGTCCCTAATAACTCTCTCATTTACCCTCATCATCCCTAATCACTACTTCATCATCCATCATCATCCATAATCACTCCCTCCTTATCCCTCATCATCCCTAATCACTCCTTCATTGACACTCACCATCCCTCATCATCTCTAATCACTCTTACATCATCCTTAATCACTCCCTCATCAACCCTCACCATCACTCATAATCCTCAATCTTCCCCTCCTCATCTCTCATCATCCCTAATCACTCCTTCATTGACCCTCACCATCCCTCATCATATTTAATCACTCCATGATCATCCATAATCACTCCCTCATTGACCTTGACCATCCCTCATCATCCCTTATCATCTCTATTCACTCTTGTTTCATCCCTCCTCATCCTTAATCACTCCATCTAGTACCTTGATGGTGGGTGAAATAGCTTCCCACTTGTGCCCAATTAGCTTGTGTTCTAATTCCAAGTTTTACTCACATAAATAAATCCCATATAAATTATTCATAGGGTGGGATGAAATTATATTAATTATAGATATATATTAGGATTTGGGCATCTAATAATCTCAATCCTAGATTTGAAAATCCAAATTTATATATATAGAGAGAGGGGTGATTAGAGACTAGTTGAGAATTCAAATCCCAATGCCATAGTTGACATCTCATTTTCTCTATATGTCACTAAGAGTATGTCCATGGTAGACTATATTATAGATAGATAGATAGGAATTCATCAATTCGGTAGTGTGTTCTAATCTAGTAGCTGATAAAGTGTGTTTCAAAACCCAACTTGACCTATACCCAACTTGATCTATAACCAATTTGATATATGATGGGAATCAAGGGCATATGCCTTAATATAGTGTATCAAGGAAGGGCCACTTAGGGCTTGGGCATGGACTAATGACCCTAAAGTCCAAATTGGGGCCCTACATTAATTTAAGTTGTCCTTGGTCCCCAATATAGTATATCAAGGATATAATAAGAATGGGAACCCCATGGCTCTAAATACACACTCTCAACATAGTTTGGGCATTGATTTCCATATATATCTTTGAATCCCTCTAGATAATTAGATGATATCTTTGAGTTCCTTATTTAAGTGAAATAGGATGAATGAAAAAAGAGTTTCCTTAGACCTTATTTGAGTGAGGGAAATTTTAAATTAGAACATAAACCCATCAAGAAAAAGTGAGAAGCCACTACACCCACCATCAAGGTATTTAAGGGAGTGATTAGGGATGAGGAGGGAGTGAGTATGGATGATGAGGGATAATGACATAATCATTAGGTATGATGATATATGGTGATCATCAATGAGGGAGTGATTAGGGATAATGATGGATGGTGAGGTTCAGTGAGGATGAAAAGGTAGTGAATAGGTGATCAAGAAAACACTTTAGGCAATGATCTAGGCAACACTTCAGGTGATAATTTAGGTGATGGTCCTACCCCAATTAGTGGTATAACTTTTGAGAGCCATAAATTTTGTACCACATCTCCATTTGACTCCTTATTTGAACCATTAGAAATCTAAGAATGATGGAAACACTTTGAGATGACACAAGTTCCACTCAAAGGTTTTTGACCCTCAAAAACTAAATAGAAGTGCTCGAAATTTAAATTTTAGTAGTGCAATCTAAAAATAGTAATTTCTCAAATTTTGTATTATTTTAATTCATGGAAGTCAAACCATTTCATCTCCTTTGAGATTGGTGACCTTCCACATCCTCCTCCTACCTTAAAAAATAGGTATAAATAGATATGTATCTTGAAAATGAAATTAGACATCTATTCCCAGAGATAGGCATTTAATATATCTAACATTTTAAGCAATAAAACTCTCTTCTTATAGATAACATTATTATTTGTGTGTTCTTGAAATATTCTTCAACCAAGACTTTTGAGTTTCATATCAATATGTATTATGAGGGATAGGGTGGTGGTTAAGGATGATGATGTATGGTGAAGGTCAATGAATTATTAATTAGGGATGATGAAGGAGTGATTAGGAATGATGATGGATGGTGAGGGTCAATGAGGATGAGGAGGGAATGATTAGGGATTATGAGGGATGAGATAAGAGTCATTAGGGATGATGAGGGATGATGAATGAGTGATTAGGGATGGTGAGGGTAAATAAGGGAATCATTAGGGATGGTGAGGGAATGATGAGGGATGGTTAGGTTTAACTAGGGAGTTATTAGGTATGAGGATGCAGTGATTAGGGATTATTAGGGATGAAGAAGGAAAGATGAGGGATGATGAGGGATGGAGTGATTAGGGATGATGAGGGATGGTGAGGGTCAATGGGAGAGTGATTATATATGATGAGGGATGGTGAGGGTCAATGAAGAATTAATTATGTATAATGATGAATTAAGAGATATTGATTATGGGTGATGAGGTATGGGGAGGAAGTGATTAAGAATGAGGGAGGCATGATGAATAATTAAAATTAACACAAAGTGGTCATTTGATGTGCCTAGGTCATCAATGTGACCTATGCACTTTTATAACTCCTCATAAAATTCCCCAAACTACATAAGGCTACCTAAATATAATGGGGAAGGTATGTTACTTAGATTTTAGTCCTCATAAGTGCAATTTTATAGACAAAGGGTTAATAAACCTAATTTTAGCTTAAACTAGATTAACATCAACCTCTGAACTGAAAGAGGGCTCCTTCCATAATCAGCAATTTATAGATGGAGTTGTATTCATTTATCAAGGCCTCTCATATCCAACTCATGGTCATTAGGAATAATTAGTAAGAAGAGAAGAGAGAAAGAGGATAGTTCTTGATAAAATAGAAAAATGCCAACACTCTAGTTAGTATTATTTTCTTATTTAAAATAAATATTATATCCAGATTGTTGCTTTAAAGTGCACGTGCATTATAAACTATATAAAAAAACTATTAGATAAGAATTTTTTGTGTTATCTTGTAGATGTAAACAAATTCAATGATAAAATTATGAACTGGAATACATGGATACGAGAAGGGAATAAAGGTTGTAGTGTTCCATCCTTTCCTTATAATAGTAATTATCATAGATGATGAGGATACATAAAGGTTGTGTTCTAGTTTTTATGTTGTCCCTCTCATTCTTACATTACCCATTATTTTATATTGAGAGTCATTTTTATACACTTTTAAATTTATTATTTTTATGTGCTAGAGATTTTTTTTGATACATATAATAGAATTGAAGTGTGTGTTATGCTTGTTGTATACTTCAAGAATTCATAGATTTTTCCTTAAGATGACCATTAATGTTGTATTTTTTGGTTACCATGGAGTAAAGATGATCTAAAAAAATATTATTTTTGTAATTTAATTCTAACCCCAACACTTCACTAGGATGGTTTACTTGTAAATAGATGAAAATATAAGACTAATTGATAAATCCTCTAAATATAGTTTGTACTATGTCTACAATTGAATTAAAAATGCTCATTATATGTTATTTGTGAGACTCACTGAAAGGATGATTCAAAAAAAATCTTTTTTTGTTATAAATATAATAAAAGTCACTAATGTATTGGTTAATGCATTAATTATTTTAGTTAACATGAATATGTGATGAAGAATTTTTAAATTAATTATAAATATAAATATATAATCCAAAAAAGATTAAATAAATACATAATTTGGCTAGTTGAATCCTTTCCTTTCTTAAATTATTTCCATGTAATCAACAATGTGGAATATTTAGAAGTGAGGCTATATTAGAAATTATATATGTTTAATGTTGAGTTTTTTTAGATTATTCATTACTCTTTTTCTAATTTTATAGAATATTAGCTCATTGGTTTGGGATATAGCATTTATGGCCTAAGAGGTGGCCTATGGTGAATATTTTGCACCTAATGTAGATGTTGGTTTCACTTTCATCATACAAAAGTGAAGAAAATGGTCACTAGTAAAGAACCAATTTGTAATTCATTCAAAATCAGCAAAGCAAGGAAAATAGTCTTGATAATTAATAACTCTTCATCAAATAATAAGTGATTTATTTATAATCAATAACTATTTTAGTCAAATAAATAATGATACATGTTGTAACTTGTTACAATGTTGTTGTTTATTTACAAAATATGTTTGAGGTATTCAAGCAAGAATATAAAACCCATAACAGAGAAAATTTATTTAAATTGTTAAATGATTGAATACAAAGTCTATGTTTAAGTGATATATAAAACATCAAAGAAAAAAAAATTATACTAAGAAGCAAAACTATAATATAAGGACTTATGAGATAAAAGTTCCTAAGAAATATGTGGTGGTTGAGATGAATCATTGATCCTTTCCCTTGACTTAGTGATTTTTTCAATGAATTCAACTTATAGTTATTTAATTATAAGATTCCTACATATCAATAAGCATATTTTGATACCAATAGGACTTGAAAAAAATCAAGGAAAGCTATTTCTATCGACAATACCATCTTGATTAAGGACAACCTTGGGAGAACTTGAAATGATAATTTTTAATATGAACTTGAGTTCTATTGTGTGTTTATGAAACATCCATTTCTATAATTGATTATTATATTGAGTGTAATTCATTCCCTTATGTTATTAGCATATTTATTTTGATAATCTAGCTTTAATTTCATTATTATAAGATATTTAGTGTATTTAAAAGTGTAAACCTAACTCGGTTAGATGAATTTATCAATTGTATATACTTGGGACATAAATTTTTAATGCCACTTGTTATTATAAAGTTGTCAATTATGTCATGGTGATGTCATGGAGGTGTCCTAGTGAGTGGATGAAGTGGATTTTTATCCTAAGTGACAATGACAAAGTGTTCAATGTGCTTGTTCTTGTATGCTTGAAGGAGGTTTGGTTGATATTTAGAGTTTGACTATTTAGTGATGATTAGGGATGAGTCTAAAGTATTGAGAATGTGTAAGGAGGTCCTTAATATGTTTTATATGCATTGATTACTTGTTTGTATAAGTGTAATTCATCTGGTTGTCCATAGTTTTCATCTAGATAGTTTGGGTCCAGTGGCTAAAAATTTTGAGTTGGTAGTTTGATGACATCACCATTACCATGTGTTGATGAGTCAGGGTGATTTGGTCATATGGTTGTGATCACATTAGTCCTTAGTTTTTATATGTTAAATCTTAGATCATCTAACAAATCATGGAAAAACATATGCAAGGGCAAAGTTGGGCTCCCAGGCATTTTAACAATGTTTTCCCATACTTAGCCAAATTTACATGAGGCAAGAAATAATCAAGTAATCATTTTGATGGTAGAATATATCATATATGTGGAAATTTATATAAAATTTAATCAAATAGGTTTGTCCATTTTTATGCCTAGTTCTTATGCACCAAATTTTAGGCCATGTGATGTAGCGCGACAAAAGATATGCAAGAGTAAAGTTGGCCTCATAGGCAAGTTCTAAGCATAATTCACTCTATGACAAAAGATTTTGAGAATAAATTTTAATGGTGATATATTTAAATCATATGAGGGTTCTAGGATTAGTTTGTCACATGGTTAACTTCTCCTATGTGAGGAGATCCTATTATCCAAATTTGAGAACATGCGAGTGAGCAAGGTAAAAGTTATGACTGTGCAAAGTTGGCCTTCCAAGTAGATAATCAAGGTTCCCATAGTCATTTTTACACAAGTTAAATGTAGAGAAACATCAATAGAGAACTTTTCTCCAATAAGTTAGGAAGAAATGAGATGGTGCCAAAGTGTTCAATAATTAATGTTAAGCAGAGATAAAGATTGAGGTTCTTCCAAGGATCAACAGTGAGTAGGTTATCATGCTAATAGAGATCAATAGTACATATTAAAATCAAGAGGTCAAAGTGACAATTGTTTAGCTTTTTTAAAGACTGAGTTATGTACAAAAGATCAACAAAGTGAGTTGAGTCAAAATTTCTAGATTGCACAAGATGAAGTCAACTGTCAGATGTTTAACATTTGGCTTTGGTAGGCTATGTGTTAAAGATCAAACAAGATAATGATGCATGTTTAATATAAGTAGTGAGGACATGATATGTAAGCGTGGTGTTTGAGGTTTAAATGTGACCATTTGCATTTGAATATTTAAATTTTCAAAGGAAAAACTATTTCTTTGTATTTTGTCTATTACTTTTGATCCAAATAGAATTTGATCATGGTGTAAAAAGAAAACTTGTAGAGGACTCCAAGATGCATATAAAAATATAGATTTAAATATTTGAAAATGTGTATAGAAATATTTATGAAGGTTAAAATTTGACTATGTTTTGGTATATGTTCTACAAGTGACACAAGAAGGATAATTGAGCTTTTATAGATGTTATTTTGATGTTTCATGATGAATTGACCATTGGGGAGTGTTTTAGACTCCATGAGGATAATATGTGTGAATCATGAAGTGTTGAACAATCATATAGAGTATGAAAAAAGGTTTAGAAGTTGATTGTATATTCATTCATGGTGACTACGTGCATAGAATGTTGTTTGAGAAAATTATGCTTTAGTATATGAGTGTTTTGGTGATTGTGAGCACTTGAGATGTCTAAGGAGACATATGGAGTGGACCCATGTAATTTAAAGTGGTAATATGTTCATATTTTTTCTCAAAGATGTGAAAATGGGTGAATAGGTCTCCATGAGACCTATAAGAGTTACAAAGGCCTTATTAAAAGGTGTAGTTGCTTAAGGATGACCCATAGATGTTATGGTCAACCTATGAAGATTATTTTTAGTTGTGTCTTTATATGATAGATGTCTTAAGGGTTAAGGCATGCCCAATGGCTAACCAAGGTAGTGATTATCATGCTTTCTCTATAAATACTAAAACCAAAGATGGTGGTTTCTATATTTTGAGGAATTGATTTGAGAGAGACTTGTGTGTGTGAATTAAGGAGAGAAGGAGGGGTAGAGTGCATGTAGATGATTTTAAGAGAAAAATAGATTGGGGAATATTTTTATGACATGTAGATCATAATTCTATTGGAATAATAGTGTTTTGGCTATTTGAGTATGAGCAAAGGTGAATAATGATAATCAGAGGTCCATCATTAGGTGTTGAAGACATCAGTGCAAAGGTAGATGTGTTCATAGGTATTGTTGTGGTATCTTAGCATCTAATGGATTTATAGCCTCCTTACAAGGTGAAACTTGATAAAGATCTAGTTTTTGTGGTATCTCAGCTAGATAGGTGTGGTAGCTTCTTGTGGGAATGCAGTCTCACTAAAATAAGGGATCATAGTTCCTCGACCAGTTGTAGTTAGTCTAAATAAGATCTTATTATTATAGGATAGTAGTCAAATTATAGGTTCCAGTGATTTTTATCCCCCAAGATGGTTTCCCATGTATGTCATGTGTTATGTGATTGATCTTGCATTATCTCTCTTGCTCATTGATATGAATGATTTGTATGCTTCATGATTGCTTATGGTAACTGCTTAAGTGTTTTTAAATATTGAAATTAAAGTTGGATTATTTGGGCTCACTAATTCACCCCCTCTCTCAATAATTATACCTCTAATAATTGGTATCAGATTAGGTCCTTTGGTAAAGGCTTGATATCTTGAAGGTGATCCAAGGTACAAAATGGGTAGTCATTAAGGAGGTTTCTCTACTAAGCATGCACCTATGTTTAATAGATATAATTATGCTTTTAAGAGTTCAAGGACAAGGACATACATTATGTCCCTAGGGTTTGATGTATGGCAATTTATTTTGGATGGTTATGTTGCTCCTATTAGTCCTCCATCTAGTGTTGTAGACAAGAAGTTATTTGAGAACAATTTCAAGGCAATGAATGTTATCACTTGTTGTCTTTCAAAGATTAAGATAATCCATTGTAAATATACTAAAGAGATACGAGATAAAATATACATCATTTTTGAAGGAGATTCAAAGGTCAAGCTTGTTAAATTATAGACTCACAGAAGGTAATTTTAAAGTCTCAAGATGAAGGAAGAATATTATGTGGCATCATTTTTGTAGTGAGCTGATGAGACTATAAACATCATTAGAGATCTTGGAGAAAATATTAAAGAGGATATTATAGTCCAAAAGGTATTAAGGTCTCTATCTCTCAAGTTTGATCCAAAGTTATTTACTTTAGAATAAATTCATGATCTTACTTCATTGAATATGGATCAATTATGTGGCACCCTTACTGCCTATGAGATGAGATTAAATAATGATATACCACCAAAGAAGGAATCAAAATTAAAGACAAAGATGAAGCCTAATAAGAAGTTCCAAGGTATAAAATCCAAAGAGGATGAAATAACTGATATTGATGAGGATGAATTAATTACTTTGATTACTAGGAATTTAAACATAGGCTCAAGGAAGTATAAGGGCAAACTACCCTTCAAATGTTTCAATTGTGGAGAGATAGGACATTTTGATTGTAAGTGCCCTCATAAGCATGAGAAGAAAGATAATGAAGATCATGGTAAAGGCCAAGATGATGACAAGAATACATACAAAAAGAAAGGATTCAGGAGTTTAATAGTAGGAAGAAGACCTTCAAAAAAAAAGATTCTCTACACCAAAGAATATTGTAGCTCATAAGTAAAGACAGTGACTCATAATATGATCATGAAGATGATGGTCATGTTGAAGATGAATATTTGTTCATGGGTGAGGAAGGAAGTCACTCACATTAGAAGGTGTCTACTTAGAGTGATTCAGATGACTATGAAGATGAGGTGGACTGTGAGACTATATTGATAAATTATCTTGAAGAACTGAAGGTTGAGAAAAAGATCAATAAGAAGATGAAATCTAAACTCAAGGACTATGATGATAAATTTAGTGTGTATGAGGAAAGATTGAATGAAGACACCAAGGAGCATGAATATATGATCAAGCATCTTAGTTGTCAATTGAAAATCCTTTTTAAAATCCTAAAAGATAAATAAGAAAAATGCTTAAGATATGTTTCTAAAAATGAGTCTTTACTGAGTTAGAAAAGACATCTTGTATGGTGAAGACATTTGTGAGATTTGAAAAGAGCTCATGTAATCTAGATAATATTTTGAGTGGTCAAAAACATGTTAGTGATAGAGTTAGTCTTGGATATTAAGTAGAAAAAAATAATGTAACTCAAGACAAGATGAATACTAATGCAAACCAAGATAATCATACTTTGAATACAAATCGTTAAACAAGGAATGAAGGTGTTGGTAGAGTAAAGACAAATCAGATCAAATAGCCAAATGCCATGAGGTATGCAAGTTTTAATGGTTATTATTTCACATGTAATAAAATTGGTCATATGTCTAGAGAGTACAAGAGACCTGTTATAAATAATTTTTCATGGGATTATGATCGGGGTCATTCATCAAAAAGAGTGAGAAAATTTAAGTGTTTCAACTATCTTGATGTGGGACACTTTGTAAACCATTTTCCACATATGATTAGACAAGGTGAGTCCTCTTAAAAAAGAGGGGTTGTTTAATTTATCATGACATAGGAAATATTGGAATTTTTTGTCCAAACATAGTAAGACATATTGTTTTTAAGGAGTATGGTGTGATACAATTATGAATAGAGAGATTACATTACTAGTTTCTATAAATAAATTCCATCAAGTCAAAATGAGTTCAGTCAGGATCCTAAAGTGTAAAAGAGAAGGAAAGTTAACACATGGAAGCCAAAGGTGAAAAGTGTGAGTCATGATAAGACTACAAGTCCAAATAATTTGTTTCCTATGGTGGTGAATACTTCAAAAGTTACAGAGTGCCAAGAGGTCTCATTGTCTTCTCATGTTGAGAATGAAGAGACCAAGATCATAGAGAATACCAAGGTATTGGTTAAATATAGTCTTGAGGCATGTATGGATCCAAGTGAATATACTATTGTTGATGAGCATGTATCATGAAAATAACATCAATTGTTTATTCCTAATGAATATATTCTAAGATGCAAGGAAGATTCTACAGATGAAAAGGCATGTCATGAATCTTTATTGTCTCCATGTATTATAAATCTAATTCTATAAAAAAATGAGAATGTTTTAGTGGTTGAGCATGTTGTTTCTCTTAAGCCTAAGAAGAAAAATAAGAAATATAGGTATCAGATGACCAAGGAGGAAAAGAAATATGAGGAGTTGTGGGCAACTCCTAGTTTCATGTTGTTCTAAGACACTGTAAAGTAGGGTGTCTCTGCTTATGCTTCTAAGGAGACATATTTTCTTATTGAGAAGCAATTTTGTGTGCTCAAGATGATAATGGAAATCATAGAAGGTCTTTAGTTAAGGGGTAGCATCAAGTTCATGAGCTTGCTCTAGAGTTTTATGAAGGAGATATTATGCAGGGTTAGAATGGGTATATCCAGATGGCATAATGAAATTGATTAAATGTCAATAAGAGTTTGATGCTAAAAAAGAAATATACACTTATTTATGATGTGCTCCAAGTTTTTTTTTGGTTTAAAGGTATGTTTGTACCAATTAAATATTTTTGAGTGCTCTCAATTTTCTCAATTTTTGGCTTAAGGGCAAGTAGGCCTAAAATGGGTTATAGGAAGTCTATGTTCCCAATGGCATGGAATCTCAAATATTGGTCCAGAAGTGTGTAATGGATATCTCTAGGTGTGTAAGAATTTTTATGGGTATGCATTGACTAGAAGGTGTTGTGTTGACCTCAATTATTTTGAGATTTTAGGTTTTTAGGCTTTTCTAAAAAAGTAGTTTGCCTTGTGATTTGAGGTTTGAGGATTATTAATATGTTGAATGTTCCAAATGGGTGGTCAAATAAATATTCATAGAGAATTAAAGGTATATGGTTCTCAAGTTATTCAAGTTTTTGTCATGTTGGAGGCCTAATTGGGTAGTTGGTTTATGAAGGAAGTATTTTGAAGAGGATGAGATAGGTGTTTCAAATTGGTGTGCTTAACAAGTCATATGATAGTGATTCATATATGAATTTTCAAGTCTTGAAGTTATGTCTACAAAAATTTGTGGGCTCTGCAAGTTCTAGGTAGGGCTATAAGGAATCTAAGATAGGCCTAGTCTTGAAGATGTGTCTTTTATTCAGTTTCTCCAAAAGGGAAAGGCATGAATTTTTCAATGTATGTTCTCAATTTTTTTTATATCATGTTTCCTATTTGGTGTGTGGCATGAAGCTATGTTGGTGGTCCTTGAGGTGGTTTTAGAGAGAAGGCTAGTAAGCTTGTATGATGGTTCTTCATAGTGTATAGAGATTTTAAGATGCTCAAGTGATGAAATGGCTCATAAATATTAGAGAGAGTCCCTCTTAGATGTTTCTTGGTGAGTTATATCATATTTTAATATTTTTGTGTGTTCTTTCTTCATTGGTTGCAGTGTTTGGTTAAAGAGAGTGTTGGCATAGAGCAAGAGGATGTTGTCAAGGCAAGCAAAAGTAGGCTCAAGGTAAGGGGGATTCTGTATCATATTTATAATATGGTCCTTTCCTATTTAATAGTATTTTAAGGTCCTCAATATTATTTGGTTCACACTTTGTCATTGTGTCAAAGGGAGAGAAAGTTCCTATTATAAAATTGCTTGAAAATAGAGAAGGTGAGATGTATATTGTTATATGATGTTTGTTGACATCAATGAAAAAAGGGGAGATTATTGGAAAGTTATAAATAATTTCATTGAGGTATGCTACTAAGTGGATGAATTTCTTTTTTAGCCTAAGTGATAATGACAAAGTGTGCAATGTGTTTGTTCTAGTATGCTTGAAGGAGATTTGGTTGATCTTTAGAGTTTGACTATTTATAGATGATTACAGATGAGTCTAAAGTATTGAGAAAAGAGGTCCCTAATATGTTTTCTATGAATTGAGTACTTATTTGTATAAGTGTAATTCATTTTTTTATCCATAGTTTTCATCTAGATAGTTTGGGTCCAATGGCTAAAAAATTTGAGTAGGTAGTTTGATGACATCACCATTGCCACATGTGGATGAGTCAAGGAAATTTGGTCATATGGTTGTAATCACATTATTCCCTAGTTTTTATTTTTTAAATCTTGGATCATCTATCAAATCATGGCAAAACATATGCAAGGGCAAAGTTGAGCTCCCAGGGATTTTAACAGTGTTTTCCCATACTTAGCTGAATTTGCATGAGGTAAGAAATAGTTGAGTAAGCATATTGATGGTATAACATCTCACATGTGTGGAAATTTCAAGAGAAATTGATCATATGGTTTTGTTTAGTTTGTGCCTAGTTCTTATGCACCAAATTTTAGGTCATGCGTGTGAACTAGGAATTTGACTCAAGAGAGGATGATTAGTATGGTGTTAGTTTCAAAATAAAAACAAAATGAAAGAAATACACTAACTAGCATAACATCTCTAGGCCTAGACACTAGGGAGATATTAGTTAACAAACATGAATAAACACACAACTAAAATTCAAAAAAAAACCCTCATTTACCTCCCTTGGATGCTCTAAAATGCTTGTTGTAGTGGCTTACTCAACTTTGTGCTCATGAAGTCATTGACAATGGAAGCCTGGATACCTCTATCTCTCTTTGGTACCTTGTGGCTTTGGCTTGGCTTAGATTGGAATAAATTTGGCATGATAACATTAATTTCAATGGCTTTTTGAATCATTTGTGCATTGTAACTTTTCATTATCAAGACTTAGAAATGATGTTCATGGCCTTTCTATTTATAGATTTTTTAGAATGTCTAGAATCAACCTAAATCATCCATCATAAGATTGAAATGTGTGGTTGAGGATTAATTCAATTTTTGGAATTAAGTTTATAATTATCCTCATCATGACATTGGAAGAAGGGGAAATTAAGAGGCATAGAGGGAATCATGAAAGGCATTGATGTGGCATGGAGGGCATGAATCATGATATTTGTGGCATTTATGATGCAGATATTCAATATTCATTTCCAAAAATAAGTTTTCAAAAATCATCCATGTAATTCTTAATTATTCCTTGATTTGGGTTAATTAGCTCTTAAATATGTTTAAGAACTTTGTGCACAAATTACTCAAATTGATCAGAATGCCTTATTATTGGTCCAAAATTTGATTGGATTGGAATTGGAAGTCAATGTGAGATGCATTGGAATCATATTCCCATTTAGGATGTTACTGATAACAAATAACAAAGGCAGACATCTTGTGTAAGAGATTTTATGGGAAAGAGCAATCTAGAGCACCTAAGTGCAAAATTGGCATTTTGACTCAAAATGATCTGATCAAAGTTAGTTGGCCCAAAAATTGCATTGACCCATTTAGGAATACCTAGCCAGAATCAGTAATTGACTATATCAGGTTCAAATCTTTTAATGCATTTTAGTGTTTTTAGGCCAAATTGTGTATTATAGGTGGAAATTGATTAAAAGCCTAGTTGAATGTTACCAATGGCCAGATTTAGGTGTATACAATTTGCCCCTATTTGGGAAGATGTTACAAACCATAGGAAAAGAAATGTCTTCTCAAATAATGAGAGATGGCTTGTATGCCAAAAGAAGATGATGATTGAAGAATAAAGCTCCAAATGGTTTTTAGGAAGCCTATGATGATGTCCCCTTGAGGGAGTGGCCATCACGTTTGTTGATGGATGGTCCCTCAAAAAGAAATAAGAAGAAAGGTGGAATTAATCCATGGTTGAGATTAATCCAAATATGAAAATGCTTACATGAATTGATGTAAAAAAGATGTTGATTTTCCCAAAGGAAATTATAATCAAGAATAAAATTCAAAATAATGATTTTCCCATAGGTGGTTATAATCATTAAGTAGACCTTGATTAGCTAAAATTGATGTTGCCCTAGTTAGGGATGATTAGAAAGCATAACTCAGGGACATAACCTAGAATACAGATTAAAGATGAGTGGGTGAAAAATGATGAAAGAGATGGATAGAGGAATAAAATTGATCAATGTGAATGATTTAGTTGTTCCTGCCAATGAGGAGATGCTCATCCTATTTAGCAATGATATAACTAGAATGGCCAATGGGTTAATTTGATCAAGGGTGGGATGGAAGGATTTTCCAAGGTACCAAGGAAAAACTTCTATAGATACATTGATTATAGACCTTCTTGAAGCTAAATTTTGTTATAGCATGTGATGGGAGGCATCATGATAGAACACCATGAAGACTTGGCCGAAATATGCATAAGGACTGACTCTCGATCCAATAAACACTCAAAAATAATGCACCAATGATAAAAAACCATGATGATAATGTTAATAAATGAATATGGATGGACTCAAGAATAATTTTCTCAAGGAATCACCTAATGAACACATATAGACTGAATCGAGGCAATAATGTTGAAAGCAAACAAACAGGCAAGTGAATAAACAAACAAATAAATAGCTTGAAATAAATAAATAGAAAGCCTAAAAACAAAAGCAAAAGAAAGCATCCTAATAATGACCATGCCCCAATAAGGTAGATCAAGGATAACTGACTAGGCTTAGATAGGATAAATATTTTTTATTTTGAAATATTGCAAATGTTTTTGGAATTTTGAGGTATCTTAACTCATTACAGAATGACAAGATACCTACTCATAAAATGGTGAGAGAGTTTGGCTTTGGTTACTCATAAAATGGTGAGAGTGTATGAAAAGGGGGACTGAGGTGACCTCAACATGAATTGAGCATAACCCACATAGTCCTAAAATGACCTCAAGTCATAGTAATTCCATCCACATGAAAGGTGAAGAAAAACCAACTAGGTCCTAATAAGTTCTCAAATCTAGCAAATGGTCAGTCAAATGAAAATAGTAATGGCAAGGTGATGTGGAAATGCATGATAAATAAGTGTTTCCCCTAATTTGTCCATAGGTGGTTATAACTAGGATATAACGGCATAGGTCAATGATATTAATTTACCCATAAGTAGTTATAATTAGTAGCAAGATTGGTGAAACACTAATTTGCCCATAGGCAGTTATAATTAGGCTCACATAAATAAACTTGATAAGATGAAAGATATCTTGCCAGATCAACTGTCACACTACTTTCATAGAATATCATTGAAACATGGATTAGATTGATTTTTAAAACTTGATCAGAATCCTCTCACAAAAAGTGTGGGAAGAACCAAAGGAACCAAGATCAAAATAGGATTGGGTAGGATGACTAAAAATAGGCTTTGGTCTAGCTAAGAATAGAATGATAGGATGGTATGGTCTTTCTAAGGATAATTATGGTTTGATAAATTGAATAAAATGGTAAGAGGGTTATCCCCAAGTGATGGGGTGAATGGCAAGATTTGTGATAATGGAAAATAGGCATATATAATAAAGGTAATGGCATGGCAATGTGAAATAGTATGGTACATGTTTTTGGCCTAGGTGTGGTAAATGGAATATTATTCTATTTTTACTATTGAGATGGAGATGAATGTCCTAATCAATAAATGATACAAATATAATACTTGATCATGTTAATTGTTATCCCACACCTCATTTGAATAGTTGCTCTATCAAAAATGGCCTACAAATTTGGTTACTGAGAATGCTTTTGTAATCTTCCTTGGTCATTGATTTTGATTCCTTCAAATGTTGAGATAAGGTATCTTTGTAGCCTCTACAGAGGAAAGTGTGTCCATGGATGATAAATAATGGATGGTAGGTTTGATTATGAAATGGAATGGTAGATGATAATGGCATGTGGAATGGTTGGGAAATAAATAAAGATCAAGACTTTCAGTCACACGTAGTGTTGATGATATTGAATTCAACATAACTTTGGTTATGGCAGGGTTAAAGACTTGTTCTCTTGATAGAACCACCAAATTTTTTTGTTGTTTGGACTTTAGAGTAGCTACCATCTGATTAGGTTATAGATTGGAACCTATTTTTATTTATATTTGATTTTGTCTTCATCAAGTAGTGAAGAACTTTTATTCTCAGCTATTGGTGCCTTAATGAGGTTTTAACCAATGAAGTTATCTTGATTATCCATAGCACCTTTGAGAAGGTTTCACTAAGGAATGTTGACTTTTGACTTTGATTATCTTCTAGCACTTTCTATAAAATTTCACTAGAAGATGTTGAGTTCTAACTTTGATTATCCCCTAGCACCTCTAAAATGGTTTCACTAGGAGAGTGTTCTTTTGCTATATGAATGTGGTCTTGGCCTCCTTGCTTTTCTTCAACTGCTATGTCACCATGGATGTAGTTCAATAAAGTGTGATTTTATCAATCTTAATAGACAATTTTGGGAGATGGAATGTCAATGATATGGATATTTTGGTTGATGGTAATGGCTTGTGGAATGGTAATGGAATGGGGAGAGGTTGCACAATCCTCATAGAAGATACTAGGATAACTTATGTCAAAGTTGAAGTACTCATCCTCAAAAATCATATAAGGATCAAAAATGTATTCAGATTGATCTATGATGCATGCATAACCAATATTTTAATAGCCATGAACATATTCTTCTTCTGAATCTGAATCTAACTCAAAGGACTCTGAATCTAATGTTGAGATTGATGTTGATTCTAATTTTGATGTTAAATTTGACGTCAGTTCAAGAATAGAACCTGACTCTAATTCTGATTCTTCATCTGATGGGTAATTTATTATAATGATGTCTTATTGAATGCTTTGTATTAGATAAGTAACAACCTATAATGGCATGATGGGCTCCACAAAGACTAGTTTGTCAAAGTGAGACTCCTCTAGGATGGTAAAAAGGTAAAGAGACAACTCCTTAGAGACTAGCTTGTCAATAGGAGGCTCTTAAAAAATAGGTACATGGTTGAGGTAATGATTTTCCCAAAGGTGGTTATAATCATTAAGAAGTGACTTAGAAAATATTGGCTCATTAGAGTGAGACTCTTTGATAACTAGTATAGGATCAATAGGCAATTCATCATAGGTTGACTTATCAAAAAGGGTTGATTCAACAAAAACATTTTTGATTGGTTGGTTCACTTGGCCTTGGTTTTCAATGAGTTAAAAGATACTAGTTTTGAACATAGCTTGGTCTTTGAATGATTATATGGGTTGAGGTTTGGATGGGATTGGTATTGGATGAGGAATGACTTGTGGTTGGATAATGGTAGGGCATTGGGGAGCATGATTGCTCACCTGAGCCAAAGGATAAAGTCCTACAATGGTAATGATAGGGCATCATGGATCTTGGTTTCCCACACAAGCCAAAGGACTAAGTCCTAGGATGATGAAGGGACGTTGTGGAGTTTGGTTTCTCACATAAGCCAAAGGAATAGGTCTAGGAATGGTAATGGTATTCCTTAGATATTGTAGAGCTTGATAGCTCATATAATCTAAAGGAGGGTTAAGGGTAGTTAATGATCAGATAACAAAAGGATGTCATGGAACTTGATTACTTGCACAAGCCAAAGCATCCAAGTATTCCTCATAAACCATATCATCCCAATCATGAGTTGTCTCATAAGTTGGTTCTTGACTATGTTCCATGTACTGATTATTGTAAAGAGGGTATGGATACATATCCCAAAAAACATTATTTATAGTTGGATCTTCAAATTACTCACAAGCCTCTTTATGCCATTCAAGGTCTTGATTTGGATTTTTTGGATTTTGACTATGTTCCCCATATGGAGTATTATAGGGAGAATAATAAAACTCCTTAGAAAATCTTTTTCTATAGGGGTTTCTAGTGGGATTTTATGCAACCATTCTATCATAAGTTGGATTGTATGTGAATCCACTATAATTGTAGCTAGTCATATCTGCATAAATGATGAAAGCTCTGAAAACAAAAAGGTTTAGAGTTCTACAAACTCCAAAAAAACTATGTCTAAAGGATAAATGGTTCAAACTTGGTCTAACTTGGTTGAAAGTGGAGTTGTATCTTCAATGTGGTCTAAAATTTGAGTTGTGTCTCCAAAATGATTTGTGCTAAGACTTTGTATAAAATATTCTAACATCAAATTTCTAATTTCAAATATCATACACATAAAAGGTCAAGCATCTAAATAAAAACTGACATGTCAAAGTTCTAGGTCAAAGTGTTCCAAACAAGGTCTAAACTAAGAAAGAAAAAAGTTGAGTTACTAGGTCTTTTGTCCAAACATGGATTCAAAATCTAGGCTCAAACAAATAGGCATGATGTGATTTTATTTGATTTAACAAGTTTAGAAACAAATTTGACACAAACCTGGCACATGGAATCAAACATAAACATGATCAATTGGTGTAAGGCATGAGGCAAAAGGCCCTTTGAAGAAAGACTATGTTTTCCTAAATAAAAGCACAAACAATGATAAGGATAGGTACTGAACAAACAAACAATAATAGTTTCCAAATTTGGGTAATCAATTAACTAAATTTATGTAACCCAAAAGAGAAATATCTACGTATCATCCCCATAAATTGAAGCTTAAATATAAATCAGTCAATGTTTGAATCTAAACTTGACAAGGTTAATTGAAAACTCAATGTTTAAAACTAGGATTTGACCAAACAAACTAGACAATGTTGGGTAGCATGATAGTACAAGACAAAGGTCCAAATGGTATTCATGACATGGTTTGAAACAAATGGTTTCTGATACAAGGTAAACTAGTCTTGAAATAATTGAGCAACCTAATGATGTAAGCATGCTCAAATGATGTGATCTATGTTATGATTCAAAAGACTCAAAGGCAAAATGGTTTTAACATGTTTTAGGCACCATAACACTACCCTCATCAACTCAAATGACACACACACAAACAATTTTAGCGAAAATTTCAAGGCATAAGTGTGGTGTAAAATGACCAGCATAACATCTCTTTAGACAAAAGAGTGATGTATAGACAAATTGGTTTTAACATGGATTATTAGAAGAAAAAAAATTAGTCTCAAAAACACCAAGTAATACAAATGACCAAAATATGATAAGTATAATCATCCAAATCCTAACAAGGGTATGGCAATGTGGGGTTGACTAAACTATCAAGTTTCAAACATTTCTAGGGGAATCAATTGCACAATGACTTTCATGTCAAATGATGTAAAAGACAAGAAAAAAATTTGGGTGACCATGGCATTGGTTAGTTGTAAAAAAGCTACATCCTACTATTCGCTCAGTGTAGTGTGATGTCCAAATGCAGATACGTCCCATGTACAACTCAGAAAGAGTAAGTGAAGTCAATGTCGAGAGATGAAATCCTAGGTCAAAGCTTCCCTAAAGAACTCATAGGAGGTAATGACATCCCCCTCATAATCCAAATTTTCATGAAATAAAAGAGTAATAGAAAGACTTTAGGGTCATTTTTAAGATCACCCAAACTTTGATGAGTTTTTGGGGAGTGCTTTAGATGACATTCTTTCTAAGCCTTGGACTAGGATTTTTACAATATGAATGGTGCTTTTGGTTCCAAGGGTTACCTAAAGGGGAAAAATGGAAGATCATACACATAACACCCCTCTCTTTTATAAAAAAAAAATAATATCAAACAACTATTGAAGACAAAAACGACAAGAGTGTTCAATTTTAAGCTCAAATGAAAGATGTGGTGGTGTTCATTTGACCCCTTGGTCTTAAGATTGTGAACTTTAAAAACTAATACTAAAAACTTAATTAAGCACCTAAATTTTACATTAATCACCAAAATAGTGTTCCTAGTTCATTTTAAATTCATGCCAAAGATGTTTTAATAAGTTCCAAGTCTAATGGTTACTTGTCTACCCTTAAGGCATCACCCCAAAAGTAAATACGTTAGATTAAAAATATTTTAAATAGATTTTCAAAATTTTAAAAAAATATATGAAACTTTAATCTAAACTAATTTCAAATTATGAAAATTTAGGATTAAAAATGTAGTTTTACAAAAAAATCATCTAAAACAGAGTCTATATGACCCCAAACCAAGCATTTTAAAATGGCCTATTTAACTCTCAAGTTTGTGTTTTTAAGAAAAACATAGTGATCAACATTGGTTATATAACCAACATTGGTTACACTTACTAATTGATGAATATTATCTAACTGATATTGGTTACACCAATAATGACTGATGATGGCTATGCCAACCGATGATAGTTTTACTAACCGATGTCAGTTACTATGTAAACTCGTGATAAATAAAAATGGAAAAACAAAGTTAGAAAATTAAATTGCAATAGTTTTAATGATCCAAAGAAGATTTTAAAGTTGTATAATTATCTTATTCATGTGTGGGATGTGTTAAGTCCCACTGAGCATGCCATATATGAACTAGGAATTTGACTCAAGAGAAGATGGTCAGTATCGTGTTAGTTTCAAAATGAAAACAAAATGAAATAAACACACTAACATAACATCTCTAGGCCTAAAAACTATGAAGATCTTAGTTAACAAACATGAATAAAACACACAACTAAAATGTAAAGTAAACTTTATTTTACCTCCATTGGATTCTCTAAAATGCTTGTTGTAGTGGCTTGCTTGACTTTGTGCTCATGAAGTCCTTAGCAATGAAAGCTTGGCTACCTCCATCTCTTCTTGGCACCTTGTGGCTTTGACTTGGCTTGGCTTGGAAACAATTTGTAATGGTAACACTAATTACAATGGCTTTTGGAATAATTTGTGCATTATAACTTTACATTTTCAAGACATAGAAATGATGTTCATGGCCTCTCCATTTATAGATTTTTTAGAATGTCTAGAATCAACTTGAACCATCCATCCTGAGATTGAGATGTGTCATTGAGGATTAATTTAATTTTTGGAATTAATTTTATAATTATCCTCATCGTGACATTGGAATAAGGGGATATTGAGAGGCATGGAGGGCATCATGGAAGGTATTGATGAGGCATGGAGGGCATGAATCCTAATATTTGTGGCATTTATGGCCTAGGGATGTCTTCCCAAGAAATGAAAGTCACCTAATGATGAAAATATTCAATATTCATTTCCAAAAATAATTTTGCAACAAGTTTTCATAGAATTATTAATTATTCCTTGATTTGGGTTAATTAGCTCTGAAGCATGTTTAAGCACTTTGTGCACAAATTACTCAAATTGATCAGAATGGCTTATTATTGGTCCAAATTTTGATTGGATTAGAATTAGAAGTCAATGTGAGATGTGTTGGAATCGTATTCCCATTTAGGATGTTACTAATAACAAATAACAAAGGAACACATCTTGTGTAAGGGATTTGATAGGAAAGAGCAATCCAGAGCACCCAGGTGCAAAATTGGCATTTTGACTCAAAATGATCTAATCAAAGTTAGCTAGGCCATAAATTACATTGCCCCATTTAGGGATACCCTAGATAGAATCAATACTTGATTATATCAGGTTTAAAGATTTTAATGCATTTTAGTGTTTTTAGGCCAAATTATGTATTCTAAGTGGAAATCGATTAAAACCATGGTTGAAGGTTATCAGTGGCCAAATTTAGGTGTCTAAAATGCAATGTAGCACAACAAAAGATATGCAAGAGAAAAGTTGGCCTCACAGGCAAGTTTTAATCATAGTTGGCTCTATGATAGAAGATTCTGAGAAGGCATTTTAATGGTGATATATCTCACTCATATGAGAGTTATAGGATCATTTTGTCAAATGGTTGGATTCTCCTATGTGAGGAGATCATATGGTCCAAATTTGAGAACATGTGAGTCAGCAAGGTAAAATTTATGACCATACAAAGTTGGCCTTCTAGGTAGATAAGCAAGGTTCCCATACATAGTTATTTTTTTTAAATTTATAGTTTGAGTAACATTGATTGAGTGAATTTCTCTAAGAAGTCAAGAAGCAATGAGATGGTGCCAAAGTGTTTAATGTTTAACATTGAGCAAATATAAAGATCAAGCTTATTCCAAGGATCAATAGTGAGTGAGTGATTATATAGATAGAGATTAATGGTGCATATTAAATTTAGGAGGTCAAAGTGATATTTGTTTAGCTTTGTTAAAGACTGAGCTACATATAGAAGATCAATGGAGCATCTTGAGTCAAAGTTTCTAGATTGCATGACATGAGGTCTACTATCAGATGTTTAACATTTGGCTTTGGTAGACTATATGTTAAAAATCAAACAAGATTAATGGTGAATGTTTAATTTTAGAAGTGAGGACATGATATGTGAGCATGGTGTTTGAGGTTTAATCGTGATCTTTTTTATTTCAATATTTGAATTTGCAAAGGAAAAATCAAAGCTCTGTATTTTGGCTATAACTTTTGATCCTGGTAGAATTTGCTCATGGTGTAAGAAGAAAACTTTTACAATACTCTAAGGCACATCTATAAATATAGATTTAAAGATCTTAAAGTTTGTAAAAACATATTTATAAAGGTTCAAATTTGACTATATTTTTGTATATGTTCTACAAGTGACCCAAGAAGGGTAATTGATCTTGTGTAGATGTTGTTTCAATGTTTCATGATGAATTGGCCATAGGGGAGTGTGTTAGATTCCATGAGGATCATTTGTGTGCATTATAAAGGATTGACCAATCATATGTAATATGAACAATGGTTTAGAAGTTGATTATGTATTCATTCATGGTGATTGTGTGCATAGAATGTTGTTTGAGCAAATTGTGCTTTAGCAAAAGAGTGTTTTGGTGACTATGATCACTTTAGGATGTTTAATGAGACATAAGGAGTGGAACTATGTAAATAAAATTGGTCCTATGTTCTTATTTTTTCTTGATGATGTATTAAATGGGTGAATAGGTATCCATGAGACCTATAAGAGCTACAAGGGCCTTATTAAAAGGTGTAGTTGCTTAAGGGTAACCCATAAATGATATGGATTACCTAAAAAGATATTTTTTAGTTGTGTCTTCATATTATGTATGCATTAATGGTTAATTCATACCTAATGGCTGACCAAGGTAGTGATTATCATGTTTTCTCTATAAAAAGTGAAACTAAAGATGATGGTTTCTAGATTTTAAGGAAGTGATTTGAGAGAGGCTTACATGTGTGAATTTTGTATTGAAGGAGAGGTATATTAATTTATGGATTATTTAAAGATAAAAACATATTGGGTACTATTTTTATGACCTTTAGGTCATAATTCTATTGGCATAATAATCCTCTAGCTATTTGAGTATGAGTGAAGGTGAAGAGTGATAATCAGAGGTCCATCATTAGGTGTTGAAGACATCAGTATAAAGGTGGATTTATTCATAGATGTTATTGTGGTATTTTAGTATTTAATTTTTTTGTAGCCTCCTTGCAAGGTGAAACTTGTTGAAGGTCTAGTTATTGTGGTAGCTCAGTTAGATACGTGTGGTATCTCCTTGTGGGATTACAGTCTCACTAAAATAAGGGATCATAGTTTTTTTATCAATTATAGATAGTATAAATTGGATCTTGTTATTATAGGATAGCATTCCAATTGTATGTTCTATTAGGTTTTATCTCCCAAGAGGGTTTCTCATGTATGTCATGTGTTATATGATTGGTCTTGCATTGTCTATCTTGCTCATTCATGTGAATGATGTCTATGATTCATGAATGATTATGGTAATTGGTTAAGTGTTTGTAAATATTTAAATTGAATATGGATTATTTGGGCTCATTTATTCACCCCCCTCTCTTAGGGATTGTACCTCTAACACTTGTGTGGATTATCAGTAACATAAAATGAAAATAGATGAAATTAATCTTTGATACATCAAAATATGTGTGTGAGATTAAATGGTTTTACACATAATGAGAAATTTAAAAAATGGGAATCTAAATTCCCTTTCCAATTAAAATATATTTAAAATGAATAAATATATAACATTAGAGAGGCAAAAGTCAAATTGAAGATAATTGAGGGTATTTTCAAGTTATTGGGCATTGATAAAAGACATTGATTTTTTTAATAATAAAGAAGAAAGAAATAATTATTTACTCAAATTTATTTTAGATTAGAAAAAATGTACAAAAACATCTTGCATTGTACCAATCTCAGTTTGCATGAAAAACTTTTCTATCTTGTTGAATCCATCATACATTAAGACACCAAGGAAATTTGTAAACATGCTAGAGAAATATGTTTGATCTATTGGTTTTCATAAATAATTCCCAATAATCATGGTAACTTGTAGACTAAGATCATATAAAACATTTACATATATATTTTTTAACTCCTATAAATGCTAACAAGTAATATGGAGACACAAAAATCTCAAAAATTACTATTTTTTTACCTTTATGTCTATGAGGGATGATGAGGGTCAATGAGGATGAGAAGGGAGTGATTATGGAATAGGAGGGATGAGGAGGGAGTGATTATGGATTATAATGGATGATGAATGAGTAATTAGAGATGATGAGGGGTAGTGAGGTTTAATGAGCGAGTGATTAGGGACAATGATGGAGTGACTAGGGATGATGAAGGATACGTAGGGTCAATGAATGAGTTATTAGGGATGATGGAGGATGAAGATGGATTGATTATGGATTATTAGGGATGAGGATAGAGTGATTAGGGATGATATATTGATTAGGGATGATGAGGGATGATGAAATTCAATGAAGGAGTGATTAGGGATTATGAGGGAATGATTAGATATGATGAGGGATAGTGAGGGTCAATGAGGCAGTGATTATGGATAATGAATAATGAGAAGATATTGATTATGGATGATGAGGGATAAAAAAGAAGTGATTAGGGTTGAGGTAAGGATAATAAGCATCTGAAATTATCATAAAAATTATCATTTGATATTCACATGTCATCAATGTGACTTATGCTACACTAATCACACCACTTTGACTTGAATGCAAAGTGAGTGGCTTGTGAAATTTAGGACTCCTATAAATTCTAGAAATTAATTTAGAAGGCATAAAAACCTAAAAAGTGACTATATGTTTACCTTGTTATTTATGAGGCATGGTGAGGGTCAATGAGGATGAGAAAGGAGTGATTAGTGATTATAATGGGTGAGAGGGAGTGATTAATTATGATAAATGATGAGTAAAGAGTGATTAGGAATGGTGAGGGATGTTTGGGTTCAATGAATTAATGATTAGGGATGATTAGGTATGATGATGTAGATATCATGTATTATTAAGTACAAAGATGGGGTAATTATTGATGATGAAGGATGATGTAGTGATTATTGATGATGAGGGATGGTAAGGGTCAATGAGGGAGTGATTAGGGATGATGAAGGAGTGATTAGAGATAATGAGGGTTAGTAAGGGTCAATAAGGGAGTGATTAGGTAAAATTAGGGAGTTATTAGCAATGATAAAGTATGAATAAAAGTGATTAAGGATGGAGGGAAGATGAGCAAGTGAAATTAACACAAAGTGGTTGTTTGATGTGTGAAATTCAAAAATGTGATATGTGTTGTCTAAGTCACACCACTTTATCTTAAATTCAAAGTGATTGGTTTGTAAACTTCAATTTTGAAAAACCTAGGTCTCTTATAAATCCTAGGAAATAATTTGGAAGGCACAAAAACCTTTAAAAATGACAACATGTTTATAAAAAATAGACATTAATTAAAAAAATTATGCCTTAAAATCACTAGGGTCAATACTAAGATCTTGAAAATGCCTAAGTACTGACCAAATTAGATTTTAAAAAATTATCTCCCACATCATAAGGTGTGAAATTGTGAGACTAACTCTATTAGATGTAAAGTAACCCTAATTTATTATATTTACTAAAATAAATTTATTTTACATTTATAATATTAATTTTATATTCATTATACTTAACATTTATTTTAGTAAACCAATTACCCCTTATAATTAAACTATTTTTCCCTTCCAAGAGGCCATTTATGCTTCTTTTGTGAAATGTAATAATAATATGTACATGTTATAATGTATATGCATTCCTTTCACATTACATCAATAAATAGTAAACAACCCTTCCAATACATATTTTTTTATTTTTATTTCAATGTGGAAAGAATGTATGTGCACTATAAAGTGTACATGTTATAGTATGTATGCATTATGTTTATTTTGAATTCCAAAATCTAAGCCTTATGGCTCAAAAATGGTGTGGATTCCTAAGCCAAAGGCTTGGACCTATCAACACATAGTTAAATCTGAGAGTTTTACATGACCAAATGCACTATAAATTTAAATGGTAAAATTCATAAAATTATTACCATGATGATGATCATGTTCTCCTCTTTTCAAATATATGATTTTTATATTTTTTAGACTATTTTATGGTTTAAATCTACATTGATTTCTAACTATATTTTTTAGGCCACTACATGCCTATATATGCTTATGTATCTTTTTTTTGTTGATCCAAATGCAATAATATATATATATGGTTACAAACTAGACCTAATTCTACATGTATTAAGAAAATTAATTTTCATTTTCTCCAGTAGATATGGGGCATATGGCCCACTATCCATTTTATATATCAAAAAATAATAAAAAGTATAGGTTAAAAATTATATGTTATTATCTAAATTTTCACCAAAGGGTTTTAAATAATATTAAATGATGCTCAAAAAATGAGTCATCGCACGATCGACTATCTAGTCTATTTTCCTAAAAAATAGGAGTTTCTATTGAAATTTTAAATGTTTGAGTTTTAAAATTTTGTTTTTGAAATTAGAATCAAAATTATATTATTCATGTTATTACACCATCCTTGAATTTTTAGTGTAGCTATCTCAAATTATCTACAAAAGTTAAGTTTCTTAATTTTTAGGAAACGCATGTCCACATGTAAGCCCCTTTTGTCCCCCAACTTTGTACACTTACCCCTTGATATATATATATATATACATATATATATCACATGTAAATTAATTACTATATTCAAATACTATGATGCAATACATTCTAAATTTCAATTGTTACATATTTCACATATTACATAACTCATTTTTTGAGCTAAGTGACTTGCAGGATATGCCCCTCATCTCAAAAGGGGCATCAAAATGGGATTGTCTTAAGAATTCAAGCCTCATGATAAAATTTTATATTTTTTGCACTATACAGTTTCAAATTTATAACATGATTCAGAATTTTTAGATTATGGGGGCATGTGACATGCATGTATACTCATTTGTAAAATTACAAGTGAAAATTTTCAAATAGTTATAAGTTTCAATATTCATAAAGTTAAAAAGGCATTTAATATAAATTCAGTACAAAGTATAGTACTTGGGGCATAATATTCATTCATGTTCAAGTTAATATATAGAAATTTCAAAATTTCTCAAGTGAAAAAGTTTCAAAGTTTCATATTTCCATAGCTTCAAGTAAAATTTATATCCATCTACAATGGTGTGATTCATCTTTATGTTGTAAGTGGGCCATGTCAAATTCTAATGACATCAAATTTCCATGGTTACACTTTTTTTTATCTAGTGAACCAGAATTGGTGGTTCTCCCATTCAAACATTTTATAGAATACTCTACACATTCAAATGAGGGTTATAACATACAATCTTTCCAACTCAAGAGAATTTAAATATTTTCAAATTGAGATTTGATCACTCTCAATTCACTGCAAGTTCAACATTTTTTCAAAATCCTCAACAAGGGGGTAATCACTTCTCCAATTTCATTTTATAGGAAAAATAGATTGACTACTCTTCCAAGTGTATATTTTCCTTTCACCATTTTTGAAAATTCAAAGTTCATGTTTCATATTTTTAACTTTCAAATATGGCCAATAACTACTTTCAATGGCATTGTTTCAAGTTTTACATTAATGTATCTTGCACAAGTAATTTTTACATCAAAATATAGAGTCCATTAACACATTCAGGTTCACATCTACTTTACTTTAGTAATTTCACTATTTTGTATCACTAGAATAAAGTTGGGGTAAATTTAAACACATAAAAATTAAACATTAAGTGTTTAAAAATGTTTAATTTTGACATATTTTCTTTGCTTGATTTGTTCATCATTTTTATAACTCATAATCTATAAGAGATCCTATATTATCTTGAAAATACATAAAATATCTATATACATCCCTATTTAAACCCCATTCATCCATATTTGACACAAGTTTTTATCATACCTTTCCCAAAATTCTTTGTCCTTTTAGGATAAATCCACATTAGGCCAAGCATGGCCCCACGATAGCCTTATCCCTTGTAATCTAACAGTTAGTTTTTTAAATAAATATTTTTGAAAATAACTTTCTTATACCTTTTGTAAAGTCATTTAATGAAAAGTTTCCATATATTCCCCTATATAATAATATCAAGGCTTCTTCAAATACATCTAGTAATCACTTGGAAATTCTAATACACACTGAACAAAACAGAACTATTTATTCCAATTTCAATTCTAAATCATTATAATAGTCATAGACCAAGTTTAAATATTTTTGTTATAAATCAAAAGAATAAATTATCAATAATTTCAATTAATCTTCTAGCTATAACCATATATAGTTTCATAGTCACATATTACACAATCACCTCAGAGGGATAACTACATTGAATTGAGGTCCATTTCAAATATGTAGGTAGCACTGATATTATGGGTAAGTGCATGGAATTGGAAGAAAATTCCATGGACATTTATCATAATTCAATCATCTTAATTAATAACATGATCATGTTATTTAATTAACATGATCATGTTACTTAAGTCTAGGTTTAGGATTATTGAGCCATAATGTGATCGTATTATTAAATAACATGATCATGCTATTTAATAATGTGATCATGTTATATTAAATATTAATGTGATAACATTATTAAAATAAACATGATCATGTTCCCTATGTCACAAAAATAAATGAATAGGGAAACCCAAATGTAAAATTATTCATTTCGCATTTGCATTTCCTCCCCCTCCCCATTTTCATGATTGCATTTAACTAAAAAAAAGTGCCAAGAAGTTGATAAATTCACCCCACATGCTTACTAATCAATGATGTCATTGCATATGAGATGTAAGCCATCAAAATCTTTTCTATTTAACCCTAATTTTTCATAATTTTCATTGTCTAACCCATTTTTTTAATTGTAATTTGTTTTTTTCTAAAAAGTAATCCTGATAACCCTCCCAACCCTCAACTTGCTCCTCCTCCTAACCCTCCACAAAACCTTGTTATTCCTTCTATCCCTCCACCTAACCTTCCTATAGTTCCCCAAAATGCCCTACAGTCAAGAGTTTTTAATTGACAACATTTTTGGAAACAAACTTGAAATTGAAGACCTAATTGATAGAATTAGAGATTTTAGTTTGATTGAACCCCACCATACCTATGTAGTCGATTCCCTACATACCTTATTATGTCAAATTGACTCAATAACAAGTCAAATTGATCAATAGACCTCATATAGGGATACTTATATAGCCTATTATGCTAACAAGTTGTCACCCTTTAGGTCAAGAATTTGGAAAGTTCAAAATCTAACATTTGTGCCCTATTTATCAGCCTAGTCATAAATGCCCCCTTTCCCGTAACCACCAAACATTTTCTTATCCATCATTGTGTACATAACTTAATCACGGCCAATTTTTGGTATTGATGGTGGATGGTCTTTGACTATCCACCATGTAATAATCATGAGGCCTCTTTATAGTTTTTGAGTAAACTCTACTGTGAGTTTGTCCTTAGTTGGATTCCTAATTATTTTTATTTTAGTGAGTTTCAAGGCTAAGGAAAAGGCTCTATATGGTATCAAATAGGTACACATCATGCACCTAATCAGGTTGCATCAATTCATATCCAAAAGCCTCTTGAGCTTGAAATCCCCTCTATGGTTCATCAGGTCATGGAGATATATACTTTCCATGCTCTTAGTTCACTCATTGATACACTCATTCAGATACGAGTAGGATTTCACAGAGTGAGGCTATAGATATGCCATAAGAAATCTAACCCTAACCCCACCCTTGTATTTCATGTGGATCTATGTGTATTGGACCTTCTGATGATGATGGAATCAGTGGTTCATATAGCTTAGATCATATTCTTATGAGTGATGAGTTTTTGGCACGCATATTTGGCATGCAGACATCAGTCACCACACAGATGCAGGTATATACTATATAAATGTCATGTTAAATTTAATTTATATTTAAAAATTTAATTTCTAAGATAATAATTAATTTACATAAACTTTTAATATCACATATATGTCATTTTTATGTTGCAAGAGGTGACAGTTCCTTCGTCATCACAACCAACATTTACATCATTCAATTTGTTTCATATGTTGTTTCCATATTCAAATCCAAATGTTGGGAAATCCATGGCTGCATCTTCATCTATTAGGATGACACCATTTACATATATAGAGTTAAAAAGTGTTTACATATATGTTTTTATATTTACATTTGTTATGACTGCATTTATTTACATATACATGTTGATGAGTGATGTGGGATATGATTCCTCTACTTTTGTGTCTCTTGATTATACCTACTTGGGTGATGTGCCTCCCACTATTTTTTGGCTAGATGGAGCCTAACCTCCCCTATCCCTAACAATCTCATTAAGAGTCTTCACATGAGACTCTAAACCAACCACATTTTCCTCTAAGCCAACTATCTCTCTCTTATTATGAGGGAAATCCACATATGTATGATAAGTAGGGAGAAAAACATATGTATGTTTGTTTATTCACACATGGAGAACCGCATCCACCAAAATATTATCAAGGCTCAAATAATTCTCACCTAAAAAATCCTAACCAAATTTTATTTGATCATGCTCCACCACTAAGTTATTCACTCTAAAACCATATAACAAGAGAAGACATTAGATCTCCAGTCACATAAAAAAACAATAACTAAGTAATAAATTACAAAGTAACATAGAAAGCAACTTAAAATAAACCAACTCACTACTTTATGTGGGTAACTTCATGTTAGTCTAGATATAATCTCTAATTGGACCTCATCTTATCATTTTCCTCCTATCTTATTAGTTCCTCTCTAAAAAGTGTATGTTCACCCTTGTTTCCCCCTAAACTTCATCTCCTCACCCTCTATCCTATGCTTGTTTCTACATCTAATTAGCTACATATTATGGTGGTGGTTGTACTTAATGTTAGCATCCTACCATAATTGTAACCTAGACACATGATATTTTTCTAAATGTACTCCTCTAATTATTACTCTCCTAATTTTTCATTTGATGGTAGTAGAGTGTCCACCTCATTCACAACCTATCCTAAAATACCTTGATATAGTATAGATACCAAATATATCATTATTAGTGTGTTCACCACTCATGGAAAGTCTCTTAATGGTGGCATACCTATCCAACTAGAATCCCTGATAGCCCCCACTATCCTAATCTCTAACCCTCATTGGTAAGGGTTCATGTGCTTGTACACTTAGCCCATGATGAGTGTAGGGGTCCTGTGCTTGTAAACCAAAGTATTACACCTAATTAATAACCTTACCTCTATCATAATCCTCTATTAAGGCCATAACCCTACCTTTAGCTAACAAGATTAGTATCTTAATCACAACCTTGAAAATGATAGTCCACTCCCAAGGGACTTGTGGGAAAATTAAACTATTTTACATGACACATCCTAGTTGGTGAATAGGTCAAGCAAAGGAATCTACTCAATGGGACAACAATCCCCACCTATACAATCTAGAGTATCCCTATTATATATATATATATAGTGTGGCCAGATCATTAGTCATTAATTTCTCTATAATCTTTGGAAGCCAATCATATTCATCACTCTAACAACCATTGATCTAAATTTTTTATAGGATATCATTGAAACCAAGTTCCAATGACTACCACTGACCTAGTGGGATACTCAGTGTTTTCTCCATCTATAACTAGGGAAGTCAATTTCTTCTTTTTCTCTACACACTGACACAAGTAGTAATGAATGCCTTATTTTTTATCCTCATCTGTAATAACTACAAAAAGATTCCCTATACATCACAAAAAAATCATTTTTAGCGACAATATGAAGATATATAAATAATGAAAATAAATTTTACATAATAAAAAATATTCTACCTAGTTGTACTAGATCATATACATGGTCAAAATCATCTAATGATGTCATATCTATAAGTTGAAATGTTGTTGGAACCTGATATGTTTTGATTGGAATTAGAGGTTTAGAAATCCAATAATCCACCCACTCTTTTGACTCACACTCATTCCAAATAGAGTCCACACATGCAAAATAGAAACATGCCAAGTGTCTCATTTGAATAATCCAATAACTTGCATTTGAGATACAAAATGAGTGGAGGTCACTTGCACCCATTAGAGTCATACAATCCTCATACTTTTCCAAGTGTTCTTCCTCCATTAACCATAGATGTCTATAAACAGTAAAATTTGGTTGAGCACTATGACACATGTTCTCATTACACCATTTAACCATAATTTTTGCATTTGTCAATGAACACCCTCTTCAAATTTTAACTTCTCCCTTGAAATAGCTCTTTTTACACATGTTCCAGTACTATCATGCTCCCTTTTTCCATGGCTAGCCTTGATGAAACTCCAAATGTGTTTTACACCTACGGTAACGTGCATCTTGCTCAACTGATAAAACATCCATGCATTTTGAATTATGATGTGCAATTGTTTGACCAAATGTAATGTTTATTGAAAGTAATGTTTCTTTAACTCAACTATTCATATAAATTCTAAAAACAACCTTACACATACTCTAAACAATGTGATCTATCATCACTAATATATAAATAGTACTCCCTTAATATTTTCTTTATTGATCTCTACTATCAAGTGCATGCATGAATTCTATATGCATGAATGTGGCAACTTGTGATGAGTTGTAATACTGCAATTAAACTTCTATTTGGGGTTTGAATGTGTAATTATCTACAAAATCAACTACTAAAAAAATAGAACCAAGTGGGAATGTATCCTTTCTATCCTAAAATGTTCATCCAACCATCTAGCCCTATGTGTGTGCCTTGCATAATCATAAATAATCTTTTCCCTAAATTTGACCAAAAATTCTGAAACAAGTATCTTTCTTGTAACAAGCTCACATGTTTTAGATTCTTTTCCATATTTTACTTGATAAGTCACTGATTTATATTTTCTTAAACCAAATAATTCATGTCTAATTGCACTTGTAATCTCCTCATGGATACATTTTTTTAAAATTTGGCAATCCACCTCAAATGCTATAATTTCCATTTAAACATGATTTGTTGTAAAATAATTGCCTATCTGGTCTTTTGTAGAATATAGATGGAATAAAATTCCCTGGCTAATTTTCATGGAAATTCCATGCCACACTCTTGCAAAATGTTAGTATGTAAATTACAATGAATATAGTGAAAAACATTATAGTGCATTAAAAAATTCAACATGTTGCCTAAAACAACAAGTGGTGCATGTGTGATTTATTTTAACATAAAAAGGTTTTGCCATCTCAAAATATCTTTGAAAAATAGAAATTTGTGGATGTTTTTCCAAAAATTTAGAGTACAACTGTGTTTGAGTCATATATAATAAATATTTTGGATGTAGTTAACGATTATGAGAACCAACTCTTCTTTTCACAACATCTCTTGCATTGAGTGAGACTCTTGTATTGTATTTCCAAAATTGAGCAAGTAACTCTTTGAGAGTATCAAATATAACTTTGTCCTTTCATGGAAGTCTACCAAAGAATGCCCAAAGATCATTGGTATTAGGTTCATAAAGTCTTTCACATCTTGAAATTACTTTCATTAATGTTTTTCTATTTATATCAAGTGTTCAACTCATTTTTGAAATCAATCATTTTTTCAACACTTACTGCACAATTTGTCATTATATGTCGGGCAGCATTACAATCTTTGTTGCATGATATCAGGCCTATAATATGATATGCATCATGTAGATTTTCAATAATTTCATTATTTTCATCATCCATGTTAGATGGTCTTAGTCCTTATTTGTATATTATAGGTCTCATCTTAATCAATTTTATCAATGAAACAAATAATTGACATCTTTGATTATCATACTCTAAATTATGAAAGAAAGCATCCCAAATTTTTTAAGCCAGTCTTCTTGAATGGTGAACAGATTTTTTGTTATGATTTGGTTTTAAAATATTTTCATCAACTTCAGTTAAGTACTTGTCTTTTCTATGCATTATTCCTGGAGGTGTTGGTAATGGTGGAATTTGCTGAGAGGGTGTTTCAAAACCATTATTACTTTTATTGTTTAGATGTGGGATGACATTAAATTATTTATTTTTAATTTCTTCATTATATTTTTCCATGAAAAAATTTTGGTGGTCAATTTCATCATTATTTGTTTCCATCAAATTTTCTTCATTTATGGGGGTTGAATAATCATACATAGACTCATCATCAATAAAATTAAAAATTTGTAACTTTGAATGTGAACTTCCAACATTAATTAATTCATTATTTTCAATTTCATTATTATTAATTTTATTATGGTCAATTTCATTATTATTCATTTCATTATGGTCAATTTTAACATTATTAATTGGTTATATTCAATTTCATCATTTCTTAATTTATTATCATCAATTAGCTCATTATCTATGGCATTTAGTTCATCAAGATTAGGGTTTGTACCTTATTTACCATGAAATTTTCACATTAGTAGCTTGTGTTTCTCTTTGAAATATTCTAATTCCTCTGGTGTTTTGTTCTTAAACAACTTCCTCTTCCACTTCGAATATGATCCAGAACCCATTAGAAGGGACAATTGACAACTTTTCAAAGGTGGGTTCAAGTACACAAGAATGCAAATCTCGTGATACAAAAAAAATGTTTGTATGGATAGAATTCTTGATTTGAGTTAAAAATAGTCATTGGTAAGTGATCTCATCACTAAAATAATAATAATGTGATCACATTATATAGCGTGATCACATTATTATATAACAGGATCACGTTATGTTTTATACAAGGTCTCAGCGCATCCAACCCATCGAGAAGTTGATATTGATAATAATGTGATCACATTATTGAATAACGTGATCTCATTATTATCAATATAAGCTATGGGGTTGGAAATTGGTAATGAGGATCGAGTGTTGTCATGTTAAGAATAACATGATCATATTATGCTTCATGTAGATAAGGGATTATGGATTGGGGATTAAGGAAAATTAGTGCATAATGTTTATTTATTAGGATTACAATTAAGGTCCAAAGTGAAGGTACAAGGCTACTGGGACCTTTCCTCTAGAATAGTTTGGCTTTATGGATACTTGCATCACTCCCTGCATTAAAACCCATAGTTTTGAATTGGCATTGCAATGGAAGGGAAATGGCTCCCCATAAATTGAAATGATGTGTACATTTAATAAAATAGTAGGTAACATGATTTTATTACATATGTGGCACAAAAAATGTTTTTGGGCATGTTTCCCAAAGTGCATTAAATGCCATATCACTTGTAGTTTCAATTTGTTAAGTGGCTAGCCAATATGTTTCCCAAAGTACATTAAATGCCATGGTATTACTTCTTAAGTCATTTTTTCTTCTAATACTTAATTATTAGTTAATAAATGATGTTAATTTGGGATAAAATGATTGGTTTAAGGTTTAACATTTTTATATTTGTGGTTTAGAGTTTAGATATTAAGATATTTAAGGATTAGGGACTAGGGTATAGGTTTTAGGGTATATTTATACAATTATGTAGGTAAGTGGGGCAAATTTGGGAGCCTTGAACCTATATCTATGATTACAAAATGTGAATTTGGGATCAATTATCCCCCACATCATCACAGATTGAGCCAACAAAGTCAATTATGGTAATGAGTAATGGAATTTTAACTAAGTTCATCCTTGTGAACCTAATTATTACTATATAGATAAATGATATTAATTGGGGCTAAATTTATTGGTTTAGGGTTTAGGGTATATAATTTAAAGGGTTTGGGGTTTAAGACTTATGGCTTAGGGTTTTTAATGTAAATGATATAGGGTTTGGGGTTAAGGCTAAATAGTATAGAGTAACTTAGGGTTTAAGATATCAGATATAGGGTCCAATCATTAAGGTAATTTAAAAACATGAGTTTCTTGCGGCACCTATTAATGACTTGATTACCTTCATGTTTGCATAAATCTAATAAAATTAGGGTTAATTATGCCATGTACATGTTGCATACATGTTATACAATCTATTGAGACGTAAATTTGGTTTAGGGGCTCAAATTTGCCTAGATCACATAGGGAATTGTACAAATTGGCTAATTGGATCAATTTATGATAGAAGATCAATATTTTGATTTTTCCCCAAATCATATCTTACTATTGAAGACCCTCAAATTGGCCTCAAATGCCTCCTTGATTAAAATAATCAACTATCTCTCCTCCTCTTTGGTTAATTAGGTTAATGGGGCTCAAAATAGCCCCATTTTATTGAATAGATGCATAGCTAGATTAGTACTTAAAAGGATTTAGCCATAGGTTTAAAAAGTGCATAAATTATGACATCTCATGATAAAATCAATTAAATTATAAGGCATGTATGTTTGTAGCATGTAGTGAGCATTAAGGCATAGGGAGATTATAATTTAAATGTTTTAGGGATCATTAGGGATTAGGGCATAGGATCTATGTTTAAGGACCTATATATTAATGTTTAATCACTAGGTATGCCATGTGTTCAAACCATATTCTTACTACAAAGGATGTTAATTGGGATTAAATTGAAGTTGGTAAATACCTGGAAAGTAAATGGTTTAAAATTTAGGGTATAGTGTTTAGGGTTTAGGGTTTATAGATTCTAGGTTTTAATGTATATACATGATTTAGGGTACACACAAGGTCAATCACAAAGATAATTGAAGACAATTTGAATCACTTGGACCCATTTTTGACTATAGAATGTGTTTTTGGGTTGTCATTATACCATGGATGTCATGTCGCACGTGCAGATTGAGTGAATTAGTCAAATGGTTCAATTAGTCATGTGATTTAGGCCAAACTAACCCTTGTGAACTTAATTCTTAGTAATAAATGATGTTAATTTGGGATAAAATGATTGGTTCAAGGTTTAAAGAGTTTATATTTATGGTAAATAGAGTTTAGGGATTATGAACTTTAGGGATTAGAACTTAGGGTATAGGTTTTAGGGTATATAAGGTATAATTATGATGGTGATTGGGGAAAATTTGAGCTCCTTGAACATAGATATGTGAGTAAAAAATGTGAATTTGGGATCAATTATCCCCGACATCATCATAGATTGAGCCTATGAAGTTAATTATGGTAATGATGGATTCAATTTTAACCAAGTTCATCCCTATGAACCTATTTCTTACCATATATAAAGGATGTTAATTGGGGATAAATTGATCCCAAGGGCCTACTAAGCCTCATTGTAAGAAATTTTATCCATACAATATCAATTGGAGATCCAAGTGCTCACCATATTAAAAAAATAAGTATTTTTTCAAGTTGATATGCAATTCGGTCCAAAGGAGCCATGTGCAAGGATTTAAATTCATATATAATGGAAATTTGGGCTTGCTTGGCCCTGATTTCATACCATATTAAACCAATCGATTATTTAGTTCCAAATGATACATAATTGGAGCCAATCGAGGCTTACCTAAGGAATTGTGTCAACATAATTTTAATTATGGCCCTAATTACACACCTTATTCAAATAATTGAGTGTTATCATGAATTTGATATGAAATCATATCCAATTAAATCCTCTATAAGGAATTATAGATCCATGTTTAATAATAATCAGGATTCTGATTGTGCACCAAATTCAACTAAAAGAATATTTGGTTCAATATAATCTATAATTTTTAGTCCAAATAAGCCTTATGTAATAAATTTCATCCTTCTACTATCAACAGGCAGATCTATTGGTCCTAAATACATAACATATTGAATCAACCAAGTATTTAGTTCAATAGAATATGAAATTATGGCCAACCAAGGCTCATGCAAGTAACTGAATACATCTAATGTCAATTACAACTTTGTTGGCCCTAATTTTAAACTATATCTAGCTAATCATGCATTTGGTTTTATCTTATATACATAACTGGGGCCAACTGAGCCCTATGAAAGTGATTTTTTCCATATAATGTTCTAGTTGGGTTCCATTATCCTTGATTGCACACCATATTGAACCAATTGAGTATTTAAGTTCAATATGATATGCAATTAGGGACACTCAATCCCCAAGCAAGGATTTACATCCATCTAATGTCATTTGGGGCTTTAATTACACCATGTTAAATCAATTGATATTTTTTTCAATACTATACACAATTGAGGAAAACTAAGTCCTATGTAATTAATTTCTTCCACCTAGAATATCAATCGAGGCATTTTTCACCCCATGTAATGAATTGTTTCAATCTAATTTATCCATTATGAATATTTTTCCCTAATTACACATCATATTTAACCAATCGATTATTTTCTTTACTATAATCTTTACAATTAAGCGTAATTGGTCCCCGTGTAAGGAATTCCTTCAATATAATGTCAATTAGGGATTTGATATCACAAGTCATATTAAACAACAATATTAAGACTACTAGGCTTAATGGCTCCTATTTAGGTTTCAGGATGTTAAGAATATATAATGTGATCATATTATTAATGTGATTGCATTATTAACATGATCATATTATATAATAACATAATCATATTAATAACATAGCTAATAATGTGATTGCATTATTAACATGATCATGTTATTAAAGTAATCATGTTATTAACATGATCATGGCATTTGAATTTTAATTCAATTCTCATGCCTTTTGGCTCAGGAATGGCTTGGATTATCAATGTATAGTTGAGTATTGAAAGGTATGAAAATAAACAACAAATTTTAACTTTGATTTCCAAATACACTAAGAATTTCAATGTCAAAATTAAAAAACTTGATACCATTGTGAAAATCACACTCTTCTCTTTCCAAAAATATAATTCTTATATTTTTTGGACTAATTTAAGGTTTCAAACTATATTTATTTCTAACTATGCCTTTTTTAGGCCACTACATGCTATAAACATGCATGCTTATACATGTTAATGTAATTTGTGTTTTGTTGATCCAAGTGAAAAAAAAATTATATGGTGACGTAGCATACTTAATTCTACACACATTTAAAAAATGAAGAATTGATTTTCATTTTTTTTAGGTAGTTAGGCTTGACTCACAAGAGACTATCCATTTCTTTGTTAGTTTTAAGGATCTATTTACTTGTAAAATTCATAAAAAAAAAGTATTAATTGAAAAAATATAAATAAATATAGGTGATATGCTATAATATTTTATCTAAATTTTACCCAAAGGGTTTCAAATAATATTAAACACTGCTAAAAAAATGTTGCACATCATGGCTGTCTATCTACTATGTTTTCTAGAAAAAACTAGAGTTCCTATTCAAACTTTAGATGTTTGACCTAGTTAACCATTTTTCTAAAAAAATAGTGTTTTGGAAACTAGACTCGAAATGATACATTTCATGTTTTTACACCATCTTCAAATTTGGATTGTAGATATCTCAAATTATCTATATAATTTCAAATTTCATAAATTCATAAAAATCATGTCCATAGGTAGGCCAATTTTTGTCCCCAAACTTTGTGCACTTAACCTTATGTGAGGTTTTCTAATAATAGATAAACTATTAACCTTACACATTTCCTCCATTTGCATTTTATCTCATTTTTTATTTTTTTGTAAAAACAAGGGTTTTTTTTCAAGTCTTCCATGTGGCATATCATCACATAAAATTAAACAAACCCTTATAGATAGTTGCACATACCCATATCAAAAAATCAAACACATAATCAACTAGGGCGTGGAATTGTCAGTAGATAATGTTGCAATGCATCCCTGTCCTCCTCCTCTAAACTTGTCCCAATAAATTTCAAATCATTACTTTCAGATGTTCATTCACAATCAACCTACTTAGTTATAATAAAATCTTTTTTAGAGAGGTTTGCATATGTGTTGGCCTACTTACTATTTATATGTAATATCTAACTCTATAAAACTATGTATCATAATATAAATTTCACTATGATATCTGTATATTTATGCATTTGAATTTCAATAGTTTAATTAATTCAATTCAAAATAGATTAAACACTATGGGTATATTTATAAGCCTTATTTGATAGCATTAATAAATGCCTATATGACCCTTTTGAAACATTTATTTTTTTCCTTTTTACATACTTGAATAAAAATAAATTATTTCTAAAATAATTAATATAATTTAATACTATAAGGTCATTCAAAGTTCAATTTGGGTTCAAGAACATTAGCCCCTAAATTTATCCCATGCGGATTTTCCTCTATGGGTTTACTTAGAAAGGATACACCGAGTGGACATGTTTGTTGATGTGGGTTTTATGCACACCATAAAAAAATTTATGAGGTAGCCTCTAACATTTTAACATCAATGAAAAGGTATTCACTCCAAGGCATGAGTTTCATGATATTGGGTTTATAAACAACATGTTAGTAGAATATCAGTGAGCGAGGTTGATTATTTATCATGGATAGGTCAACTATGGATGAATCTAAATATACTTGATATGGGTGTACTAATGATGGTTTTGACCTAAAGTGGTTATGACTTTAAAATAAACTCAAAAGGGAGGGAAAGGTAGGGCAAGAAAGGAGGCTTGTGGACCATACTAGATGAAACCTTTCAAGACCAAAACATGAACTAGAGGTTGGATAAGAGATCATATATCAATGCTTGTTTCAAGATATTATATCACACCAATAATAAAACATGGTTAGGATTTAAGGGGAATCAAAATATATCATACGTAAACACATGAAATCAAAGGTGGTTGTGTTTTTAAGACTGCAATAACACATATACAAGGGGGATTATGATTTATATGCAAAAAGTATTTAAATTAGATATAGCTTAATATGAATAATTATAAATATAAGATATAAAGCTTACACAACCAAATACTAAGAAACCAAAATGAAATAACTTCTTACACAATCCACAAGTTGGAGAAGAATCAAGATTTGAACATCAAGTCTAAAATTACAGAACTTCTTTAGAATTTCCTATTAATATTTAATAGCCAAAATTCTCCTCCATTTTGAATAGGAGTATACAAGTATATATAAGATATGGATGGGTAAGGCATCATTCCTAGTTAATTCTAAAAATACAAGTCCAAATATAGCATTGTATGTTAATCTCATATAGAAATGGATGTACAACATTGATCACTTTGAATAGAATTCTTCATCTAATAATATAGTATATACATGTTAAATAAATTTGGAACTAACAGTTCCATCTCAACTAGACCATACAGGTACATATGTATAATTAGATGGCGATGATGTGGCATTGTTGGAAGAATTTACACTTTGATAAAGTTGATGTAGAATCTAATGTGGATGGAATTGGAGATGAGCCCAAAGTAGCTACTAGAAGTGGGACATAAGTTGGCCCAATCTGAATATGGGCCAATGTGTACTTGGGAAGTTGATTACTCTAAAGTGGGTTTGACATGACCCTTGTTTTTTTAGTTTATTGCTTAGTTACTTCCATCTAGACGTAAAGTGCATGGATTTCTTGTAAGTCCATATTAATGATCTCAAAATCAAGTATATCTCTTTCAAATAATTGAGGAATCTTTTCCATAAGTATATTTTGTATACCTAATGTAGCTATAACCTTAGCATGTAGTGACTCAATCCCTATAATTTTATCTCTTTCAAAATTAACCAGTTATATTACCTTATTAATGGTTCTGTAAATAGTCCCCTCAATTTTTCTCTAACATTGTCCAATGTTGCTTGCATAAAATTCTCAAAATGGTCTTGGTTACCAATTGCCCACATGGAGTGCCTACTTGAATGAATTTTAAGTCAATCAGGATAGAGATAGTTTCCTTTTCCTGGTTTAAAAATTGTTGGACTAGAACCCACATTTCTTGATTCCATTCAAGTACACTATCCCTTTTTATAGAAATATAATTTTGTTCCCAAGCAACTTCAGATGTTGTCATTAAATTGAGGTGGGCATAAGCCTTTTTTCTTGTTGTTTGGCTTATAAAACATAATTTTCTATCAATATATTTTATTTTTTTAAATAGTTGAATAATGTCTCTAAATTTGGGTTGGGAGGTGGTCTTTGTGGACCTTATTGAACTAATGGTATCAAACAGCTTTTTAGATATCCCTTGTAAAATATCTACTATCTCTTTGGGGTCCTAGATAGTACTCACCTCTAGCTTCTACCTTTGCATGGCTTGATAAAAAAAAATAAACATTTACTTTATTATCCCTCTTATTGCATCCATAAAACTATAAGGGTCCTCTCTAATCCTATTTGGGTCTGAAGGATTCACCTTCCTTCTTTTAGTTAGAGAGAATATATCTTCTCTCTGCTTCATCTCTATATGTTAGCCTTTAGCCTTTATATTTTTCCTCTTGAATTTTCTCAAAGTTCTTGTCAGTCTATCAAAATGGAATTTGAGATGGCCACTCAGTTATTACCAAGTCCTATATTCTAGTTTCTTCTTCCTATTATAGTTCCTTAATCCATGAAGGAATATTCATTGTAACTTTTTTCCCTATTTATTTTGTTTACCTTGTATATGGTACTTGTTTAGTTGATTATCATTTTTAGGCTTGTTGATCTGAATAATATCCTTAAGTAGTTAAAGGGGATGGCCTTGGAGTAGCATAGCCTTTAGGAAGGATGTCATTATTATAGGAAAAGAAGGAATAGTCTTCCTCTAGAACTAGTAACCTACTTCTAGAATGGTGTATATATGATGTATTTGGCCTTCCCATCTACTTTGTGCATTGAAATTATAGGTGTATCTATATGTGTGGCTTGTCCAGAAGGCATTTCTATTTCTATAGATGGCCTAGGAGGGATGATTTGTGTAAAAAAAATAGAGGTAGACACCAAGTTTTAAAGATGTACCCTATTGCTTGTCTCAAGGGATTGATGACTAGTCTTACTAAAAAATTAAGAGGTAACTATGATGCTTAATAGATTTTTTAAATAGTTAGTAACATAATAATATGCAACACCAACATTTATATTAGTATGAACCATAGTATCCATAATAGTAGGTTAGGCTATGATGGGCAAAATTAGTAATGCAATAGTAGCCTAGGGATGGGTTATTTGTCTTAAAGAATACAAAGATTGTAAAGAATGTGTTATACCAATTGTTATTATATAAATTGAGGTAGTTTCTAAATAATGTGGACTTGGAGGACTTAAAACCAAAAGAGGAATAGATAGAGTACTATCTATTTTAGTTAACATTGTTGTGATCTAAGGTAGAGATCTTGAAGATGTAGTTGGGGATAGCCTTTGTAGTATAGATTGTACTTATGACTCTACCACTCTCTTTGTATCTCCCTCTCTATCTAAAAATAGTTCAATAACTATCAATATATCATTCATTTGGTTTATCTCTTCAAATCCTTTTATCAACTTTGTTCCCTCTAACTGGGCACTTTCCTCAAATAGCCATTCATCCTCTACCTTTGATTCTATTATCTCACTAATTGACCATGACTCTTCAATTTATGTCTCAGAGACCATATCTTCTTCATTGGTCATTCTTCTCTCTTCCTCTTCACCATCATATACCATGACATGGTCTAATATCCATGTACCCCTTCTTCTATCCTCCCTCTCTTTAGGGACTTATATTGGTTCTTCCTTCACATCCACCTTTTGAGGAAAAATAGGTGGCATCTTGGGATTCCTTGTTTATGTAATTATTATTTTGGTAGTAATAGAGGTCAGCCTAGAAAAATGTGGAGTGTAAAATGAAGGAAATGGAAATTATAAGTGTTGATGAAGTGGTGAGAGTATTCACTGCTATAATAATGATAGATGGTGAAGCTAATTATCCAATAGGTTGGGATAATATTATTGGTGGTGTCAAAGAAAAAGGAGTAATATGTAATTGAGACAAGAATTAACAGTTACCTATTCTACAATGGTTAGTGAAGGAAAAGGCAACATATAAAATATACTAGTTGTTCCACTTGGTCTTGTATGGCTTTCTTCTTAAACTATGTGTTATGAGGAGGCAACAACAATTGTGTGTGTAGGAGAAGTTAGAGGATTCTCCACTCTATCTTCAACATGAGTTACCCTAGATGGGCTAACTTATTATTATGTTATTAGTTCTACTTGAGGAGAGGGTCGATGAATAGGTTTGAAAACCCATTGTTTCTTATCAATACTTTTAGCATCTTCTATGGTGATAGTAGGATCATATTGGATCCTCTACACCATAATAAACATGTTGGCTCTATGAATCCTAATATCCACTTCGTAAACAAATTTAACATTTATAAATATGTTTTCATGATCATAAGACTGGTGCCCATAGTTAATCCTTAGTTTTCTTTCATATTTTTTGAGGTGTCCTCTAATATTTCCTCTAAGGTCCCAATGTCTGAAAGGTACTATTTAAACCAATAATGTTCCTTAATTTTTTCAACAATTTATAGGTGTTCCCACCTTATGTATTAAATTTTTCTAACATTGAGAGGGGTGGGATGGACATATAATTTCTTGGCCTTCCTTAAGTCATTATCAACATTATTTTCTAGTTGGGTAGTAATCTCTTGTTTAGCTACCTTATCAAGCACAATCCTTAGAGGGTATAAAGAGTGTGCCTTTTAAGCCTCCATTATAATTATTGTGCACTTAAGGTATAACCAATAATCACACATTTTTTTAATATACTTATTTATTTGATCATAAAATATGGGCATATTCTTTTCATAAATTGCCTGATAAACCATAGAGTAAAAGGTTTTAGTCAACTTCTTCATGTTATTTCTAAACTTGTGCACATGGAGAATGTTAAATTCATCCTATATCTTATTCTAAGGATATTTTTATAATGTTTTATATGGTTCTTGAAATCATGAGTGGACCATCGTATTTACAATATCCACTACATATTACATAATATAAAAGTTACCATCTATCAAACTTCTAGGATTATTGATTCTGAGAATTAAGTTGGAGTTGATGATCTCTCCAATTATTATGAATTTATTGGATGATAAATCATGTTCAAGAAAGGGATCCATGTCCCATTAACAAATTCAATGGTACAAAAACCATATAATTCTATTCAAAAGGTCCATATCAATTCATAGCTCTAGCCTGAAGACAGTGATAGGAATGGCAGAGGTGATGTCCTAGACTACAAAGTTACTTGGGTTACCAACCCATTCCTTCAACTTGTTGCTGACATTATTTTTGAGAAACCATGTTTTCACCAAAACTTGGATGTATGCAATCTCAATCACCATAATTATATAATACTTATCGAAGGGCATTACCCTAATATATGCAACTAGTATTTTTTTTATCCTCAAGTGTAGTATTTTTTCCAAAAAAAATCCATTTAAAAATAAATCAAATAATATATTTATGCATGGAATTGTATTTGGCTTGGCCACTATTTTGTGGATACCCACTACTTTGATGGCTAGTAGGTCATCTTTATATCTCTACGTTAAGATGGATAATTGATTTTAGCTCTATAGGGTTGGGTTGCCTCCACTACCTCCTAAATGGAAGAATAGTGCTTGAATTCATGATTCAAGAACACAAAATCAAATTTTATATAATTGTATTTAGTTGACCCTAAAATAAAGTATGCAAAGTGAACTAGAATACAAGCTACGATCGCCATTTAATTTCTAGTTTGAAAATTCTTTGCTCCATGAAAATTGGAAATTTATTCATCATAATAGAGCTTAGATTCATAATGTGCACTTTGATATTTGAAATCAATGTTATTAAAGTGGATTTGGAAATTTAAAATATATTGCTTTAGTTACATTGGCTTTGAGAATTAAATATAATAGTTCATTAGTTTGTGTATATTAATGGTTGTAATAGATTTTGCTACTTTTTCATGCCTAGTATTTTCATTTATAATTCATAAAACTGAGATCTATTACTTTTTAATGCCATGTGGATTATTTCACATATTTTTAGATGCTTACTCATCTTAATATTACAAATTTCTCTTTCCACTCTTTTAGATTTGACCTTGGTGTCTATTTTGTTTGCTTACATGTCTTCAGAGGACAGCATGTGATTGTTACATTGATGGTCATGTTCTTATGGCATGCCCCCACTATAGTATGGAAACTATAAAAATTTTGAGGTTGTGTTCTTATGACATGCCCCCACAATAATCTAGAAACTATGAAAATGTGGAGGTCATGTTCCTATGACATGCACCCACTATAATTTAGAAATTATGAAAATGTGGAGGTAATGCCCTCTATGACATGACCCCACTAAAATGTATCCAATTTTTAGGTGAGAGAAATATAAATGTGTAGTTTTTTTAGAGGATCCTTCTGCAACAAATTAATGATAATGTGTGAAATAAAAAAATTATTTAACAAAAGCAAAAATTATTATATTGATTACAGACCACTTTGAGGGGGTAACCTCATTTGAGAAAGATCAATACAATAAATTTGTGGATGCCTCTATTGGCCTCAACACTTACTTATAGACTAATTCTAATCTAAGGAACTATAATTTCCCATAAATGTGGGATAAAAAAAAATGCTCACGGGATGACTTACAAAGAATATGCATCCATAGAAACTAATATACTAAAAAAGTAAATAGAATGGGTTGTATAAGTTCCTAACATCTCCTCCCTCTTCAAAAAATCTTTCTCCTCAAAGCTTCAGATGTGGGAATTGGTATTGAATCTAAAAGATTGGTTCCCTTGTTGCATCCTCTTGTTGTATTTTATGCCACTGAATTAATACCTCTGTGATGGATGGGAGTGAAGTTGTCATATGTGTCTGTCCAAGATTGCCTCTAGCTTAAGAAGGATGGATCCTTCATTATCAAGTTCTGGTAAAATAGTCTGCACTTTGATGTTTGTGTCAAGAAATTTATTCAAACAAGAGACACGAAATACTGGATGAACTCAGAAAGAAGGAGAAAGATCCAACTTATAAGCAACTGACCCAATCTTATGGAGAACCTTATATGGGCCATAGAAATTGAGATCTATCTTATTATTCCCTTTGAGTTTTAAGGAGGATTACATGTATGGCTACAGGTGAAGAAAAACCATATCACCTACTTGAAAAGTATGCTCAGAATAGTGTTGATCAGCCTATTATTTCATTGTATTTTGTGCCATATTAATATTGTCCCACAAGGTACTAAGGATCTAATCCTAGGTTTAGAGAAGCATGTTGATCTCTTGAACTGGTGAAATACTAAGGGTGTATGGAAGCAGTATTGGTGGTGCTTAACCATAGACTGCTTCATATGGAGTCATTTTAGTTGAAGTGTGGTAGGAAGTATTGTACCACCATTCAGTGAGAGGAATCCACTTTTCCCACTAGTTTTTTTGTTTTAAGGTGAAGCAATGAAGGAAATTTTCCAAGCATTTGTTGACAATTTCATTCTGGTCATCCATTTATGGATGATACCCAAAACTCATCTTCAATTGGGTGCTAGTACATCTAAATAGTTCTATCCAAAAATGGCTAGTGAAGGTTGTATCATGATCTAAGATAATGGAAGAAGAAATACCATGAAGATGGAAAATTTGGTCCAAGAAAATTTATGTGACTGTGGAGGTGGTATAGGGATGGCTGAGGGCACAAAAATGACTATATTTCAAGAGGAAATCAACCACAACCAACATCACTATTTTCCCTCTAGATTTAGGGAGCCCCTTAATTAAATCCATATAAATATCTATCCAAATCCTGTTAGGGATGGGCAAAGGTTTGAGTAACATAAGAATGAGTGTGGTTTGACCCTTATTACATTTGTAGGTATCACATTCAACCACCATCTATTGAATTATCTTTTTTATTCCCTTCCAAAATAAGTTGTGGTGTTCTTTCTCATAAGTTTTGAGAAACCTTAAGTGCCCTATGAATGGAGAAGCATGGAGTTCATAAAATATATCTTGTTGAATATCTGTGCTCTAAGGAAGCACCAAATGACCTTTGTATCACAGAGAAGAACCATCCTAAGAATAATGCAGTACTACAGAGTTTTTAGTGGCCAAATGTTGAATGATTTGAGATAATGAGAAGTTATGTACATACCCTTATTTGACAACATTCACCCAATTCAAAATAGGCATGGAAATAGCTTAAAGGGAAGCTTGGTCTACAAATATGTGAGATAGAATATCAGCCATAATATTATCCTTACCCTTTTTTAAGTGATCTCATAGTCATAACCTATGAGTTTGCTAACCCATTTTTATTATGATGGAGTAGAGACCCATTGTTTCAGGAAATATTTTAGACTATGGTGATTAGTTTTGATGCAAAAATGACTCCCTATTAGGTATGGCTATCACTTCCATACTACATGAAAAATTGCCATCATTTACTTCTCATAAGTAGAGTATACTAAATTCTTGCCAGAAAGGGCTTCATTGGTGAACACAATGGGGCATCCTTCTTGGAGGATAAATAACCAAGTTCATTGTTGTGAGCATCACTCTCAATAGTGAGGTCTTGGTAAAATTTGGCATGGCTAGAATAGGGGTAATACACATAGCTTGTTTTAATTCTTCAAATGCACACTCAGTAGGTTGTGTCCATGTAAAAGAATCCTTTTTCAACATAGCTATCAGTGAAGTTTAAATCTTCTCTTAATCCATGATAAACTTATGATAGTATCTAGTTATCCCCAAAAAACCATAGAGGCTCTTGAGTGTCTGAGGATGAGGCTAATTTGTCATGGTAGATATTTTTTGGGATTCACCTAAACCCTTTGGGATAAAATAATATTCCAAATATACTCCACTTCATCCTATCCAAGAGCACATTTGGACTATTTTACATAGATATGATGATCAGAGAGAAGTTATAGTGCGAGCTCCAGATGTTGGAGATGTTCAAACCATGTTCTACTATAGATGAGGATATCATCGAAGAAGACGAAAATGAGTTTATGTAGGTAAGGCTGAAATATTTTATTTATAAATGCTTGGAATGTTGAAGGAGCATTAGTGAGGCCAAATTCATGACCAAAAACTCATATTGGCCATCATACATACAAAAATCTATCTCAGGGATATCATCCTCATAAAGCTAAATCTAGTGATATCTAGAGCAGAGATCCAACTTGGAGGAAAAATGAGTGCCATGAAGCTCATAAATAATAGGAATTAAGAACTTACCATTGATTGTGATGTGATTAAGTGTATGAAACTCAATGTAAAGGCTCCATGACCCATCTTTTTTCTAGACAAGGAGAACTAGGGAATAATATGGGCTAGTACTGGGGTGAATAATGCCTTTCTTTAGTAAGTCACAAATGATCATCTTGATCTTGGTATTTTTTTGAAATGAGTAGTGATAAGGCCTGATATTAGGAGTAACATTTTTAGGAAGGAGATGAATATGATGGTCCTCTAGCCATAAAGGTGGCAATCTCATTGGTTCAACAAAGACACCTACATACCTCTACAAAATGGTTTGTAGATCAAAAGGAGTAGTGGAGACTTTTGATGGTTGTATTTGAATGGAATGGAGTTGGGAAATGACATCTTATGAATTATTATTAAGAATATTTTCTAGGTGATGTGAACTTATGATGCTAAGAGACCCCAATTATAAGCCTTTCAATGTGTGTTTTTTCCCATTGTCTGAAAACTACATCCAAAGTTTATAAAAATCCCATAAGATGGATCCAAGTGTGTGTAACCATTGGGCTCCTAAAATAACATCACAAATACCTAAGGTCAAGTCAAAAATGTCAGAGTACAAGTAATAATATCCCATAGAGATACGCATATTATAACACCTCCCTTTATAAGGTAGTGTACCCCCATTGGAAATCATGACTTTAAAGTTCAAGAAAATATGGATAAAACAATCAAATTATTTGGTGATCTGAGGGTAAATGAATTTATGGGTAGTACCTGAATCAATGATTATTGTGAGAGGGAACTTCTTAAAATAAGCCTGACTTGCATGGTTTCTGGGGTGGTGACTCCTACTAAGGCATGGAGAGAGTTCTCTGGTTGGTCTTCCTAAAAAGTACATTCCATAATCAGTGGAGCTTCTTCTAGATTATCTATTGTATCTCAAGCATCTTCAAAAACTTTAGTTTTGGGTGGTGAATCCACATCCAATAGGTAGAGATTTTGCTCTACACATCGATGTCCCTGAGTGAATTTGTCATCATAATTATAACATAGTCTTTTTTTTCTATGAGCTTGCATCTCTACTTCAGTCAAATGCTTGATAGGAGTGATTCTAACGGCTAACATTATTAGAGATCATTGTGGAGTTGTATTTTTGAGTGGAGAAAAATTAGATTTGAATCATTAATGAGCTATGATCTTTTCCTTTGCCAATTTAGCCAACCCTAAGGCTTTCATCATTATGTTGGGCCAAAAAAATTTAACCTCTGAGTGAATCACATCCTTTAGTCCATTGATCAAGTAACTCCTAAATAATTCATTAGATAATCCCTCTGTGTGATTGGCCAAATTTTCAAATTTTATTTGATATTATTTCATGGTTCCTATTTGGCAAAGTTTAGTGAGTGCTCCAGTGACGTCATCAAAAGCACTAGGTCCAAACCTTTGCAAAATGAGGGTGCCAAAATTGGTCCATACGGGATCATCATGAGCTTTGATATACCATTGAAGGGCTTCATGTTCCAAGAGAAAGGATACAAGTAGGACCTTGTTAGCATCAAAAGTATTATACAGACTAAAATTTTATTCTACCTAATAGATCCATCTAGTCAGAACTACACCATTGAATCAAGGAAAATTAAGCTTTGACCCACAAAAATTACTAGAAGAAGAAAACCTAGTGTCTGAATAGGACTGTGGATGTTGTTTGTTATTCAGAATGGTATTTTGAAGACTGAAGGCGAGAATTTTTTCATCAAGATCTTTGATGTGGTTTTGAGGGTGGCAATTTCATCCTCCATATTTTTTTCTCCTGTCCAGGTTACTACCATGACTAGAATAAGAGATTTTTTTTATTTATTTTTGAAATGGGTAGGAAAACTAGAGTTAAAACATGTTTAGTAATGGAATTTTTTAATTTGGGAAACAAAAGAATGGGTAAAGGTAATTTTACTAATTTGTTTTGCATAGTGGGAGTATGATTGATGAAGGCGAGGATAATTTTAGGAGTGAAAATGAAAAACTAAAATATTTATCAAAGAGGTTAAAAGGAGTAGAACAAGGAGATGAACACTCTGGAAAATTTTTGAGGCAAACAAACAAAAATAGAAGAATTTATGGTAAAACCCAAAAAATGGGTAAATTTAGATTTATGAGAATTAGGAGTGGAATCAGGGTATGGGACCGCAAGGAAGAAAATGGGGAATATAATTTCAAGTGTCTAGATAAAGTTTGAGCATTAATGGGGCTATAGATGGAGAGATATGAGGAAAAAATGAAAAAACTTTTACTCTTTTATTTTTGGTTACTGTAATCTATAAGACAAGTCTACTAGGAATATGCCAAAACTAATATGACAAGTCTACAAATTTGATATGATATTTTTTTGATACTCTGTTGGTAATATGCTAAAACTAGTATGGCAAGTCTACTAATACTCTATTAAAGCTATGATATGACAATTTTCTGATACTCTACTAGTAATATGTTGAAATTGGTATGGCAATCCTAATAATAATATGCAAAGATCTAATATGTCAAGCTTTTTGATACTCTATGATAATCTTTTAAAACTAATAGAAATGGGCCCCAAGTTTCATGGTTGCCTAAGGGTTTAAATATATCACTCTAGCCACCAATGTCATGTAAGAGAGTACTACTCCCCAAAAAACATTTGGCCATGGATTTACCTCTTAGTGATAGCTCTTGGTTTTCCTCATGGATGGGAACTACTCAATCAATAAGGGGACATTGCCCATTTTACTGACAGGTCATCTCAATGGGCCAACTACTTTGGGGTTCTTATGGTACTCCTCATAATAAATTTTAGGGATTTCACCCAAGCACTTCCCATAGTTATGTGGTCAAGTTTTTACCCTAATATGAAATAGATTTTTGTGATATAGATAATTACTTAAATTAATTATGAAGTAGATCAGAGTTAAAACTTTCTAAAAAATTACTTAAATGGATTATGCAGTAGAACAGAGTTAAGAATTATTGAAAGAAAAAAATTTGGGCCCTAGAAAGTGCTCTTATACCAAATGAGAGGATCCTCCTACAATAAATTAATGACAATACATGAAATAACATATCTATTTAACAAAAGCACCAAAATGATTATATTGATTGCATACCACTTCGAGGGGGCAACCTCCTTTGAACAAGCTCAATACAATAAATTTTTGGATGCCTTTATTGGCCTCAACACTTACTTATATACTAAGTCTAATCTAAGAAACTACTACTTCCCATGAATTTAGGATAAAACAAAATTCTCACGGGATGACTTACAAAGCATATACATCCATATAAACTAATATACTAACAAAGTAAAGAGAAGGGGTCGCATAGGTTTCTAACATTTTTTCACAAAAGTTTGATAAATTAGTTGTATAACCTATGTATGAATCATGTAGCATATAGGGATAACATGTCTAAGTATGATATATTAGTTAGGCTCATAATATGCAATTACATCGAGTCCTAAGATGCATGATATGGATCATGACAATGTCTAGAATGAAATAATATGATATCAAAAATAAATAAAGAACACACACAAGAGCACTCAATTTAATTAAAAATAATGGTCCAAAGAGACCTCATGTAAATGGAATTTTCAAATGTCACATAATTGAAATTAATGACACATATAAATGTCTAATCCATATAGAATGACATATTCAAATGTCCAATCAACATAAAATGGCATATGGGGCTGATAAGTAAGGAACATATTCAAATTTTACACAAGAAATACTATATCAAGCAATATAATACACTCAAAGAAGTGAAAAATAGAATAAGCATAAGCAACTAGCATAAGCATATTGTATTAGTCTCTGCATATATGTGTTATCAAAATATGTTATGTATCATAGCATATCAAATACACTGTGAAAGATATGAACATGGATATAAACATGTGTTAGAAATATAATCTCACATATCATAATGTAGAAATGATCATAAAGGATATGTAACATGTATTAATCATCATCAAAAAAACATATGTCCCCAATGTACTATATGGCGTGAGTAGAGGAAATGTCCAATATATGGAAATGTGTGAAACATATGTATATATAGGAACGAAATGATATGTTATCTACTAACACAAATCAAATATCATTGGTGCCAATGAGCTAATGAAATCTTGGAATGCTACACATTTTTCGTATTTTTAAATTAGTTGAATGTTTTTATATTAAATTGGAATATTTGACTTTTTGTATTTTTGGAATATTTGATAGGAAAAATGCCATCCTATGATCCCATCCAAGGGATACTCATAGGTAGTTTCAAGCTCATAATATGGTATGTGAAACTAATGATACTTCCAAGTAATATGCATAGGTGTCATACATGGATATGTAGAATTTGTAGTATCCTACATATGTGTAATATAATTATATGATCATGAAGAAAAAATAGAAATATTATGGGTTATTGTAACCCATTGTTGAGTGATATATAGTTTATTTGGAGTAGTTGTAATTGTAACATGTTTAGGTTCTCTAGGTAACTTAGTATGTTATGTAGAAGCAAATGAAGACTCTCTGAATTTCACTATGTGTCTCTAGTGCAAAGGCCTCTGAAGTATGGGTTGCATAGGAAATGTTATTGCATCTTTCTTACCCTTTCATAGAATATTAACCTTAGAAGTTTTTATGATTAATTACCTTGGAAAAAACTTCTATTGTTCAAGTGGATGTTCATATGGAATTCTAGGAACTATGACTACACCCTATTGGTATGAATGTATTTAATAAGCCCATGCACTTTGGAAGGTATTGTGTGGATTTTATATATTCAAGGTTATCCAAATGACATATAAAAGACTCGTGTATATGGTATAACTAATAAATTGGTAACCAAAAGTGTTGGACCAATCTGTAAAGTAAAATTAATCTCACCAATAATGTGTTGTCACATGTCATCAATGCTCTAACCATTTTGGTTGAAAGGTGTAAATCATTATGTGTATATATCCCAAATGTGTAAGTAGTGTCATGGTACATACATTCTCACTAGCACCATTGTCAACCATGACACTATGCATAGGTTGATGTTCAAGGTATGCTCCAATAAATAACAAATGAAGATCTGAGTCATCATCTACTATTTCATTGTCATCAAATGTAATAGAATATATTTGAGCCATGGGAGGTAATGTGCTTGTATAAGTACCAATAATACCATATAATGGGTGCCCATAATGGAATGGAGGACTATGTGCATTGTATGCCATTTGTACTTCTAAATATTTTTTAGAATGATATTCTAGAGGATTTTTAAATATCTTCTAATTATGATGATCACCAGGTTGTGAACTAAAAATCCTATGGAGGATCATCGAAGTTAATATTTTGTCATTGATAAGGTATTAAATTTTATGCTTCAAGGTATAACATTTATTCATATAATGCCTAGGTCTTAGTGATAGTCATAATAAATGCATTAGCATCATATCCTTTGGGTAAAGGTCAGCTCATCTCAACATTTATGGGAGGAGGGAAAGATATGAGATGACACTCCATGAGCTTCTGAAGTAAAGAAGATGGATAATTAGGTAATCATGTAAATTATCTCTTGGGTGAATTAGATAATATGAGCTAATTAGGTCATTGTGACACTATGTTAACCATTCTATTTTTTTTATTTTTAGGTTTTGTATGTTTTACCTTGTAACTTGGTTTGAAATGAAACTTGGTATTAGATGTAGTTGTTGTGTTTGTCATACACTTAAGCTTGTTTAAGGAAATAAGTTTCATTTCATGATCTTAAACAATATGGCATAAGTCATCAAAATATTTGAATATTTTTAAAACAATGGACTCATGTAATGGGGCAAGCAAAATTTTCTTAAATATTTCTTGAATTTATTTGTCTGCCATTGAATTTTTCATTTTTTCCAACATTGTTTTGTATCTCAAAACATATTCATTGATAGATTCATTGGTTTCTTATTTGATCTTTAAAATTTGAGCATATGACATCTTGTTAGTGATGTTGATAGATAAATGTGTTTGGAATTGATCTGCTAGAGGTTTTAATTTTAAGTCACCAAAGAAGGTGTACCCATGGTTTGAGTTGATATAGGCATTAAAAATGGTAATTGATTTGAAAAGCTAATGATTATCATCGAGGATGTAGCAATAATAGGATTTATTTCAGGGAACAAGGGTGTAAATACATAACTCTTGCCCCCATTGGATGTAGGAAGTGATGATGTGCTCAATGGGAGGGTTATATGAATATAGATAGTCTAGTTCTTCATCTATGTTTTTATTTTTTTAGTTTCCAATATGGTTTTGAGGATCTCATCTATATCTTTAGGGTTTTGATAGATATGCTCTTGAAACATAAAAATAACTTGTACTTTCTCTTCATTTATTTTTTAATGTTCATTGTTTGCATTACATTTAGTGTTTTCATTATCAGAATCATATTCTATGATAACCTATTCAGTATTTTGTTTAGTTTCATTATTGTCACATTCATTAGGCATAGGATTTGATACTTCATTAGTTTGAGGCATCTTAGGTGGAAAAAGAGGAATCTCCAAGTGTTCAATAGAAACACCACCTAATTTAGGGTTATGCATAAGTTGCATACATACAATAGAATAAATATGGAAAAAATAGTAAGTAAAAATCACATGAGACTAAATAACCTAGGGAAAGCTAGGGTTTGCATAAAGAGACACAGAAGTCAGGTTCACCAAATGTTTAACCCTAAATTTAAATTATGGGTGATAAGGGTTTCAAAATATAGAAACAGTTATATCACAATAGTGATAAACTAATCTATCACATGCCAGCTAATAGAAAAATTAGATATATAATATTTTGAACTTATATAATTGAGATTACTATAATTAGTAAAGTATAGCTATTGAAATATATTATAATAAATAAGAAATAATTGTACTTAATTAGTTTACTGCATGTAGATAGATCTAGACATGAAACATGCGTAAATTATGTGGGATCGATATTCTGGATCAGTCATCAAATTTTGTTAATTGTACTTTTGTGGCCATAGAAACTAACATCAAAACTAGACACTATAGTCAATCTAGTGTATGACTACGATGCAAGAGTCTCATATAAAATAATTACTAAATCTGGATGTGACCAAATTCATTACTTTAAGTTTTTTTTCCTTTCTACTAGTGTATTCATATATGTGATATAGGTTGTCACTCTTTATTGATTAATCAAACCCTAGCTCTTCACCCCTCTTCTCCCTTAGAATGAGTTTATTGAAAATAGTTTAATGGGCTCCTGATGTTGAGTTTCTCCAAATATCTCTCTATCAATGGGCACTACCAACATATCCAATACTCCAAGTAGGGCCTCAGACTTAAGTATTTCTCTCCTATGTGTGGGAAATTGTGTACACAAAGGTACAACATACTATATAAAGATGCATGCAATGATATAGCTTATAATTTGAAAAATATCACTCATGGTCCGCTCTTTGAATTATTCAAATCGGTAATATGATTGTCTCTATGCTTGATATGGAAATAGGGTTGAATAGAATGATTTTGTAGTTGATTAATTTAGTTTTATTACATGTTTGCTTGGTATTTTATAAATTAGGAATGAGAAGGCTTAGATTTATATTTATACCACACCTTTAGAAATTATCTCATGGTAGGGCTCAATAAGATAATTAAGTCGACCCATGGCTTTCGATCATTTTTTAATTTGGATGATTTTTGGTTACTAGACACTAGATAAGGATCTAGACACTCCTGTCAGTGACAATGTCCCTTTGTGGCTAGTAGTGTCCACAAGGATAGAAAATAGGTATGGATATAAAACTAACAGTGAAGGATGTTTATTAGGTTATAAGTTTTCTATGTAGTATATGATACTTGAGTCATCATAATTATATGGATCAATACAAGAGATAATTATTTAGGCACAATGAGATGGTGAATGTGAGCCTTTTGGTAGCAAGCAAATCTAGAACTGAAAGGTATATCCTTGATTGATATTGGTCAAATGTATAAGACTTAGATCCTATAAATATTTAGTTTTTGTATCTACACAAACCTATTTCAAAACTAAGGATAAAGAGGAATTAGAAAGAATGTAAGGATTGAACCCAATATTTTTAACATTCATTTGATATTTTTTTACATATGATCAAATGATTTTTAATTTCTTCAAGGCCAAATCAATTTTTACACTACACATGAAGAGTATCATGGTTATGTATTTATATTAAAAATGATATTAGAGATGTTTGAATTTTGTTTCTAGAGAAATAATCTCTAAAATGAAAATTTTCAAGGTGTGTTGGGAAGGGGATAATTTGATACAATAATCAAGACCTCTTAATCTATTAAAGAAGTAGATAGGGAGAAAGGAATTTTATTTTAATATGATATCATTTGATGACACATAAGAAACCCTTCTACTAAGATATGGATATGAGTTTCATAAAGAGGCCTTTAAATCATGCCTTAAAATAGTAGAAGAGGACTGTGTTGAGGTGAAGTGGGAAGTTAGTGATATGGTTGTAATAGACAATAGGTTTTTAATACATGTAAAGAGGCATTCTAAACCATATAAATGAGTATTTGTTGTTATATGCAAGCAATAAAAAAAAAAATCCAAGAAAAAACTTTATTAAACTATCTAAGTAGTAGGTTCATTAATTTATGCAGAAAGGCCATTTAAACTATCTAGACTTGGCTTCTGTAATGAAACTTTTTTTCACTATTTACTTGAGATAAACTATATAAGTATTATTTAACTATTTTATTAAAAGACACCAAGTTTTAAGTTAGGAGTTTTATTATTATTATATTATATTTTTTTTAAATAGAACATATTTATTACAGTGTGATTCAATAACTTAAAAAATAAATATGCAGACAATAAAATAATTATAAATTTTAAAATTTATCTTTCTTAAAGATAATATATAATCTTTAGTTAACTTTTTTTTCTTTTTCTTTTACATTTTAATGGATGTTTTCTTTTGACTTTAAAATCAATTCCTTCAAAACTTAACATGTTTACATTAGAAAGATTAAATTTGCTCATTTTTTCTTCACTTTCATATATTATTTCATCACTTATGATGTCTTTATACTTCATAGAGAGCAACGAAACATTTCTATATTCAACAAGATGCATTCTGCCATATTAGAATTCTGAAAAAAAATAAGTTTTCTTGTATAGTCTTGTAGGCACAAACAATCACAACATTTTAAAATAAAGTATATTTGTCTACTAATAGCCCTTAAAACTTTTTATCAAAATAAAAAGTATCTTCACTAACTCGATAATTCTAATGATTTTAATCATCTTTCGTGCCAACCATATTTTAAAATGCAAGATACTTTTGGTTACAAAGTAATATATTTTGGACTTCATTACATTGGATTGAGAAGCAAAAGAATTTATTGTACTTATCATTTAAAAATGCTGGTTAAGTAACTTAGAAATAAAACTAAACAAAATTTGTGAACCTTAATTTTATTTTGTTTTACTTGTGATGGTATTTCATTCTTCTCCTTGCCCATTCAAATTGTCACATTAATTCCCATCTAATTTCTCACTATTTTGAACTTTGTAACAGTTGAGTGAGATTCTGAAATCTACCATAGGTTATCCAAGTTTACCAAATATGCAAATCATATTTTGTTGCCGCCACAATGCCCTTAGCCATATCCCATTTTTATTTCTTTTGGTGAAATTGATGCTTGATTTTGAGATGTATACTAGAGGGAAGCTTTGGAGGGATATGGAAAAAGGAATCAAATCAGAAAACTTGTAACATATTGTTACATTTATGATAATAGGTTTAAATTATCATTCAATATGTATAAGCAAATTGATTTTCATTCTAGATTGCTTGTCATGATTGAATAATTTTTGAAGAAAATTATCGAAAATTTTAGGTATTTAAATAATATATCCATATAAAAAGGTAATTATAATTTTTAAATTATCACTAATAAATTTTTCGCATAAAGAAACCACAATCTTAATCTGATTATTGCAACCTAAAATCATTTCCAAAAGGTAAAATAAAAATGTAGTTCATGTGCTCATACAAAATACTTCAACGGGTTGCCCTGCTAAAATTGGCATATGCTCGAAGAGGCACTATAGGAAAGTGTTTTTGTTGTGCCATTAGTTTCATGGTTCTAACATAAGACTACAAATTCTTGTTTTCTTACTTTCCGTTTTAAGTTAACACTTATTGTCTATTCAAATGAATATTAAATTTAATTTTTAAGAGTTTGAAGGATTCAATCTTTTTTTTAAAATTGAAATCTTTCAAAATTTTAAAAATCATCTTTTATATAACATAATTTTTAATGACATATATATTTAGTTTACTCTTATCAATCAAAATACAACTATTATTTTTAATTTTTTATCATAAAAAAATTGTATGAATGCATACCCTTCAATTTAAATTTTAGACTAGCCCTTCACATTTGATCACTGCCCCCTGAACTAGCATTTATAGAAAATGTATGTCAAGAAAACGGAAAAGAAGCTATACTATAAAGAGAATGGACTGACGTATACGAAAGCTGACAGTACTCTCCCTTACAAGTTAGCATTGATTTCCAAATAATAAAATATGTACACAAGAATGATTAGGCAATTGACATTGATAATTCTAATCGGACATCATCCTCTCTAAGTATGTGATTTTTATCAAATGGGAAACCATCTTGTTCTTTCGATTGAGCTCCCCAAAAATTATGAAACTGATTACCATTTAAAACTAGTATTTCTTGTGAATCATTACTGGTGCTATATGAAATTTCATCTTGTTCTAAAACTGGTTTCCTATTCTGTTTGTTGGTGCTAGATGATGAAAGTTTCTCATAATTGTGGCATAAGCTGTCTTGTAATTGGAATTCAGATGGGATATGTTGTTCCTGCTCCCCCTTCTTTTGAGTACATTGCAACGGCCGATGTCTAAATTCAAACAGATGTTCCATGCCATTTTCCTGTTGAAAAAATATAAATGGATCCATCAATCCAAATCACTATCCAACAAAAAGAAAAAAAATATTACTAATGTAGCATATACAAGAAGGCTGGGGAAAGAAATCAAGAAAACAAACAAACAGAAAATTGGAATTTGAGAAATTGTATTTTACCACTACATCTAATTTTGAGTTCTTCCCGATTCTGTCTTGCTCATTTTGATACCAAACTTGCTGATGAGATGAATTCGATGGAAAACTAATACTGTTACTGCAATTAATGTAATCCCCATAACTTGTACTTTGTTCTCTTGAAGTGGCATACTCCCAATCTATCAACGAAGACTGAGCTTCACATGCCCTTAATCTGCATTTTCCAAATCGTGAATTACATTGAATGAGATTAGTAATGTCCCGTAAAGGAGCCAATAATCAATCAAATGCAAAGGATCATATATTTTGATTTCGCACCTTTTGTGCGAGTACAGCGAGTTGTTCTTCAACTTCTGGTCAAGGTTTGAAAGCGAGGCGTTGCCATCTTTTTCTCTGAGACGCTTTCGCTTATTATCAAATTTGTCTGCATCGCAGTTTCCTTGTTTGGGTTCTGTTGGAAAACAAGATAATTATTAAATAATATTCCCTTTTTTTTTTCCCTAATTATCATTTAAATTTTGGACCAGCTTTTCGGATGTTCGATATTTTTCTTTTAATAATCATAAATTAATATTTATTGTTTTTTGGTTCTCATGGGAACCTGCAATTGGTATTGAAACTTGCTTTGCGTCCTCTGAAATCTTCGACTTATTTCCGTTGATTTAAACTACTATTTCTTATAAATGATTTGGATTGGCTCCAAAATTAGTTGGTAATAGTATTTGATTACCTCGCCAATTTTCATTTTTCTTCATATTCCGGTACATCTGCAACACAATATAAACTAGAGAAGTTAGGAGAAACTGCCATGAGAAATGAACAATATAATGAAAATTTCAATCCGCTAAACACCTCATTACACAAGTGATCATGAATCAAGCATTATAAATTAGGCTTTAATTTACAAATGTGATCAATCAAATAAGCATTAGAAATTAAGCTGCCATGTCAAGTGCAGATAATAAATAACATTGATAAAAGAAAAAAAACAGACATTGAAGGGTTTCTTCTGGATTCATCGGCATCAAATTGTTGTTGTCCATACCACGAAGAAACCGGAAATATAACTAAAAAAGATACAGATATTACTAGTGTTGATTTTGATTGACAGCTTGCCCTGTTTGCTTTACTTACCATACTAGTTGAAGGGAGCTCTCTTTTCATTAGGTATTCAAAAGGTGCTTGGTTGGCCTAGAGAAGTCTTCTCCTATAGGTCTGCCACATCCACAGCAACTGTAGCTAGCAACTAATACTGCAATTCTTGCTAGAGTTGGTCTATTATTATTAATGTTTACAAATACGTATAAAAATTAATAGATGGAAAGATAAAACAATTAATATGAAATAGAGATCTGATGTTTCTGCAGTCCATAAAAATTAGATGTAAAGTTTTTTTTTTTAAACAGTGTCCTAGTTCTGCTTGATGATGGATCAAAAACTTCTACTAAAATTTAGCATACAGTTTTTTAATATATATCATATTAGTTGTGAACGAAATATATAATACAATATTTCTAAAGGGCATATGTAGTATTCTGGGTTTTAATATATATCATATTAGTTGTGAACGAAATATACAATACAATACATCTAAGGGGTATATGTAGTATTTTGATATATATCATATTAGTTGTGAACGAAATATATAATACAATACTTCTAAGGGGCATATGTAGTATTCTGGGTTTTGGTTCAAATGCTTCCTATCATTCTAGTTGAGACCTTCTTTTTAAGGTAAGTTTACCATGTAAAAAATTATCAAAATGTATCTTTGAAGCTAAAAAGAAAATTGGTTGCAGCAAAGGAGGCGATAATTTGGTTATAACAGACACCAAATATTAATAAATAAAAATGTAGTATTCCAGCTAATACAGATATATTATAATTGATACACTATCTAATAAAGTATAAATCTTACTAATTACTTAAAATAAAATTGATGAAGTTATACCTCTCCAACACGATAATTGGTTAGTTCTTCAAATTAAATAAAATCCCAAACGCCTGAGCCAATCTTATTTATAATTCATATATATTATTTGAGAAGATGTCCAGCCACAAAAATTAGGTTTTAGATATAAGAATCACAAGTTCAAAATAATTTTTAAAAAATTCTGTTCAATTTGTTGTTTAATATTTAAGTAGGGAAGAAGAGTAATTATTAAATAGGGTGTAATTGTAATAGGAGATGTATATGAAAGGATCAATTTTAAAATAAAAATGAACTAATATTTATTGTAAAAACATCATATTGTGATACAACTCTTATTCAATAATAGTTTGTAATGTTCATGGTAAACAAGCTTAATACTCATTGGAGGTTGTATTCGTTTGTTGTTACGTGGAGCTTCTGTTTCAACACTATTTGGGGGCTTGTATGGACCCCAAGCTTGCTCAGAGATTCTACTTCAACATTGTCTAGGGGCTTGTGTGGAGCCCAAGCTTGCTCATTTTGCTTGATGTATACTATACCAAGGCTTACCTATTGGCCGAAGATTCGTCCATCTAGGAGTTCACCTTCCTACTTGCCCTTTTTGCAGTGACCTTGAGACACTTTCTCATCTTTTCTGGTACTATTCCAAGGCTCAAAGGGTTTGGACTTAGATCTATGATCTCTTTAGACCTTTCTAGCCCAAATTCTTTCTTTGGCATCGTATCCTCTTTGGAGATAAACACGCGGTATCCTTTAAATACACACAAGTTTGGCATACTTTCAGAGTGGAGATTCTCTTCTAGCTTTAGAAAGAAAGAAATAATTTTGTGTTTAATAATGCTTATGTTGGTTGTAATGTCTCTACTTCAAAAAAGTACTCTATCATCTCTAATGTTCTTTTACGGATTCAAATTCAAGCTGATAAAGTGGCCATAGAGCTTGGGCACCTTCAGGATCTCCTCTCTCACTTGAGAGATGCTCCTTGTGCAATAGCTCACGTTTTGCCATCTCTATCTAGGTATCCCAGACTGGAGGATAGAATTGTTCCACTGTCTCGTGATGGGCATCATCGCAGCCATTCTCGGCATCGCTCTCACAACGACAACCTGTACTAGCACATGACCCCTCCTAGGCAGTAGTGAGGGTGGCAGTTGCCGCTTCCTTTCTTAGCTAGGCAAGATGGCTAGGATGCCCCTCCTCCTCTGCATCCAGATACTTAGGGGCGCCACCTAGAGGCCGATCAGATGCACTAGACAAGTTTCCCAAGGTTTCTTTGGCCATTTCACCCACTCAGACATAGGAAGAAGAAGATGATAGGGACACTGCTCAAGCTACTGGTTGGGAGCCTATTCTAAATCGTAATGACTTGCCAAGTTCAAGCTGGGGACCTAATGATATGGATCCTATAACTTCAATGCTTGCTCATGCTACTTAAAGTTACCTTTTATTATGACTTTGTGACTTGTTCCTAAAACTTTGCCTAATTATTAATGGTACTTTTGTTTTTAGCTCCTAGACTTTACCTAATATGATGTAACATGGTCTATTATTATTATTATTATTATTATTATTATTATTATTATTATTATTATTATTATTATTATTATTATTATTACATAGAATATCTAATAATTAATCATTTATTATAATTATTGGTCTCTCTTTCTTTTTAATAAATCAATTTGAATTATATTTTTTCTTCAATTAAATATACTAAAATAATAATAATAATAATAATAATAATAATAATAATAAATCATATATTATATAATTAAATAAATAAAATATTTACATAATTTTATGCACCAATAAAATTAGAGTACACAACTTCTAATCCCTCCTTTTAAATTACATTATAAATATTCTACCCAACCGACCAGTCAACAGAAACAACCTTTCTTCGTTTTCTTATTTTACAATATTTTTAATTTAATGTTACAGGAAAAGTTTTTTTATATACAAGCTGTTTTACCCTGTTTTTTCGTTATGTTTTTTTAATTATTAATAATGTCTTTTTCTGACAACATCAATTAATACTGATGATAGTAAAGTAATGTTCCAGGAAAAGTTTTTTTATATACAAGCTGTTTTAATTTGTTTTTTCATTATTTTTTTAAATTAGTAATAACGTTTTTTTCTGACAACATCAATTAATACTGATGATAGTAAAGGGCAATAAGAGGCCATCCATCAGATACAAATGCCAATACATATCAAAGAAAAGAAAAGATGAAGCTGGGTACCAATATGTTTTTAAATGTGAGAGTTTATATTAAATTGAAGCAGAAAACACCTAATCTGCGAAGGTTTTGACTGTATAATAACTATGAAGGTCCTGTTCATGGATCCTATTTAGCTATATATTTGAGTTTCTGGTATGCAGATGTGGGGATTTGTTTTCAGTTGCCAAAAAATTGCGATAAATCAATGACAACATGAAATTCTGTCAATTGAATATAGCTCATTTAATTTTGCAAAGAAAAAGTCTACTTTCTCTTTGGGTAGTATCTGAAATTATCTCTCTTTAGAGTGGTTATCATTTTTTTAATCGCATTTATATATACATTCTAGCCATATTAGATAGGGAAGATGGGAGATAATTGAAATTCAAGAGCCGCCACTATTCAATTTCCCTAGTTAAACATGTTCAAAATACATAATTTTGTGCTCTCGTACAGGGAAAAAAATAAAATTTAATATTTTATTTTATTTATTTTAATTTATATATTTATCTATTTCATACCCTAAAAGAAAATTGAAGAGGCCGTCACCTGGAGATGGCTTTTGACGTGGGAAGTTCTCAGCCCATTGATGTCCATGGCCTCCTTGATAAGCTTTGGTGTGGCCTCTGCACAAAATAGAAATGAATATAAAATACTTATCCAAAATAATAGAAAAAAATCATGTGATTCTTGATTTCATTCCGGCATTAAAGCACTCACTGTTTTCACCACCAACGCAGCAAATTGCATTGAGAAAAGACTGGTGAAGATGTGGAGTCCAACGTAGGCGAGGGGTTTTGGAACGGATATATTGTCTCATTCTGACAATCTATGCATATATTTTACTCTAGTGTTACATATATCGTGTGTATATATCTCTGCCACAGGATTTCCTTTAACGTGGTGTGATATATACAATATACATACCTGGTCATTCGAATCTAGAAGCAGCGAAGAACATTAGTAGGAATGTGAAGGAGCGGCGGTGCGGGTCCACGCGCAATTTTGAATTTTCCGCCGTCTTTGTGCCGACATTCAAACTTTTCAAGCAAACCTGTCAATCACGAAAGAAAAAAAGATGCAAAGTTTGAATAGCTAAAGTTCGTTCAAAGCCCATCGTCCGATTCGTCCCTTTGGTTATCACAGAGAATCAAACGCCTTACGCGGTTGACGTTAATATACAGTTGTTTCTGCTCTGCCCACCCTACCAAGCCTGTTTAGATTAAATTAGGGTTTAGCCGTATGAAAAGCGCCTATGGCGAATCTTGACTATATTAACTTTTATGCTTTTAATGCTATCTTTGAAATAAAAGACAATTCGACACTTTTTATCCATGCGATGGAATGGTAGCCTTCATACGTTTTTTAACTTACAAAGGAAACTCCTATCCACGTATTCGATTTGACTAAATGCAGATAGGATAAAAAATATCATTTAAAATATAAATAAATTGGATGGAATGACATCACACCCCAGTCATATTGCTTGTGGGAGTTAATGAAATGTCTATATAATTATTATTTTTTAATTTTCAATCAAAATAATATATATATATGTGTGTGTTATAAATGGGTTTAGGTCGTTTTCTTAAGAAGAGTAATTTCAAAGTTACTTGAAATCAAACAATTTCAAATATAAACAAAGTTTCTTTAAAAAGAAAATCAAACCTTTTTAAATGTATATGAAGCTTCGTTCTTGAAAGGTACATAAATTATAATAATATAAACATTCTCAAAATTATATATATAAAAGAACTCACATCTATCATTACAAAAAAGAATGGGTAGATTAATATCACACCTCAATCACATCAGGCCTCCCGGTCTTAAAAATATTCAATGGAATGTTCACGAAGTCCAAGGCCATTAATGGCACAAAATAAATCACTATCATAATTATCACCCACGATTATCATGATGCTTAAATATTTAGAATATCATTCAAATGGTGCTCAATGACCATTATTTCTTATATGACAATATAAAATATAAAGTTATAAATATATTATAAATTAATTATTGATTTATTATTAAAATGTTTCATGATAGTCTGATAATATAAAATATTAATTATTTTTTTTTTAAGAAAAATTATAATTTTATTTTGAGAAAAAATATAATATTGTATAGATGTTTTGGGTAGTGAAATAAATAATTCTAAATTTTTTTTCAGGATCTTAAAAATTATTCTAAAATTACATATTGGTTTCTAAAAGGAAATATGAAAAGATCAAAATATTTTATCGACAAATTACAAAATAGTTTAATAAAAATTTAAAAAATCTCAACCCAAATCCAAATCAACATAGTATCTAATGGATTAATACAAAACACTATTATAGATCAAAACAGTGCAAGAAACAGGGGGCAACGATAATCCATCCTTAGTCTCCACCTTTACCCATTGTCCCAATGCCAACAACATGCCATCTTTGGATAGAGTCTCTGCAAAGGTATTTAGTTCTCAATAAATATGTTTCTATGAAATAATGGTGAAAACACTTGTAAGTTGATTCACTTGTTTAAAAAAATTGAGTCAAGAATAGACTTTACATCTTATACAAATTTCACATTCAATTAATAACTATTAAAGATTTTAATGCAAGATCATCCAAGGGTTCGTGCAATCTTACATCAATAAAAAATAGAGTGGTTTGTTTGTGTGTTTTTCATTTGTTTGGTTATTTATTTGACATATATAAATTGTTGGAAGATCAATCACAAACACAGTATGGATAGTTTATTATCACATTTTGTTGATTATGTCAATTGAGTCAAGCCTAGAATGTCATCAGTTCTTGATAGGTCCTATTTCTTTGATTTAGTTGATTGTGGCATTCTTGGAACCTCTTAGGTTCCTGATGGATTCCATTTCACTAATCCAGTCAATGTACATGTTCTTGGAACCTCTTTGGTTCTTGATGAGCTCAAAAATGTTGATGCGACTAACGGACCAATTCTTGGAACCTCTTCAATTCTCGATGAGCTCTAAATCACCGATTCAACCATCATGAGTGTTCATGGAACAGCTTTAGTTTTTGACATGTCTCAAATCATTGATGTAGCTGGCGTGATTGTTCCTAGAATAATGTCAGTTCTCAGCAAGAATTTAATCATCGACTTCTCTTATATCTAGCACTAAAAGAGGATAAAAGACAAAATGTGAAAGGTCATATTAGAATACCAAAGGTCAAGATAGAAGGCAAAGGGTTAGTCCATTCCCTCCTTTCTCTATAAAAAGGAGAAATAACATTTGTACAAGGGGGTTTTATATTTTTAATGAAATAATAGTGAGTAGGGAGCATAAATGTAAAACTTATCTAGGAGGGATTGTATTTAATAGTTATCTTCATGTTTATACATTGAATAAGCCCTATAGAGGCACATGAGAGTGTGAGGGAGAGTGTACATCAAACATTGTAATAGTGTGATGTTGAAATAAATAAATAGGATGTGTTGAGTGTCTCATTTTTTGAATGGTGTGATTATGTGTTGTTTATGGTAGAGTGAGAAAATCCAAGCATCACAAGCATAAAAATTTGTCCTTAAGTGAATAATTTATCAATGCTTTCACTAACTGGTTTTATAGAGAAGTGTTTTCCTTATTGGGTCGAGTTTGAGAGACTCTTGTATGAGTTCATTATAGGTTGTGAAAAAGAAGTATGTTGACTGAGTTGAAAATTGTGAAAAAGAAGATTTCATAGTAGTGAGTATGAGTTTGTTGTAGGTGTGAGATAAGCCTTGAAAGTGTATAGGAATTGAGAGAGGCTCTTATTTGATTCTATTATAGATTTTGAAATAGAAGCATGTTTGCTAAAATTAAATATGGCACGCAAAGGAAGAAGAACAAGAAGAATGAAAAACTCGATAGACATGGTGAGAGAATTCCAAGAAAGATTTGAAATGATGGAAAATGCACAAAGTGGAGATTTTGTAGCTATGATTAAGTATGATGAAGAGATGATGATGGGGTTTTTATTCCTACAAGCTAAGTTAGAATCTTTAGAGAGAGTATAAGCAATTGAAGGAAAAGATCCTAGCATAAAAAAGAGACTAACAAAGGTCATGGTGAAGAAAAAGGTAACCCCACTAGCAACATTATTTTTTTTATGTGGTAAAGAGAGCCCTAATAAGCTTATAAAATAAATAGAGGAACTATAAGTTATTTTTAAATATGAAGAATATTGAAGACCTTATGAGGGTAAAGACTACATCTAGGAATTTGTATGGACATGCAGTTAAGTATTGGAGGTATCTTCAAACTAGGAGATAAGGAAAATGAAAGAGAATGTGAATGGATGGGAACATATAGTTTCTAAATTGATAAGTCATTGTTTGCACTCAAATTTGTAGAAATAATGGTGGAAGAAGCTTCATGTGTTGAGGCTTGAAAGATAAGAAAAGAAGAAGAAGAATATTTTCATGAAAGGCAATATGAGAGGGAAGATGCCATGTGACTAACTCAAGTCTAATTTGATAAATAGTAAGGTGAAAAATATGTGTGAAGAAAATAAGGTTGTTTTGAAAGACAATAAGAGAGTCAGGTTTCCACCTAAGAAACCCAAATCTGATTTTCAAAACAAGGATAAATAGGTTTATGAGTAGCCTATAAAGGAAAAAATCCTCATGTAAGAGGATATGGAGGTGATAGTTGATGAATTAGAATAAGAAGACCCATTATTTGATGATGGGAATGATTTTTTGGTATCCGATGAGTGGGGAGACTTAGAATTTTTCTTGGTGAAAGAAGTCAATGCATTTGTCTTTTTTTTCTTGGTGAAAGAAGTCAATGCATTTGTCTTTTCTCTTATGGAGGGAAAAAGGGTTGAAGACAACTAAGGAAATCTACAAGTTTATATAAAATAAAAAATATATGTGAATGAAGATACATCCATGAGGAGTTACAATTTTCCATGAAGGAAATAGTAGATACGATTGATATGCAAGTCAATGCACATAAGGAAAGTATGGATGAATCTTAGTCATGTGAAGGAGAAGAAAGTAGAAAGAAGGATGAAGAGAGAATAATTATGATGGTTGTGAATAATGGGCCTTTGGGAGTCTATCCTGAGAGAAGAAGTTATGAGGAGAATGTGAGCTACAAATAAGAGATAGACAACATGTTTATAACAAATGATGAAGAGCTAGAAAAAGTGTTTGTGGGAACTATTGATTCTTTTAGTGTGTTTTTTCAATGTGTAGGTCCAACAAAGAAGGAGATAGAGATGATGGACATATTTTTCCAAGAGGATTGAAGGATGAAATTACTGTTGCATATGTGGGAATAACCCACATAGGTACTGGAGAAGACACTCATATGAATCAAGATATGCATTGTTATCATATGGACAAGGAGAGTGCAAAATCCTTTGCACATGGAATGAAAGTGGAGAAAGAAGGAGAATGCAATCATCCTATAGTTGATGTAAAGAAGAGAAAGAAGATTTATCACAAGAATAATTGAGTACTATTATGAGGAACATGCAAAGTGATAGAGGCTTTGAGAAGCCCATACGTGATGAAAATCAAGATAATAGAATCTAAGATGAAGAGAAGGTTGAATTGAAGAAGCCAGAGAAAATAGTACGTGAGGCAAGCCAAGAAACAAAAAAATATTACATCAAATTGTTTGGGGTTGTCAAATATGTAGAATATGTGTAAATCATCCACATGAATGTAGGAGTAGAAGTAGTTGAAATGGGGGTCTTTGAAGACCCCATATGTGATGTAAAAGAGGACAAAGGAGTAATTTGGACTCTTTTTAAAGTTTCTAAGGAGGATCAGATGATTTGTATATCAGTAAAAGTATGCATAGAAGTGAAGAAAGAAGAAGGGTATTTTAAGACTCTTATGAATAAATAAGCCATAAGTGAGGTGGTAGTGCAAAAAACAAAAATGGAGAAGGAGATGGAAGCTATGAGGAAATATGATTTATAAATGGAAAATGGTGATATAAGGAAGAATCTAATAGTAGGCTGGATAATGAGCAGATAAAGCCAACAAGGCTTTAGGAGGAGGTGGTTGGTCAACATGGGGCTTAAGCCCAAAATAAAAAGTAAGATGAAAGGAAAATCATCTTGGGGGAGGTGGTTGGACGAAGGTTGGTTTCAACCCATAAGAGGATGGAGAGAAAATAGATAAGCATTACACAGAGGATAATGGATTGTGATGGGTATAACCTCACAAAAAAAGGAGGATTGTGCAAAGATAAGAAGAAGATGATAGATTTGAAGCCAATAAGAGGAAGCAAGAAATGGAAGAAAAATAATGACAATCAACTAAAGTGTTTGGTGTGTTAAAAGGGAATATCGTGGCCAAAATGTTTCATGGTCAAAATATTGGTTGTAACATTTATTCCATCTATGTGAGGAGGATCTCATATTTTAAAAACCTCAAGCGTCTAATGTAGGGGCATCTAAGGGTTAGTGTAATATTATATCAACCAAAAATAGAGTGGTGTGTTTGTGTGTTTTTCATTTGTTTGGTTGTCATTTCAACATGCAGAAGTTGTTAGAAGACCAATCAAGACTCAAACTCTTATTCTAGATAGTTCATTTTCACATTTTGCCAATTTGGTTGAGAAAGTCTAGCTGGAACATTGTAGTTTCCTAACATGTCTTATTTCAGAGATTCAGTTGATTGCATTATTTTTGAAACTTCTACAGTTCCTGATGGACTATATTTCACTGATACATTTGACACACTTATTCCTAAAAACTTTGGTTCTCAAAGATCTCAACAATATCAATCTCTGATGCACTTGTTCCCATATCCTCCTTGATTCTTGATGAGATATGAATTACCAATGCATCTGACATCATTATTCCTAAAATAATGTTGGTTCTTGACAAGCCTCTAATCACTGACTTCTCTGACATAGCACTCAAAGAGGACCAAAGACATAATATTAAAATTCATGATATAATACCAAAATAAATGGCATTTATATGAGGATCTTTTATTGTTTTGAATGAAAAATAGTGAGTAGAGAATAAAAATGTAAAATATGTCCAAGGGGGATTGTATTTGAGGTTTGTATTCATGTTTATGCATTGAATAAGCCCTAAAGTCACGTGAGAGTGTGAGGGAAAATGTGTATCAATCCTTGTAATAGTGTGATGTTGAAATAATTAAATAAGATGTGTTGAGTGTCTATTTTTTATGAATAGTTTGTTCATGTGTGTGTCCATGGTAGAGTGGAAAAAACCAAATGTCATAAGTGTAAAATTTTATCCTCAAGTGGATACCCTATGTGTTCTTTCACTAGAGTCTTCCATCACTTGCAACCTGTCAACATGTTATCCCAAGCAATCCTGAGGAAAAACTTAAAAGTAAGTAACTATGTATAGTTATTTGACCCTAGACCTAGCAAAAGTGATTTTCATTTATGTGAAGCATACCACCTACCCCATAACACATAGGAGTACATTGACTTTCCCCATCAAAATACCTCTAGGTAATAGTATTATCAATCACCACTTCCATAAGGTGTTTATGTGCCTTCAATTTTGTGGTCTTTTTTAACCATATCCTTGGAGGAGGATAGATTAGATGACCTATCTTTCACAAGAGTTTTAGTTTTAAGAATAGAAAATCCATAAGTAGAAGTATAGTTTATCTTAGGGATATAGACATTATTTTGACTACACTTCTTGTCACACCTCTCTAGATACCATTCACCCTTACATCCTAGATTTAATGGAACACAAGATGAATCCCATAAGGTCGACCAATGGTCAAGAGATAAATTTAATGGACTATGGATATTGGAATGGGAGTGGACACTAATAGCTTATATAGAGAAGAATGATCTTTCTGATGATAAATATGTTAATTCAAAGGACATAAAAATATTGGAAAATAGGTGAAAGGATAAAAATTTTATCCTATTAACTGAATATAGGATCTAATATAAGTAATCCCTATTATTTCATCTCAAAACTCTATCCCTCCTCTTTTGCATGTGTGTCTTCCTTTAAAACCTAATTTTGTGAATTTCTCACCTCTTTGAAATCCTCATTACCAAGTTTTTCATTGGAGAAAACTATTGGGATCATGCCTTAGCTTCAAATCCATTTTCTCCTTCCCATGATTTTTATCCTCTTCAACTAAATTTCTATTACCCTCTCCTACAATAACTTTAAGGGGCTTCTTTGGATCTTTGGAGATTTGAGATTCCAATACCTTATGTCCTCATACGTATATTTTGAATTTCATATAACATTCATCTATTAAATGGTCATAATCATGATAATATACATAATGAAAGGGAACCTTTTAGTAGTTGAGAGTTTGAACATATTTATAGTTTTTAATGACACTATTGATAGCCTTAAGGAGACCCTCCTAAAGGTCCATGTCCACCAAAATCCTATCCATGGAGTGATAATTTATATTTATAATTCCCTCATCCCAATCCATAAATGAATCCAAAGAATTCTTAATTTCCTGAAGAACTCTAAAGCACTAAAACACCATGGGTAAATCTATAAAATTAACTCATATAGATTATACAAATTTATATTCCCTTATTGGGTCAAAGCATGAAGACCATATCTTCAAGTACAAGGAAGAAGGTCCCCAGTACCATCTTTTCTGCAAAATCCTCCCTATATCCTCTATCAAACTAAAGAATATTAGGCTAACTAACTACATACTAAGTAAAAAAATGCATATACCATAGGAGGGGTCCTCAAAATTATATTATTCAAATGCCCACTGTATGTTCCATGCATAATCTCCCATAAAACCTAATTAAGGTTTTTTCTTCCATATCTAGAACTTGACTCATTAATATGTCTTCACCTAAAATCATATTTACTCATTGTTGTCTGAGCTTCACACATTAATTTCTCTTCTTCCCCACTACACAAATCATTACCTTTAACATTTTAACATTGTTATAAAGTCTTAGTAGATCTCCACTCTTTATGTACCCTCCTACAAAACCTTTCTCAAGGTTCCCACCCATATCCCTTAGTTTTTCTATATTACTATAGCACTTCCCATTATCTAACCTCAAAAAATCCTTGATCTCCATTTGATGAGCTGATCCCTTGAAATGCATGCAATTTATGTTATATTAATGGATAAATTTCCTCGACTACTTTCTAGGGATATTTCATACTAATTCATTGGATTTGTCCTAATAATTCATTAACCATTTATGTCAAATCTTGGTATGATTTCCACCTATTGATTAGGTTTACTTCTACCAGGAAACTCCACTCACCACCATGATGGTATTTTGAGTAATCAAGTAGATTATATCCTACCTCCACATGACTTGCCTAGTCCATCAAACCAAATTGGATTTTTTTTCAATGTAAAAAAGAGGCTAAATTAACTTTAAACATTATGTAAAATAATTGGCATGCAACTTTGTGATTATTTATCCTTGCATCTTTGAGACAAATTCACTGGAACCACCATAACCAAAAGAAGATATTGTGTTCCCCTATTTTCCTTGATCATAGTCTCTCAAACATTGTGTGATAAGTTTTTTGATGAAAATAAATTATATTTTAAATAACTATTGTACTATTTGTATGCCATCCTTTGATATGCAGTTGATAAACATTACAAAATCTCCTATTGATATGCATTTAACATCTTATGATCCTATCTTTTTTGTTGCCAAAAAAGTTATGTACTTATGGTCCTTCATATCTTATTTATTTGTGTGGACTAGTAACATATTGGAGATGTGGAGTTCTTATAATTTGTGCAAGCTTTAGTCACTACCTACACATTGGTTAAGAAATGCATAGTCTATGTAGGAATGGTCTCTCGGAGCTATATATTCAAAACCTTCATATTTTAATGGATTTTTGTCTGTGTCCAGGTGATCTGAGATCTTATTTCATATGTAACATGTATTATTTAAATTAAAATTCATAATATACCCACTAAAACCACTTATACAAAAATCCCACTTTAAAAATCCTCTTTCTCAAAAATGCTAAACTCTGAAAATCATTTAAAGCAAACAAGAATGGTAGAAAGACGTCAAGTTCATTACCTATCTATTTCTCTCTTAGATGTTTTCCTTCCTAAGATTTATGATACAATACCCTTCCAATTAAAAGTATTATTATTATTTATTCCTATAATAGTTGATGTGGAATTTTTGGGACCAAAAAAAATACATTAAGTTTTATTGTAGCATAGTTTCCATTTTTGTTTTTAGTTCATACATAACACAATGTAACAACATATGTTTCTCCTCCTCAAATTATATTTGTTTTTGAAATAAATATAATAATTATTCTTGTTTTATATTCTAATATCATGTGGGTATATTGGTTAAGAGGCTTGGGTGTGTCTAATGTTGCCCAGGCTCAAATATTGCTACGACATGTTTACAAGGCTACTCTGCATAAAGTGCATTACCTTGACCCCTGCTAACCTCTTCTCAACAATGTATCCCACATTAATCTTTATTATTAAATTCAATCCACATAAAATATATGTTTTGTAAATTTTTTTAACTTTCCATATTTCTTTCCACCATCAAATTTGGTTACCAAGACATTCTAAAATATATATTACATTATATCCAAGTTTTGTTATGTAACCACCCCCACCCCCAACTACTTGTATTTTTATTCCACATAAATTCATATTATACACCCTATTGAATCCTCACATAAATTATAATCAAATTTCCAACCTAATCATTCAAAAACTCAATGTCCCTTCCGTCTAAACTCAAGTTTTGTACCCTCAACCAACCTTGATACCAAAAGGAGGTAGTAACAGGCTCAATATTTTTAGACATAGTAGCATAATATGAATCTTGTATATATAAAATTAGATTATCAATAATCTTAAAAATCATTCCCACTCCCCACCTAGAGATCTTCCCCAATTCTTAAATTACCCCATTTCCAATTTTCTAGGCCAAATAGTTGATAATGAGCAGCAAAGCCTAGACCAAATCCTTACAAATAATAGAAACATTGTTGATAGTCTTATATGGCTTCCCAACACACTCTACTAAGGTGAAAGGCTCAATGTATTTGTGTGCAATAACCTTCTTCCATAGGTTTATTGATAAATAAATCTCAATAAATTCCTAGTAGCCAAGGCTTTTCCAAAAAAAATTGAATGTTTTAAAACCCCACACCACCACCGCCTCCCGCCCCCCCCCCCCCCCCGCCTCTCTTCTTCCTTTGGCTTTGAAATATGTTTCAAGTTAGCTAATGCAATGCCTTATTTATCCTTTATATTAGCATCCATAATATAACCATCACAAAAAATAATACATCATCAATAAATAAAATATGAGAAATAAATAATGAGTTTCCCATTGTAATCCCTTTGAGGACCCTTGTCTTATTTATATCCATAATAGCCCTACTCATGCCCTTTGCTACTAAAAATAAAATAATTTGAGATAATGGACAACCCTATATGATCCCTCTCTCAGATGTGTATACTTTGGAGGTTGAGCCATTGAAAATAAATGCAAATGAAAGTGTAGTAATACAACCCATAATCTAATTGATAGCTTGTACGTTAAACCTAATTCATAAATTTAAGATACAACCAACTCACTCCATAATATGCACTGGACAAGTCTAATTAAACCAAAAAAACATGTAATTTTTTGAGTTTAATTAAATGTAAACTTTATTGATTCATTCCCACTACATCATGAATATGTCTCCCTTTGAAAAATACAACTTTTCACAAGGTATGGAATTTGAAAATATTATTTTAATTATTTTTGTTATGATTTTAAGTAGATAATTGCACAAGGATATTGGTCTAAAATCATCAAAAAATAAGGGTTGTCCCTTTCTAGTGCTGGGAAATAAAAATTGAATTAATTTCCATGGGAATTCTCCTTAAAAATTTAGTCTTCTCAATCACCTAAAGCAATTCCTCAACCAAATCAAGAAAGCCTTAAAAAAATCCCTAGTCCACCCATTCGGGCTAGGGATTTTGCTCTTTTGAAATGAAGATATAAGTATTTATAGTTCTTCCTTTGATACCTCCTCTAATAGAATATCATTAGTTTATTCACTATAAAAACTAGGGAAGAAAGTATTAAGCTCAATATCTCTGTTAATTTTTCCCTTTTTGGCTCCTAAAATAATTTCTTAAAATGACTTCCCCCAAATCATATAGATCATTGAAGGATATAGCTATAGAGACATATTATTTAGGTATATACCACATAATATTTATATCCTTCCTATGGTTAACCTAATTATGAAAAAAAAATCATCGCCAACTTCCAACTAAATTACCCTATTTTTCAATGTCTAATCCACCTCCCAAACTAACAAAAATTATCCTTTATTTTTATCTAATTATCTAATATTTGATTTATCATTCTCCTTATAAACACAATTAACCAATGCATCTTAGAAAAGCTATTTTTATCTCAGTTTGAGAAAGGACATGATCCTGCTATCTTGATTTATTAAAAATCCCAAATTGAGACAATTGACTTCACCTTCCTTAAAATATTTTCAAATTGAAAACAAGATATAGATACAAAATTCTTATCACACCCTTTCCATTTAGCTTTAACCAAGGACTTAAATTCACCACCCTCTAACTAGGAAGGATTAAAGTTGAAGGGGCATGGAAATTTACTTACCTCAATGTCAAGTTGCAAGAAAATGGGAAAGGGATCTATATCACTACTTGTTTCACCCAAAGACTAGATTCTTTCTCCCTCGACCATGATATACTGTAAGACTAAAAACATATCAAGCTTATTTTCAATAAAATAACCTCCAATCCTATTATTCCTCCAAGTAAGAAAATATTTTATAGGTTTAACATCCACTAGCTCTACATCTTGTAATTTATGCACAAATTATCTGGCTTGAGTGTTTATTCTAGTTATTTTCCTCCATACATGATATTTACTCAATGGAAATTTTAAATATCCTCCCAATATAAGCCTCTAATTTTTTAATAAGTACATGTCCATAATAATGTTCTAAAATTGTATTATTTTTTCATATGGTCCATATATATTAACCATTTCACAAGAATTCCCCTTGTCCCAAACTATAAACAAGTAAAATAGGATTAATAAGTCTATGAAACCTCTTATTCCACCCAAAAATCAACCCTCAGAGAATCTATCATAATCCAATGAAATAAATTTCCAATCCTTCAGAAAAAATGTAAAAATCCCTATACTTTTATACCTCTCCCATAATCCCTTGAAGCATAAAAATATCTACATTGTGAAGCAATACTAACCTTCATACAGCAGAATTTTTAGAGTCACTCCCCCAATCCATGAGTATTAAGAGAGATAATTAGCATGGGGTAACCTTCTTAAGGGTTTTGATTTCTCTATGCACCCCATCAATAGATTTTTGTTTCTCACTTTAAATATCACTTGATGCTTTATATTTGGCATGTCTAAAGTAGGGATTTTTCCCTATGGTAAAGTTGCATCCCTTCCTCTCTAAAACAAAACTCAGACCCCCATAAAATTTTTGTCTCTTCATAAATGGATGCTATCTTTTTATTTATTAGATTGTATCTATTATTACATTTAATATACTCACCTTCCTCCATGAAGGAAGAGGATAGATCAAAAGACCCATCTTGTACAAGAGTTTTAGTTAGAAGATTAGAAAATCTAGAAGTGGGAATATCGTTTACCCTAGTGATATGTATGTTATTTTTACTACCCTTATTTTTATACCTCTCTAAACACAAGATGAATCCTCTAAGGACATCAAATGGTCAAAAGGTAAATTTAATAGACTATGGAATTTTGAATGGGAATGGACACCAATAAATTACCCAGAGAAGAAGCACATTTCTAAGTATCAATAAACATATTCAAAGGACTTAAATTATTGGAAAAGAGGTGAGAGTACAAAGTGTTATTCCTATTACCTGAATAAATAGGATCCAATATACATAGTCCCTCTTCTTTCATCTCCAAACTCTATCCCTCCTCTCTCGCACGTGTTTATTAATTAAATACCTAAACCTATACATTATTCACCTCTTTGATTCCCTCATTACCAGGTTTTGTAATATATAAAACTACTTTTGGGGTCATGTTCTAGCTATAAATCCACCTTCTCCTTCCCATGATTTTTATCCTCTTCAACTACATTTCTCTTACCCTATCCTCTTATAACTTCAAGGGGTTTCTCTAGATATTTGGCGATTTCAGAGTCCAAGACATTAGTTATCCATTACCATCTTGTGTATTTAATATAATAGTCATCTACTATATGGTTGTAATCATGCCAACGTACATAATGAAATGGAACCTTTGAGTAGTCGAGAGTCTGAACATATTTCCAATTACTAATGACAACCTTGATAGACTTAGGGAGACCATCTTGAAGGTCCATATCCACCAAAATCCTTTCCATGGAGTTATATTTTCTCTTTATAATTCCCTCATCCTAATCCACAATTGAATTCAAGGAATTCTTAATTTCCTAAAGAACTCTATAGGACCATAACACCATGGGTAAACCTAGAAATTTAACCCATATAGGCTATACAATTTTGGATCCCTTCTAAAGTCAAATCATGAAGACCATCTCTTTAGGGGTAAGGAAGAAGATCCCTAATACCATATATTATGTAAAATCCTCCCTATATCTTCTATCAAACTAGAGGAGTTCAGGCTAACCAACCTCATGCTGAGTTAAAAAATTGAATATACCATAGGAAGGGTCCCCAAAGCTATATTATTCAAACACCCATTATGTTTTCCATGTATAATATTCCATAAAACCTTCCAGTTAAGGTTTTATCTTCCATATCTAGAACTTGGCTCATTAATATGTCTTCACCTAAAATTAGTTTATTCACCCTTCTATGATCTCCACACATTATTTCCTTTTCTTCCCCATTACACCAATCACTAACCCCAATGTTTTAACAAAATTACAAAGTCGTAATAGATATCCACTCTTTAGGCACCCTCATATAAAATATTCCTCAAGGTTCCCACCCATATATCTTAGTTTTTTTATATTATTATATCACTTCCCATTATCTAACCTCAAAAAATCCTTGATCTCCATTCAGGGAGATTAGCCCTTAAGATGCATGTGTTTACATTAGAATTATTTAGAATAAACAATTTATTCTAATTGTCAATGTAAACTATTGAAATTTGGTCTAGGAAGTTAAATAATACATAATACAATAATATAGAGATCTACATATTTTACGAAAGTTGTAAATTGATAAAAAGATAAATTAGGGTTAAGGTTAGAGAGATGTCCTTGCCAATTAATTTATTTTCAATTGTTTTATTTATTCATTAACTGTGACTATTTATAAATATATATAAGAATAGGAAAACATAAATTTAATTGAAAATAGAGATGTATTATATATAAGGACAACAATGCAAAATATAGACAATGTCATAGTGTATCATTGTTTTCTATTATGGATTTTTCCACACAGACTATGTGTCGGATCTTAAAATTTTAGCTTATTTGCCCCTATCTATATACTATCTAATTTTGTGTTGATCTTATTTAAATGCATGAATGACCCATAAAATCAAAACCCTATCTTGCATAATTACATAAAATAAGATCAAATGCAAAAGGAGTAAAAAGTGGGAGAATGGGGAGATCACATTGGATGGTGGGGCTTCCACCTCTAATCAAACTCTTAGCATCTATCAAAACCCTTTTCCATATCATAACCAGCAACAAAAATGAAAACAACAACAATAGTTAGTGAAACAACAAAATCAATAGTATCAAAATCAAAGGCCAAACTAGCAAAACCAGTAGAACTAACAAAATCAATAGTAGAACCAACATCAAAATAATGGATAAAACCAAGGTCAGAATGGTAACAACCAACCAACCTACCATGTAGTTACACATGACTACAACAAGCTTTTAGGTCATATTGCAGGGGTTAGTATTAACACCATATCCATTAATCCTAGACCAAGCACCAATCAATTTAGACTATTGCTAAATAATGCCACTCAACCAAATTACATGGATAATCCTTATTTGACCTGGGACCACACACAAGTGAACCAACAAACTAGGATTTTTACTTTTTAACCTTATACTAATAACTCATCCTTGCCTCATGACCACATACAAGTATACCAATAATTGAGACTTGTTCTATCTGATCCCACACCATTACCACCATTTGTTAGCAATCATGGCCCTGTACTTAATGCTAATTGTGCAATCACAACTTAGAAGTCAAAGGTTACCATCCTAGGCCCACAGCCATCTGCCACTTTGCCCATTATCCAAATAGTCATTCAAGCTTAGAATAAGTCATTTTCCACTAACCCAAAAAAGAAGTTTGATATTATGGAACAATTGTAGAAGACACCAACCTAGATATCCATTTTAGATTTATTGTGAACGTCAACAATCCAAAAGAACATTTTGAATGAGTTCTTAACCCAATCCACTATTGCTAGTGACATAACCCATAATAAATTTCAATCTTTGGTTAGACACCTAGCTCCAGCCTAATAAGTCACATTCAACCAAAGTGATATGTCTTCCCTTGGCCCATTCCATAATAATCCATTATACATAAAAGTTTATATAAAAATGCATAAAGTGAAATGTGTCCTTATAGATAATGGATGAGGCCTCAACATAGTGTCTCTAAAGCTCATCAAGCTTCTTGGGTATACAATGGTAGATCTATAACTAGGAGCAATAACTATCAAAGCGTATGATAATTAGGAGAGAAAATCACAAGCACCATTAACCTATCAATTATCATTGAACCTTTGACCCATGATGCACTTTGCCATGTGCTTGATCTTGAGTTATCATATAATATGATTCTAGGTATGCCTTGGTTACATGAGATTCATGTAGTCCTATCAATATGACACCAATGTATCAAGTTCTCCCACTCAGGGATGGAAGTGAATGTTCTAGGAGATTGGCAACCATATGAAGCACTGCAAACATCTCGAGGTTGAGTTTCAAAGCTACAATTACCAATACAACATGAATCCAAGTTCCAAGAAATATAAAGGAAAGGCAATACTTATTGATTTTGTAGATCACAATGGCATAGATACTAATACTCTAGATTATATTTCCCACATGCCACCCTCTGAAGCTTCCAATCATTACACCATTTTAGATAATGGCCTAGGAGAATATTTAACACACGATAACTTTCATATTGCCAACCTTCCACAGAATCCAAATTCCTTTAGAAGGCCTAAATCTAAGTCACTTCATCCATAATGGAAATAAAAGAGCAAAGATAAAGGACCTATCATGTTTGTACCAGCATCTAGCCTAGAACCAGACCTTCTCAAGGGAGATGAATCATGGTTATACAATGACAACCAAGCTGATTATTTTAAGAGTGCAAAGTATCCTATTCCCAATAGGATCATGTAAAATCAAAACAATGAAGGAGGAGGCCTCAAACCTAATCAATAAGGAACACTTGAGCCAATTTCCATGACCAAATACAAAAGATCCTATGGACTTAGATTTAAATCACTTGGGGGTGACTCCATATACCTTACTCATGATTCATCACCATCAACTAGTGATGAAGATGATGTTAGTGAAGCAAAGTATAATCATAGCCTTTTTGATGACCTAAATGAAACCAACCAGTTTAACCCTCATTTCATTTGTACCCTACCCCGTCATTCATCACAACCCACTATGATTGTATTATCCCCAACTGATATATTGGGACCAATAAGAATATAGTTTACCAATTAATGAGTTTTAAAATGATGAGGCATTCTATGATTTTTTAGTCCTTAGGGACAACATTTCATTGGGAAATCATAAATCAGGGTTCTCAATCACATTGGATCCTAAAGCCTATTTTAGAGAGTGGGTGAACACCCTTAGCCAAAATAAATAAATAAAACATCAAGGTCCTAAAGTGAAAACCTCTTTGAGGTGATTTTTGATCAAGGAAAAAATAAAGATAAAGCCTAGTTTAGTGGTGAACATAAGAGGTGTTCATTCTTCTTCAAATTTAGGCCAGGAGACCACCAATGATGAACTCACCTATGGATCTGAGTTCAATTTTGAGAAAAAACAAGTGTTTTATTAAATTCTTCAAGAATTTTTAACTATTTTTGTCACATATCTAGATCTCCCATTAGGAGACTCAGATTCATCATGCCTAAGAGAAGTTGAAGAGCTAGTCCTAACAAAAGATTCTGACATAAACTGATAGTTTAAGTCTTTGCCTACTATCTTAGAAGACAATTCAACCCTTCTAGTTGAAGATACAATAGAGGTAAACATCAAGACTCCATTAGACCCAAAATGGATAAAATTAGGTGCATCCCTCACTGAGGAGGAATGTGAAGCCTTTACAACTCTATTGAGAGAATTTGTAGATATCTTTGCATGGGCTTATTTTGACATGCTAGGTTTGGGCCCTACCTTGGTTTTGCACCACCTTGTGGTTAACCCTAATGTCAAACTAGTAAAAAAAATCTACACAAGATGCATCCTCGCATTGTTATATTAGTAAATAAAGTTAGAAAACTCTTAGAAGTAGGATGTATTAGATCCATTGACTACTCAGACTGGATATCTAATGTTGTACCTATTAGAAAAAAGCCTAAAAGAATCAAAATCTATACTAATTTTTGAGATATAACAAATATTTCCCTAAGGATGACTTTTCATTACCTAATATTAATATGATCATTGACTCCACAGTGGGTTATGAGATGCTTTCACTCGTGGATGGATTTTTAGGATATAACCAGATCATAATAACACAAAAAGACTAACACAAGATAATGTTCACCACTCCATGGGGAACATTTTGTTATAAATTTATGTATTTTGGTCTTCAAAATGTAGGGGTGACATACTAAAGAGCCATGACCATCATATTTCATGATATGATGCATAATATTGTTGAAGACTATGTCAATGACATACTAGGCAAATTAAAGACTAGGGCCAACCATCCAGCAATGCTATGCAAAATATTTGAAAGATTATGGGAGTACAAAGTTAGAAATAATCCAAATAAATTGTATTTAGAGTAACATTAGGCAAATTACTTGGCTTCATCATGTCTCTTATAGGCATTGAAGTCAATCCAACCAAAGTCCAAGCTATAATGGAGATGCCACCACCAACTAATTTGAAGCAACTTCATAGTTTACAGGGCAAGATCCAATCAATCTGATGCTTCATATCTTAGTTAGCAAACAAGTGTCATATATTTACACATATTTGAAGAAGGGAGTTAAATTTCACTAAGATAATCACTACCAAAAAGCTTTTTAACAGCTAAAAGATTACCTAGTAAATCCACCTTTTTTGTTACCCCCTATACCTAGGAACTCTACCTTTCTAGTTCAACATGATGACAATAGAAAATAGCATGTAGTATACTACTTAAGTCATACATTGGTCACATATGAACAAAACTATATGCCTATTGAAAAATCTTGTCTAGCCATGGTATTCATAGCTTAAAAAAATTTCACTATATGTTGAACAATAAGACCATGGTCATTTCAAAAGTAGATCCGCTCAAGTATCTACTATCTAAAATAGATTTAAAAGGTAGAATGGCCAAATGGATCAGTCTCTTAAGTGAATTTAACATCGAATACATCAATAAAAAATCTATTAAGGGGAAAGTTCTTATAGATCAACTTGCTAAAGTACCCCTTGCTGATACATATCCACTCACATTCCAATTTCCTGATGAATCCATAATGACCATCACGGACACACCTCTTGAAGCTTAGCATTGGAAGCTATATTTTGATGGATCATTTATTTCACATGGATCAAGGGTAGGCCTTTTATTTATTATACCATAGGGGGATCTAATTCCTAAGTCTTTCAGAATCAGTGTTCCTTGTACAAATAACATGGCTGAGTATGAAGCACTTATTTCAGGACTCTGATAGGTTGTATAATGGAACATATCTCATCTCAAGGTTTATGGTGATTCTCAGTTAATCATCAGTCAGGTTACAGACCATTTTTAGACTAAAGATGATAAGTTGGTTCCATATAAAGCTATGGTCAACACTCTAAAACAATAAATTATAGATATCCAATTTGAGCATATACCAAGGGCTAGTAATAGAACTACATATGTTATGGACACTATTGGATCTCAGATTCTATAAATGGACAAAGATAGAGAGTATCAATTCCACATTGAGAATTCATTCACACTAGCTCATGAACTTTCAACCATTGCAATGATTTGTGATATTGTTGGTCATAGTTCTCTCTAGCACTCAAACCTTTACAACTACCTACATGACCAAGTTTTACCACCTGACCTATCCCAAAAATAAAAAAAAATTCTTCATCCATCAAACCACTCATTATACCTTACTCAGATCAACCTTTTACTACTATATTTTTTATGGAACTTTGCTTCATTATTTAACTTTGGTAAAATCTACACTAGCGTTATGAGAAGTTAATGAAGGTGTATGTGGAGCCCATGCTAGTGAGGCAATCCTATCCAAAAAAATCTTACGTACTAGTTATTATTGGCCCATAATGGATGCAGATGTAGTTGCATATGTAAATAAGTGTGACAAATGTTAATGGAATGCTAATTTGATTCATGCCCTAGAAAATACTCTAAAACCAATGTTGACACCATGGCCATTTGTTACATGGGGCCTTGACCTCATTGGGAAGATCAATCCCACCTCATCTGACGGCCATAAACATATCCTTGCTACCATTGAATATTATATTAAGTGGATAGAAGCTATACTCCTCACTTACATGACTAGAAAGCAAATTTCCAAGTTCATCTTCAATCATCTCATTTACCACTATGGTATCCCCTCTAAAATTATATCTGATAATGGAGGATCCTTCAAGAATAAGGATGTCAACAAGTTATGTGCCAAATACAACATCACACAACATTTTTATATGACATATTACCCTCAAAGTAATGACTAGGCCAAAGTATCAAACAAAACCATTGTCAACATTCTCAAAAATATTTTCAATGTTGTCAGTCATGACTGGCACCTTCAGATATTTCATGCCCTTTAGGCATATTGTACCAATCACTGTACCCCCATAAGAGCCACTCCATACTTATTTATGGTATAGAATCCATATTTCTTATTGAGGTTGAGTTACCTTCACTGTGTATATCTTTCAAGCATGTCCTAGATGATCACAACTATCAAGTAGCTCATCCACAAGAGCTAGACCTACTTTATGAAAAATGCACAACTACACTCAACAATATTTAGGCATATCATAACTAACTCAAAGGCCACTATAATTAATGTATCAAGCATAGAACATTTGAACTTGATGATATTATTCTCAAAGAAAACCAAAAGAATACCATGATTGAGAAGAAACATAAAGGTAAATTCAAACTAAATTAGGTTGGTCCTTTCATCATTACAACAAACTTTAGAGCCAAAGCATACAAGCCTGCCACACTAGACAACCATGAACTTGATGAGCCGATGAACATTATCCACCTCAAGTGGTACTACACTTGAATGACTTGGTGTATTGTCTATAAATACCATTTCAAATTATATCATTTTTTTAATCTTCTTTGTATAATACTTTTTTTATCAACCTATCATTTTACCAACCTATCACTTTCCCTATTGCATGTTTGTTTTACCATACCTTCCCCATCAACTAAGTTCATTTTTTCCCTCCCTACCTGGCCCTATGACCTTGGTTCCAATATATTTGGTTCCATCATCGCTTTCAGCAAGAGGATTTAGATTCAATTTAATAGTTGTTTCAAAAATTCTAGACAGAGGTAGTATTTTGGAGCAGTATGATAGACATTATATAGTTACATCCTTCATTTCTTGTTTCATTATCTCTCATTGTCTTGATCCTAATTATAACTACCTATGGGTAAATTAGTCTCAGTGACCTATGCCATTATATCTTAGTTATAACTACCTATAGGCAAACTAGGGGTAACACTTATTTATTATGCCTTGATCGTACCAATTAGCCATTCTCTATGTTGTACTATGCCTTTATATCAACTATGTCTATTTTTTTTGACTTGACTACTACACTAGTCATATTCCTTCACTATCATTTAGAACTATAGTGACTTGAGGTCCTACTCTAGGACTATGTAAGTAGTGCTTGATACTTGTTGAGATTAGCTCAATCACCATTTTAAGCCACATTCTCATCATTTTGTGAGAAACCTAAGCCACGCTCTTGTCATTTTTTAAGTAACCTAAGTAATGATCTCACCATTTTGTGAGATTAAAATATTTAGTGTCTCATCATTCTTGATCGAGTTTAGATACTCTAAAAATTCCAAAAACATTTGTAAAAGCATTAGAAAAAACCAAAAACATTGACCACTTCTTTGCCTTAAGGATTCTGGGAACCCTTACTAAATTACAAGCAAATCACTTGTCACTTAGTTTCCCCACCCTTTTTGGCCTTTTCTCCCATGCACTTGTCATTTTTCAAGACCATTCCTATTCTTCTATTACATTCATTATGTTGTTTTCATCAATTATCATTTTCTTCCCATTTCTTAGGAGAACTATATTTGGCCTAAATTTTTTGTTATATATTACATCCATATAACTATGTAGGTAGCATCCACTTGCCTAGTGCATATAGAGACAGCTCAGCTGCCCCTTCCTTTTCTTCTATTCCCCTATTTTTTTAGTTTGTTAAGTTATCACCTATTTTTAGGGGCAATGCTCATATGGTTTATATTGAGTTGTTTCTTTATTTATTTCTACTTGTTTGCTTGTTTGTGTGCATGTTTGTTTAGTTTCAACACTGTTGCTTTGATTTAGTCTATGTACATTCATTAGGTGACTCCTTTCCCACACTTACACTTAAATCCATCTATATTCATATGTCTACATTGGCATCATGGTTTCTATCATTGGTGTATTGTTTTCTATCGAGTATTGGATTATGGGAGTTAGTCCTTATGCATATTTCAAAAAAGTCCTCATGATACTATACCATGATGCTTAACGACACGTGATAAAAGAAACCTTAGCTTTAGGAAGTCTATTCAGTAATGGCAGCATCGACATATCTTCAACACCAACATCTTGATTCAATCTTAATTATATCCTACACAACGTAATTAAACAATGATAGAATTTCAACCTTTATTTAGTTTGGATGAGCATCTCCCTACTAGAAGGTTGTCCTAATTCATCTTTATCATCTGTATCAAATTATCATCATCATTGACCAAATCAATCATGTTTGCCATAATTAGGGTCCAATGATTATAACCACCTATGGGTAAATCATTACACACCATCCCACCTACATTTCACAAATTGCTTTTGGGCAAATCATTATGTTGTCACCACTTTACTTTTTCTGCCTATACAAGGGCATGTTATTATCTTATTTGTCTATCTTAACTAGGACAACTTCATCTTCTCAATTATTATAACTACCTTTGGGCACATCATTATGTTTTCATGCCATGTTGCCACTATTGAGGTACAGTGCTTATAACCACATTTGGGAAAACTATTGTACACTATCCCACTTGCATTCTCAATAATTTTGACTACTTTTTAATATCATTATGTTCTAATCCCATAATTTTTCCTTTCTTTTATCCCCTTGTTTCATTTATTTCTTTTTGAGGGACTGTTTACTGACCTACTTATGCCAACCATTCCCCATTATGTTCTCATCCCATAATTTTTTCTTTTTTTGTCCCCTTGTTTCACTTATTTCTTTTTGACCAATCTTTTGACCAATTTCTACCAAAAGTACACAATTTGGCCTAAAAACACTAAAACACATTAAAAGATTTGAAATTAATATATTCAAGTACTGATTTTGGCTAGGGTATCATTAAATGGGGCAATGCAATTTATTAAGTAGCTAGCTTTGATCAGATCATGTTGAGTCAAAATGTCAATTTTGCACCTAAGTGTCCTGGATTTCTCTTTTCTATCATATCTCTTACACAAGACATGTGCCTTTCTTATTTTGTGTTGACAACATCCTAAATGGGATAAAAAATCCAAATTATTTGACATTGTATCCTAATTTCAATCTAGTCAAATTTTAGGACAATAATAGGACATTTGGTTCAATTTGAGTATTTTGTGCATAAAGAGCCAAGGTTTGCATCAAAGTGCTTAATCATGCTTAAGATCTAATTAAACCAAATCATGAGCCTAATTAAGAATTATATGGAACTTGTTGAATAATTTATTTTTGGAAATAAATATTAAATATCTACATCATCAAGTGACATCATTTCTTGGGAAGACATCTCTAGGCCATAAATGCATAAAATATCAAGGTTAAACCCTCCCATGCCTCATTAAGACCCTTCATAACTAGTTAATGCCCCTCTATACCAAATATTAATGAGAATATTTGTAGAATGAATTTTATATTCATGGCCACACATCTCAATCTTGAGATGGATGGTCATGGTTGATCCTCAAACCATTCCAAAAATCTATAAATATGATGCCTTGCCTATTGAATTCTAAGCTCTCATATGCCAAAGATATAAAGTTGAATTGATTCCAAAGATTCATGGAAATGAGTTTTATAATGCCCAAATATTGACCCAAGCTAAGCTAAATCCAAACAAGGTGCCAAAGAGAGATGGAGGTAGACACACTTCATTGATGCAAACTTCATTTGTACAAACCAAGTAAGTCACTATAACAAGCATTTTGGAGCATCCAAGGAAGGTCTTTCTTTCATGTTTTAGTTGTGTTTTCTATTTTTGTTTTTTTAACTAATCTCCCCCTAGTAACTAGGCCTAGAGATGTTATGTTAGCGTGTTTATCTCATTTTGATTTTATTTTGGGACTAACACAATATTAATCATCCTCTCTTGAGTCAAATTCCTAGTTTATAGGTACACTAGATTATGCCTATTTTTGTGGAATAACACTCATCACTTGTTGAAGAGGATTAAGATTCATCACATTTTACTATAGAGGTATGGTATTGGTTACTAACTGACTACCTAATCTTGTTAGTTTTGTGGTTGAAGAAGTAGCTAGTTGAGTATTAGAAGTAGCTGATTGAAATTGAGATGTAAAAACTCCTACTCCCTGATTTTGAGAACCACCAAGCATGCCATTAAGTAAACTAGGAATTTGACTCAAGAGAGGATGGTTAGTATCGTGTTAGTTCTAAAATGAAATCAAAATTAAATAAACACAATAGCATAACATCTCTAGGCCTAGTTACTAGGGGGGCTTAGTTAAAAAGACTAGAATAGAAAACACAATTAAAATTCAAAATAAACCTTCTTTCACCTTCCTTGGATGCTCTAAATATCTTTTTGAAGTGGTTTTCTCAATTTGTGCTCATGAAGTCTTCATCAATGAAGTGTGGCTACCTCCATCTCTCCTTGGTACCATGTTTGGATTTGGCTTGGCTTGGCTTGGGTTAATATTTGGGCATTAAAACACTAATTTAATAACTTTTGGAATTCATTTTTGCATGATAACTTTAGCTTAAAAGAGCTTAAAATACAATAAGCAAAGCCTCCTATTTATAGATTTTGTAAAATAGTTAGAATGAACTTGAACCATTCATCTCAAGATGAAGATTTGTGGCTAAGAATCCATTCAATTTTTGAGGTAAAAATCAATACATGCCTTCATAAATATTTAGGATAGAGAGACAAAAAAGAGGCATGGATGGTCTTAATGAGGCATAGAGTGGCTTAATCTTGATATTTTATGCATTTATGGCTTGGGGATGTCTTCCCAAGAAATGATGTCATTTGATGATGCAGATACTCAATATTCATTTCCAAAAAGATATATTCAAAAACCACCATGGAATTCTTAATTAGGCTCATGAATTGAATTACTTAGCCTTAAACATGATTAGTCACTTTGGTGCAAATTTTGGCTTTTAGTGCATAAGTTAATCAAATTGGTCAAAATGTCCTTTTATTGGCTTAAATTTTGACTAGATTGGAATTAGAAGTTGATGTTAGATGTATTAGATCCATTAACCCATTTAGGATGTTGTCAACACCAAATAACAAAGGCATATTTCTTGTGTCAAATATTTGACAAAAAAGAGCAATCCAAAGCATCCAGGTGCAAAATTGGCATTTTGACTCGAAATGATCTGATCAAAGCTAGTTGGCCCATAAAATGCATTACCTCATTTAGGAATACCCTGGCCAAAATCAACACTTGAATATATCAATTTCAACTCTTTTAATGTGTTTTAGTGTGTTTAGGCCAAATTGTGAATTTTGGTAGAAATTAGTCAAAACCCTAATTGATGGTCATTGGTGGCCAGATTTAGGTGTCTATAGTTTTCCCCTATTTGGGAAGGCATTATAAGCTATAGGCATAATAACATCTTCTCAAAAAATCAAAAGGTCATGTATGCTTACAACTTCAATGAAAATTGATGAACTATATAATGTCCCTTCAAGGGAATGGTTGGCACAAGAAAAGGTTGGCAAATGATCCCTCGAAAGAAAGAATGGTGATGATGGGACCAAAAAAAGAAAATGATGGGATGAAAACATAATGAGTTTGAAAAAGTTGTCAAAAGCATTGAGAATTCAATTTGGATGGTGTATAATTATTTACCTAAAGGCGGTTATTGGCATTGTACCTTGATAGTGGAAACGTGGTATGATAACACAATTATTTTCCCAAAGGTGGTTATAATCATTAAGAAGATGGAGCTACCCTAGTTAGGATAGATAAATAAAATAAAAACATACCCATGTATGGGCAGAAAAAGTAAAGTGGTGATAACACAATGATTTGCAAAAATGCGATTATAATCATTAAGAAATTTAGGTGGGATGGTGTGTAATGACTTGTCCATAAGCGGTTATAATCATTAGACCTCGATGATGGTAAACATGATTTATTTGGCTGATGATGATGATAATATGATATAGAGGATAAAGATGAATTGATACAAATTTCTAGTAGGGAGATGCTCATTTGAACTAAAAAAATGTTGAAATTCTTTCATTATTTAATTATGTTGTGTATGATATGATTAGGATTGAATCAAGATGCTAGTGCTGAAGAGATGTCAATACCACCATTGCTGAATAGAGTTCCTGAAGCTGAGGTTTGTTAGAGCATATATTGGTAGGCATCATGGTATACCATTATGAGGACTTAGCCAAAATATGCATAAGGACTGACTCCAATATTCTAATTCTCAATAGAAAATAATGCACCAATGATAGAATCCATGATGTCAATGCAAACATATGAATATGGATTGATTCAAGTGTAAGGGTGGGTAAGGAATCACCCAATGAACACACATAGACTAAATCAAGGCAATAGTACTAAAAGTAAACAAATAGGCACACAAACAAAATAACAAAAAAATAAATAATTTAAATTTAAGCCATACAAACATTTCCCTTAGAAAATATGCAACAACTTAACAAAGTAACAGAATGGAGAAATAGAAGAAAAGGAAGGCGGTGGCTGAGTTGTCTCCATATACACTAGGCAAGTGGACATTGCCTACATAGTTCCATAGATATACGATCCATCAAAACTTCAAGACAAATTTAATTCTCCCAAGAAATGGGAATAAAATGAGAACTGATAAAAACAACATAATGAATGTAATAGAAGAATAGGAATGGTCTTGAAAAATGGCAAGTGCATGGGATAAAAGTCTAAAAAGGATGGGAAAACTAGGGAATAAGTGATGTGTTTGTGACTTAATAAGGGTTCCCAGAATCCTTAACATAGAGAAATGGTCAATGTTTTTAGTATTTTTTAAATGGTTTTATAAATGTGATCTGGGCAACAATTCATGCGATGGTTCTACCCCAAATGATGACGGAACTTCTGGGAGCCATAACTTTTGCACCATAGCTCCGATTGACTCCTCGTTTAAACCATTAGAAAGCTAAGAATGAGAAAAAAAATGGTGAGTTGGTATAGAGATCTAATCAGTGGGATTTTAACATTTAAAACTTAATATAAGTGCCCCAAATTTCAATTTTAGTGGTATAGTCTAAAAATAGTAATTCTTTGAATTTTGTATTGTTGTAAATTATGGAATTTGAACCACTTAATCTCCCTTGATATTGGTGACCTTTCACATCCTCCTCCTACCTTTATAATGTATATAAATGAATATTTAACCCAAAATAGAAATTAGACATCTCTTCCTAGAGATAAGCATATAGTTCTATTTTCAATATTGAGTAATAAAACATCTCTTCTCAGAGAAATCATTGTTACTATGTTATTCTCGTGTTCTTGAAATATCTGTCAATCAAAAATTATTAGTTTTGGATCAGTGGTATTAGAGCTCCTTATCATATTTCAAGTATTTCTTGACTATATCAGTGAAAGTTTCACTATGGTATACAACAAGATGGCCATGTGGCATGATGATAGCTCCCATGGCATATTCAGACGCATCTATCATCAACTCGAAAGGTTGATGCAAGTTTGGTAAGGAAAGAACAGGGGCTAAGCAAAGTCTATTTTTCAAATTCTCAAATGCCCTTTGTTGTATTTTACCCCACTGAAATGTAGCTTTAGCTCCTCCTTTAGTCACTTGGATTAGTGACCAAGCAACATGTGAGAATCTAAGAACAAACCTATGATAGAAATTTGCAAGACCCAAGGAGCTATGAAGTTCTGTGAGGGTCCTTAGTGTAGGCCATTCTTGAATAAACCAAATATTCTCTGGATCAACATGGACCCCTTATTTATTCATAACATACCCCAAGTACTAAATTATTTTCATTTCAAATTTGTATTTGTCAATATTTACATACAACTTGTACTCCCAAAGAGTTTGAAGCACCTTACAAACATGTTCCATATGTTCCTCCCATGTTCTAATGTAGCTGAGTATGTCATCCAAGTAGACAACCATGAATGAGTATGTCATCCTCAACTCAATCAAGAATGGTAAGATACTAAAATGGTACAAGCTCACAAAATGGTGAGAGCATGGCTTAAATTGCTCACAAAATGTCAATAGTATGGCTTAGGTTTCTCACAAAGTGATCAGGGCGTCGCTTAAGTGTGAATCAAACATGACCCATAAAGTCCCAAAATGACCTAAGTTTACAATAATTCCACATTAAATGAAGTAAGATGACCAATATAATAGCCAATTCAAACAAACATAGGCATAGTTGGTATAAAGGCATAGTACAACATAGGAAATGGCAAGTTGGTATGTCAAGTCTCAATACACAAATTTTTCCCCTAGTTTTCCCATAGGTAGTTATAACTATGACACAATGACATAGATAAATAGTACTAATTTTCCCATAAGTGATTATAATTAAGATCAAGACAATGAGAGAGAATGAAACAATAAATTAAGGATGCAACTATCAAATGTCTGTCGTACTATAAAATATTGCCTCTGTCTGGAATGTATGAAAGAATTGTTGAAACCAAATCTAAATGCTCTTAATAAAAGTGGTGATGGAAACAAATAAAATGGAACCAAGGTCTTAGGGATGGGTAGGGAGGGAAAAATGAACTCAATTTATGGGGAAAGGGATGGTAAAACAGACATGATATGAAAAATGATAGGTTGGTAAAAAAGGTATTATAAAAAGAAGATTAACATAATGATACAACTTGAAACAATCCTTATAGACAATATATCATTTTAATGGTCATTTAGTGTGGCAAGATTATATGCTTCAGCCCTAAAGTTTTATATAATGATGAAAGGACCAACCCAATTGGGTTTGAACTTACCTTTATGCTTATCTTTGGCCATGGTATTCTTTTGGTTTTCTTTAAGGAAAAGACCACCAAGTTTAAATTATCTATAATTGACATAACAATTGAAGTGGCATTTAATTTAGTTTTGATATGCCTGAAGATGTTTTAGCGTAGTTGTGCATTTTTTATCAAGTAGGTCTAGCTCTTGCAGGTGAGATACTCAATAGTCATGATCATCTAGGACATGCTTGAAATATATGCATAGTGAAGGTAACTCAACCTCAATAGGAAGTATGGCTTTAGTACCATAAAAAATTGAGTATGGAGTGGCTCTTGTGGGGTATGGTGATTGGTATGGTAGGCCCAATGGGTACAAAACATCTGAAGGTGCCAATCATGATCATCATCATTGATAATTTTTTTGAGAATGTTGATAATGGTTTTGTTTGATGCTTCAGCCTAGCCATTACCTTGAGGGTAATATGTTGTAGAAAAATATTGTATTCAATACATAACTATTCAAAAAAATTATTCTTGAATGATCCTCCATTATTAGATATAATGTCAGAAGGGATATTGTAGTGATAAATGAGATGGTTAAAGATGAACATAGAAATTTGCTTTCCAGTCATGTGAGGGGTATAGCTTCAACCCACTTAGTGAAATATTTAGTGGTGGTAAGGATATGTTTATGGCCATCATATGAGATGGGATTGATATTTATAATGAGGTCAAGGCCCCATATAGAAAATGACCATGGTGTCAACATTTGTTTTAGAGTCTTTGTTGGGGCATGAATCAAATTAACATGCCTTTAACATTTGTCACACTTCTTTACATATGCAGCTACATCTACATCCATCATGAGCTAATAATAACTAGTATGCAAGAGCTTTTTGGACATGATGGCCCCATTGGTATGGGCTCCACATACTTCTTTATGTACTTCCCATAATACTAGCATATATTATGTCAAAGTTAAATAATAAAGTAGAGTTCCATCAAAACTATGGTGGTAAAGGGTGGATTCAAGTAAGGTATAACAAGTGGTTTGGTGGATGAAGGCTTTGGTTTATTTTTAGGATAGGCCAAGTGTTAAAACTTGGTCATGAAGGTAGTTTTAAAAGTCTAAGTACCAGATAGAACTTGGACCAATAATATCACAAATCATCATAATGGTTAAAGGCTCATGAGCTAGTGTTAGAAAGTTCTTGACAAGGAACTGATACTCTCTAGCTTTGTCTATTTGTTGAATCAAAGAGTTGATAGTAACCCTGGCATCTGTAGTTTTATTACTAGCCCTTTGTATATGCTCAAACTGAATATTGATGATCTGATGTTTGAGAGTGTCAACCATGGTCTTATATAGAATCAACTTGTCATATTTGGCCTAAAACTGGTCTGTAACCTGATTGATGATTAACTAAGAATCACCATAAGCCTTGAGATGAGATACATTCCATTGTACTACTTGGCAAAGCCCTGTAACAAGTGCTTCATATTTGGCCATGTTGTTGGTACAAGGAAAATTGATCCTGAATGATTTAGGGATTATATCCCCCTATAGTGTAATAAATAAAAGGCATGTCCCTAATCTATGTGATGTGAATGATCCATCAAAATATAGCTTCTATTACTACTCCTCAAGAGGGGTTTCAATGATGATCATTATGGATTCATCAAAAAATTGTAATGTGAGTGGCTTTATGTCTATAAGGGGTGCTTCAACAAGCTGATCTACAAGGACTTACCCTTTAATAGCTTTTTGATTGACGTATTCAATGTCAAAATCACTTAGAAGCATGATCTATTTGGCCATTATACCTTGTAAAATTGTTTTAGATAGTAGATACTTGAGTGGGTCTACTTTTGAAATGACCATGGTCTTATTGTTTAACATGTAGTGTCACAACTTCTGAGCTGCAAATACCATAGCTAGATAGGATTTTTCAATAGGCATATAGTTGTGTTCATACATGACCAATGTATGTCTTAAGTAGTATACTTCATGATCTTTTCCATTATCATTATGTTGAGCTAGAAGTTCCCCCAAGACATTATCTATAGCTGATAGGTACAACAAAAATAGTTTTCTTGGCATAGGGGGTAACAAAATAGGTAGATTTGCTAGGTAATCTTTTAACTACTAAAAACATGTTTGGTAGGGATTATCCTAGTGGAATATAGCTCCTTTCTTTAAAAGATGTGTAAATAGATGACATTTTTTTGCTAACTAAGATATGAAGCATCAAATTGACTAGATCTTGCCCTGTAAAGTATAGAGTTGCTTCAAATTAGTTGGTGGTGGCATCTCTGTTATAGCTTGGTCTTTGGTTGGATCATCTTCAATGCCTCTATGAGACACGATGAAGCCAAGTAATTTGCCTAATTTTACTCCAAATACACATTTATTTTGATTTAATTGGACTTGGTACTCACATAGTCTTCTAAATATTCTACGTAGCACTGTTGTATGGTTGGCCCTAGTTTTTTATTTGCCTAGTATGTCATCAACGTAGTCTTCAACAATATCATGCATTATATCATGGAATATGACTATCATGGCTCTTTAATAAGTATATTTGACATTATTAATACCAAATAACATTACCTGATAACAAAATGTGCCCCATGGAGTGGTGAATGTTGTCTTGTGTTGGTTTTTTGATGTTATTTTGATCTGGTTGTATCCTGAAAAGCCATTCATTAATGAAAGCATTTCATAACTTACTTTGGAGTTGATGATCATTTCAATGTTTGGAAATGGAAATTTGTCCTTAGGGAAAGCTTTTTTTATATCATAGAAATCAGTATAGATTAAGATTCCTTTTGGCTTTTTGCTAACTGATACAACATTAAATATCCACTCTGAGTAGTCAATGCATCAAATACATCCTTCTTCTAAGAGTTTTTCCAAATCTTTCTTTACTAATATAAAAATGATAGGATGCATCTTATGTAGCTTTTGTTTTACTAGTTTGGCATTAGGATTGACCACAAGGAGGTATAGAACCAAGGTAGGGTCCAAACCTAACATGTCAAAATATGCCCATACAAAAATATGTACAAAGTCCCTCAAAAGGGATGCAAGGACTTCACACTCCTTCTTAGTAACGAAAGTGCCTATATTGATCCACTTTAGGTCATCTGGGGACCTAATGTTAACCTTTATCATATCTTCCACTAGAAGGGTCGAACCATCTTCAAGGATAGTGGGAAAACTTGATACAATGGTGCAATGTTGATAGGACTGCATGAATTTCATGTAACCAAAGTTGTTTCAAACTATTTTTTCTATTTAATATTTAGAAGAAATAAGAAACTAAGATTAATGGTCAAGGGTTTGTATGTACCCGGATGAAGCTGTGCATCGTATCCAAGCAATTGAAGGAGCTCCTCTTTGGCTGTGGAGGATGACACCTGTAGGTAAGAAGACTTGAATAGAAAAATATTAAAGACAGATGTGGTGGACTGCCAAGCGATATGCTCAGTCCCAGAAGTGCAAAGACTTCCTTGAGGGATGACAGTCCACTGTTTATAAGTAAAAGTGTCAGAAATAAAGAAATGACAAATGACTAACAAAGAGGAAATTAGATAATGCATACCTATTTCCTTGCAGTCGGTATGCCACAGTCGCCGACGTCGATAGTATTACCGGTGTCAGTTTGTCAAGTTACCGATGTTGGTTAGGATGCCAACATCAGTAGGGGTAGCGGTTGATGTCGGTTAGGGCAATGGCCTTGGACGGGTTTGTGGTCCACTGAGGGGTCTGGGAGGAGTCTGGGTCTGTGTAGGGTTGCAGGGAGACAAATAAGGTCCGCAGAAGGACAAAGGTAGATGATAGGTTTTCAAAAAGGGTCAAGATAAAAGGAAGGCTTTATAGCCTCTCTAGGAAGAAAGTCAGATCTGGTTGAAGGTCAGGTTTGGTTAAAGGTCGGGTCTGGTCTGGTAATATTTAGAGATATCAAATTGACTAAGTTATTCTAAATTATTGAAATGAAAGGGGGGAATAAATACTTAGCTCTAAATGAAATGAAGAACCAAGGTGTTGAATACTTGTGCCTGTTACGACTGGTGTCTAAGTCCCGTGCAATACTTTAGTCCAATCTAGAGCGACTAGTGTAGAGTCTCTGTGGCCAAGGGAGTGTTGGTTGAAGGCTGATGCCTGATGATGTCCCATTCTATGAGGAAGAGAGAGAGAGAGAGAGAGAGAGAGAGAGAGCCCGATCCGTGTGAGAAAAAAGTATGAGTCCAAGAGAGAAGCGTCTAAGAGGGAGTTGATTCGGGATTCATGATAGGTGACTAGTGATTCTGGATTCGTGATTCTCCTGAGCGAGAGGTTAGAACTTAGTTTAAGTAAACTGACATCGGTGAGAATGCAGGCATTAGCTGACATTTGACCGATGTCGATGGGTGGAGAATGAGTAAAAGGGCTAACAAGCTCGTTCTCCATCTGCCAAGTGCATAGTCTATTGGAGAATTGTCAAAGGTTGGGCTAAATACGCATGAGATTTGGTTAGGCGGTTGGAAAGGAGTAAGAATAGGTCTTGGGTGAGTCATTTAGTCTCAAGGTGAGTCATAGGGTGGGAAATGGTCCAAGGCGAGGTGTCCTAGGTGAGGTGTCTTAGGTGATGTCCTAATTTAAAATAAGTTGTTTATTTTTAAATTAATAAGATGTGGGTTAGGGCCAAGGGGTGTTGACACAATTTAGGTGTCTACATTTGCCCCTTTTTGTCTTGTTGGTTGTTCTGGATTAACTGCAAGACAAAAAAAGGAGTAGATACCCCAAGTATGGTGATGAGGTATTCTCCCTCAAAGCAGGAGTCAAGGGAAGGTAACCTGATATCAGGTGCCAATTTGATAGGCAGTGGATGGATATGGTGAAGTTTAAGTGTGAATGCTGCAATGGTTGAGATTGCGTGTATACCACTTCACATGTTGGGTAGGTCAAATTGTCATGGTTAAAGGTCGAGGAGTGCTAAAATTGAAGTAACCAGTCCCCAACATTTAGTCGTAGCTGATTGGGTTAAACGATCAAAGCTGTAGCTCTAATGGTCATCGTGTTCCAAGTATCCTAGGCTTAAGAAGTGCTCTTGGAAAACACAAAAATGTCACAAGTAGTGGGGATCAACTGGCTTGCGATCCAATATTTGTGAGGGTCGAAATGTGGGTTGCGGATAATTTTTCTAACCATTCATGAGGTAGCATATATGCAATCAAAACAACTAAGGCAGAGTTGTCTCGAAAGGGTTGTGGTCTAAGGAGATAATCTCTATCTTCAAAGAGGTTGGTCGAGTTAGGTTTTGAGATATAAGTGATCTCAATGGTTGTTTGTTATAGTCAAGGAGATGTATGTGATTTCCAATGTGCCCCATGAGAAGTCAAAGGTGACTTCTATAATGTTAGGGCTGGTTGATTGGTCATGATTTGGTTAAAGGTTAGATGATTGGTCCGTCAGGTAGATGGATCAATGAAATGGCCATCGTCCGTAGGGAGACGAATGGGGGAATGGCCAAGCTAACCTCAGAAGACTGAGTGCTGCCTACATATCCTCTATTTTAAGGGGCATCAGACCAATTTAGTTCAAAAAAAGGGTCAAAGTGGTTGATAATTTGTTATGTTAGAGATGTCAGCATTTCTCATATGTGCGGTGGTACATGCTTGAAATGATGAGGGGTATGATGATGTTACAGCGTTTTCCATATTATGTGATGGTGTATTCTGTAACATTGGTGATGTGGTCTTTCATCCCTAGCAATTTTCCATATTGGTGATGGTGTATGCTAAAAATGAATTGCATATATTTACGCTTCAGCAAGTAATGGTTTATGCTGGCATAAATTATGTGGTCGATAGCTTCCATGTGTATTTTTTTTCATAGAAACTAGTGTGAATGGGCTATGAGAATGTTAGTGGTCTGAAAAAGGTTTGGTTGGTTTGGTATGATTGTGAAATTATTTGGTTGAATGTGACCAAAGGTAAGGAGGAAGTGAAAGGCATTCTTTTCCCTTTCATTGACAAGGACCATAATGATAGCATAGGTAGGGGGTTTTTAGAAAAAAAATCCCCATTCATGCATTACGTCGTTGACCATTGGTTGTGTTAGAGAAGTAAGCGAATCACTTTGACATTAAAATGAGCTCGAAGTCCCTTGAGTATGTTAGGGTAATAGGTTTAATTTTGTGATATGTCAGGATAGCGTAACCCTTTTTTAGCAAGAATAGGCTTTGCCCCTTTTATAGGTGACCCTGAGAACGACTATAGACAAGTCCATGACTTAATAGTTTGTAGACTGATCAATACAAGAAGTCTACTTGGGGATGTTGTTTTATTAAGTGGTCATGTGTGAAGCTAATCAGTATGAGAAGCTTTTTAGAGGGTGTTGTGTATGTAGCAAATTTTTAGTCATAGCCATCCTTCGAGGGAGTGGTCTATATTTTTGCTTTATATATGTTGTTTTGAGGGCTTTGAATAGTTGTCCTTCGAGGGAGTAGTCTTTTAGCTACAGCAATGATGATATAGCTGTCCTTTGAGGGAGCAGTCTGCATTTAGAATTTATGACCTTTTGATATTTTGACATCGTAATTTATTTTTTGACAGCATTTGTAGTCATGGACAAGACTATAGAAGTTTAAGGGCTCCCCTTTTATTAGGACAAAGTATCCATACTTTATAAAAGGGCTGCAGAGTGTTTTGTTTAGGGGAACAGGGTTGAAAGGAATGAGAATTAAGAGGACAGGGATTGCTCAAGGGACGAGCTCAAGTTAAATTTCATGTGAATGAGTACTCGACTAACAGTAGAATGGTCGCAGATGCAAGGCATTAAGGGGCTCAAGTTTTGGTCGGCCTTCAAGAGAAGACAGACGAGAAGTCCCTGACCCATACTTGTGCATTATGATGTAAGGTCTGAACCAATTAGGAGCAAATTTGCCTCATTTACTTCATTCCAAATTGGTCATGTGTTAAAGATGATTAAGAAGATGGTTAATGTTTGGGCGATGCTTGGTTGATGCTTGGTCGAGGCTTGGTCGAGGCTTGGTCAAGGCTTGGTCAAGGCTTGGTCGATGTTTGGTCGAGGCTTGGTTGGTTGATGTTTGGTCAATGCTTGGTTGATGCTTGGTCGATGTTTGGTCGAGGCTTGGTCGATATTTGGTCGTGGCTTGGTTGAGGCCGTGATAATCAATATAGAGTCAAATTCCCCCAGTTATTTTGGTGATGAAGAGAATGCTTGGGAAATGGTTGGACTAAGGCGGCTAGTGGTTGGGGGTCTTCAAGTTGAACCTCCACTGCCTATAAGGTTTTGATTAAGGCTTGATGATGTTGTGGAGAGGTTTGTATGAGGTCATACAAAGATGTCTTCACAAAGGTTGGATGAAGTTGTTTCACCTTGGAGTCATGAATTGGTTTTGAAAAAGTTGGTCGAGATGTGCCCAAAATTGAAATCTTGGGTTTTGATGGTGGTGAGGGCTTGATGAATGGATATGTTTGAGGGAGAGAAACCTTCTCTTTCCCTTTATCCTTCAAATTTTGTGACCTGTTGACCACACTGATGGTGTTGATTTCAAATAATGGGGTTGAAGGTGGTAGAGGGACCACAGTGTGATGATGGGCTCTTGATTTAGGTGAAGATATTTGAAAGGTATGGGATGATGTCGATGGTTTGGTTAAAGGGTGGGCAAAAGGATCCTTAGTGAGAAGGATGTCCTTTTTGAAGTGTTGACGAATGATAGCTTTAAGAGCGCAACAACGCTCAGTGTCATGTCCAAGTGTATGATGATACGCACAAAATTTAGTGTCATCAAACCAAGATGGCCTTGATCCGAGAGTTGATGAGTGTGACGGTGAAGAGGTCTGGGAGACATGAGACAGTGTTGGAGATTTGTGGACAGTATCCTTAACAAGAAGGGTGTTTTTCTCCATGAATTGGCAGATGGCAACCTTAAGGGCACAACAATTTTTAGTGTCATGCCCAGGTGTGCGATGATATTGGAAAATTTTGGTGTCATCGAACCAAGATGATTTTGGTCCGAGAGGTTGAAATGGTTTGATAGGTGGAAGAGTGATGTTAGAGGATTGAAAAAGTTGGTGTAACAGCAAGGTGTAAGAACCTGCTAATGGGTTTGCACGTTGTGTTGTAGTAAAAGTTGACAACTTTTGTTTAGAAGCTATTGAGAAAGTGTTTCGTACCATCCTTTTATTTGGCGGTGTGGCCAAATGCGTGGATGACACTTTCATGGTAGGAGGTGTTGGATGCTTTGAAGGAGGTATGTTTTTGTTAGGTGTTGGTAGTAATGGAGGTGGTTTGTGTTTGTTGGGTAAAGGGAGTAATGGAGGCAACTTGTTGTTGATAGGCGTTGGAGTAGGAAGCACTCCTTTTAAGGTCAATGGATGAGGTCCAAAAATAGAGGGCAATGATGATGGTGGGAGAAAAGTTCTCCGATGGGGTTTAGTAGCCTTCTTTGGTTTGGTTTGAGGGCCACTATTTTGGGGGGTCAGGTTCAAGTCTACCCTCACCAGATCTTCTTTGATCGAAGTAGGTGAGGTGGCGAGTTCCTCTCTCAGTGGAGAAGGGATTGGAGAGTTTGACTCTTCGAGAGGGCAGAGCACAGGGATGGTGATGGCTTCCTCATGTGGTTAAGGAGCAAAAAAAGTATGATCCCCCATTATTGATAAAATGGATGAGGGTGAGGCAAGTGGCATCGGTATGGTCAAGGCATCCTCCAGTATAAGAGAGGTCGATGGAGAACTAACAGGAGAAGACAGTTCATCCACCTGTGGAAGAGAAGTGGGAGAAGAAGGCTCTTCTTCTTGCAATGGACCAATAGGTTGACTAACCTCTTCAGACTATGAAAGAGGTTGGTCAGGGACAAGAGGAGAGACAGTGTTGACTGTGTGTATATTATGCTCTTGGAAGTCATCGGCCATGGTCTGCACGTTGTTTTCGCTAGGAGGATGGTTAGGAAAGGGCTGTTTAAAGATGTCGATGTTTTGATTAGGTGTTGCATTCAAATTATCCAAGACAAGATCACCCTTGTCTATCATGTCTTGGACAATGTTTTTAAAAGTTTTACAGTTGTTGATGTCATGGCCTTGGACACGGTCATAATGACAAAAGTCATTTTCCCTGTACCATGTAGGGATAGGTTTTGAGGGGTCAAATTGAGGTGGTCGAATTTGAGGGAGATTGAGGACCCCCTACTTGACAATTTTATCCAAAACGAAAGCGTATGATTCTCCTATAGGAGTGTACTGACGTTGTATATACCATTGTTGGAATTGTTTGGTGATGCTTTGAGATGTGGAAGGTTGAGATTGATTGGTTGTTGTCGAAGATGATGGTCTAAGGACCATAGTGTTTGCCACTCCTTTGGACTTGGAATATGAAGAAGATTTGGAGAAAGGGTCATTTGACTTGGTGTTGGGGTTTTTACTCTGCAATTTGACTTTGTTTTCCTCGATGACACGTAGTTCAAGCTTCCTAGCCATCGTGAAAGCTTTGTCAAAGGTGCAGAATATTTGGACCCACATAGTAGATGAAATATGTTTGGCACATGCCTGTGAAAAGAGCTCGATGAGCTCGGGTTGAGGTAAAGAAAAGGAGAGCTGGTTGATTAAGCCTCTCCAATGGGCAACAAAATTAGCTATGGATTCATCGTCAAACTGTCTGATAGAGTATAGGTCTGTGATTGAGACCTTTTTGGTGATATTGATAAAAAAGTCGTCAAGGAAAAGTTGGGCTAGTTGAGTGAAGGAAAAGAGAGAATGACTGGTAATAGAGCTATACCAGTCAAGGGCAGCTCCTGAAAGTGACATGGGAAACGTGCAACGTAATAACACATCATCATGGGCTATGAGGTAACAAGCATGTCTAAACACTCGTAAATGTTGTTTTGGGTCCTCTTTACTCTGAAAATGAGTAAATTTGGGGAGTTCCCACTGGTTAGGATATGGTCGAATGGCCACCAAAGGGTGAATGGGTTCATTACATATTTGTTCATATGAAAGAGTATTGCTTGAACTAGAAATGGATGTCTCGAGGTTAGACATCTTGTCCATAAATCTTTATTAGATTGGCTGACGGATTGGTAGGTGGGGCACCCCCTAAGTTATAGGGTACCTGACAGGCATTAAGAGTGGCGTATGATGTACTAGGTTGTGTTTGTATAGGCACAACGTATTGGTAGTTCATCATATGGATTGATGTTGAGGTCAAGGGGGCTTGTGCCATGAAGCTAGAGGGCACAAGTTGATTAGATACCACCAAAGTTGGTTGAATGATGGTACTGGTAAAAGGATAGGTATTCACTCCCGCATTTATAGGTGCAAGAGTGTGTGGAGTCGAGACAATCAAGTTCTGGTATGGTGTAGAACTTGGTTGAATTGTTTATAGTTGAGGGGGTACAGAAACCCCGATGGAGGTAGGTGTAAAAATGGAAGGGGAGATCAAATCTTGATGATTGACCATGGTCAAGTTGCTGGTCGAGACAATGGCCTGAGTGATGATGGGTTGGCTAGTAAATGGTGTTGATACAATTGCCGCTTCAACAAGAGAAGTTGGCATCCCATAAATGGGATTACCTGAAGGGTCTCACATTTGGTTTCTCGCGAGATAGTGTTGGAGAGCCTTGACATTGTGGTTAAGGAGTCTCTCAAAGTTTTGATCCCCTTCAAGAATAATTGGATGTTGGTTGGGGCTAGGCGGGGGTGGTGGAGTATGCTCAATATTTGAAATATACTCCATTTAGTGACTTGCTATAAAAGGTGAAGGCGGAAGTGGTTATTGCCTCGCGTGGTCAATAAGAGATTTGGCTTGACTATGTGTCAAAACCATTGAAGGCAAAAAGGGTTAGGTTTCAGAAAATGTGGATTTCAGTTTTAAAAAACTAGAAGCGATTAGGATGTGTGTTCGACAGCAAAAAGGTTGAGTTTTAAGTTGCTATTTTGGAAAAAGTTTGTTGACAGTGACCGATGTCGGTTTAAAAACTGATGTCGGTGAGTAAAATGTGCCGACGTCGATGTAAAAACTGATGTCGGTGAGGAAAAGGTGCCAACATCAGTGTAAAAACTGATATCGGTGTTTGTGTGTTCTAGAAACTCAAAAAATTGAAAATTTTTGGAAGAAAAAGAGAAATTTTGAGTTGTTTCAGAATTCAGAGTAATGCATCCTCACTAGCTCAAAAAACTAGATAAAAAGAGTAGAAAAGATGAAGGCAAGCAACCTCTAAACGTTTAATTCTTAAGAATAAATTTTTAGAGTCATGGTGGCTTATGCCGTAGAAGAATATGTTGGAGATGGGTTTTTAGAAAGGGTCCTAAAGAGGTACTCTAAAGCTGGTTTTGGGTTAGTTTTGGTGCTCAAAAGTTTGTATTAGGTTCTGTACGTGGCTTGGTGCTAGGGGCTTGCTCCCCTCACTTCACGAACCCAGAGTCGAGTTGGGCCACTTAGCCAATATATACTTCCCCTAGAGTTTATACTTTGCCAGAGAATAGAGTGGGTCCTCCTCTTGGTTGTGAAGTCCAAGTAGGATCACCGGGAAGGGTAAGGTATCTGCTAGGTGGTGAAATCCTAGTCGGGCTTTGTCTCAGGTATGTTCTATGTTTGATTTTGTGAATGTGGTATGGTCATGTAACATAAGTGCACTATAATTTATTCATAATGCGGTTAATTACTAGATGAGCTAAATATGCATTCAAGCAGGTGTGAAATACATTTAACTTTTAACCCAAATTGAAATGTTTGTTCAAATGCAGACAAGTGAAGAAAAGGTTAAGAGCATGAATTTCACTACTCTAAGATGCAAGAAAAGAAAGAAAAAGAATGATTCTTTTTAACTTTGCTGATGGTGTCTTTCGAAAGAGTTAGAAGAAAAAGATGCAAGGAGAGACCTAATGCACCTATATGAAAAGTTTGCTTAGAAGAAAAAGGATGAACCCAAGGAAAACTCCTAGGGTCCCACCGAGCGTGCCAGAATGTTTCAAACTATTTTTTCTATTTAATATTTAGAAGAAATAAGAAACTAAGATTAATGGTCAAGGGTTTGTACGTACCCAGATGAAGTTGTGCACTATATCCAAGCAATTGAAGGAGTTCCTCTTTGGCTGTGGAGGATGACACATGTAGGTAAGAAGACTTGAACAGAAAAATGTTAAAGACAGATGTGGTGGACTGCCAAGCGATGTGCTCAGTCCCAGAAGTGCAAAGACTTCCTTGAGGGATGACAGTCCACTATTTATAAGTAAAAGTGTCAGATATAAAGAAATGACAAATGACTAACAAAGAAGAAATTAGATAATGCATACCTATTTCCTTGCAATCGATCTGCCATAGTCACCGATGTCGGTAGTATTGCCAGTGTCAATTTTTCAAGTTACGGACGTCGGTTAGGATGCCGGCGTCGGTAGGGGTAGCGGTCGATGTCGGTCAGGGCAATGGCCTTGGATGGGTTTGTGGTCCACTGAGGGGTCTGGGAGGAGTCTGGGTCTGTGCAGGGTTGCAGGGAGACAAATAAGGTCCATAGAAGGACAAAGGTAGATGATAGGTTGTCAAAAAGGGTCAAGATAAAAGGAAGGCTTTATAGCCTCTCCAGGAAGAAAGTCAGATCTGGTTGAAGGTCGGGTTTGGTTGAAGGTCAGGTCTGATCTGGTAGTATTTAGAGATAACAAATTGACTAAGTTATTCTAAATTACTGAAATGATAGGGGGGAAGAAATACTTAGCTCTAAATGAAATGAAGAACCAAGGTGTTGAATGCTTGTGCCTGTTATGACTAGTGTCCAAGTCCCGTGCAATACTTTAGTTCAATCTGGAGTGACCGGTGTAGAGTCTCTGTGGCCAAGGGAGCGCTAGTTAAAGTTCGATGCCTGTTGATGTCCCAGTCCGCAAGGAAGAGAGAGAGAGAGAGAGAGAGAGAGAGAGAGAGCTCGATCCATGTGAGAAAAAAGTCTCAGAGTCCAAGAGAGAAGCATCTAAGAGGGAGTTGATTCGGGATTCGTGATTAGCCGACTAGTGATTCCGGATTCATGATTCACCCGAGCGAGAGGTTAGAAATCGGTTTAAGTAAACCGACATCGGTGAAAACGCCGGCGTCGGCCGACATTTGACTGACGTCGGTGGGTGGAGAATGAGCAAAAGGGCTAACAAGCCCATTTTCCATCCGCCAAGTGCATAGTCTGTTGGAGAATTGTCAAAGGTCGGGCTAAATATGCACGAGAGTTGGTTAGGCAGTTGGAAAGGAGTAAGAATAGGTCTTGGGTGAGTCACTTAGTCTCAAGGTGAGTCATAGGGTGGGAAATGGTCCAAGGCGAGGTGTCATAGGCGAGGTGTCCTAGGTGATGTCCTAATTTAAAATAAGTTGTTTATTTTTAAATTAATAAGATGTGGGTTAGGGCCAAGGGGTGTCGACACAATTTAGGTGTCTACAAAGGTCTTCCCAAAATAATATTATATGACAAATTGAGATTGAGCACATGGAAAAGTGTATCATGGGTCAAAGGCCCAAAGATAACTAGTAAATAGACGGTGCCGTATGATTATCTTTCCTCATTGTCATAGGATTTGATGTTTATTGTCTCTACTTGAAGATCTAGCATTATGTACCTGAGATGCTTGATGAGCTTAAGAGACACTATGTTGAGACCTGATCCTTTATTTATAAGGACATGTTTCACTTTATGCCATTTTATGAAAAAATCATTGTATAATGGGTTATTATGCAACGGGCCAAGGGATGACGTATCACTTTGGTTGAAAGTGACTTGTTGGGTTAGAGTTAGGTGTCCAACCAAAGCTTGGAATTTATTAGGGGATGTGTCACTTGAAATAATGAATTACTTCAAGAAGTCATTTAAACTATTTTTTTGGATTGTGGATGTATGTAAAAAAAAAATAGATATTTTTGTAGGCATGTTTTGCAATTATTCCACAATGTCAAATTTCTTCTCTTGGTTAGTTTTAAATGGCTTATTCTGAGGCTAAATGGCTAGTTGGATAATGGGTGAAGTGGCAGATGGTTTTGGGCTTGGGATGGTAATATTTGACCTCTAATTTGTGATTACACAATTGAGATTGAATGTAGGACCATGATTTCTAATAAATGATGGTGATGGTGTGGGACTAGATAGGACAAGTCTCGATTGTTGGTGTATGTGTGTGTGGTCACAGGGTAAGGTCAAGTTATTGATATAAGGTCCAAAAGTAGGAATCCCTATTTGTTGGTTTGCCTGTGTGCAATCCCAAGTCAAAGAAGGATTGTTGAAGTGATTGGATTGGTTTGGTATGGTTAGCAATAGTCTCATCTGATTATAATTTGGTCTAGGATTAATGGAGATGGTATTAATGCTACCCCCTACAATATGGCCTATGACTCTATTATAGTCATGTATAATTGCATGGTAAGTTTTTTTGGTTGTTATCATTTTTACTTTGGTTTTGTCCATTATTTTGGTGTTGGTGATTATATTGTTGGTTATGTTAGTTGTTATGTTGGTTCAAACTTTGATTTTGATACTATTGATTTTACTATTGCATTGGCCCATATTGGTGTTATCATTTTTGAAGCTATTATTGTTGTTGCTAGTTGTTATGTTGAGGAAAAGGGTTTTGATAAATCCCAAGAGTCTGATTGGAGGTGGAAGCACTACTATCCAATGTGATCTCCCCATTCTCTAACATATGCTCAATCAAATGCTTGATTTGCACACATCTTCATAAATTATGCTCATTAATCTGATGATATTCATAGAATTCATTTTCATGGTACCAATTAGGATAAGGAATGCCTTGTGAATTATGCTTTGGTATAGGCCAACTAATCAAATTAGTGGTATCAAGTTTATGAAACATAGATTCAATAAGTTCTCCAAGGTCACTAAAAACATGGTGAGTAGGTACTATTATCTTTATAGGAGGAACTTGTAATGGTAAAGGTGTTTGAATTTATTGTGTACGCCTAGGTTGTTGTTCTTGGTGTGTTAGTTGAAGAGGCTATTAGGTAAGAGTAAGTTGAGAATGTGACACAAGTTGAGTGGACAATGTTTACACCATTTGGACATGGCATTATTTGGTTACTCCATTTCCCATAACATTCTTATTATGGTTGAATTGCTTTGGTCTATCTTGGTTATTAGCATGTGCCAGTTGTGATGCTTGTCTTTGAAATTGATTTTGATTTTGGTCATTTCCCTAATTGGTACCTTGATTCTAATTAGTTAAAGTGATCTTGATGATTCCTTTATTAATAAGGGCTCACTCAAACAAAAAACCTTTATCAATTATCTCTTTGAAAGTATGTGCACATTATAGTTCTAGATGATAAACTATTTCACTATGTAAATTTTTAGTAAACATAGTCGCTAATTGTTTATCTAGTAAACTATGGGTGAATTGTCTTGCAAGGGCTCTCCATAACTGTAGATAACTCACAAAACTCTCACCAACTTTTTTTTTGTTTGCATCAAATTGACCAAAGAAATCTCATGTTTGAGATTTTAGGAAAAGTGTTGCACAAACTTTTTTGAATGGTCATCAAAATCCATTACTGAATTCTTGGGCAAATTAAAAAACCACTCCAAGGCTTGTCTTGATAGACTCCTTGGGAACAACAATAAAAGGTATATGTCACTATATGCCACTGGCTGGCATGTGATAAATAATTTAATTAAATGTGCTTTGGGGTCACCTTTCCCCTTGTATTTATCAAACTTTGGCGGCTCATATCCTGGAGGAAAAGGAATCTGCAAGTAGTCCCTGTTAAAAGAATAAGAACACACATCATCCAACTTAAACTTTTTACCCAATTTCCTAGCTTGGAAGGTAGTGATTACATCTTTCATCTATTATAATTCTTTCTCTAGGAAAGCTATGGGAATATTAACCTGGGTAGATGGTTGGGTCGTCATGAGTGGAGCACTTAGACTAGGTATAATAGAGATATTTGTTGGGGTATGATGGATTGGTTGGGAAATAGACCAAGAATATGTATACGTGAATTAGGGTTTGATTATTGGAATTGCACATGTTGCGGTGAAATATTTTGGTTAGGATTGGTTGTGAAGGTTTGATGTTGAGGACTTTTCGGTTGGGATGGAGGGATATAACCATATCACAATTATTATGGATGAAAAGGGACAAGTTGTCGACTAATTGAATGCTTCTATTGAGTGGGAACCTATGAACCAAGACCTTGTTTTTGAATGAGTGGCACACTTTGATCAAAAGGTAATTATTTCCTAGTAGGTATTTGAGAAACATTGAAACCTCCTTGTTACAAAATCCCTATTGAGAAGTGAACACATTTTGAAGATTCAGCATCTATCATTGACCAATATCTATACATTGTTGGTTAGACATCATTTGGTTTTGAATTGACACACTAGCCTATGATTAAAGAGGTATGTTTGATACTACCTGATGAGGTGGAACATTAGTTTCCCCTATTGAGGTGATAAAATATATGTCCTCTATTGCATTGGTACTTTAGACACCTAAATTTGGCCACCAATAACCTCCAACTATATTTTTGACCAATTTCTACCAAAAGTGCACAATTTGGCCTAAAACACTAAAACACATTAAAAGATTTGAAATTGATATATTCAAGTACTAATTTTGGCTAAGGTATCATTAAATGAGGCAATAAAATTTATGAAGCTGTTAACTTTGATCAAATCATGTCGAGTCAAAATACTAATTTTCCACCTAGGTGTCATGGATTTCTCTTTTATATCAAATCTCTTACATGAGACACGTGCCTTTATTATTTTAAGTTGACAACATCTTAAATAGGATAATGAATCCAATGCATCTGATGTTGTATCTTAATTCTAATCCAGTCAAATTTTGGGTCAATAACAGGTCATTTGGACCAATTTGAGTAATTTGTGCACAAAAAGCCAAGGTTTGCATCAAAGTGCTTAATCATGTTTAAAAGCTAATCAAACCAAATCATGATCTCAATTAAGAATTACATGGAAATTGTTGAATAATTTCTTTTTGTAAATGAATATTGAATCTCTACATCATCAGGTGACATCATTTCTTGGGAAGACATCCCTCGGCCATAAATGCATAAAATATCAAGGTTAACCCCTCCCATGCCTCATTAAGACCCTCCATGCCTAGTTAATGACCCTCCATCCTAAATATTAATGGGGATATTTATATAATGAATTTCATATTTAGATTTATTCATGGACACACATCTCAATCTTGAGATGGATGGTCATGATTGATCCTCAAACCATTCCAAAAATCTATAAATAGGAGGCCTTGCCTATTGAATTCTAAGATCTCATATGCCAAAGTTATAATTATAAATTGATTCCAAAGCTTCATGAAATTTAGTTTTATAATGCCCAAAAATTGAGCCAAGCCAAAGCCAAACAAGGTGCCAAGGAGAGATGGAGGTAGCCACACTTCATTGATGAAGACTTCATGAGCACAAACCAAACAAGCCACTACAACAACATTTTTGAGCATTCAAGGAAGGTGAAGGAAGGTCTTTCTGTCATGTTTTAGTTGTGTTTTCTATTTTTGTTTTGTTAACTAAGCTCCCCCTAGTAACTAGGTGTAGAGATTTTATACTAGTGTGTTTATCTCATTTTGATTTCATTTTGGGACTAACACGATACTAACCATCCTCTCTTGAGTCAAATTCCTAGTTCACATAATGGCACACTCAGTGGGACCATATCCCCACAAATTTGGTCACAAATCTCTTTCAAGAAACTCACTAATATTTTCCATGTAGGATCTTGGAATGAGAGGGCCAACAAAGTGAAAATTTAAGTTAAATTTCCATTTTTTTGATAACTACATTTTTGTTCTTGGTAATGTCAATTTTGATCTCTATTGTAATATCATTGTTGTCATAGTATCAATTTTATTAACAAAATATTTGCTTGTTAAAAAGTGATTTTGTAGCTCTATGTAGTGATATTGTTCATCAAAACAATGATTTAGTTTTCCTGAGCAGTGATTTCACCAAAATAGTGATATCATCATTCTAGGTAGTGATATTATTAATTTGGGTAGAGATTTTGTCAATAGAATGGTGATATTGTGTTTTTTGATTGGTAAATAGTGATTTTGTCAAAAAATAGTGATATTGTTAACCCAAACAATAATATTGTCTCTTGGGCAGTGATATCATCAATTTGGCTAGTGATTTCATTGAAAATAATGATTTTATTTTATAACAGTGATATTGTTAAAATTGGCAGTGATTTCATAGGTAAAAATGATATTGTTTTTTCTATATAATCTAACCCGAAGCAATGATATTATTGTCTGAAATTATGATTTTGTAGGGAAATAGTGGGATTGACTATGTAATTGTGATTTTGAAATAGAGAGCTTGTTTTGAGAAGTTGCTTTACTCATTTGCAAATTAGCTTCAAAACTAAAGGACATACTAACTTTTTCATTGTAGGATCAAAATTAGAATTTGTTAAAACATGCTTTTAGACCTTTTTTGAAAGCTTAAAATGGATTAGGATCCTTGTTTTGGTACTTAATGAAAAATTTGGATGCTTAGGTGAATGTTTTAATAAATTGTGCTTTCAAAGTTACAACTTAAGACCAAAGGGTCAAAAGAACACCACCTAATCTTTCATTTGGTCCTTAAAATTGAACTCACTTGTCAATTTTATCTTCAATAGTTATTTAAACTTAGAATTTGATTGGCAAAAAGAGGGACATTATGTGTATGCTCTTCCATCCATCCCCTTTATGGAACTTTTGGAATCAAAATAACCATCCTTATTGCAAACATGTGTCCAAGGCATAAAAATAATGTCATCTAAATCATTCCCTAAAAACTCATAATAGTTTGGGTGATCTTTAAAATTACCCTAAATTATTTCTATTAGTCATTTATTTTATTGAATCTTGGCTTACAAGGGGGCTTCATTACCTCCCACATGTTCTTTAGGGAAGATTTGACTCGAGGTTTCATCTCTCAGCATTGACTTCAACCACTCCCACTAGAATTAGAGGTTTGAATGGTTAAACCACCTTCTAAGTGTTGGAGTTGCACATGAGACATATTTTTACTTTAGACATCACACTACATTGAGCAAATGATGGATGTAATGGTTACAAAAAAGGCTATACCTTTTTGCAACAAGCCAAGCACTATAGACACCTAATTACATGCTTTTATTTTGCATCATGATGTGAAAGTCATTGTGTAATTGATCCATATAGACATTCAAAATCTTGTAGATCTTAGATAAATCCCCACTTATCATGAAAGTGTTGTTGGTGCAAGGTGCACCTCAAGGTCCATGTCACAGTATTGTCATTTGAGAGAAGGGGGTGTAAAAACCCTACTATATAATATGCATTTTAATTTTTGGATGAACACTAAAAAACCTCTAAAATGATGTATATTGATGTATTCCAACAATACAAAGCAACCTTGTCAGTTTAGGACCTAGAAGCAATTAATTAGTTAGTTTTGTCCTAGATTAAAGTCTTGTTTAGAGTTAAAAATGGTGTGAACAAAAAATACAAACTAAAACATTGTCTTCATTTTCCTTTGAACAAAGAGGCATTGTGTTGCCCATGTGAATCATCAATTTTTCTTATTCAAAGTTCATCAAAACTTGGATTCATATCATCCATTTTTACACAGTTATGTTGTCCAATTGAGTCTAGACTTTTACCAAACATTATATAAAGTCCATTTATAATCTAAATTTGAAATTGCATCTTCATAAATTCATAGGGTTGATGTGTTAATTGGGTTCACCATTTGCACTAAACTTGAGGGAACTTAGGTTCAATTTCTAATTTGGGTTTAAGGCCATTTAAGAATCATAATCATTATCACCACTTTGTAGACTTAAGTCATTTTATGCTAAATACTTACACTTTGAGTGTATGCACCAAAGATTTTTGTGTTACCATCCTATTTCCATCAAGATCATTTTAATACATACTTTTTGCCTTAGAGATATTATCAAAACTTTGAAGGTATGTATGTCATTTGAGTTAAGAAAGGTAGTGTTACACTATCGAATTTGTGAGGAACCATCTTTGCCTTAGAGCATTTTTGAAACAAACATTTTGTCACATCTTTTGAGTAGTCTAGCATTGTTATGTTGCCCAAAACATTTCAAAAACATTATTTCATAATACCTCTTGCATAGAGTTCAAGTTTGTGCACATGTTTCAGGCTAATTTGAGTATACCTTTGTGAATATTTGTCTATCACAGTTACATCATTCACATTTGTCTAGCCTATTTGTCAAAAGAACCAAGTTTTATACCATTATTTGCGACAAAAAAAACTATCCTTAAAGTGCCTTTTGTTCCATACCTTATACCTATTTGATTGAGTTCATGTCCAAGAGTGAAATGCCTAGTTCTTATTAGAAGTGTTTCAAACCTTTTAGATTAAAATCTCATATATTTCAAAGTCTAGATTTTGATGTCATTTGGCCAAGAGTCCTAACACATGCCTTGTTTGAGCCTAGCTTTTGATGCCACATTTGGCCAAAAGACCTAGCAATGATTTATTTCTTATATTAGACTGATTTGAAACACTTCAACCTTAGAGTTTGGAATTTATATTTTTGATCCATTTACTTAATATTTTTATATAAGATGTGTAATGTTAGATACTTAACATTAGCTTGTTTTATCACAAATCATAGCAACATAAACCTTTCCATCCTTTGGATGAATCTATACCAAGTTTGAATATCATCTTTTTAGACATTATCTTTTTAGAGTTTGTATAGCACCCTTCCTTGTCTATCACAAAAACATTTACTATATATCCCAACATGTATTCCTACACTTTTAGTGGACTTATGTATAATCCAGGGATTAGTAATGTGGTTACACAAGAATAAATGGTGCAAAACCCCTATGTAGGTAATATTTCTTATGAGATAGATCCTTATCCTTTTTATAATAATCAAATAGGGGCACAAAATCAATATCCATTAGATAAATATTTAGTTAATACACCACCATATTCTAAACATGACCAAGAACAGATGGCATAATACTTAGCTATGATACACATAGTTGAAGAACCAACTCTTCAATAATCATACTCTATTAATACACCTTCCACGTATGATCTATTTATATTTGAGCATCATTTATTGGATAAAAAATATGATATTTTGGTTAGATCCATAGAATTAGGGGCTAAGTTTCCGGTGGACTTCCCTCATGAAAGTTTATCAAGGCTAGTAAGAATGCCTCACAACATATTGTATAGTCAACAGGCCTCTTCTATAAATTATTTAACTCTAGTCAAAATGATATATCAAGACCCTAATATGCCTAAAAAAGGAAATAACCTCATGGAAGACCACTTTAACCAAATGTAGATAGTATATCAAACCTACCTGAATCTAGCACATAATTTCAATCAAATAACCATGGTGAGTAAACCCCTTATTGACCTAGTTCCTTAAACATGATTTTTGATAGAGTTAACTAGTCAAGACAATCAAAGTTTAAACCCATTCACACAAAACACTTTGATAGATAACTTGTTGCATATGCCAATTATTGAAGAAGTGTGTTATGCTTCTATGCAGCATAATGAGCAAAACATAGTGAATAATATGAAAACAACATCTAATCCAAATCAAAGGGTACTGATACACAAACAACTAGTCAATAACATATGCCTTTAGTTAATACCATGAGTGGCTCTAAAAACCTAGGAATGGGAGCTTCTACAGCCCAACCTCAAGCAACTACTTCATCAAGTGCACAACCAAAAGGATCAGGTAGTCAACCAACAACTAATGTCATACCTCAACAACAAAATGTGATGAATCTTACTCCTCCTAAAAAAGTGATGAGTAGCATTCCAAAATAATAGGCACAAATGAATATACCAATGTAGTAGAGGCTAAACATATTGCCACCTCAACAAGGGGAAACTAATGTTCCACCTCATTAGGTAATAGTAAATGTACCTTTTTCTTCACATACCAACATGCCAATTCGAAACCAAATGTTGTTTAATCAACAACATATTCATGTTGGTCAGTGATAGGTGCCATATATCCAATATGCATCCACTTCCCAACTAGGATTCATGCAAAAAAGGGGTTCTAGTATTTTTCAAGTACCTACTAGGAAACAATTGCCTTTTGTTTAAAATGTGCCACTCATTTGGAAGCAAGGTCTTGGTTCATAAGTTTCCACTCAACAATAAGGTTTAATTAGTTGGAAACATGTCCCTTTTCAACCATAGTAGACACAATATAATTATATCCCTCCATCCCAACCAAAAAATTCTCAACATCAAAACTTCATAACCAACCCTAACTAGAATATTGCACCACAACACGTATAATTCCAACAATCAAATCATATTCCATGTATGCAAATTCATAGTCCATTTCCAAACCAATCCATCATACCCTAGTCAAAGTGCTTCAATTATGACCACCCAACCATCTACCCAGGCTACTATTCCTGCAAGTTTTTTAGAGAAAGAGTTACAACAAATGAAAGATGCAATCATCACCATCCAAGTGAGGAAATAGATTAAAAAGTTTAATTTGGATGATGTGTGTTCTTATCCTTGCAATATGGATTACTTATAGATTCCATTTCCTCTAGGACATAATCCACCAAAATTTGATAACTCATCCTTGCCTCATAACCAAATACAAGTGCACCAAAAATTGAGACTTATCCTATCTGGTCCAACACCATTACCACCATTTGTTAGAAATCATGGTCCTATACGTAATCTTGATTTTACAATCACAACTTAGAGGTCAAAGGTTACCATCCAAGGCCCAGAGCCATCTTCCACTTTGCCCATTATCCAAACAACTTTTCAACCTCAAAATAAGTCATTTACCACTGACCCATAAAAAAAAATTGATAGTGTGAAACAATTATAAAAGACACAAACCCAGATGTCCATTTAATATTTATTTTGAATGTTGACAATCCACAAGAACATTTTTAATGAGTTCTTAACCCAATCCACTCTTGCTAGTGACATATCCCCTAATAAATTTCAAGCTTTAGTTAGACACCTAGCTCCATCCCACCAAGTCACATTCAACCAAAGCGATATGTCTTCCCTTATCCCACTCCATAATAATCCATTATACATATAAGTTTATATAAAGTGAAATGTGTCCTTATAGATAATGGATCAGGGCTCAACATAGTGTCTCTAAAGCTCATCAAGCTTTTAGGCTACACAATGGTAAATCTACAACTAAAAAATGATAACTATCAAATCCTATGATAATAAGGAGAGAGAATCACAAGGCACCATTAACCTACTAGTTATCATTGGGCCTTTGACCCATGATATACTTTTCTATGTGATTAATCTTGAGTTGTCATATAATATGCTTCTAGGTAGGCCTTAGTTACATGAGATTCATGTAGTCCTGTCAACACTACACCAATGTATCAAGTTCTCCCACTTAGGGATGGAAGTGAATGTTTCAGTATATTTTCACCCATATGAGCATTTTAAACATCTCAAAGCCAAGTTTCAAAGCTACAATTACCAATACGACATGAATCTAAGTTCCAAGAAAGATAAAGGAAAGTCCCTACTTATTGATTCTCTAGAGGACAATGGCATAGATCCTAATACCTTGGATTCCATTTCCCACATGTTTCCCCATGAAGCTTTTAATCATTACACCATTTTGGCTAATGGCCTAGGAGAATATTTAACACATGATACCTTTCATATTGCCAACCTTCCATAGAATCCAAAGTCCTTTGGAAGGCTTAAAGCTACGTCAATTTATCCACAATGGTAACAAAAGAGCAAAGATAAAGGAAATGTCATGTTTGTACCAACATCCAACCTAGAACCTAACCCTCTCGAGGGAGATGAATCATGGTTATACAATGACAACCAAGTTGATTGTTATAAGAGTACAAAGTATCCTATTCCCAATAAGATCACAGAAAATCAAGACTATGAAGGAGGCCTTAGACCTAATAAACAAGGAACACTTGAGCCAATTTCCATGACCAAATACAAAATTCCCTATGGACTTAAACTTAAACCACATGGGGGTGACTCCATATACCTTACTCATGTTCTATTTCCATCAACTAGTGATGAAGATGCTGACAGTGAAGTAGATTCTAATCATATCCTTTTTGATGACCTAGTTGAAACCAACCTATTTAACCCTCATTCCATTTGTACCCTTACCCCAGTCACTCATCACAACCCACTATCATTATATTATCCCTAACAAATATATTGTGACCAACAAGAATCTAGTTTATCAATTGATGAGTTTTAGAGTGATGAGGCATTCTATGATTTTCTAGGCCTTAGGGACAATGTTTCATTGGAAGATCATAAATCAGGGTTCTCAATCACATTGGATCCTGAAGCCTATTTTGCAGAGTGGGGGAACACCCTAAGCCAAAAATAAATAAATAAAACATTAAGGTCCCAAAGTGAAAACCTCTTTGAGGCACTTTTTGACTAGGGAAAATGTAAAGATAAAGGCCAGTCTAGTGGTGAAAACCTATTTTAGGCACCATTAGAAGGGGGTGTTCATTTTTCTTTAAATTTAGACCAGGAGAACACTAATGATGAACTTCTTATGGATCTAAGTTCAATTTTGAGTAAAAACAAGTGTTTGATCAAATTCTTTAATATTTTTTGACTATTTTTGTCACATTGCCCAGATCTCCCATTGGGAGACTCAGATTCATATGCCTAGGAGAAGTTGAAGAGCTAGTCCTAACAGAAGATTCTAATATAGCTCAACAATTCAAGTCTTTGCCTATTATCCTAGAAGATGGTTCAACCATTTTAGTTGAGGATTTAATAGAGGTAAATATTGAGACTCCATTAGACCAAAAATGGATAAAATTAGGTGCATTCCTCACTGAGGAGGAATGTGAAGCCTTTAGAGCTCTATTGATAGAATTTTTAAATATTTTTGCATACACTTATTCTGACATGCTAGGTTTAGACCTCGCCTTGGTTCTCCACCACCTTGTGGTCAACCCTGATGCCAAGCCATTCAAAAAAAAATCACATAAGATGTATCCTCACATTTTTGTATTAATAAAGAAAGAGTTGGAAAAATTCCTAGAAGTAAGATGTATTCGATCCATTGACTACTCAGAGTGGATATCTAATGTTGTAACTATTAGCAAAAAGCTTGAAGGAATTAGAATATGTACTAATTTTTGAGACATAAACAAATCTTGACCTAAGGATAACTTTTTAGTACCTAATATTGACATGATCATCAACTTTACAGTGGGTTATGAGATGCTTTCACTCATGAATGGATTTTTAGGATACAACCAGATCAGAATAACACTAGAAGACCAACATAAGAAAACATTCACCACTCTATGGGGAACATTCTATTATCAAGTTATGTCATTTGGTCTTAAGAATGTAGGGGCCACCTACCAAATATCCATGACTATCATATTTTATGATATGATGGATGATATTGTTGAAGACTATGTCAATGACATACTAGGCAAATCAAAGACCAAGGTCAACCATCAAATAGTATTATGCAAAATATTTGAAAGATTACAAGAGTATAAAGTCAGACTTAATCCAAAGAAATGTTTATTTGGAGTAACATCAGGAAAATTACTTGGCTTCATCATGTCTTTTAGAGGCATTGAAGTCCATCCAGCTAAAGTCCAAACTATAATAGAGATGCCACCACCAACTAATTTGAAGTATCTCCATAGTTTGTAGGGTAAGATTCAGTTAATTTGATGCTTCATATCTTAATTAGTAGAAAATTTTCATCTATTTACACATTTGTTTAATAAGGGAGTTGTATTACATGAGGATAATCGCTGTCAAACAACTTTTCAATAGATAAAAGATTGACTAGCAAATCCACCTATTTTATTACCCCTATGTCAGGAAAACCATTTTTATTATACCTATCAGCAACAAATAATGCCTTAGGGTCACTTCTAGCTTAACATGATGACAATGGAAAAGATCATTCAATATACTACTTAATTCATACATTGGTCATGTATGAACACAACTATATGCCTATTTGAAAATCCTATCTAGCCAGGGTATTCACAGCTTGGAAATGGCGATAATACATGTTGAACAATAATACCATGGTCATTTCAAAAGTAGATCTGCTCAAGTATATACTATCTAAAATAGCTTTATGAGTAAGAATGGCCAAATAGATCATGATCCTAAGTGAATTTGACATCGAATACATCGATCAAAAATCTATTAAGGGAAAATTCTTGCAATTAGCTTGTTGAAGCACCTCTTGCTGATACAGAGCCACTCACATTACAATTTCTTGATGAATCCATAATAACCATCATGGACACACCTCTTGAGGAGGAAAATTGGAAGTTGTATTTTTATGGATCATTTACTGCACATGGATTGGGAGTAGGCCTTTTATTTATTATACCATAGGGGGATCTAATTCCTAAGTCTTTAAGAATTAATTTTCTTTGTATAAACAACATGGCTAAGTATGAATCAATTATTATAGGACTTCAATAGGCAGTACAATGGAACATATCTCATCTCAAGGTTTATGGTGATTCTTAGTTAATCATCAGTCAGGTTACAAACCATTTTCAGACCAAAGATGATAAGTTAGTTCCATATAAATCTATGGCCAACACTCTAAAATAAAAAATTATAGATATCCAATTTAAGCATATACCAAGGGTTAGTAATAGAACTGTAGATGTTATGGCCACTATTGGATCTCTGATTCAACAAATGGACAAAGCTAGAGAGTATCAGTTCCTTGTCAATAATTTATTTGCACTAGATCATGAACCTTTAACCATTTAAATGATTTTTGATATTATTGGTCTTAATTATATGTAGTACTCAGACCTTTATAACTACCTACATGACTAGGTTTTACCACTTGAGCTATCCTAAAAATAAACCAAAGCCTTCATCCACCAAACCACTCATTATACCTTACTTAGATCAACCCTTTACCACCATAGTTTTGATGGAACTCTACTTCATTATTTAACTCTAGTATAATCTACACTAGCATTACAAGAAGTTCACGAAGGTGTATGTGGAGCCCATACTAGTGGGGCCATCCTATGTAAAAATATCTTATGTGCTAGTTATTATTGGCCCACAATAGACGTAGATGCAGTTGCATATGTAAAAAAGTAAAAAAATGTCAATTACATGTTAATTTAATTCATTCCCCAATAAAGACTCTAAAACCAATGTTAACACCATGGCCATTTGCTACATGGGGACTTAACCTCATTGGGAAGATAAATCATACCTCATCTCATGGCCACAAACATATCCTTACCACCATTGAATATTTTACTAAGTGGGATGAAGCTATACCCCTCACTTACATGACTAGAAAGAAAATTTCTAAGTTCATCTTCAATCATCTCATTTGCCATTATGGTATCCCCTCTGACATTATATCATATAATGGAAGATCCTTCAAGAACAAGTATGTTGATAATCTATATGTTGAATATAACATCACACAACATTTTTCTATGGCATATTACCCTCAAGGTAATGGCTAGGCCAAAGCATTGAACAAAACCATTTTCAACATTCTCAAAAATATTGTCAAGGATTTTAGTTACGACTGGCACCTTTTAATATTTTGTGCCCTTTTGGCATACCATACCAATCACCATACCCCCATAGGAGCCACTCTATACTCACTTGTTTATGGTACTGAAGCCATACTTCATATTTGTTGGAAATATTGTCATTGATGTCAAAGGTTTAATATTATTGGTGATAAAGGCCCCATTGCATTTAATGTTATTTATCTTGGCTAATATGAGTTAATATTTATTTAATATTAATGAATATATTTTTGGTTGCATATGAGACAAAATAAGGACCCATGGAGAAGTCGAAGAGTCACAGGATAAAGACAAAAGAAGGATGGGATGCATTTTCCCATGAAGAGTCATCTTGGGGAATACCAAGAGTCACCAAGTGAAGACAAAAGAGTAAAGGGTGAATTTCTCATGAAGGGACACTTTAAGGAATATGAAAAGTCACCAAAGATAAGGACAAAAGTGGGAAAGACGTTTTTGGTCATGAAGGGTCACCACATGACTTTTCAAATGCTTGGATATGAAGGGTCATCCAAGATTGGCACCATTTTCCATGAGAATTGAAAGGTCACAAAGGGGGAAGGCCAAAGGTCATTTGGAAAGCTATAAATAAAGGCTTGAGTAGCCATTTGTAATATGGATGTGAGAGGTTGATTTGATATTGTAATATCTAGCTTAGAAGAGCAATTATGAGAGATGATTTGTATTTGTTATATCTAGCTTAGAAGAGCAAAAGTGAGAGAGAGGAAGGTGATGTTGTATTGATCTATCATTTGTTGAGATAGCAACATTGAGAGATAGGTGTGTGGTATACACAAAGGGGTTGGTGCTCTTGTGGGTTGGTGCTCACGAATTGTTGTTGAGTTGGTGCTTGGCAAAGGGTTTGGTTCTCCTATGGGTTGGTGCTCATGAATTGTTGTTGGGTTGGTGCTCAGCAAAGGGGTTGGTGCTCCTGTGGGTTGTTGCTCATGAATAGGTGCTAGGTTGGTGCTCAGCAAAGGGGTTTGAAGCTCCTGTGAGTTGGTGCTCATGAATTGTAGATGAGGTTTGTACTGGGCAAAGGGGTATGGTGCTCTTGTGGGGTTGTTCTCATGAATATATTTGAGATTTATTCTCCATGGTTTTTCCCACATTGGGTTTCCACATTATATTTGGTGTCTCTCTCTTGTGTGATGTTTATTGTTTAAGTTTAATTACATATCTTTAATGTTTGATTAAGTGGAATTTGATAAAGGGAAAGTTTTATAAGATATATAATATACTGATTTACCCCCCCTCTCAGTATATTCCGTGCTTAACACTATTGAGGTTGAGTTACCTTCACTATGCATATCTTTCAAGCATGTCCTAGATGATCATGACTATTGAGTAGATCACCTTCAAGAGCTAGACCTACTTGATGAAAAATGCATAGATATGCTCAATAATATTCAGGCATATTAGAATTGACTCAAAGGCCATTACAATTGATGCATTAATAATAGAACATTTGAACTTCGTGATCTTGTTCTCAAAGAAAACCAAAAGAATACCATGGCCAAGAAGAAGCATAAAGATAAATTCAAACCAAACTAGGTTGGTCCTTTCATCATTACAATAAACTTTAGATCTAGAGCATACAGTCTTGCCACACTAGACAACCATGAACTTGATGAGTTGATGAACATTATCCACCTCAAGCGATACTATGCTTGAGTGACTTGTCATACTATCTATAAGGACCATTTCAAGTTGTATCATTTTATTAATCTTATTTGTATAATACCTTTTTTATCGACCTATCATCCTACCAACCTATCACTTTCCCTATTGTATGTCTATTTTAAACTACCTTCCCCATAAATTGACTTGATTTCTTCCCTCCCTACCTAGCCATATGATCTTGGTTATATTCTATTTGGTTCCATCATCGCTTTTAGTAAGAGGATTCATATTTAGTTTAGCAGTTGTTTCAAACATTCCAGATAGAGGTAGTATTTTGGATTAGTACAATAGATGTTTAGCAGTTGCATCCTTCATTTCTTGTTTCATTCTCTCTCATTGTCTTGATCCTAATTATAATCGCCTATGGGAAAATTAGTCTCAATGCCCTATGTTGTTGTATCTTAGTTATAACCACCTATGGGAAAACTAGGGGCAACACTTGTATATTTTGCCTTAACCATATCAATTAGTTATTCTCTATGTCATACTATGCCTTTATATCAACTATGCTTATTTTGTTTGACTTGACTGATACACTAGTCAGATTCTTTCATTATAAGGTGAAACTATAGTGACTTGAGGTCCTAATCTAGGACTATGTAGGTAGTGCTTGAAACTTGTTGAGGTCATCTTAGTCACCCTTTGATCTCATCATTTTTTTAGAAACCTAAGCCACACTCTCACCATTTTATGAACAACCTAACTAATGCTCTCATCATTTTATGAGCTTGAACCATTTAGTGTCTCATCATTATCAATCGAGTTGAGATATTCTAAAAAAAATTGTAAAACCGTTAGAAAAAATCAAAAACATTGACCACTTCTTTGCCTTAAAGATTATGGGAACCCTTACTAAGTTACAAGCAAATCACTTGTCACTTAGTTTCCCCATCCTCTTTAGCCTTTTCTTCCATGCACTTGCCATTTTGTAAGACCATTCCTATTCTTCTATTACATTCACTATGTTATTTTCATTAGTTATCATTTTCTTCCCATTTCTTGGGAGAACTACATTTGGCCTAAAGTTTTTATTGGATATTACATCCATATAAATATGTAAGTAGCATCCACTTTTCTAGTGCATATGGAGATAGCTTATCCACCCCCTTTCTTTTCTTCGATTCCCCTATTTTGTTAATTTGTTAAGTTGTCACCTATTTTCTAGGGGCAATGTTCATATGGTTTATATTGAGTTGTTTATTTGTTTGTTTTTATTTATTTGTTTGTTTGTGTGCCTATTTGTTTGATTTTAGCATTATTTCCTTGATTCAGTCTATGTGCATTCATTAGGTGATTCCTTGCCCACATTTACACTTGAATCCATCCATATTCATATGTCTACATTGGCATCATGGTTTCTATCATTAGTGTATTGTTTTCTATTGAGTATTGGATTGCAGGAGTCAATCCCTATCCATATTTTAGTCAAGTCCTCATGATGTTATACCATGATGCCTACTAAAATGTGATGAAACAAACCACAGTTTCAAGAAGTCTATTGAACAATGGTGGCATTGACATCTCTTCAGCACCGACATCTTGATTCAATCCCAATCATATCCTACACATCATAATTAAATAATGATAAAATTTCAACCTTTGTTTCATTCATATGAGCATCTCTCTACTAATAGGTTATCCCAATTCATCTTCATCCTTTATATCATATTATCATCATCATCGACCAAATTAGTCATGTTTTCCATAATCGAGGTCCAATGATTATATCTGCCTATAGGCAAATCATTACACACCATCCCACCTACATTTTTCAAATGATTATAACCACCTTTGGGTAAATCATTGTGTTGTCACCACTTTACTTTTTTCACCCATACAAGGGCATTTTTCTATCTTATTTGTCTATCCTAACAAGGACAACTTCATCTTCTCAATTATTATAATCACCTTTAGGCACATCATTATGTTTTCATGCCATATTGCCACTATCAAAATACAATGTTAATAACTGTCTTTGGAAAAGCCATTATACACCATCTTACTTGCATTCTTAGTGATTTTTATTACTTTTTCAATATCATTGTATTCTCATCCCATCATTTTTCTTTTTTTTGGTCCCCTCATTTCACTTTTTTTTTTTTAGGGACCGTTTACTGACCTACTTGTGCCAACCATTCTCTTGAGGGGGAATCATGTATTTAGTTCATCATCATTGAATTTTTAGGCATACAGGACCAACTATGATTTGAGAATATGTTAATGTGCTTATAGCTTGCAACATCTTTCCAAATAGGGGAAAACTGTAGACACCTAAATCTAGCCACTGATAAACTCCACTAGGATTTTGACCAATTTCTACCAAAAGTGCACAATTTGGCCTAAAAACACTAAAACACATTAAAAGATTTGAAATTGATATATTCAAGTACTAATTTTTTCTAGGGTATCATTAAATAGGGTAATTCAATGTATGAAGTAGTTAATTTTGATCAGATCATGTCGAGTCACAATGCCAATTTTGCACCTGGGTGCCCTAGATTTCTCTTTTTTGTCAAATCTCTTGCATGAGACATGTGCCTTTGTTATTTTTTCATAACATCCTAAATGAGATAACAAATCCAAGGCATTTGAAATTTCATATTAATTCCAATCCAATCAAATTTTAGGCCAATAACAACACATTTGGACCAATTGGAGTAATTTGTGCACAAAGAGCCAAGGTTTGCATCAAAGTGATTAATCATGCTTAAGAGCTAATTAAACCAAATCATGAGACTTATTAATAATTCCATGGAACTTGTTGAATAATTTCTTTTTGGAAATGAATATTGAATATTTGCATCATCAGAGAACATCATTTCTTGGGAAGACACTCCTGGGCCATAAATGCATAAAATATCAAGGTTGACCCCTCCCATGCCTCATTAAGACCCTCCATACCTAGTTAATGCCCCTATATTCCAAATATTAATGGAAATATTTTTAGAATTAATTTCATAGTTGGATTTATTTATGGCCACACATCTCAATCTTAAGATGGACGGTCATGGTTGATCCTCAAACCATTCAAAAAATCTATAAATAGGAGGTCTTACCAATTAAATTATAAGCTCTCATATGCCAAAGTTATAATGTTGAATTGATTCCAAAGCTACCTAAAAATTAGTGTTATAATGCCCAAATATTGAGCCAAGCCAAGCCAAAGCCAAATAAGGTGCCAAGGAGAGATGGAGGTAGCCACACTTCATTGATGCAAACTTCATGAGCACAAACTGAGCAAGCCACTACAACAAGAATTTTAGAGAATCCAAGGAAGGTGAAGGAAGGTCTTTATTTCATGTTTTAGTTGTGTTTTCCATTTTTGTTTTGTTAACTAAGGTACTCTAGTAACTAGGCCTAGAGATGTTATGCTAGTGTGCTTATCTCATTTTGATTTCATTTTTGGACTAAAACGATACTAACCATGCTCTCTTGAGTCAAATTTCTAGTTCACATGTACACTAGATTGTGCTTGCTATTATGGAATACCACTTATCACTTGTTGAGGAGGAGTAAGTCATCACATTTCTCTATTGAGGCATGGCATTAGTTACTAGTGAGCTACCTAATCTTGTTGGTTATGTACTTAAAGAAATGGTTGGTTAAGGATTATAAGTAGCTGATTGAGATTAGGATGTAAAAACTCCTACTCCCTGATTTTGAGAACCACCAAGCATCTCATTATGTGAACTAGAAATTTGACTCAAGAGAGGATGGTTAGTATAGTTTTAGTTCCAAAATGAAATCAAAATAAAATAAACACACTAGCATAACATCTCTAGGCCTAGTTACTAGGGGGAACTTAATTAACAAGACTAGAATGGAAAACACAACTAAAATGCAAAATAAACCTTCTTTAATCTTCTTTTAATGCTCCAAACAACTTGTTGATATGGCTTGTTCGGTTTGTGCTCTTGAAGTCTTCATCAATGAAGTGTGGCTACCTCCATCTCTTCTTGGCACCATGTTTGTCTTTGGATTGGCTTGGCTTGGCTCAATATTTGGGCATTATAATACTAATTAAATGGCTTTTGAAATTCATTTATGCATGATAATTTTGGCTTAAAATAGCTTAAAATTCAATAGGCAAGGCCTCTTATTTATAGATTTTGCAAAATGGTCAGAATGAACCTGAATCATCCATCTCAAGATGAAGATGTGTGGCTAAAAATCCATTCAAATTTTGAGGCAAAAATCAATAAATGCCTTCACAAATATTTTGGATAGAGAGGCAATAAAGAGGCATGGAGGGTTTTAATGAGGCATGGAGTGGTTTAAACTTGATAAATTATGTATTATGACCTAGGGATACCTTCCAAAGAAATGATGTCATTTGATGATGCAGATATTCAATATTAATTTCTAAAAAGAAATATTCAAAAATCTCCATGGAATTCTTAATTAGGCTCATGATTTTAATTACTTAGGATTAAACATGATTAGTCACTTTGGTGCACAAATTAATCAAATTGGTTAAAATGTTTTGTTATTGGCTCAAAATTTGATTGGATTGGAATTAAAAGTCAATGTTAGATGTATTGGATCTATTATCCCATTTAGGATGTTGTCAACACCAAATAACAATGGCATATGTCTTTTTTAAGAGATTTGATAGAAAAGAGCAATCTAGAGCACCTAGGTGCAAAATTGGCATTTTCACTCAAAATGATCTAATCGAAGTTAGCTGGTCCATAAAATGCATATCCCCATTTAGGGATACCCTAGCCAAAATTGGCAATTGAATATATCAATTTCAACTCTTTTAATGTGTTTAGGCCAAATTATGCATTTTGGTTGAAATTAGTGAAATCCCTGATTGATGGTCATGGGTGGCCAGATTTAGGTGTCTACAAGATGATCTTCCAAATTTATAGTCAAGTTACACAAGTACTAGCACAAAATATGTTTTGAGTTTTAGTTCATCGAATTATCTTTATTGTGTAGCTGACTAGATGAAACTTTATTCAGTTCCACCTTTGGTAGCTTAGTTTAAAGGATAAAAATTAAACACAAATGTCTTGTATAATTTTCTAATTCTATGAATATTTGAATCTATGCAAAGTTATTTGGTCTTTCCATTCTTGTATGACTTTAATCTTGGTTAGGTTCACACATACACTCCTTGTGTGTAATGTATCCCAAATAATTTATCTCTTACATGAAAAATGAACATTTATTCATGTTATCATAAAAATATGTTTTTGCAAAATGTGAAACACTAGTTCAACATGGTTTACATGTTCATCCCATGTTTTATAAAGATTAGGATGTCATCAAGATAGATTTTTAAAATGACATAGTTAAAGGGCTTGAGGATGTCTTTCAACATCTCAATGAATGAAATCGCTACATAAGTTAACCTAAAAGGCATAACCAACTATTCAATCAATCCTTCCTTTGTTTTTAAGACTATTTTCCAAATGTCTGGAGTTTCAACATGAATATTATGATACCCAAACATAAGATCAATTTTGGAAAATATTTATACACCATGGATATGGTATAAAAATTCCTTAATATTTAGATGAGGATAATAGTTCTCCACTTTAATCTTGTTAAGATTTTTTTAATTGATTCACAACCTCATGTCCCATCCTTATTTAGTGAAAGCACAATTGAGATTTTGTAAGGAAATGATTTGAGCATGATGTGTCCATTATCCATGATTTCATGGATCTACCACTTGATATATTCATTTTCTAGAAATTATATGTTGTATAAAGAGGTTTAAGGTAGAGGTAGTTAAGGGATCAAATAAATATTATTGTTTAGTGTATAATATGTAGGAACTTATTTAGGTGACTGAAATATATCCTTACATTCATCTAGTTTATGGTTTAATTATTTTGTATTTTTTATTGTTGGACAAAACACACTATGATATGGTGCCATAATGATGTTATAAAATTTACTTCATACCATCAAGAGTATATTTCTTACTAGAACTGACAAGATTCTTGCACCTTTTGGAACTAATGACTAAAAGCTTATGAACTAACTACTATATATGGTATTTTAGATAATGATAATTTATCACAAAAATTCAAGGATTTACTTCATAGATTACATTTAAATGGTAAATATATGGTTGACCATATGTAAAACATCACACACCTCTAATGGTGAGATGTCATAAAGGATTGCATCTTTAAAAAGTTTGATTTTGTACACCAAGTGACACTAATAGGTGATCCATTTCTCAATGCCTACACTAGATGAGACACTAATGTATGGTTATAAATGATGCATCAATTTTAATTTTAATTTTCTAAAATATGCCTTAGGATAAATGAAATTATTCTGACTTTCATTGGAAATGATGAAGTGTATTGGCTCACCATTGATCTACATTTGTTAATGAAACAATATTTTTAATTCATATAATTTATTTTTGGGGGAAGTATAAATATATTTAGTACTAAACTTATCATTGGGTTTATAATATATTATTTAATTACATTTTTTAGTGCTAGATCATTTGTACCCACTTCTTGAGCTATGAAAGTAGAGAGCTCATAGTGTGACACTCTTCATTAGATTGATTATTGAAGTTATGAATTAAGCACCACTTTATAATCTTGGACTACTTGTTCCAATCATTTGAAAATTATTTTCCACTCTATGATATGATGACTCAATCAATATACATACAAATAGAAGGCCTTCAATGTAATTATTCAAATCATAAAATATCCTCATATGGAAAATAATTGATTGGTTTCAGGAAATCACATAGCTTGGTGATCCTCATATTTATTACCCATTTTTGGTGCTATGGTGGTTTTAATTACTTCTCTTTTTCTCATGGATATTTAATTATGAATCAAATCAATTTTAATAGGCCCGTATTTTTTCATAGGTGTTAAATATTTATGTTTCAAATTTGCCTCCACATCATTTTCATCATTATGTCTTATATTGTATGCTAGCACTCAACTCTCCACTTATAGCTCCTATAATTGTTAAACCTCCAAAAAATAATACCATAAAGGTATTTAATGGATTGATTAAGGATGAGGAGGGATTAGGAATAATTGAGTAGAGATGATGAGGGAGTAATTAGGGATGATGAGGGATGGTGAAGGTCAATGAGGGAGTGATTAATGAGGATGAGGGATGTTGAGGGTTAATGAGGGATTAGAGATTATGAGGGATGATTAATCAATGATTAGGGATGATTAAGGATGGTGAGGTTTAATGAGGTATTGATTAGGGATGATGAAGGAGCAATTATAAATGATGAGGAATGGTGAATTTCAATAAGGGAGTGATTAAGGATGATGAGGAATGAAGAGGGAGTTATTAGGGATGGTGAAGTGGTGATTATGGATTATGAGGGAGTGATTAGGAATGATGAGGGATGGTGAGATCCAATGAGGGAGTGATTAGGGATGATGAGGGAGTGATTAAAGATTATGATGGATGGTGAGGGTCAATGAGAGAGTAATTATAAGTGATGAGGGATGAAGAGTGAGTGATTAGGTATTATGAGGGATAGTTAGGGTAAATGAGGGAGTAATTAGGAATGATGAGGGAGTGGTTATAGATTATGAGGACAATGATGTTTAATGAAGGAGTGATTAGGGACAATGAGGAATGAAGAGAGAGTGATTTTTGGTGATGAAGGATGAGTAGGAAGTGATCAAGGATGAGGGAGGGATGATGAATAAGTGAAATTAATATAGAGTGGTTATTTGATGTGTGTAGGTCATCAATGTGACCTATGCTACCCTAATCACACCACCATTGGTCAAGTTCAAAGTGACTGGTCTGTAATATTTAATTTTGATAAACCTGGGACTCCTAAAAATATAAAGAATCAAACTAGAAGGCATAAAAACCTAAAAAATTACTATATGTTTACCAAAAATAGACATCAATTGCAAAATTTATGCCCTAAAATCCCTTTGTTCAATACTTAGACCCTAAAAATTCCTAAGTACTGACCATATTAGATTTTGAAAAATTATTTTCCAAATCATAAGGCATGAAAATATGAGAAAAACTCTATCAGATGCAAAGTGACCATAATCTCTTATATTTACTAATATAAATTTAAATGTAAACTTATACTTAACATTTACAGTAGTAAATATAAGCTTCGGGTCAAGATTAGCTTCATGTGCATCTTCACATGCTTTCATGTGCCTAAAATAGGAATGCAATTGCATTTTTACTATTTTAATAATACAATTGCATGATATATTAACCAAGATTGGATTCATGTACACATTAAAATGTTTTTTTGTGCAAAATAATAGGAACATGATCACGTTATTACATTTACAATAATGTGATTGTGTTATCTATTAACAAAATTGCATTATGGCTCGATAATTGTCAAGCCATAATTTAAATAATGTGATCACATTATGTCAACAACACAATCACATTATTTAATAATTTATTTACGTTATGGGAAATTTCCACATAATTATCCCCCAACTCTATGCACATACCCATAAGCCCATTATGATGCCCCTTTTAGATGAAGGAAATTTTCTTCAAATCACTTGTCTCAAAAAGGAAACGTGAGAGAATTTATGAAATATGTAATCAAGTAATAACATGTGACTAATTTAATTTTATTATAATCCAAAAATATTTAATATTGAATCAAATGAAAAGTTTATATAGTTCATTCCATCATGTAATTTAATAAAGCATTGAAGTAATGTATGAAGCATGATAAGTAACTTGAAAGTCATGTATATGTGTTGTAAGCATTGTATTAATAGATTAATAATTTGAGGCACATAAATAGTGTGTGCATCATATGGTTCACGGTACCATAGATGTATGTAATTAGATACTTAGTAGTGCATGATAGGCATTATGGCACCATAGAAGTAAGTAATAAACATGTAATAAACGTCACAGAATGTCACACAAGAAGGATTAAATGCCACATATAATGGACATATATAATGTCACAAAGAGTTATAAATCATGTATAAATGTCACACGTAAGGCCCAAAGTCTAAATATAATGGACATGTGAATTTCAAACAAACATAGGAGGCTAAGGGTCAACACACAAGGCATGATGATGCCATATAAGTAAGAGGGTGTATGTTGAACATACATAACACCATGGGCAACATAAAATAATAAAAATAATTTAAGTATGTTATGTAAAGAAACAAGAATCTGAAAGAAGCATAAAGAAACTGAATATGACAACTTTTGAGCATATATACCTACGTTCGTGTTTAGAAAATAACATATTCATCATGAGACATGTAAAGTATGAATTAAAAAGGGACATATATTTCCATTATAACTCAACATGGAAAATATTTTTTGGATGAATAAAATATGTAATATTGGTTGTATAGAATAAGGAGATGCCACCAACTAAACATGGTTGTTGAGTAGAAGGCTAGCCCAACATTGAAACCATGAAAAAATATGCCTTAATCTTGAAATTGGAATGATATCTAAGTGTGTTTTCTTTTATGTGATCTTAATTTATATAATAATTCCTTGTGACTATGTTGATGTTCAAAATAGAATTTAAAAATGCAAAAGGATAGGAACTTAAAATAGGGCAGGATGTAGTACGTTATTTTCTGACTAGTGCATTGTTATCATGATTGACTATATGCAATATTTTTTTACTAGGATAGCTTTGTCTATGTATGAATATTTGATGTTTCTATAGTAATGTGTCTTATTGCACACTCAAATACCTTATGAGAAGAATTATGTATTTAAAGTGTAATGACATATGCTTTAGACTAGATAATAAACATAGATGACATATTAAAAAATGTAATCAAGAAATACAAAAGTATGCCTACAGGTACATGTTTTGTTTGTTTTTTAAATAATTTTATTGTTTGGTAATTCTAAACATATATGAATTTTTTTGTATTTTTGTGAAATTTGGAAAATAAATCATGCATAAATTAAAAAGAAATTAAAAAACAAAATAACAATATGTTGGAAAGGAAGAGGGAGAGGGGGAGTATAATAACCCTCAACAAAATGTGAAATCAAATAAAGGTAGGGATTAAGGAGAGTGAGATGCCCTCATAATGAAAATAGAGCCAAAGGCTATAATAAGGAATGGAGTAGATTTAGAAGAATAAGCAATAAAAGTAAGGATAGAAGAAGTTATGTACAATTAGATATTAGGAAAGGAAGCTAATCAAGGTCCTCAACCCAACCATGGATCCAGCCAATGATCTCATCAATAGGATGGTCATATGTGTATCCATCTCATTGATAAGAAGGAGTGATATTTTTTGTATAAGTTTTTAAATCTGAAGAAGAACCACATGTTGTAAAATAACTCTCATAATATAAAGAAGAACTATGTGTTATATAATAACCCTTTGAATCATTACCCATGTATATCTATCTAAACATGTATCCTCATGCATGGGAGTAGATGATGCAATAACTTATACCTTAGTAGGATCCTTTTAAAAATCATGTGATGATGTGTTAGATCAAAACCATCTATTATGTGTCATTATATGCTTAGAGTAGTTATCTTTATCTTTCTATCCAAATCATCATACTCATAAGTGATCATATTATGGTCACAAATATATGGAGAAACTAAAATATCTTCATTCTCATAATTAGTTGATTAAAATAAAATATTCTCATTCTCATAAGTAGGTGCAAAAACTAATTTTTGAAATATGCTTCCTTTAATGTAAACCATGATCTTGAATACCTGTATAAACTAATTCATAATAATATTCTCAATAACTATGAAACCAGCTATTGTGGAATAAGAGTAGGTACCCATAGTTCCATAGGATATTTATATTAAATTCCTAAGATTTTAACCACTTGTTATCATGAATATACTTTAGACATTTTTGAACTATAAAAGAAATTTCTCTGATTTTATGTAACCAAGGTCTCCTTAATAACATATCAAAGACACATGTGCTTGGTAATACTAAGAAAGGATTGGAAAATATGAGAATTCACACTTGTAGATGTAATAATATATGTCTAAGAATATATTCATCAAATGCTTTCAATATACCAACATATGCTCTAATGAATAATTCATTTCTATGAAAATCATCATCAATAATTTTAGAATCATCAAATGTAATAGATGGGCATGAGTCTAACTTTCTTGTAACGATACCAATGATACTATCAAGTGGATGAAAATATGAAGATGAATGAGGATGAGCATTATATGCATAATGTACTTCAAAAAATTTGATGTTAGCTTGTGATTCATGATTTTGAAATGGCTCTTTATACATTTGTATCTTGGCATTATCATTTGCTTATGGCCTAGCCTCTTTATTATGTGTACAAATATCAATAATATTCTCATCAATAATATCTTGAATTTTATGATTAAACTTCATACATCTATTATTAAATTGTCCAATACATCTATGATAATCACAAAATGTATTCCCATCAAAACTTCTAGATTCAGGTGTAGATGAATCTATTTTGAATGGTGGATAAAGTGTAATAACATGACATTCAAATAGTTTTTAAAGTAACACATGAGGATTTGAAGGTATCCTTCATGATTGAATTCTTGGTGGAACTTGTAGTTGAATCTTATATGGTGGTTATGATATAGATTTTACTATAACTTTATCCTCATTTTTCTATCATTAACTTTGCTCTTATAATTAGGATTGCTTTGAAATTTTATTGTTGAAGTAGAAGGAGCATTAAAGTTATACTTGATCTTATTTAAAGTAATCAATTTGACTTAACACTCTTTAACTGTATGGCATAGTTCATAAATTATTTGAACCTATCAAAAATGATAGACTCTTGAAGAGGATTAAGCAAAATTTGAGTAAAAATGTCTTAAATCTCATTATCAACCATTTTATCCATAATTTTGGAAAACATAGTCTTCTATCTTAGAGCATACTCACTAAAAATTTGATTTTGACCTTGTTTGAACTTTTCAATTTGAGCATAGGATAATTTTTCACCAATATTGATAGAAAAATGTGCTAAATAACTAATTTCCCAACATATTTAAAGTTTTAATTGATTGAATAAGAAGATCATATAATCATATAAGAACATAATATTTAAAACTATGTGGTAAGAGATTAATTAACAATATTTGATTATCTGTATAATCTAGACAAGCTAAATGGAAGGCACACAAATACTATTTAGTATCACATTTTCCTTCATAAAGAGGAAAATCATCCACAAATCAATTTGGGAGAGGATATGATGCAGTTTAAGGAGCCAAGGGGCTATGGAATAAGGTACCAGGACTTAAGGATGAGCTAGCATGAGAAATGGTTTGCTCAATAGTAGTTCACTTGTCTTGAAGGAGAAGAAGTGATTGCTTAAGGGAAGCATTGGGTGTAGTAATGGGTGGAATGTAGGTACTATTATTAGGAATAGGCATGGATAATTGATGAAAAGTGAGGGATGTTCCTAGGTCAAGAGATGAATGTGTATAAGTGACTAAGGGTATATAAATAGGCATAGGTTCAATGGTATAAGTAACAACATTGGAAGTAGGGGATTTGATAATGTGAAATAGAAAAACTTGAGAGGGGGAAGATAAATTAGCTTGATACTCAGCTTTATATTAAATAAGTATGTGGATGATGTTATTCACTTTATGTGGGCATTTTAAGAGACCTTGATAAAATTTAGATAATTCTTTCACTTGCTCTTGATATACATCATTAAGATCATTTTTATCAAGGTGTATTTATTCCTCATCGTTACTATTATTATCATTTTTAATTTAAATTTTATTTTCATCATGACTTACCATTACAGTGAAAACCAAAGGGAGCTCTATTTATGAAAAAATAGTACCACTTAATCTATCACTGTACCTTAAAGGTATGCAATATAATTCAAAGTAATAGAATGAATTAATAAAAAGTGAAAGATTTTTTTGTATAGGAGACAACATAATTCAACCCAAAGTCAAAAGAAAGAGCCTCTGTGTCAAAATTTATCCATGGTGTCAAGACAAAAACATATTAGTGTCAGATTACTCCAAGGTTGAAAAAAATTTGAATTGGTATGCTATGGATAATATCCAAGGTTAAAGAATATATTATTTTAGTGTCATTAATTTAAATAAGTAAATTAAAACCTTAGAACAAAAGTCAACAAGCAACAATAAATTTTTGAAATGAAATGCGGGTTCACCAAAATATTTACACTAGAATTAATTAGAATAAATAATTAACACTAATTGGAAATGTAAACTATTGAAATTTAATCTATGAATTTAAATATTATATAATATAATAAATACATAAATCATCAAAATTTACAAAAGTTTTAAATTGATAAGAATATAAATTAGGGTTAGGGTTAGAGAAATGTCCTTATAAGTTGATTTATTTCAAATAGTGATATTAATTATATAAATTTGACTATCTATAATTATCTATAAGAACATGAAAATATAGAGTTAATTTAAAAATATAATATAAACAAGGACAACAAACTAGAACATGGACAAGGTCACAATGTGTTATTATCTAGTACTATGGCTTTGTCTAGATAAATTATGTGTCGAATTCAAAAATTTGACATTGTTTGCCCATGTGTGTATATTATTTGATTCTATGTGGAGTCTCTTTGTATACATGGATGACTTGTAAAATCAAAACCTTTTCATGTACAATTACACAACACAAGATCAAAAGAAAAAAAGGGGGAAAAGTGGGAAAGTGGGATATCACTGAGTTATCCTCATAAAACCCCTTATTGACTGAGTGTTACTACATAGTCCAAGTGGACCTTAGGATAATGTATTTCTCCCTTTAGGGAAGATCATATGGATGAAACTAATAAATTTGATTAGAATGTTTGACACAATGAATGTCCTCAACCTATGATAAAATAATGTTAACTTGGTCAATGACTAAAATATTGTAGCAGAATTGTAATAGGGTTTTTTTCTAAATAAATAGATGCTTTTGAAATTTCTTTTTTAAGAGAGTGCTAGATAAATTAGCCAAGGGTCTCAAATATGACCCTTGATGTTATTTTATAAGCAAATATTTCAAATTTTTTTGACCTATTATTTTACGTGGGAGAGTCATTATGAAGCATGTTGTTTTAAAAAGATAAGTATTAGAGCATTGTGGACAAAGATGCACGACATGACAAGGATGTAACACATCCTTGTATGATAGTGAGCTCCTATATAAAAGGGATAGATGATTCTAAAATCAAAGGGACATTGAAGTACATGCCAAATAGGGATGCATAAGGACAAAATAAGGAAGTATCAGAGATATGCACAATAATTGTGAGACTTTGAAGGCTTCTTTATAGGTTGTATTATATCGCACTCAACCCTTAGCAAACTGCATGTGTTTTTTTTTTTTAAAGTTAACTAGTGATTAGTTGGATTTATGAATCATGTGAATAGATGGACATATTCATATGGTTGATTTCATATGCTAATGCAATTTTATGTTATGCATCATTTGATTTTAGTGCATATATGTATTCTTAATAGAAAAGACTTTTAATGTTTACTTTTAGTTCTATTAGGCAAAATACAGTGGTATTTATGTTTTTTATTTCAGATTTTAAATGAAGTAATGGACTAACTATAGTTTTCTATTTGAGGTTGATGAAGGGCATATCTTACCCTCATTGAGTACCATAGAGGGAGAGCATCATAGGAGATAAGGTAGAAGATAGAAACATCTATAGGCAAAAATAATAAACAACCAAAACATCACACATATGCATAATATAATTACTTGAATGCATGGCTATCTTAATAAGTTTTTTCCTTAGATATTTAGTGTTTTTATTTCATCAATACTTGTCACTGTATGGTATACTTCTATTATTTTAAAGGTTATTACTGAAAACCATCTTGCTTTGAAATTGACTTACCTATTTACAATAAACATTGAGTTGAGTATTGATTGGCAATATGCATTTAATCCTTCTTGATACTGTTGAGAATAATTGTGCATTAAAAATCCTTATGATTTATTATTGTTTCTTGATTATATGTTTCTTACATGATTGATATTTCTTTATCCATGAGAATAAAATAATAAATATGGATGCTTGTTTAGAGTGGGTTATCACATAATCAAGTTTTGCTTAGCGTATAAAGAATCTCTTTAGCGATTGGGGGGGATCGAGGTTCATTCAACCATTAGGGGCACATTGTTTTTATATTTTACACCCATTTGTGACTTTTAATTTATAAATTATTAAAGGTTATGATTATGTTTTAAATTAAAATTATTAAATTAGTTCATATTATTTTTAGTCAAAATTACTTAAGTGTATTCTAGGGTTTATTTATGTTTTCGATGGTTCAAATGGTGGACTACGAGTTGCATTATGGAAAATGGGTTGAAACTATGGACAAACTATGGCATTTTTTGAGTATAATACTACATGTATATTGGGAGAGGAAAAATTTTCATGTGATTGAGGTAAATAGTTGGCATTGGTGGCATTTTGGAGGGGCAAACTAAAAACTTTCAAAAAAATTATGGCATTAAATTTACAAGAAATAATTGAATAGGGATAATAAGGAAAAGAGAGGAAAAGTGAGACATGGCCTTAGTAGGGAGTGAAGGAGAAGAGTGGATGGGGAAAACAAAGGAAATTTTTTACTAATTTTAGCTTGAAAATCTAAGTATTGTTATTTTATTATTTTTTTCATGCAATGGATGTTTATCTATATTATAGTTGGAATAACTTATTGTTATAGCAATTAGAGATAACCATAGCTAAGTTCAAACATGGGAAAATATTAATGTCTAGATCTTGTAGCAATTTTTTTAGGTTTTTTGATTTGTAATCAAATAGTAGGCATCCCTTTGTCATTTGACTATGTGAGGATTTGGAATGAAAATAAAACACATTGTCTTTTTGACTCATATATTTTAATTGAACAATCAAATATTATTTTTATTAATTTATAATGGTGATCCCTAGGGTGAGTCAAAGTTTGGAAAAGAGGTGTCATTTTTAATGTGTAGGTAAAACTATACAAGTCTTATCAAAGTTAATTTTGATAATAAATGTTTTTTTAGGAAAACCTATAGATGGCCAAATAACCACCTACAGGTATACGTAATGGCTTGCTAAATCCACATTTCAATATAATATTTCATATCTTACTTATTGATTGTTAACAACCCCAAATTGATGTGATATTTAGACTTTATGTATTGAATGATGATAAACACATTATGTTATTTTGTTAATAGTCTGCATGGCAATTTATATAAACTAAAATATGTGGTGGTAATGATATACCAAATATTTTTTGTATAACCTATTATCAACCAAATTTGCACCCTTTGGAACATAGTTCAAGCCTTCCAAATTTATAAAATTTGGAATAACATGGAAACAACTCAAGGTTATGGGTAACCTATTGGAGAGGTGAATCTCTAGGTTAAAGGGCTATCTCCCCTTGATGAATCACTTAGGCTCAAATGTTAATCTACCACTTGTTAGGAAAAGGGAGAGAAACCTATTATGATGGGGTGATGCACCAAATATACCTAACCAATACCAACCAATTTCAAATGCACTTCAAACATGAGACTAACTTGAACATGAAACTTCTCAAAATATGCCTCTCTAAATCAATATTTCTCATGAAGGTTGTGAATAATATTTGGGATAAGAGGATGAATCAAGAGGTCATAAAATGACACTAATGAGAAGATAACTCACTCAACCTTTCACACGACACTTATACACTTTAAAAGACCTATAAATAAATTTCAAATTGAATATGAATGTAAGAGAAGGATAAACATGTCAAGGAAGCAAGATATCACTTAGCAAGATCAACTAGTCAAGCATACACATTGAAACTAGTCAAAGGATAAGGTAAAACTAGAATTTTCTCATTTATTGAAGGATTTCAAATGGGTAAGGCTTCACCATACCTAGGTGGAGGATAAAAACTTAGCCTGTCAAGGCTCAATATATATAAATGAGAGAGAAGAGGAGAGAAAACCATAACAGAGAGAGAGCTACACAAATGTCCAAGAGAGTTATAATCAAAAGAGGGGGTATGAAACTATCTCAATGGGTCCTAAATACCATGTGTTACTCCTTTGAAATTGATCTTCTCCTCTAAGTGGCATGAAATTTTGTAGCTTTACTTGACACCTTGCTTCGTTCTTTAAAATTACCCTTTATCTTGACTTGTGAGATGACAAGTGGCTTCATTGATGGTCAGGTCATGTTAAACTAATATCTTTCTATTCTTGAAACATTTCATATTTTTAGGATCTCCTCAAATTGACATCTCAGTGGTAGTCATCAAGTAACTCCTTTGGTGTCTTAAAACCCCTTTGTCTCACTAGGCCAATCTTGTTTACAAGTGTCAAATCTTGAGTTTGTATTCTTAAATGAATTATCTCTCTATTAAAGGAATTTACATATCATATAAAACCTGAAACAACTCATTTTTAGTCATCAAACTCTCCTCAAGACTCCATTTTGCATCAAAATCTCTCATTTGGCCTATTTCCTTATAACCTTGAAAACATCTAAAATTCCTTGTGTATAAGAATTTACATATGTTATTTGGAATATAAGCACATATTTAAGGACCCAGTATGGATTTATAGATACATGCCAAATTTCAAGACCTAACTCCAAGTGGAAGTTTCCTTTTTCTACCATTCTCTCTCCTTAATTAGGCATCCTTGCCTAGAAATTGAGTTTTGGCTCTATGGGCCTCCCACACATGTGAAACTTGAAAAAAAAATGTGTGCTTAATTTTAATTCCTCATGATTATCCATGTCAAATTTTATCTCCTAACACCTTGCACAGACCTTCTAAGTAGTTTGAAATAGTCTTCTTTGACCCTTTTCTATACCAATGTAGCCTGCACATGCCAACTAATTGCATGGTAAGGTACTCAAGGGAGTTATGAATATCATTTATATGATTTTTAGGATTATTAAATTCATCTTGGGTGTTCAAAAACACCATATCCTCAATTGGGTCATTATAGCCCTCTAAGCAGCTCAAAACTAACCTGTAGTCTTAAGGATGATTCATGAAGGACAAAGCCTCTTCCCCTGAACCAATGTTGTAGGATTAAAGTGAGGATACCCCTAAAACACCTCAAAACATAATTTTACACCATGAAAAACTTCATGGGAGATCTAAGTGAAAGTTGGTAGCTTCACAGGTTGGTAGACTACATTATGTAAGGTCAAGAAGAGTTGAGGCCTGTAGGTAGTGTTCTGATGTTTGGTTTTGACTCAAAACACCTTAGGAAAGTCTATAATACTAATAATTACTTTTTAATATGGTTTATATACCATATTTATTCTTTAAAATCTTTGCAAACACCATTATTTGATGCCTAGGGTTTATGAGCCTATCACTACAAGAAATCATCATTCCCTGTGATTACTTCTTTTCTATTTGTTGAAGAGGTTAAAAATTAGTTTATTTATGACTTAAAATTAAATTTTTAAACTTATCCATGATATCACCTAAAATCCATCTCCACTATATGTGTGATCTCATCTTCTCAAGTTTGAAAGGTAGATTGACTACTAGGCACTTTTGTAGGCTTCTTTTAGCCCTCACAACTAAGTTTTCATTTTCATCTCAAAGAACCAAGATGGTTTGAAGATGATCCATATGAATCATGAGTATATAAATTATCCTAATTTCCACCCAAACCATCATTCTCAATCCACATTGTCTCCTTCTTCACAATTTTGCACACAAGCCTGATTATAGATGAAGGTCTAACTTGAGGTTAGATTAGAGGTTAAGAGTAGGTCTTTGATCACATAATTGTCCTCCCTACACTTTTACTATCTCCATGATGTTTTCAAATTTATCTTTATCTTTTAATCTCATCTTTAATCCAAGAATTCATTGCATTACATTGGAAAATGAGATATACAGGTCTACAAACCTGTAGATCTACATTTTTATTGCCCAAAGCTCATTTTCCATATATATTGATTATATAAAATATTGTCATTGATTATATGCTATAATTAAAACTATATCATGGGGATATGATCTTTATAAAACCTTTTACCTGCACATTCATCACCTCTTTTGTGTTATACATAGTTTATGGTCTAAGAATGTAGTTAATTTACCTTGGTGGATTGGTGATGAGAAGATAGTCCTGCTAGAAATATTTTGAAGGTCTATCATATCCTATAATTTATAATTAAACCATTACATATTCATTCACATTATTTTAAAACACAAAATCTCATCTTGATGACCACTTAGAAGCCTATATATGATAGTCCATTTCTCACACAAGCCTGTAGGTCTTATTCTAGGCCTTTTGCTCTCAAGTGATGTTAGGCTCTTGTAGGCTCACAAGGATTTTGGGAATATTCATCATATTTCATAATTTAAATAGTTTTTTAAGTCTCAAATACAAACACTTATAAGGTCTTAAAACACCTGTATTTGCCTACAACCTCAAGGGGACCTACACCAAGAAAGACTAACATGCATACATAGGGTCTGAGACCATTTGAGTGTTGATGATACTTTTGGTGACCTTGTGAATATGAATAAGGTATGTTTATATCTAAAAAACTACACAATAACCACTATAATACATCTTTTATCTCATTTATGAATCAAGACCATGAGATCAAAACTACAACCTATGAACATGAGAGCTTCTTGTTTGACCCATGCATACATGTGATATATGGTGATGAAACATGATTTAGGAGGGTTATTTGGACCTCTAAGGACACTTTTAAATGTTCACCTTGTCTCCATTAATTCAAACATGAAACTATGCTACCCAAAATTGAGACAATGGGGTTTAGCATCCTTTTTTATCACCCTAGATCCTTACAAATTAATCATAAAGCTAATGATCTCAATAATATGACCAATGGCACTAATTGATAGGTCATAGGGGTACCCAACTCTGGTAAAAAAAATTAGACTTTAACTCCACCTGTATGGAGTATTATGATTTCCTGATACTTGTACAAGATTACTGGGGGTTAATATGAATTTTGGAAGATGAAGGGATGTTATGAAACTATTTTCACCTACATATCATCTCAACAACTCTGTGCAATTGCCTTAAACTCCCTTGTTTCACATTGAAACTATTATATTGACCATATTATTACCTTTAATTACATCTCATACCCATATTCATGTTTTACACTTCATTTTTAATCTTTTAAAATCCATTTATATATACCTTTCTTCATATTTTATTTTTAAAATAGCTTTTGAGCCTTATGAAGTGCAAAAAAGATCAACATATATGAAAATGACCTCAAGGAGATGGATTACACCTTGTTAAGACTTATTCAAGTTTGAAATTATCTCTTGACCACTTTATTAAATGTTCCATGTAATAATTACACCTTGATAAGTCTTCACTTGGCCACAATGGAAACCTAGGTTTCTCCAAAAACCTTAAAAAATGTTAAAATACTTTATTATCTCCAAACAAGTTTAACAAGCTTTAAATCAAGTGACCAAGTGAAATAACTAACTTGATATACCTCATACTATCTTGACACTTCATGACATACCCCCAAGACCCACTAGACTAACTTGAAGGCATTAAAGGCTTAAAGAAAAATATTACTTTAAACAATGCTAACAAGGCTTTTTTTTAAAAGACATCTAAGACCTTATAAGGCATGAAAAATACAATGACCAATAATTGGAAGCATGAAAAACAAGTAATTTTCTATAAGGGTTTATCTTTTAATCTTTGGGGTAAAAATTGGTTAAAAAATTGGTGATTCATGGGGGTATTATGCTTTCTATGCTAAAAGACTAGTAGCCTTGTCCTTCCATTGGGAAATGGAGTCACTTGCACTCTACCACAGACCTAATTTGACCTTTACCTTGGCTACAATACTCTAAACAAGATAATAAAAATGACTAACCTCCAATACACACATAAGACACACACCACACTTGTGCTATAAATTACTTAAGGAACACAACAACATAAGCAAGCTACTATGTACAAACTAACCTGCCAAGATTGATCCTCCTAGATCAAAAGGGAAGCTTTTGAGATCATCCTCTTCATATGGTGAATAAGGATGTGAATAAAGTTGCATCTTAGACCTTTACTTTGTTGAACATAGCTAATTCTTGGTTGGCAATCTTCTTGTCAATCCTTCAAGTGAATCATCAACATCAAGCATGTTCCCAATGAATACAAATTCATCTTGATCTTTAAATTTTACCTCATGTTGATTTTCTATGATATGATATCTCTTTAATGTGACCACAGCTATAATTTGAAATTTTGATGACTCTTTAGGATCAAGTTTGTCAATGTGTGCACTTTGATCATCCTTTTCTTGGACATGCTTATTTGAAGGTACAAGTTGGTCATTCAAACTCAAGTAAAAGTTTTCAAGTTCTTCCCAAAAGGTATCCTCCTCTTGGTCACTTGAAAGTATGTCAATTTAGATCCCATTCTTGTCATTATTTTTATGGATAGAAGGCTTATCAAATGTTTTAATTAAAACATAGTCTAGTTGAGTTTTGACCTCTTCAATCTCTATCATCTGCTCATGATGCTCAATAGGGCTAGTAACCAAAGAATCCTCATGAGTACTTGCCTCAAACTCAGTTAAAACTTCACTCATTATTGTCATGTCACCATCATCTCCTTCAAGATGTAACTCATGCTCCATCCTATTATTTTTCTCATCTTTCTCTTCAAGGCGTTCACTACTAGTAAACACTTTAAGCTCTCCCATGAAGTCATGGTACAACTACTTCCATGATTTCTCTTCATCCTACTTGTCAAGTACTATCACCACTTCTTCATGATTTCTTGGAGCTTCAACATCATGAATATCTTTTTGAACACTTCTCTTTGATGATTTCACTCCACTTAACTCCTTCAATTCTTTCTTACCACAATATAAGAGCTCATCATCTTCAATGAAAAGAGGCAATTCCAAGAAAATATTTACCTCTTCCTTGCCTCTTTCTTGGTGTTATATTGTAGCTAAAAAATCATCATCTCCCTTCAAAACCATAGGTTTTTATTGAAAAAAGGAGAAGGTGGGAGGGAAAGATAACTCCTTGGTATGATTTAAACATGACAAAGTATCCTTCCAACTCAAGATTTTGGGTTTAGGCTTATTGAAAGGTTCTTGGAGAGGTTCTTGGCGAGAGGGAAAAGGATTCATTGGCTTGACTTATAAAATCTTCTTTTTCTCTCTTGGTCTTTGGTGGACATAGGAGAAGATTCACTTACAAGATTTGGCATGGTGTAACTGGGAGTCATAGTCCAAGAAGGCTTCCAAGATGGAGTGATCTTAGATTCATAAGGAAGGGTGGGTGTGGCTTTAGGAAGACTTGAAATTAAAGGAGGTAGACTAGGGATAGAAGATGATAGTTGAGCTTGCTTGGGTTGGATATTTTTCCTTTCCCATCTCACTAGCCTACTCTCCATGAATTGAATTATGTCTCTTATCTGCAACCTTTCATTTGTTAGGACATATTGGTTTTATTTTTCAAATACTTCCCAATGTCCTCTTGAAAATTATAATGAGTATTTTAGCTTTTACAAGAGGTTTATAGAAACAAAATGGCCAAGCTCAATTCTCCTATCCGTTTTCCACATTACTAATTCATTCTTTTGCATTTTCATGAGCAACTGAGTATCTTGTTCTTTCCTATCTCTAGATTCTTCCTCAAAATTCAAATCTTGTTGATAGACAAATTTCTCATATTGAATCTCTTCTTGTTGCTTATGGTGTTCCCTCATTCTATGATTCTCTTTCATTTTCTTCTCAAAATCAAGAATCAAATTTCTAACACCTTGCTTAGGTTAACTAGAAAGACAACGACCTTTTCAAGGGTGATTGAAAGTAGCATAGGAGAGGAGGAGAAAAATTATTATTACAAGGCTGATATGTTGTTAAAGGGCTACTTCAAGAGAGGCCATGAACATCATCAATCTGATATGAAGAATATGAAAGTTTGGAAAATGCATTTTCACTAAATGAAAAATGAGAATACATACCAATTTATAATTTTTGAGGCACTTAGACTGCTTATTCTAGTTGTATTTCATTTGGAGTTGCCATTAATGTTTATTAAATACCTCCAAAGGAAGATATGTTGAAGGAAAACATCAACAATCCTTCAACTACTTTGGACGTAGGTCCCACCAAGAATGCCAAAAATGTTATCAACCAAATTTTCACCCTTTAGAAGGTAGTTAAAGCCTTCCAAATTTGGAATAACATGGAAACACCTCAAGGTTTTGGGTGACCTATTAGAGAGGTGAATCTCTGGGTTAAATGGTTAGTTCCCCTTCATGAATCACTTAGTCTCAAACACTAATCTACCACTTGCTAGGAAAAGGGAGAGAAACCTATTCTAATGGGGGTGATGCACCAAATATACCTGACCACTACCAAATATATATAAATTCACTTCAAATATGTGACTAACCTGAACATGATAGCACTCCAAATCTACCTCTTTACATCAATATTTCTCATGAAGGTTTTAAATAATGTTTGGGCTAGGAAGATTATTCAAGAGGTCATGAAATGACACTAATGAGAAGACAAATACTCATCCTTTCACACTCCACATATACATTTCAAAATACCTATAAAGATGTTTCAAAATGAATATGCATGAAATAAAAGGATAAACATGTCAAGGAAGCAAGCTTATCACCTAGCAAGATCGACTAGTAAAGTATACACATTAAAACAAATCAAAGGAAGAGGTAAAACTAGACTTTTCTCATTTATAAAAGGCTTTAAAATGGGTAGGTTTTAACCATACCCAGGTGGAGGATACAAACTTAGCCTATCAAGGCTCAATATATAAAGAAATAAGAGAGAAGAGGAGTGAAGGGTGTAGGAGAGAGAGGGAGAGAGATAAGTGTCCAAGAGAGTTAAAATAAGATATGGGGCATGAAAATATCTCAATAGGTCCTCATTTCCATGTGTTACTCCTCTAAAACTACTCTTCTCCTCCAAGTGATGTGGAAGTTTGCAACTTTGGTTGACACTTGCTTTGTTCTTTAAAACTGCCCTTTGTCTTGGCTTATGAGATGGCAAGTGACTTAATTTATGGTTAGGTCATTTGTAAATTATATATTTATCTCATATTAACACCTTTCATCTTCTTAGGAACTCCTCAAACTGACATCTCAGTGGCAGTCATCAAGTAACTCCTTGGGTGTCTTGAAACCCCTTTGTCTCACTAGGCCAATCTTGTTACAAGTGTCAAATCTTGAGTTTGTATTATATAATGAATTATCTCTCTATTTAATTCATATAAATACCATGTTAGACCTAAAAAAACTAATTTTGAGTCATCAAAATGCATCAAAAACTCTCATTTAGCCTCATTCTTTGTAACCCTAAAAATGTGTAAACCTCCTTGTGTAGAATAATGTACAGATTTTATTTGGAATTTTATCACATATTTTAGGACCCAATATGGTTTTATATCTTCATACCAAATTTTATGACCTAACTCCAAGTGGAAGTACCCTTTTTTGGCCATTCTCTCTTCTTAATTATGCCTCAATTAGGCCTCCTTGCCCAAAAAATGATTTTTAGCTCTACAAGCCTCCCACATATTTAAAACCTCAAAAAAAAAATTATTTGTTTTAAATACTTCCTTATTATCCTCTATGTAAAATTTGAGCTCTTGACACCTTGTATGAACCTCTCAATTAGTTTGAAATAGCCTTATTTGGCCCTTTTCCATACACTTATAGCCTACACATGACAACCAATTGCATGTGAAGGTATTAGGAAAGTTAATAAGTTCATTCATGTCATTTTTAACCTTATCCAATTCATCTCATGTGTTTAAAAACACCATTTACTCAATTAGGTCATTATGGCCCTCTATGCAGCTTAAAACTAACCTACAATCTTAAGGATGATTCATAAAGGATAGAGCCTCTTCCCCTAAACCAATGCCATAATATTTAATTGGTTATACCCCTTCAACACCTCTAAACATAATTTTTCACCATGCAAAACTTCATGGTATATCTAAGTGAAAGTTGGTAGCTTCTTGGGTCGGCAGACTACATTTTGTGAGGTCAAGAAGAGTTGAGGCTTGTAGGTGGTGATATTATGTTTGGCTTTGACTCAAAACACCTTATTAAAGTCTTTAATAATAATAATTAATTTTTCATATGGTGTATCTACCATATTTATTCTTTAGACTCTCTACACACAGCATTAGTTTATGTCTAGTGTTTATGAGCCTATCACTACAAGAAACCTTCACTACCTATGATTACTCCTTTTATCTTTGTTGAAGAGGTTCAATATTAGTTTATTTATGACTTAAAGTAAACTTTTTACACTTATACATGATCTCACCTAAAATACATTTCCACTGTATGTGTGATCTCCTCTTCTCAAGTTTGAAAGCTAGTTTGACTACAAGGCAGTCCTATAAGCTTTTTTTAGCCCTCACAACTAAGTTTTCCTTTTCATCTCAAATAACCAAGATGGTTTGAAGATGATATATATGAATTATGAGTATCTCACTTATTCTAATTTCTACCCAAATCATCATTCTCAGTCCACATAATAATCAATAGCATACATCTTTGGTCTTGTTTAGGAATCAAGACCATGAGATCAAAAATGTAACATGTGACCATGAGAGCTTCTTGTTTGACCAATGCATATATGTGATATATGGAAATGAATAATTATGTATTAGGGTTATCTATACCACTAATGATCCTATAAAATTTTCACCTTATCTCCATGAATTCAAATGTACAACTATGTTGCCCAAAATTGAGATAGTGGGGTTTAGCATCATTTTTTAGCACCCTAACTCCTTAGTGATTGTTCATAAATATAAGGAGATAAATCAAATTATTAATGCCACTAATTGATATTTCATATGGTTCCCCAACTTTGGTCAAAATCTTAGAGTCCAACTCCACCTATATGGCCTATACCATTCACTTGAAAATGGCCTTCATAAGCTTGTAAAGAGAGTGATGGGAGAGAGAAATAGTATTCTACCTTCCTAAGACCTGTGCAAGCTTACTAAGGGTGAATATGAGTTTTTGAAGATGAAGGAATGTTTTGAAACCATTTTCACTTGTAGATGATCTCAAAAATTTTGTGCAAGTACCTTAAACTCCCTTCTTTGGCATTAAAACTATCATAATAACCATCTTCTAACCTACCCTAACATATCTGACCCATATGCATGTTTTAAAATTTATTTATGAGATTTTAATATCCATTTTTATTTACCTCTCTTCATATTTTATTTTGAAAATAGATTTAGATCTTTATGAAGTGCACAAAATATCAACATATATAAAAATGACCTCATGGAGATGGAGTACACCTTGTTAATACTTATTCAAGTTTTAAATTACCTATTGACCACTTGATTAAATGTTCCATGCAATAATGACACCTTGATAAATCTTAGTTTGGCCAAAATGGAAACCTAGGTTTCTCCAAAAACCTTTAAAAATGCTAAAATACCTTAATATCTCTAAACAAGTTTAGTAAGCTTTAAATCAAGTGACCAAGTGAAAGAATTAATTTGATAGACCTCATACCATCATGACACTTCATGACATACCCCCCATCATGACACTTCATGACATACCCCTAGGACCCACTATACTGACTTGAAGGCATTTAATGCTTGAATAAATATATTACCTTAAACAATGCTAACAAGGCATTTTTTTAAAGACATATAAGACCTCATAAGGCATGAAAGAGAAAATGACCAATTATTGGAAGCATGACAAGTAAGTAATTTTTTGTAGGGGTTGACCTTTTAACCTTGGGGGTTAAAATTGATCAAGATAACCCACATTAAATGTGGTAATTATATACTAATTTTGGCTATATAATAACCCCTATATTAATATAAATATATCAGTTCTTATCATGTTGGAAAAATTAGGTTTGTGCATACCTGAAGATGGCTAAATGACCACCTATAGGCATTAATATAGGCTTGTTAATATTATAATTTGTTTGTAATAATAGCTTGCATATGACATTATTGAAACCATAATATATAGTGTTATTTATAGCCTATACATTATTTATGTAACTACTAGATGTTGTGATGTGTATAGTTAATATAATTTGATAAATCAGGGTTGCTTTCTAAACATGACAAGTTATAATAAGTCTTTTTGAAGATTATTTAATAGTATATGGAAAACATTGAAGAATAATTTATCATGGACTGTTTATGGTTATAATTTGAGATATGTGGCATACCCCATTTTAAGCATGATTTATCAAAATTTATTTCTTAATTAAACTATGAAAAGAACAATAGGTACTCAAACTGATTTGAGCCAGAAGAGGAAATAAATTGTTTGGTCCTTATTTTCGGAGAGCATGTTATTTTAATATTTGAATAATTTATTGTAAACTTGTGTTATGTATAATATACCATAGTATGAAATACATATCGAAATGACTTATGTTTCAAAGGGTTAAAAAATGGTACAATCATGTATAGTAATTAAATTATACCATGCAATAAGACATTATAAACTGTATTATCATTAGGTGTGAAGTGATCTAGTTTGAATAGTTTTTTTTATTATGTGAACCTAAAAACATATGAATGATGAGCAGCTAGGTATGGAAATAAGACATTTATTATGTCACTATATGTTGTCTTGATACATGAGGCATAGTGAACTTGTACTATTGAATAGTCTGACAATTTCTTTGAGTTCATTTGTCTATAATTTTATACAAGATTTTTCATTGGTATTGTGTCTTTCAATTTAAAATTATTATTCTTTAGTGAACTTTGTTGAAATATCCTAGTAACTACATTATTATTATCTATTTTTTAGACTGTTTTAGAATTTTAAATTGAGTTGATCTATGTTGTCATGTGAGAGAGTATAACAGTTAGAACTTACTACATATGATATTTATGTGTGTTGATTTTATGATGATTATATTATACATGTTAGATCCAAAATGATTCTAGGTGAAATGTTGGAGTGTGTAAAATAGTTTACCATTTATGTTTATTATTATATCCCCTGTGTAATGAGCATCTATGTAGTAGCTCATTAATATATGAATAGAATGAACTATCCTAATTTTTAAGTCAACTATGATACACTCCTAGAGGGATTTTTTGGGATGGAAGTATATGAGTAATGACTTAATTTTTTATTTTATGTATCCTTTCAGGTGAAGGATTCATTTATTGGATTAGGTAAGAGAAGACCAATCTAAACTATCTGGTGTGATTGTATTATGATTTATACTAATTTTGATTTATGTGTTTTATTCAAGGCAAACTTTATCATGGTATTTTGTTGAATTAGGACACTAAAGTGTTATGGTAAATTTTGTATGTGATTTTTTGTGGGATTTATGTCTTTCATACGAAATTAATTATACTCTTAGATTTTTTATTTGAAGAACCTCATAAAGTATGCTATTATTGTTTGTCTATTTAAACTATTTTAGAATGAATTTATATGGATAGATACTTTTTCTATGGTTTATCCACAAGTCATCCTCCACATTAAAGGATGATGAGCGTTGATAGGTAGGAAGCCTTCACATAAATAAATCATCATTGATTAACATGAAGGATAATAATTTGGTTTAGTAGAGTATCGGTGTGTGTGGATTTTTAATCAACTTTGTGGGAAGTCTAAAAAATATAATGAAAAACTTTGGTCAAAGTAGTGTTATAGTTTTATACATTGTATGTCCACTATACTTTATATTTTACATGTGTGTATGATGTCATAATAGATAAAGGACATAATCTATGCTATGTATGATTGTTGCATGTAATAGTCACTATACTGCATAGTGTTATGGTTGATTTATTAATGTCTACATTATTATTATCTACCCCTTCATGAAGGGAAGAGACACTCCCAGTGGGGAGGTTTGTGAGGGACCATCAGTCTATCATTGGAATAAAAGTGCCCAGATAATTTTCTTCCTCTCTACAGTTGATCAACCATTCTAGATGTATAATCAAAACTATTGTATTGATTTATGAGTTGTCTTATGAAACTCTAATGTATTTATATAGCTTGAAATTATTCTATTATCTAATATATTTAGTAGAGGTTGTGGAAAATTATACATTTATGATCTATTTTGATTACTTAAAATATTGTATATTTTAAGTATAGTTGTTTGGTATGAATTTATTGAAAGGTTGTACCTTTTATTTTCTATACATGACATATTGTATAATATTATAATATCTACACTATTGGGACTCTATTTTGGGGATAAAATGAAAAATTATTAATTTTTTTTTATAAAGTAAGGGGCCAAACCCTTTACAGAGCAAAAAAGATAAGAAGGCAATCAAACAAAATAAGCCTTCTGAGAAGAGATGACACTAGCAGAGTACCAATAGACACAGAAAAAAATAAACAATAAACATAAAGATGAGAGTCATAGAGGTCTCTCCTTACATAGCCATTGATTTGAGAAGATCATTCATTTTCTTAGTATTCTCTGCATTGATAGTAGGCCCAGTATTACCCTCTTCTTTTAGCATAGACATGTTCAGGAGAATTGTATCCTAGAGCCCATTGGTGAAGTTCTACTCCAGCTTCTAAATACGATCCTTCAGGGCATCAATTTTAGGTTTCCAACCAATCTCATTCTCTATTTCCTTACCAGCTTCCTTGACATACATTTTCCCCTTTTTGTTAGTAGTATCCATAATGTCAGCACCCTCCTCCTCAATAACCTCAAATTCCCTAGTCTCCTGATTCCCTTCAGTGTCCTCAGAAATTTCTTGGATTTCCAATTCCTTAGACTCTTCTTCCTGGGTTGATTCCTCTGAAGCACTCTCCAAAAAATCAATAAGTCTAGCTTTAGGGGTAGGTTTACCAGCAATCCACCCTGACCTTCAGACTCCAGATGAGGAGCCCTCCTTATTAACCTTAGAAGACTTATAAGATTTACCACCTTGATCCCCCGTGCCCCTACCAAGATTTTTGTGGGTCATCTCAGTGGTCCCCCCAATATTCTCTTCCTCCGCATCAACCTTCCTCTTCTTGCCTTTCTTGCTCACAAAGGAGCCCGGGGTGGCAGCAGGGGTCTCGTCTGGGGTGGAGAAAGATGCATCTTTAGTTTTGGTAGGAGCAAGGGAAAAATAGCACTCATCGATGGCATCACCAGTTAATGGATTGGAAGGAATATCTCCACTATCAATTTTGATAGTCTTGAATGGTTTCAGGGCTCTGTGAAAATTATACAAATAGAAAATGAGGCCTTGGTATAGGGGAATAGGGTTCACATCTAGATTTTTAGATATTTTTGCTCTCACCCTAAGGACAGAATGTTCTAAAGAGGAGAGCAGATAAAAAGGAAAACTAATTAGAGCATTGCACCTGAAGTGATTTAAAAGAGGGAGATGGTAATTATAGAACCTGGTAAATCATCCTTCAAGCATGAAGTACTTCATGAAAATGAATCACACTCCATCCCATGGCTCAGGTAGTTTATCATGCTCGAATCCTCCTTGATAAGGGATGAGTTCTTCACCTTCTCCCAAGAATATTTTATGGCTTACAAGATCCATAATTTTTGTTTTCTTTTGAAGCTTTATCCCCTGCATGGTCATTCCTATAGCCATAGCAATCACCTTTTTAGAGATCTCAAAACTAATTCTACCGATAGTGACACACCTATTTAACCAGGACCTCAAAAATTGCTCGAACAAGTTTTCATCAAACCCATTAAGCCTTTCCAAATATGGGTTGATTCCCCCTTCTTTACAGTAATGCCAAACTAGTGGATTATCTTTGAATTCACAACAGGAGACTAGTTCTATTTGAATTCGGTCTCCTCCCATTTTGGATTTGTAGACCCAACTCATGGAGTTCCTAAATTCAACTTTCATCTTTGAAGTGGCTACAAACCCTTACTCCCACTTGTGCATTATGAAAATGTAATGGATCATTATTTGAAATACCATACCGAGATGACATTGGTTGCTCCCATGCTTGGAAATCATATCCCATCGATGTTCATAATGAGACCCATGTGCCTTAACCTCTTGATACAATAAATCATGAATGATTATCAAGAGAGTACAATAATTAATAAGTTTCAAGATCCACGATGGCCCCCTCCAAATAGACCTCCTCTAAGAGCTATCCTTCTCATAAGTTTAACTCATCCTTGACAAGTCATCTCCTTTTGAATAATATACCTAATGTTTAAAGGAATATAGACAACTTGGTGCCACACTCGCCAATTTGAAAATTGCTGACCAAGATTGGCACAGGTATCAGCAACATTGTTTCCCTCTTTATAAATATGGGAAATCTCCACTTTAGAGAACTTTTACAAAAGCAAATGGATATCCCTAATGATATCTTTTAGCTTAATTCCCACATTTGATGCTTTATTAATAGCATCTATGACCATTTTAGAGTCTCCTTGTATACTCAAGTTCCTTATTCCTAAGGATATAGCCAACTTTAACCCCCATAAGAGAGCCATTGCTTTAGCATAGTTATTTTTCTAGAATCCTATTCCACTAGCATAAGCAGCGATCATCCATCCTTTATCATTTCTTATAATTCCTCCTCCACTAGCTTTACCATCAGACTTGGATGCCCCATCAAAGTTGAGTTTCATCTAGTTAGGCTTTTGGGGAATCCATTTAGTATTTAGTCTCTATGGAATTTTGGAGTTGTTATAATCATGGATCTGGTTTAAAACCTTCCATTTAGCTATAATTTGATTTTCAACTTGAGATAGGGGTTTCTCTGTAGAATGAATATGGGTAGTGGTGACACTTTCCATAAGAGTCTTAACAAAAGAATGAAACACCTGAGATGTATTTGTAGTAGTGTCCCTAAAAATTTTGTGGTTGCGCTCTTTCCATAAACTCCAACTCAAACAGGGTAGAGTTTGATTCCATAATTCCATAAGCCAAGGATGTGTAAAGGTTGGATTCCAACTAAGGATTACTTATTTAAGGTTAGAATTACAGACCTATTCAATACCAAAGTTGTTTAGAATTATGCCCCATAATTCTCGAGAAAAATCACTGTGAATGAAGAGGTGTGAAATTGTTTCCTCTTTTGAACCACACAAACAACATATGTTGACCAGGGTAAACCCTCTATTTTGAAGTTTGTCCTATGTTAAGATTTTGTTATAAGCAACAGCCCACTAAAACATATTAATTTTTGGAATAAGTTTATAATTCTAAACCTTTTTCCATACATCCTTATTCTGAGCCTCAAAAATTAGTAAATGATAAGCAGACTTGATAGAAAATGATCCATTCTTATCTGGCTACCAGTACTATTCATATTCATGGGGGAGGAGAGGGAATCTAGTCCCCTACATCCACTACTAAATCTCCCAAACTCTAGGGAAAAGCTTAGGCCAGTGATCATAGCATTCTAATAGATTTTTCTAGCTCCTCATACCATTGTTATTATCCATGTAATCACTGACTCTATCTCCAAAAAATTGAGTAGCCAAGTCAGCAATCTCTCCATAGTTTCCTTGTGTGATGAGAGCCTTGTCCTTTAACCAGATATCATCCCAGAATTTAATATGCCAGCCATTTCCTAGTTTCCATCTAATTCTTTGCTTAAGAAGGCTTCTGCTTTTTAGCATTTTATTCCATATCACAAATCCCTGGGGTAACCCCATCTATTGAAGAAAGTTAGAACTATCAGTGTTATGCATATATTTGGAATACATTATTTCCCCCCAATCATTATTTTTATGGATCAGGTTCCATTTAATTTTTGAGAGAAGGGCTTTGTTCATGTTCTCGATAGACCTAATATTGAGGCCACCATGTGATTTTGGAAGACACACTTTTTTCCATCCGACTAAAGACATTCTCTATTTATCTTCTAGCCCCATCCATAAAAAATTTCTTTGAATTTGTTCTAGTTTGTCAACAAAATACGCAAGAATTTTAAAGAGAGTCAGGAAGTATGTAGGAATCCCTTGCAGGGAGGCCCGAAGAAGTTGAAATTTACTAGCACTATTGAGGAGTTTCCCTTTCCAACCAAGAAGTTTCCTTTGAGTTCTTTCCAAAATTCCATTCCAAAAACTAGGAGATACCTCTTTGACCGTGAGGGGGAGACCCAGGTAGGTAGCTAGTAGAACATCTTCAGCACATTCCAATATATCAATGATTATTTTTCTAAGGTCATTAGGAGTATTGAAGAAATACACATTGCTTTTTCAAGGATTTATAATTTGCCTAGACTCTATGGCATAATTATTTAAAATATTCTTCCATCTTCTAGCTTTAATCACTGAGGAGATGCCAAAAAAGATGGTATCATCCACAAACTGTTGCACTTCCACAAGATAAAAGGAGGAGGCAGGTTTGATGCCCGCTAGATTTTTTGAGGCTATATCTACTTGTATGTATCTTGATAGTGCCTCTACCATTATGATGAATAAGTACAGGGAGAGAGGATCCCCCTGGAAGATTCCTCTCAAAGATGAGAAAAACCCTCTAAGTATGCCATTAACCAAAACCAAAAATTTTGCAGAAGAGATAGCGTTCCATATCAAGCGAGATTTTTTATCATTAAACCCAAATTTTTTGACGACTTGGAACAGAAAAGTCCATGAGACCCTATCATATTCTTTAGAAATATCTAGCTTAAGAGCCATACCAGGGATTCTACTCTTGTCCATGGAGTGAATAGTCTCATGTGTGGTGATCACAGCATCAAGAATCTGCCTGCTCAAGATGAAGCCTTTTTGTGTAGGGGAAATAATTTTGTCTAAAAAAGGTTAAATCCTCATAACTATCACTTTAGTGCATAGATTATTAGCAGTGTTGCATAGACTAATGGGTCTGAAATCTATAAGGTGTGTGGGTTGTGACTTTTTAGGAACAAGTACTATGAAAGTATTATTAGCTTATTTCAAAAGTTTACCTAATTTGAAAAAGTCACGAATAGTAGTAGTAAGATTTGATCCTACTATCTCCCAATATTCTTGAAATAATATAGGAGGGAAGCCATCAAGACCCGAATCTTTGAATGCACCCATGGAAAATAAAATAACATGGACTTCCTCCTCTAATATAGGCTTTAACATCTATTATTAATTGTTATATCAGTGGACTATTACATATTTTTCAAATGTTAAAGTCAATTATTTTTAGCTTTCAAATAATAGTTGATAAATTAAATAATGTAGATATTATAAGACTATAAAAAAAATCTGAATTTTAAATAAAAATGAAGTTTTAGCCTTGAAACCTAATGGGGTTATAACATTTGGTAACAGAGTGTAGGTTCAAATGCTCAGACATAATGATTCCACTAGCACTCAAAAAATAAAATTCTGGTTTAAAATTAGGAAGAGTATGTTTCATGCATAAGGTAACATGGATGGAAATCCATCTAACCAAGACTAAATAAGGAAGTTATTCTATTAATTTTATGGAATAAAGACCCTTGTATAAAAAAAGGGACAAAAATATAGACTGCATTCTCAATATATCAGGAATCATGATTGAGTGAAAGCATTGTGGTGATATGGAAAAGGTTTAACATATCAAAGAATCAAAAGCATTGTGGGAATTTAAATTTCCATTACTAAGAATCAAAGAATCCTTATGAGTTGGTCACATAGATTCTCATTAAGCTGAAATGCCAATAATAATATTTTTAGGAGAGTTGTGTAAAGCATAGGTTTCAATAATTAAGTAACTTAATGCATCCTAAATATGTAAATCATGACTTGTAATGTGGATACGGAATTATTATATCATATTTGTTCTAAGTCCAGTAAGTGAAGGATAGAATTGGCAAGGATCAATTATAGAAACAAAGGAATTGCTATCAAAATATTGATGATCAAAGCTGTATAAACTTGAAAAACATATAAAATCGAATGACTCATAAGGTTGTAATCATATTCATATGTTATTTAAAGTACATTTGTAAAATTATAAGTTGAGGAGGAATCAATATATGTTTAAATCTATAGAATAATCTATGTCAGTTTCATACTTCAATTGGACTTAACATAGGATGCCATTTTTGGTAATGCAATAGATTGCCTTAAAGAGGCACACATTATCACATTGTATGTCACCTAGAGATGGCACATGAGTACTTTGGAATGATCCCCAGTAGAATGTCACTTTACCATACCTAGTTATGTGAATAATATAGTGGGTCTTGATTGTATTACCAGTAAGAGTATATCACAAGGATGAGTTATTTCCTTGGTGGAAATTTCAATCAACAGTTTAGGAAGTCTTGATGGGTGAATGAAGTAGGCCTACATCAAGGACAATAAACCTTTAAATGGGGAGAATGTAATGCAAATCATGGGATATCAAGTGACTTCAATTGTCAATTGACATATGATTTCCTAATAATACCAAGATCCCTATTAGTGAGATGATAAGGAGCTCACCTGTAGATACATTATGTATACATGATCATTGATAATCTTACTTGAATCTAGACTAAGATATTATTCATGACCCATTAAGACATGATTCAGGTATGGATAATGTAACTATGCAAATATGATGGTTAAAATTACATGATGGTGCTAATTACAAGGGTAAGTGGGTTTATGTAGATGATAAGTCTAATTTAGCAATGCTTAAATTTTTTCCCTATACCATAATTGAATTATAAATGTATTAGGTGTTATATTAACCTCACTTCATGACCTTGTGAATTTTTAGGTAAGCTAATAACATTGGTTTAAATTAAATGATATAGTATGCTTATGGTTTCAAGTTTTAACTATTAAAATAGAAGAATTTCATGGGTGCAATAAGTGTATAAGAATAGGTCATTGCCAACAAAGGCACAAAGACTATGCCAAGCATTTTCACATCATGTGTGATCCTATCTATGACCTTTAAATTGTCTTAAACCTTATCTGATCAAATTTTTGTGTCTTGAATACCATTAAACCCTTTTCTTTAGTATTGGCATGTCTTAATGGATTTTAATCATTATTGGGTTGGTTGAACCACCTTTGGCTTGATGTCTTTAATGCATAAGGATGAATTAGACCAATGTCTAGATTACCTAATGTTTGAATTACATACTTTTCCATTAATTTCCCTTACCTTGAGCCAAGTGTAAGGAGGTGGGTTGTCTTAGAAGCAACCATAGGATTCTACAAGAGCCACCATGTACCATTATGGACTAGAAAAAGAAAATCCATTTATGAAGGCATGGGATAGAAAGTATAGTGGTTGGTCGATCCAAGGAAATAAAAAAAACTTGTCACATTATGATTGGGTTGTGAGGAGGAGAAAATTCCTATTTGAGGATGAAAAATCTCTTAGAAATGGAATTTTTATCCATTTTAGTAAGAGGGAGAAAGGATTCAAGAAAGGGCCTGGAGAAGGAGCGCCTTGACTAATAGGAAGCTATAGAAAAGGTCCCAAGAAGGACCTAGATCGATTGGTAGGCTTCCTTTTTAAATTAACTAATATGTTTTTTTACTTCATAAAGTTTATATGATTCTTGATTGAATTAATATGTTTGAGAGGAGCAAGGTCACATGGCTTACTTATTTTTTTTACTTGTTTTCCCATGGTTGTGCTTTGGTCAATCCATAGTTTTCCTAACCTTATATGGGAACTCAGAATTGAGACATTCCTCCATGGTATATGGTACTATTAGAACCTTTACTTACCCTAGACTAGGAAGATTCCTTATTGTATGATATTGTATGGTGCACTGAGGTTTTTATTCCTCATGATGAAATATAGTTTGGGCCCTCTCACATTGGATGTGGTGCTAAAATTCGCAAACCTTCTCATGACTAACATCATGAACCTTAAGTTGTTGGTTGAATGTTTGTGTGCTTTGATCCTCATGTTTTCTCTTATTATGTTATGCTTGTTGGAAATGGATTTGAGGTTGGTAGCCTCTTTTGACTATGAGATGTTTGGATTTTTACCTTGAGTGAATCCATATCCTTGACCCCAAGACATCTAGATTGCCTTCTTCCCTTATTTTCCTTTCCATGTGATGTGAACATGCTCAGAGCTAGGATTCTTGAGCTCAGGGTTGCCTAGAGTAGTCACTTGATGATGGTAAAAGGTTGAGAGGTAAACCCTCCTTTTGTTGTTAGAGTTACACTTGGAGAAAAGAGGAGCTCATCTACAACTATTGATTATTCTACTATTTTTCTTAATATATCCAATTTTAAGCCAACTTATGTTTATGAATGGAAAGGATATAGTATGGGCCAAGATATGATCCACAAGCATTATGTATTTTACCTATTGAATGTTTTATTTATTAATATTAATATCTATAGTTAGTATACTTACTTAAATCTAAACATAGATCTCCTTGTGATAAGTTCATCATCAAAAATGTAATTATAGTGGATGTTTGTGTATTCATGTCTGAGGATCCTTAAATAATGTAAATATATTCAATTGAATGTCCTGATTGGGTACTTTGTAAACTACATCTTAAATTACTTGTAATAGCTCTAGTCATATATGCCTTAAATGTGAATAGAACATCAATGTAAGAAGGAAAGTGAATTAGAATACCTGTGTCATTAATAATAGAGATAGCATTGTGTTTTTGTTGCATGAATTATGTTATGGTTGATCCTTTTTTAATTCAGCATAACCTACGTGAAATACGATCATAAGAAACTCTTTTAGCTATTTTTATTGTAAACAAATATAGGTTTTTACTATAGATCTTCCTAGAAGGAATATTTCAAAAGAGGAGAAACTCTTAATCATGTATGTCTCTTTCAATAGAATGTCAGTGTTCTTTACTTATCTTAAACCTTATGACATCAAACTATTGAATATGCAATATGTCTCTTTATGTAATCTATTATGATTTAACTTGATGGACTAAGCCTACCCATATATGATTAAACTCAAATAAATAGATAAATGATTATCATTGGAAATGAAATAAAGACTTGACCGGTTAATATGTTATCGATTATATCCTTAGGATGGATATAATCTTATAATGATCTTTTAAAGGACCTATTGTGTAATTATAATGCCTTTTCTCCTCATGTTAAATAATTATAGAGGAAGTGTGATTATTTTTGCCCTCATGCTTTAAGTCATGAGAAATGCGAAGATAAATTCTTTGAATGTTAAGTAATCTAATGATGTTGTTTTGCTTGATCTAGGAACACTTATTCTATCTTGATTTTTTCATAAACCAATTAGAGTAGTTTTATAGTCTCATTTTATTGATTTAAATGTTGTCGTAGGTTAGTTTTTTACCAAGTCTCTATCACCTTGTGCTTTAGTCACTTAATAGATATATCCTCCCTCTGAAATCAAACTTATGCATCCTAAAAACTTTGGTTTACCTTGATAGTGTGACTAATTTCTTAGTTGGCCTTAGATGTATTCTGTGCATTAGTTTAAGAATTTTATTCCAACCTTGCCAAATTATTTTGATCAAGTTTTTGGCTTAATCAATTTTTATTTACCTTAGTCACCTTTTGATTATTCACAGACTTTAACTTAGTCAAATTTTGCTTTATCCTTAGCCAATTTTAGATTTCTAGAAGTTGGTCAAATGATGCCATGTGACATCATTTTGGTGACTTAGAGAATTAGCAAGGCAATTATTCCCTTAATGCCTTTAGGGTCCCAAGAAGCTGTCAAGTGGCATCATTTAAGAGTTTAGAACCTTGGAAGGATTAAACTATTAAGGTCTAATCTGCTAATTCACTTGAGGTTCCAAGGACCTGAGAAGATTCCAAGTGGCAGTACCCCAAATTTTAAAACCCCAAAAGGATTAATCCCCTTATACTTCTAAGGTCCTAGGGCATCGAGAAGTTGTCAAGTGGTAGTGACCTAGAGATGGAAAGCTCGAGCAACTTATCGATTGGATTTAGGTTTGGAGACCTATAATTATGATAAGAGACACAACTTATATCCTTGATGAGATAGGCATGGAGTAAACATGAAGCAACCACATGGCACCTGACTATGTCAATAATGGATTAGACTCAATTTGATGGTCATCTTAATGTTTTGATGTAGCAATTTTGGGTGTCGACTAGTGAGTGAATTCCTTCACATTCATGGTTGAACCTGAGGGTTCTTTGATAACATGACCAGTGGCATATGATTGGTAAATATTTGTCAATATTTGATGATAAATTTATGTGTGTTTGTGTGTGTACATATGTTTGTTGGTTTTGTGAATTTGGTTGCTCGTGAGATGGTTGTAATCATGTCTATTTTTTAGGGGGAAATGGGCATGACATTATGAGGTAATAAGTCCCTTGGTGATGAGATTTTTGAGTTGTATTTATTACCATACATATAAAAAAAACCCTTATTATGTATTGTGATTATATTAGCTGATAATTTATCAGTGATGAGCTATCAAAATGGTCTATTTTGAGTACTTAATATCTTTATTTGAGTCTTCTATTGCCAAACTTTCTAAATATAAAATTTATGTTTTGTACACCTTTCCTATAAAAGCATTAAATGAAGATGATGCATATGTTATTTATATTTATATAAATTATATGGTTTATTTTATGATTTAGATGCATCTTACCATATTAGTTTATTTCTAATGTCATGTGTTTAAATATATTGAGTAAATAGGATGGTCCATAACAATCTGGGTAGTGATAGCCAATGAAAATCTGGGCAATGATAGGTTATAACTACTAGACAAACCTAATAAATTATAACTAGGCAAAGTTAACCTATAGAGAATGGAGTAATACAACCTATAGTAACTATCTTGTAGTAACCTATAGGTTTCCATGACTAACCCGTAACAGCTATTGGATAATTATTCTAACATATAGTAGTTATAACAACATCATTGGTTGTTTTTAAGTGATTAAAGAATTTGAATAATATATCTTACAAGTTGTTGACTTGAACAAATTATGGTTGGATGTGTTGATAATGGTTTTCCCATAATGGATTGTATCTCTTACCATCATAACCCTGCAATAAATTATCTTTCATTATGTCTTATTCTCTCAATCAGTTGTTGGCAACATTCTCATAGTTAAGATGACTTAAAACTTCTTTCTTAAATTTTGATTTATATTTTTAGATTAGGTATTTTTATTATTTAAAAATAAAGGTGCATATCTTTGTATTTAATGCATCATGGTATAGGCTAGAGATAATGTAAAATTAGTGATTGAATAGTATCCAAGTTTATTGAGTTAAGATTTGTAACCTTTGTTGTAACAATCTTTAATTGCTACAGGATTATGAATGCAAACAAGTGATTTTAAGTAAAAGAGTTTTACATCAAAGAGAAGGATTGGAACTCAAATCCAAATAAGGAGGGCCCAATCACAAAGAGTTTTAATGAATATCCTAGCTCATTATAATAGTCATTGGTTAGTGTGAAAATATTTATTCATTTCCTTTTTATTATGCATGTGTGAGTTAAAATTTATTTTTGCATAACTATGATTAATTTTGAATGTTATTAAAATTTTAAGAGTAAGATTCCAACATAGTGATTTCAATTCATTTTATTCATTCATTTCTTACAAGTGTGATTTACTTTTCTGCACTTTTAATTTATGCAGTTTACTTTATACAAAGTTTGTTACCTATATGCAATTGATAAACCTCAATGAATGAACCAGTGTTACATATATAATGTCGATATCTTGTGAATCTTAATACATCCTAGGTTGAAAATTAGTGAAGGTAGTGGATGTTATAAACCAAGTGGATATCTTATTTGATTAATAGGGTTCTACATACAAATATTAGTCTATGCTAATTTAATTGTGGTTAAAACTATGCTCATCATTTTGGCATCATTATCGGGGAAGGTGTCAAAACACTTGTATATTCAAGCTGATAAATTAGTTTATTTTACTAGTTTACATTTCCTATTTTATAGACATAAGATTTAATTTCATCAAATTATGTTAGTGAAAATCCCAAAAATACATGCTATACTAACCATGTGCAGGGTAGTGTAGGAAAAAACAAAAAATAAGACTGGCTGATTTGCATGCAGTGGGAACAAGATAATTTGGGTAAATTCTTGCCTAAGTAGTTAAATCTTACTTCAAGAATAGATTCACAACCTATATCAACTAAAATTCACAAGGAAACACCTATATACAATCCATAATTATCATCAAAAGAACTAAAGGAGAAAGTAACAGAGGAGTTCTTGGATGAACTAGTATAATTGACTAAGAATCAAGAGGAAAAGGATTTTCCTACTCCTGAGAAAAACATATTTTCACCATTTCACAGGGTTCCTATTTTTCCACCCCACACTCAAGATTTTGGCATTTAGCTTCTTCCACCTTCACTTAAACTTCTTTCTAAAAGAGCATTTACAACTCTTCTAGCCCCCAAAATAAATATCAAACATTTAGAACTTGTTGAATCTATTAAACAAAACAACCTCTTTGTTGAAACTCCAAGAGGATTCTCAAAAAACTTCACTCCCTCACATCCATCTAGATGAAAATGTCTTCCCTTAGTAAAGCCCAAAATTTCCATTTATTATTCACCAGGGATTACAAAGATTGATGAAGAATTTGAAGAGTGGGTGATAGAAGTTGTTGGTCTACACATACTCAGAACATTTATGGAGGACCATCATGACGAAAAAATTGTCAATTAATCTACAACATTCAAGTATCCCATAAAAACCCCTAGGGTAAATGCACCTATGAAAAATATCGCTCATTTTTTCCTACCTTATTTCAAAGGAAAGATAAATGAGGATCCAGATACGTTCCTCTTTGATTTTGATGTCTTATGTCACAGCTATGACTAAAATAAATATGTTTAAAACTTGAAGCTGTTTTCAAAAAAACTCAATGATGAGACCCTCAAATGGTTTATGGGTTTAGGGAAGGATACAGTCTCCACTTGGAGGTATTTAAAGTAAAATATTCTTTCTAAATATAAATACTACTACTGATTAAGGAACTATAGGAGATATGAAAATTTTAGAATGTCATAAGAAGAGAATGAATCACTAGAGGATTACATGGAATAGTTGATGTTCAGCTTGTAAAAATGTAAGCATACCACATTGAATCCATAATATCACAAATTGATATTTTCAAAGGGAGTTAAAGAAGATAGCTTGGAATCATTGGACTTAATGAGTGGTGGAGATGTCTCATAATTGTCATTAAATGAAATCACCCTTCTATTTAAGAATTATTCAAGGTCAATAATGAACAAAACCCGTACTAACAAGATACTTATTTTATTAGCTACAAATAGAATCTCAAAAATAATTGTAAGTAATTTGTTTTAGGATATGAACAAGATATTATTTGTCATATGGCTACACAAATGGATACATTGTGCATAAGGAAGAAGCAAAAAGAAATAGAATGTAAATGCCATGCCATTCAAGTAAAAGTGGCTAGAATAATAGAGGAAGACATTAAAATAATGTAATTTCATGTAGTTGGTGGAGATGGAGATCATATTTTCTACATGGCTCAGTAAAGATAATGACCACAAAGGCCACCCAGTTAAGGTATGCCACCAAATTCTACATTTTCAAATTATTAATTTCTAGTTTTTCTTAATTTATATGGATACAATTCTTGGATATCCATGCCACTAAAAAATTGGAATTGGCCACAACAGAATTCCCAACCTCCAAACAATTTATATCCACCCCAAAATTAGCCTTAGATGCCTCAGAATTAGCAACAACAGAATACCCAAACATCAAACAATTAGTAGCCATCCCAAAAATAGTTTTGGAAATCTCATACTCAGAATCAAAAATCACTCTCTTCTTCCAACCAATGTCAATAACCATGGAGAAATAACTAGGCCTGGTTTAAGCAGAATACTAGAGTTATATAGTAGTCATAATAACAAACCTTGATACCTAATACTCAACCAGCTCCTAGGCAACCATAATTACCCACCCAATCTATATCGAACCCCACAAATAAGTTAGTTTAATCAACATAATCCATCAAAATAATTCAATATCTAACTTACACATTGGACATCAATGAAGTCCATATTTGTTTAGGATATATTCTTCCACTACCTACCTCACCCATCATAATGGAACCTCCCGAATAGATTCCAAACACATATACTAACCCACAACCACTTGAATGGACCACTAATCCTAAACCAATATCTAATACAACACAATAATGGCCTACCAACCCTCCTTTTCTTAATATATTGAACCTCCAACATCTTAATTAAAATTTTGAATTTGATTTCATAGAATAATTTTAAAATGTTTGTGTCAATAACCCACTATTTCAAGATATAAAGGATGTGTCCATCAATACTAAAACTGTATGTGAACTATGCTTAAATAATCCTATCCAAAAGAATAAGGATCACAGGACCATCTAAGTAGTTAAAAAAACTTGTAAACATCATGCTAGGAAATATAGTTTCACCTAGGTATTTTCATCCAAGCAGCCCCATAGTTAATGTCAACATTCATGGAAAGCTTATACACAATACCTTAGCTTATTTAGGATAAACCATCAATGTCATGACTATGAAAAAAATGCATAAACTTGGACTTAAACAAATTTTCCCAACACCTATCATTCTACAAATGGTAGGTAGATCTAAGGTAAAGCTAGAAGGAATTATAGAAGACTTAGTCATAACTATGGATTCATAGGAATACCTAGTTGTTTTTATCATCTTACAACCTAAATACAACTTAGGAGGGTATCCCCTTACTCTATGAAGACCATGGATAGATAAAATAAATGCCTACATTGGTTATAGATCGAAGAACATATTGATTTAAAATGGAAATGACACTAATTAATAGTGTTGTACCCACCAGCCAATCCTTCATATGAAATGTAACAAACTTCTTGGGTAGAAGATGAAGATGAATAACAAGTTTATTTGCATACTTTATTCACTATTGATAACAAGATATCCCCGAAAGACCAAGCATAACACAGTTTTTTCTAATATCCTAAAAAACACCTATCAAATGGATTTATAAATGGACAATCTCTTATTATATATACCATGTCCCTTCACAAATATCATTCTTAAATAAGGTTCATCCAATTCCATAAGATATATTATAACCATTCATCAACTACTACCACACCATTGAAACCACACCTCATTGATGCATAATGTATAACCCATGTTGTCTCTATCCAAACAAGTAAAAATATTTTTGGGATAACCCCTTAATATTATCAATAAATTAAAACCTCAATAAGAAATTAAACTAGTCACCATGCTCCAAATCCATAATACAACCTTACTTGAGACTATTATGACATGAGAGTATCTACTCAAATTTATGTACCCACCATATTTACATTAATGATGAGTGAAAACCTATTCACCAAACACAATGTAGGATGAACCATGTTGTTAAAGATATAGTCAAAAATGAGTTGCAAAAATTCTTGGATGTGGGGTTTATCTATCCTATTTATAATATTAAATGGGTTTAACCTCTTATTATTATACCTAAAGGTGGGGTGAGGGGGAGCAGGGGTTGGGGGAATTGTGTATATGTGTCTACTATAGGGATTTAAACACATCTATGAGAAAATATGACTTTCTTCTTCTTTTCATTAATCAAGTAATTGACATGTTGGTAAGACAAAAATATTTCTCCTTTCTTGATGGGTTTAGTATCTATAATCAGATTAGAATAGCTCCTGAGGACTAGGATAATAATAAATTCACATGTCCTTGGGGTACTTATGCATATGTTGTACTACCATTCGATTTATGTAATTCTCCCACTATTTTTCAAAGGGATATTTTGAGAATTTTTTAATCTATCCCGTGATTGTATTGAAATATACATGGATGATTTTACATTCTATGGTAATACATATGACGAAGCCCACCAAAACTTAGATAAAGTCTTCAAATTTTGTCAAGACAACCAATTATCCCTTTCACAAAAAATGCTACATGTTGATGACCTAAGGATTTATTTTGGGATACCACATCTTACCTATAGGAATTAAACTAGATCCTTACAAAAATAAGCATAATCAAGAATGTACCAATTCCATAAAAATAAAATTATGTTTGAAGTTTCTTAGGACATGCTGGATATTATCATAAATTCATTAAAGACTAGCAAAAGTATAGCACCTCTATTTGTTTTACTTTCTAAATATGTTGATTTTATTTAGACTAATGCATGTAAAACAACATTCCAAGAACTTAAACATCTACTACTAATAAATCCAATATTAATAGGCCTTAATAGATAATTTTCTTTCACATCCACATGAATGCCTCTGATATTACACTAGGAGCATCCTTGGTCAAAAGGAACAGCCCTTGAGCTATGCCATATATTTATCAATAAAAATCTCTAATGGATTGAGCTCAATTACATAGTGATATAGAAATAATTTATTTATGTAATTTATGCCAACACTAAATTTAGATGCTATATTACAGGGTAACTAATTTTCATCCATACTAATCACATAATAATCAAGTATTTGATGAATAAACTAAAAGTAACGGGAAAGATAATTGTATGTTTTATTATACTAAAAGAGTTTTATATTACTATTATAGATAGGTTAGGTAAGGATAATTTTGTTTCAAAAAAATTATCACATTTGATATCTAATGAAAAAATTCCCATAGCAGATGATTCTTTTTCTGATGAACATTTTTTTGCATTGTCTGCTAACACTCTTTAGTATGCAAACATTGATAATTATTTGGTTGAAGGATTACTTCCATGAATTTTTTCTCCAAAAGAGAAGTAAATTTAGTGGAAATATGTGGTCCATACTCATGGATCTTTGGGTACCCTTTTTTCTATAGACCTAATCTAGTCATGTGTTGTTTTATAAGAGATGATGAGGTTGTTGACATCCTTAAAACATGTCATGATGAACCCTGTGGGGGTTATTTTGCTGCAAAGAGTACTACCATAAAAATCCTAATTGTGGGATACTATTAACCCACATTTCATAAAGATGCAATTGTATATACTTTATAGTGTCATCAATTCTAATGTATGGGGTAACCCACACATTTTGATGAGATGTCACTTCAACCTCAAATGGTTTTGGAACCATTTAATAAATGAAGACTTGATTTTGTTGTACCAATATATCCCAAATCCAACAAAAAGGAATACATGGATTATGTGACCAAATAGGGTGAGGTGAAATCCTTAACATATGCATGAGATGAAATAGTTATATAATTTATGTATGATAAAATATTCACTAGATATCGAGTTTCACAAGAGATTTTTATAGATCAAGGGACTCAATTCACATTTGATATAATACCTACATTTTTTCACCAATATGAAATTAGGCACAAGAAGTGTCGGTGTGAAAAGAGTTCTCACTCAAAATAATATTACCTTTAGGTCCCTTTCACACTTCTTCACTTTAAGCTTACTTAGGAATTAATTGTGTGCACATGTGTTTAGTGCATAATTAGATGTTTAATTATATGCACACATGTTTATTTCACAATCTAGTCACTTTACTATGAGTGGACCACACCCCACTATGGGTTGTCTACCACTTTTTTCTCCACTTTGATGTGTGCGCATAGTGTTGACACACTCACTAAGGGTTGTCTATCCCACTCTCTCCTTCATATATATTGTGCATTCTAATAGTGCATTTGTCATTTGGATGAATACATAATATGAAATGCATAATGTATAATGCATAATGTTGAATAATTTATTGTAGTTGAATCAATTCCATTCTATTACATTTGTATTTCATGATTTTTACTTTCCTTGAAATAATACAATTTATTCTTCAAGTTTAATCTCTAGCATAAGAGTGTTCCTATTAGGCTTTATAATCTTGTTAGGATATCTTAGCCAAATATTATATGGTATCAAAGTGGGTGAAGAGATTTTGGGTATCTTCTTAGGAGATATTCTTTCCATACTAAGTATGTTCTTCTCTTACATCCTCTTTGGGTGCTCCTAAGAATCAGAAAAGTGTGCAAGAATTTTAATTTCAAGAAGGGTTATTATTTATGTGTTTTTAATTATAGGTATTTTTTTGGAGCTTCATGGATAAAATATGAGTTCTCCATTTTATCAAAGGTATTTGATAAAGTTATATCTACCTCTTATTTTATCGCAAATGGATATTTGAATCTAGATTTGCCATATACAAATGCAGATTTAAGTTTTTTAATCAAAAAAACACATCTATTATTATTCACATAGATATGTAACTATAAACCATCATGTTAAAAAATCAATGTGTTTTGTGTGCCTTTTTTTCATATTTCCATAATAGTTTAAAATTCTAAATTTTATTTAATAACGCAAAAGTTATCATAGTTTTACTAACTACTATTTCAAAAAAAAATGGAATTTTTTTAAGTTTTAAAAAAATGTGAGATTTTTATTATTTTTTCTTACCACTAAAAAATGTGAGTTTTCATTATTCATTTTCTCACATATTAAAAATAAATAAAAGTAAAAAAAAAAAAAATAATTTTTTCTCACATACTATGTTTTTAAAATTGAGTTTTTTATACGATTTTTTCTCATGATAAAAGTAAATTTATACTTTGAGTTTTTTTGAAAAAATTTTCTCATACAAAAAAAATTTGCACAAGTGGCCAGCTCATTCATTCACCCATGGTGGAAAGTACCAATGCACTCTAAGATCCATAATTTTATTGATGAAGCTCGATAGGTGAGGCTCAGTCTGACAGGTAGTCAGACCCCCTCATAGAAAAACTATTTTTCCACATCAATCTTCTTGTTTAGTCTGCATGCCTAGTTGGCATTATCTTGATTTCATCTAGTGTTCACATTATATCAAACCATCCTCCATTTATCACATTTTTGTAGAGTTCATGTCTTGTCTAGGCCCTTTAATTAGTGCATGCATTATTTAGTGGACACATATCAAGTCCCTTTTCTTAGTGCCTTGAGTTTTTTTGTAATTTTTCTCATGACAAAAAAGTATTATTCCATTGTAAATGGGTATCTTATCAAGCACTTATATGTCAAAACCCATATGAGAATAACTCCATGTATCATTGGTATATATTTTAACTATATTTTTCAGTATTGTATCTTTAACATCTATCACACTTTCCACCAGCATATGACAGTTTTAGAGTGACTAGAGTATCTACAGGATGATGTTCAAGTAGTGGTTGCATTCACTCTTACATGTCTTGGTTTTTTTATTTCTAAGCATTATCTTAGTTTCTAATTAGGTGATGTATGAGCGTCAAGATAATATCAATGTAAATTATGATAAATATCTTAGAGGTTATGTAGAAATTCAATAAGAAAACCTTGAGGATACACATACACTAGAATAAGTTAAAATTGGTATAGTAGAATGGATTTACAAGGCCTAGTAATATATATAAATTACATATTTACCTTGTATAAAATCCGTCTACTCCTAGCTTATGTTGAAAAGAATAAAGAAGGTAAAATCCATTCTTAGTGTATCTAGAAGAGAAAGCAATCTACGTAGACATATTGTTAGAGAAGATATTGGTCTTAATTAAGACCAATCTAATGTTGTATTAGAAGATAGATCTCCTACCATATATTAAGGAGCTCAATAAGGAAAATGAACAAGATTATAGGTGGATAAGTAAGTCTTTGTCATGTAGATTAGAATAGGATTAGAAGAGAAGGTCTGTAATAGGCAAAAAAATTTAAAAAGACTATATTTTTCATGTAAATATCAATGAAAGAGTGCATTTATTTTGAAGGACAAGAGCTTCTCGTATGCCTCTCATAATGTCTATGTGTTATCATACATCAATTACATGAGGCCAAGGAAAGATGGGATAAATGCCTTAACTGATTTAACACAGCCATGGCATCCCTATTAAAGAGACTTGTTGGCCCACCTTCCTGAGTTGAGTGAAATATTGAGGAGGTTGCCCGAAAGGGGAGATAGAGGATGCTAGCCCCAATAGTCAAGTAAGTTCCTAAGACTTGATAAAAGGAATTCTCCAAAATATGAGTAAGAAAGGCATTTGAATGTTAAAGAAGAAATTCAAATACATGAGATCTAAAGGTGAAGGATATACACACAACCATGAAGTAGCTGTGAGAGAAGCTCATTGGTCGTATTGACCTGAATGAAGATGGGATCTTGACTATTCATCAGACTTGCACTACAGAAGTGTGAAGGCGCAAGCTAGGGGAAAAAAATGGTGAGGTGATCACATATGGTAAGGAAAATCTAAGCCATGAGTTATGAGGAACACTGACCAAGTTTGCTTGGTTCATCTAAATTAATAAAGGTCATGGGATTATTACAGTGGAGAAAGAAACATGACCACAGTACATGCACATTATATATATGTCTTATCCAGACATGGAGATAAACACATATTTGGAGGGGTTTTTTGAGTCTATAGAAATTCATGATTGAAATGGAATATGGTTTTGATTGAGTTGAAATAGTTGAGATAAAAAGAATGGTGGCAGTGTAACTTTTGGGCTAGGTTAAAGAAAAGAAAAGAACAGAACTTGGTATGGTAACAACATTAATGTTGTTAGATGAAAAGGTTGCTTCAAGAGGTTTGAACCTAGGATGTGATGAAAACAAGGATTAAATGAAGTAAATCAAGAAGGCAAAGATCATACATTGTAAGTAATTAAAGATGTAGTGATTTTAAAATCTATGCATGCATCAATTTAGAGTGACAAGTGGATATTTATTTATCTTGTTATTTAATTCGATTGAGATTGCATACCCATCAAAGTGCAAACCAAATGATGGAAACCATGGATAGAGAAAGATGAGGTATTTTTTTTCATGCATGATCTTAAGATAATCATGAAAGAGATATAAACACTGGAATAAATGTTAGATGTTGGATTTTAAAATCTGAAAAGATCTAAACAAAGAACAAAGGAAATATAGAGAGAAAAATGAAGAGACACTAGAATATGATAAAGAAATCAGAGATTACAATATAAATATGTGCGCACAATAATCTTGTACAAAGATTGAATAAGACATAGTAAGTGATTATGATTACTATTGTTTAAGAGTAGACAATGGTTAGAATCATCATAATAGGTCTAGTAGACAACTAAGCAAAAAGGGAGCTTATAAGTGAAACTTGGAGAATTTGAGTGCTTAAAGTGCTAAGACAGAAGGAGATCAACATTTTTAGGTTGTAATAAAGATATAAATTTAATTAAGAACTTTTTAAATGTATTTGACCTTTAAAAAGAGTCTTTGATCCCTTATAGGCTAATAAGGCACAAGTCAAGAAAACCAATTGCTTATTAAAAATGAATAGAGGTGAATGATGACCTATATCATTAAGTTTGAAAGATAGTTCATGTGACCATATTAGATTCATTTCATCTTTAAATACATTTATCACATCTTAGTGACTATTTTTACTAACACCATCTTTGTGTTCACTTGTCACTACTTTCTCCAACAACATCAGCAAAGACATGCACCACCACCTCCCAATTCAACATTGATGGGGGGTGTTCAAGAAATGTTTCCTCGGGTTTATTTCACTACCAATTACTTTAGAATATAGCATTTACTTTGATTGATCCACCTATTTAGCACCATTTCCTACATCACTTGATGATTGCAGCAAAACAACATCCATGCATTCTAATAAGATTAATTGGCATCCATAGGGACACTCAACTTCAATGTTGCCTCAGGGAGAGTCACATGACCTTCTTCCTTTATTCTCTCATAAGGGGGAGTTTTTTTTATATGAGTTTTATCCTTATTTATTGTGCTTTATGGGATCATTTTGTACATAGACACCTCATTAGGCCTTGTTGTTGGGACCCATTCTTTTTTGAATGTTTTTAGTTTGTTTTCCTCCTAAGTTACACTTAAGGGGGTGTTGGTGTGAAAAGTTTTCTCACATAAATTGGTTTTACCTTTGGGTCCATTTCACACTTATTCAATTTAATCTTACTTAGGACTTAATTGTGTGTACATGTGTTTAGTGTATAATTAGATGCTTAATTATGTGCACGTGTTTAATGCACAATCTAGTCACTCCACTATGAGTGGACCACACCCCACTATGGGATGTATACCACTTTGTACCCCATTTTTGTATGTGTTCATAGTGTTGACATACCTAATATGTGTTGTCTATCCCATTCTCTTGTATTGTGCACTTTAGTAGCACATTGATAATGTGGAAGAAAGCATAATAACCATTGATTCTAGTTGAATCAATTCCATTCCATTGCATTTGTATTGCATGATTTTTATATTTCTTGATAGAATATAATTTATTCTTTAATTTTAATCTCTATCATAAGAGTGATCCCATTAGGCCTTAGAATCCTAATTTATCTTATCCAAATCTTTCAAAAAGTGCACTCTGTATCATCCTCAATCAAATAGACAAGTAGATGTTATAAATAGAGAATTGGAAAACATTCTCACAAAAATAGTAAATGTGCATCACAAATATTGAGAAGCATGTCTTATTAAATTAGTTTGGGAATATCATATCACATGTAAAACCACATATGGATTAACCCCATATTAACTGATCTATGGTAAGAAACATGTTTTCCCTATTGAATTTGAGTATAAAACCTTGAGGACAGTCTTGGAACTTGGCCTAGACTGGTCATAGGCAAATAAAGATAAAATCATGAAACTAAATTCTTTGGATGAATTCTGAAGATAAGTATTGTATCATATAGGAGTTTTACATTAGTATTGGATCAGATAACATGACAAGTACATAAGAATCACATAATTCTACTTGGGATATTGGGCCTTACTTTTTGATTCCAAGTATAAAGATCATAAAGGGAAGCTAAGATTTAGATGACTTGGTGCTTATGAAATAGAGGAATTATTTGATAATATATCTATCAAGTTGAACATAATTGACTTGGTATGCTTCTACTTATTAGCCAATGGTCATCATTTGAAATTGTACAAGAAACCACTCTCTAAAGAAAGCTTCATGTGGTAGCTTCTAGATGAGAAAACCCTTACTTCAACTTAGCCTGAAAGAGACCTTGTTCACACATTGGAAGGATATTTAAACCTACCCTTCCTCTCCATCAATAAAGTGCAAATATTCTATCATAGCCTAGTCTAGCCACACATCTGTTTGGTTGGCTATATGCTGAATAAACATTTTGTTTTATCAGCTAATCAGCCAGGATCAAAAATAATGAACTATATATATATATATATATATATATATATATATATATATATATATATATATCAATAAAATATACTTTATATATTATCATCTTTGCTCACCTCTTCTTGAGTCTTGAGCAACTACTACAGCTCCTTTCAAACAACTATAACTTACATCTTGCTTATTACATATTAAAATTTATGTTTTTATGGGATGGAAACAATTTATATAGTTTGGGTAGTATATGCTATAGAGTCAGTAATAGGTGTTACATGAAGAAATAATAATGATGCAAACTAGTGGAAATTGCCATAAAATGCTTGATCAATCTTAAAAGATGGGAAGTATACAAGATACAAGAATATAAATATTATAAGATGGACATAAATAAAAGGATGTGATGTAGTTACTTTAGAATCAATAATAAATTGGCACCTTTGATATAAAATATAAATGAATTTATTATAATATGATGGGACCTTTGTTGCTAGCTAAGATGGATAATCATATATTTTATTTTTTTTCCTAGTTACTTGTAACTACTACAAGTCAAATTTCAGCACTTCAATATTTCCTTGATATCATCTTCTTCTATCATAAGTTATACAAGGAGTTAATTCCAGTGACATATCTTATAAAGGGGATAACAACTATAATGCAAGAGTTTCCTACAAACACTTCTCTATTTAAGTAACTAGCATTCCCACTTGTCGTTAATAGCAATTGACATTAGCAATTTTACTAGCATCATCTTAGTTAGACACATGACCACTCTAGAATGAGTGTCATCAAGTTTCAACATGATCTCCACCTCATCATTATTATGTAAGCTTCTTACATGTCCTACCACATCAACACTCACTAAATACATCTAAGTAGACCCACACCATTAGGTAATTATTGGTGTTCTAGATTTGAACCCTAGCTAAGAAGGGGATTGTTCAGGTCCTCATACTCATATCTAATCCAACATGGGACTGATCCTAGGTTATAGGTATCCTAATAATAGATCAAACCTCTAGATAATGTTAGCTTCCTTCTACATCGATCACCTAAACTAGACCTAATCTAGTACTTGCTTGGAAAAGAGATAGAGAGATACAATAATATATGAAAACATATTAAAATGGGGTGATGCACTAATAATTAGGACACATACTTTTCATAAGACACACTATGAGACACATTCAATACTAAATAAAATCATTCCCACATAAGTATTTCACAATAGGGCATTGATCAGTTATCAAACTAGCATGAGAGGGTAGATATCCACTTTCAAGCTAAACAACAAACTATAAATTGCACTTATAATGACCTATGAGAGCTACCAAGCACTTCATAAAGGTGAGAAAACATAGACATAGACAAAGAACATACATTCACTTAACCAAAATACATGAATTAATAGGACACACTTCAATCTAGCTTGCAAAATGATGGAATTCAATCTTTATTGTATTAAAAGGTGTTACAGTACAAATTTTGGCATAGCCTAAGAAAGCCAAAGCATAAGAGTCTATTTCTCTAAAAATATTAGATATTTCTTTCTAAAACTTTCAGATATTTCTACATGTAGTAGAACTTAAAACATATATAGAAAAAGGAAGAGAGAGAGGGAACTATGATGTATTAACACAAGTTTGAGGATGTTGACTCATGACTTTATTAATAAAGAACAACTTCTATAAAATAATTGAATTCTTATCACCCTTATCCATCCACCTGGTGTCCTCCTTGGAACTCCATGTCATTATCTATCTAATACTGATGAGGGCCATGTCTTGGATTTGATATAATTATGCCACATCTGCTTTAAGTGGCCATAGGTACCTGTTTATTAAAAATGTGACCCTAATGATAGGAAAGACACATCTCCATGATTATGTTTTTTTTTATACTTTCTCTAATATTAAACATATGTCTATTTATAGGTGAAAACCAATCCAATTATTGGTTTTCACATAGTCATAGTATCCATGGAAACCTACAAACTACTTGACCTATATTCACAATCACTAGTCTATCTTCGATCTCTATATTAGGCCATAAGAGACCTATTATGCATCTAAAACTTATGAAATCTGAGAATTCACCATATACACGGATCCCTTTTAGAATGGAAAACATAGTAATAGAATGAAACCTATAAGCTATAAAATGTTGAACCAGAGGTCCATATTAAGATTTAATGGCATCATTTTATGTTCTTGATGACTTTGGTTGCATCACTATGTCTTTTTTATGGAATTCAATCAAGCTTCAATGAAAACATGTGTCATTTGAAAAGCTTGCCCTGGTTTAACCTTGGTCATGTGTTTGATCTCCAAGAAGTCCCTTGGGTTCTCGACCTTTAATTTCATTGGTCATCAATACTGACTTAGGCCAATCAAATTGCTCCAAACTATCTTTGTTCTCAGTAGTCCCATAGATACATTGACCTTGTTAACCTCACTTATACCATTGGATCATCTTGATATAAATGAATGTAGACCATTGATTTACCCTAGAGGGACCCTTTTAACTTGTTGGCCTCCCACTCGTCACTAGATTTATGGTATAATCAAACAAAAGCCATTGATCTTACCAGAACCCATTGTTTGAAACCAAATGGTTATTTTATGAGCTCAAAATTGGCATCCTTTCTCTCATCATTTGAAGTCTATATGACCATCATTGGCATTTGCATGACCATCAAATTTAGGATCCAATGGTTTTCTTGTTATGTCTTAAATTGTATGTCTGTATAACTATCAAATACATTCACGAGCCCATCAAATACATTCATGAGCCCATCAAAATATAAACTCCAATAGATTTTTTATTTATTTTAGAGTTGGCATCTATGAAAATGTATCTCATTATTTTACCAACTTTAAAGGCTTGGATCTGGAATTAAAAAGGTCATGGAGGCACTAAAATTAGAGGAGATGTTCTTGATACTGAAAATATTGTACCCACTTGATTTGTTAGTTTTTGGAGCTTTCTAAGTGTGTTTACAAAATGTTCAAGTGATTTGACCTGTGTGTTTTGCATGACATTCACATGCCTATCACTGATCATTCGAATCTAAATGACTATTTACCAATGCTTAAATTTGATGCTCATATGAACATCTTGCTCTACTTGGCCAAATTTGAGTACTTAGATCTTAAGATAGAAGATTCATCGAGATATGATAATTATAGAGAATGATTTTGGCACTAATAACTTTGATATCACATGGTCTGATGGTCACATGAGGCTTTTTGAGCATATTTATAAATTACATAAGCAAGTTGTCTAGTTTGGTTCTTCATGATGTCCTAATGATGGTTTGGTCGTTAACTTTGCCAAATTCATCCTTGTTGAGTGTGGAGCCCTTTGGGCATATCAAATGACCATAAGAATAAATTTTGGAGGCCTAAAGAGCTCCAAGGATGTGGGGAGCATAATTTTCATGGTCTCTACATGTGAGTGGAATATTCCTTGTATTTATAATTTTTATGTATTCCATATTTCATGGAGTTAGTTGTTAGATGTCTTTTCCCATGTTGACTTCCTTGTTTTGGGGAAGCTAGTTGTTTTTTGGAAAATGGAACTCCTTCATTGTTGAGTGGATTTGGTTGAGAAAACATGTTTTTGGTAAAATGTGCACTTAGAAGGTGGAGAGATGAATATGTTGAATTCCTCTATGGGAGAGATTTTAGATAAGCTTGATGAGGTGGAGGAGGGTTATCACATGTTGGATAATGATTATCTTGGATAAGCATTACACATTTGCTCCTCCTTTTGTGGATTTTCTTCATTTTAGTATAAATACAAGGTGTGGTGTGGCCTTTAGATGTTGATGGTTTATTTACAAGGTTTGGCTTTGAGGATCAGAGTCAAAGTGCAGGTGTTTTTAAAAGTGCAAGTGTTCATTATAGGGTGTGGTTTAGAAACTTGTGAGATACATCATTGTGTAGGTGCAGGTGAAAGTGCAACTTTTTATGTAGCATTTTCTACAAGAGATTTTTCTATATCTATGAGAGTTTATTGTAATATTGTTTTAGATTACTGATTTATTTGAGAACTTTCATTGGTGGATGTATCCCACATTGGGTGAAACACGTTAGATCTGTGTTATCTATGTTATTATTATCTTGCTCTCATTTATGCTTTCATATTAATGGTGAACTAAGGAATGTTTCTATGATGAATTTTATTGCATAGATTTAGATCTGGTTTATGGTAATAGTAGATCTAGATTTAAGTGTTTTCTTCCTAACAACTAGTATCAGAACCATTGGTTTATGTGTTTTGTTGAAGTGGTAAATCACATGAAGGCAATTAGCTTGAGTGGGAGCTATAGGAAAAGAGATCATATTTAGAGTGGATAAGTTTGATGGTAAGCATTTTAGTTTGTGGAAAATGTAGATGAAGGATTACCTATATCATAAGGAGATATATTTCCCCTTAGAGGGGAAAGTAGAACAACCTGTAAGTATGAGTGATACAAATTGGTCATTGCTTGATAGGAAGGCATTGGGAGCCATTTAGTTATGCCTTGCATCATCTATTTCATTTAATATTTTTAATGAGAAAACCACAAAATATCTCATGGATAAATTTGGAATGTTGTATGAGAAACCTTCATCTTCTAATTAAAAAATTCTTATGAAAAGATTGTTTAACATGAAAATGTCTAAGAATGGTTCTATAGATAATCATGTAAATGATTTTAATATGGTTTTAAGTATGATTACTTCAATTGTAATCAATTTTGATGATAAATTTAGAGCTTTTTTAATATTATGTTCTATGCCTAATAGTTGGGATAGTTTGGTTATGGTTGTGAGTAATGTAGTCCCTATCAAGGGAAGCTTGAATTTTGAGGATGTTGTAGGTGTGATCCTTAGTGAGGAGATGATAAGTAAAATAAATAATGAATCATCTTCAAGTAATGCTTTATCTATTGATACTAGAGGGAGGTAAAAAGACAAGAGCAAAAGTAATTGAGGAAAGTCAAAAGGTAGATCTAGATCCAAGATGATATGTTGGCATTGTGGGAAGAGTGGACACTCAAAGAAGGATTGTTGGTCACTTTGAGATAAGAATGCCAAAAAGGAGGAAATCAATGAGGTAAATGTGACATCAGGTAAATCATGTCAAGATGCCTTAATTATTTCTATGGATAGTTTTTTTGAGTCTTGGGTATTAGATTCAGGAGCTTCTTTTCATGCTACCCCACATAAGCATTATTTTATTGATTATGTTTAAGAGAATCTAGGACATGTATATCTTGGTGATGATGAACCATGTGAGATAGTAGGGAAAGGTTATGTTTAGGTTAAGATGCATAATGGGAACATATGGATCCTTAAGGATGTTAGACATGTGCCTATGTTAAGATAAAATTTGGTTTCAGTGGGGAAATTGGGTAGTGAGGGATGTTTAGTACTGTTTACTATAGATTATTGGAAAGTTACCAAAGGTGCTCTTTTGATTTTGAGAGGTAATAAAGTTGGTACTTTGTATTTGACTAGTAGTGTTAATTCTCTTGATTTGGTTGCTGCAGAAGGAGATGCAACTATGTGACACTACAGGCTTGATCATATGAGCCATAAGGGCATGCAAATCTTAAAAAATAAGTTGCTTGGATTGAAATATATAGATCTAGACTTACTATGATAATTATGTGTATAGTAAACAGAAGTGGGTTAATTTCCTAAAGGTTAAACCCATAAAGAAAAAGCACAAGCTATATCTAGTACACTCAAATGTATGGGGACTAGCTCAAGTATCTTCTATTGGTGGATCTAATTATTATATTACTTTTATAGATGATACAGCTAGAAAAAATTGGGTTTATTGCAATAGAAAGAAATCTAATTTATTTGACACTTTTAAGAAGTGGAAAGCCTTAGTTGAGAATTAAATAGGTCTCAAGTTGAAATGTCTGAGATCAAATAATAGAGGTGAGTAGTGTAGTAAAGGTTTCTTTGTTTATTGTTCTAACTATGGAATCTATAGGCAAAGGATGGTTCCAAGAACTCCACAACTGAATGAGGTATCTAAAAGGATGAATAGAATAATAATGGAATGTGATATAAGCATGAGGTTATATGTAGGTTAACCTTTATAGTTTTGGGCTAAAGTAGTTAGCATGATAGTATATCTGATTAATAGAGGACCTTCTATGCCTTTGGATGGAGGCATTCTAGAACAAGCTTGGTCTAGCAAGAATGTTGATTATTATTTTCTTAGAGTCTTTGGATGTGAGGCTTTTGCTCTCATTAAGAAAGAGGGTATGACCAAGCTAGAGGCTAAATTAGAGAAATGCACATTTGTTGGTTATGGTGAGGATGACTTTGGTTTCTATATATGGAGCATTAAAAATAGGAAAATATTTCAGTCCAAAGATGTAGTCTTTAAGGAAAAATTCAAACATAAGGATCAGTTGTAGGAATAGAATAAAGAACAAAAAGAGTACACAGTACTGGACGACATTGTGAATGGAAAAGTATCCAAGGATTTAGTTTAGGAACCTTCTACACAAGGACCCCAAAATCCTATGGTAAGAAGAGCACCTAAATGTTTCTCTCTTTCTTTGAATTATTTATTACTCACTAATTATGGAGAACCAGAGTGTTATGAGGAAGAAATGCAGGTAGATGCCAAGTTAAAGTGGGAACAAGCCATAGATGAGGAGCATAGATCTCTTATGGAGAACCAAACATGGGATTTGGTTAGGCTACCCAAGGGCAAGAGTGTATTGCCAAACAAGTGGATCTTCAAGACCAAATAAGAGGATAAAGGGAGAAAATGGTATAAGACTAGGATGGTGGTCAATGGGTTTGTACAAAAATCAAGTATTAATTTTGATGAGATTTTCTCTCTTGTTGTAAAAATGACTTCTATTAGGACTGTTCTTGGTTTAGTTGAAATTAAGGATTTACACTTAGAATATTTAGATGTGAAAATAACTTTTCTTCATGGTGATTTATATGAAGAGTTGTATATGAAGTAGCCACAGTGTTATGAGGTCAAAGGGAAGGAGAACTATGTGTGCAAACTAAAGACGAGCTTATATGGCCTGAAAAAAGCTCCACAATAATGGTATAAGAAATTTGATTGTTTTATGTTGGAACAAGAATATCAAAGGTGTCATTATGACCATTGCATATACATCAAACATTTTGATGATGGTTCATTTATTATATTATGCTTGTATGCCGATGACATGTTAGTTTTAAGAAAGAACATACAACATATTCATATGCTCAAGAAACAACTTAATGACTCCTTTTCTATGAAGGATTTGGGTGATGCAAAGCAAATCTTTGGTATGAGTATTTATCATGATAGGAAGGAGAGGAAGTTGATCTTATCCCAATTAGAGTATGTGAAGAAATTATTGGAAAGGTTTATCATGTTGGATGTTAAATTTGTTGGTATTCCTTTAGCAGGCCACTTTAGATTATCAAAGGAATAGTGTCCCAAGATGGAAGTTGAAAATATTAAGATTTCCAAGGTACCTTACTCATTGATAGTTGATAGCTTGATGTAATCCATGGTTTGTATTAGGTCATGTATTTCCCAAGTAGTGGGAGTTGTGAGCAGATATATGAGTGATCCAGGTTATGAGCATTGATAGGTAGTGAAATGGATTCTTTGATATTTAAGAGGAACCATTGATTTTGCATTATGTTATAGTGGATCAAATACCACTTTACATGGTTATGTGGACTTATATATGGTAGGGGATATTGATAGCATGAGAAGTATGATAGGATATATATTTATTGTTGGAAACATAGTAATTAGTTATATGTCCAGGATACAAAAGGTTGTGGCTTTGTCAACCATAAAGGCAGAGTATGTTGTTACCACAAAGGCTAGCAAGGAGATGATTTGGTTATAGGAGTTTTTTCGAGAGTTGAGTTATGAGAAAGAAGTTGGGAGTCTAAATAGTGATAATCAAAGTGTTATTCATTTGAAAAATAACTTTTCTTTCCACTTGAGGATGAAACACATTCAGTTACATTATCACTTCATCAAGACAGCTTTGGAGGAGAACTTGGTGAAGCTAGAGAAGATTCATACTAGCAAGAATCATGTGGATATGATGACCGAGATAGTCACATTAGATAAGTTGAGATTATGTTCAGATTTGGTTGGCCTTAGTGGTCATGGAGTACTGATAGATTCTATTCAAGAGAAATGGTCTCCAAGTGGGAGATTGTTGAGTGTGGATCCCTTTGGGGCTATCACATGACCATAGGAATAAATTATGGGGACCTAAAAAGCTCCAAGGATGTGTGGGGTGTAATTTTGATGTTCTCCACATGTGAGTGGAATATTTCTTGTATTCCTAATTTTTATGTATTTCATATTTCACGGAGTTAGTTGTTAGATGCCTTTTCCCATGTTGACTTCCTTATTTTGAGGAAGCTAGTTTTTTTTTGGAAAAGGGAACTCCTTCCTTATTCAGTGGAGTTGGTTGAGATCACATCTTTTTGGGAAAATGTGCCCTTAGAAGGTGGAGAGATGAATATGGTGAATTCCTCTTTGGGAGAGATTTTATATAAGCTTGATGAGGTGGAAGAGGGTTGTCACATGTTGGATAATGATTATCTTGGATAAGTATTGCATATTTGCTCCTCCTTTTATGGATTTTCTTCATTTCACTATAAATACAGGGTGTGGTGTGGCCTTTAGAGGTTGATGGTTTACTTGTAAGGTGTGGCTTTGAGGATCAGAGTCAAAGTGTAGGTGTTTTTAAAAGTGTAGATGTTCATTATAGGGTGTGGTTTAGCAACTTGTGAGATATAGCATTGTGCAAGTGCAGGTGAAAGTGTAGCTTTTTGTGAAACACTTTCTACAAAAGATTTTTCTATCTCTATGAGAGTTCATTGTAATCTTGTTTTAGATTACTAATTTGTTTGAGAACTTTCATTGGTGGATGTATCCCACATTGGGTGAACCACGTTAGACCTATATTATTTATGTTATTATTATCTTTCTCTCATTTATGTTTTCATATTAATGGTGAATTAAGGAATGTTTCCATGATGCATTTTATTGCATAGATTTAGATCTAGTTTATGGTAATAGTAGATCTATATTTAAGTGTTTTATTCCTAATAATCCTTTGAAAAATCTTTCAAAGTTATGATGGATTTTTAAGATTTGTGCAACCTATTCTATGCTCCTAAATGTTTTGGACACCATGAAATATGCTTTGGACCCTTTAATTGTAATTTTAGACTTGTTCCTTGAAGATTAATTAGATTACACTTTAAGCTTGCTTAAAGTGTTTCAAAAGATTTACAAAAGCTATATAATCTCCACCTAAGTTCTATCTGCTCCTTGTGATATTAGGTCACTCTTTAATCAGGATCTTGTTGATCTTATAAACTCTTAGACTAGGCACATTTTAGTATGTAGACCAAATTTGTTCAACATATTTGGTGACTTGGTTGGACAACATGCCTACTATTCTTGAGAAATCAGACCATTTACATTGACTGCAAGATATCCTCTTGACTTGAAAAGATACAAAATTCTAACAAAAGGGGAAAGAAACAAACTTGAAAGGGAAACTAACCTAATAAAGCAAAGGCAACTAACTTACTAAGCAACTATGCAAACAAATCACTTATTTGGGATTAAACAGAAGAAAAAACTAATGTGTTATAAAAACACCTAGATAAAATCAAGATCAACTAACTATGTACAGGGGACTTAGGTTCCTTAATAGAAATGCTTTAGATGTATCCCATTGACTGGGATAGGAAGCTCTTCACCATTCATCTTTGCAAGTTGGAAGGCATTATGAGATTTATAGTTGGATACTATGTATGGACCACTCTAAAGAGAGTCAAATTTTGTGTGATTTTGTGGCTTAGCTCTATCCTCATCCCACTTGAGGACCGAATCTCCTTCTTGAAAACTTCTTGAAAAATATCTTTTGTCAAAAGATCTCTTTAGTATTGCTTGATGGGCCTCCATATCCAACATGGATTGATGTCTTGTCTCTTCTAGCTCCATGAGCTCAGCATATCTGATGTTCATTGGCTTATTATCCAAAATCTCAAGTTAATGCATTAGTTCCAAATCAAGAAATTCAAGAGAAATAGGCATTCTTGCTTCCTTACCATATAATAGATTGTATGGAGAATTGACTATTGATATTCTATAGGTGATCCTATCAGCCCATAGAGTTGACTTCAATTTGAGTTTCCATGACCTTTGATTATCTTCAACAATCCTCTTGATGATCTTTAACAAATTCTTGTTAGTAGACTCAACAAGGCCATTACCTTGTAGTTAATAGTTTGATGAGGTACTAAAGAAAATACTATGTTGAACTCCCCACTGACTGATCTTAGATCTCATAAAAGCCATAGCATTATCAAAAATAATGGTTGAAGGGAATAGAAATTTGGTAAGTAAACCTTCATAGAAGTCTAGAACATTGGTTTCATGGCTTCTTTCAATGCCACTACTTTTTTCCATCTAGTAAATTAATCTATGGTAGTTATGATCTATTTGTGTCCTAAGCTTCAAGGGGGGTTAATGAGACCAATAAATTCCAATCCCCATTCAAAAAATATTTTATTCATTGAAATTAGTTAGAAAGGTAAGGATGTAAGCTTAATTTTCCTAACAAACATGGCAAATTGTCTACACTTTCTAACCCATGTATGACAATCACCAAATATACTTGGCCAGTAATACCTACCTCTCATTATCTTGTGGGTAGTGATCCTTGCTGAATAATGACCTCCACCATGTCCATCATGTAATTTCTCAAGCAGTCTATGTGTTTGATCTGGCTCTATACACTTTAGCAACATGTCATTGATATCCTTTTTGAATAACACATTATCAACAAGGAGAAAAGGAATTGACTACAATCTAAAACATATTCTCTTTGAAGGGGTTAGATGAGAAGTATAAACACCATCTTTTAATTATCTTACCATATCTTGGAACCAGATGGAAGGTGAGGTGTGATCATTTGTAACTTCTTCATCATTTGACACCATGACCACCCCATTAGCTTCTTGCAAGTTTTAAACTAGATGTTTACAAAGTCCTTTTCCTATAATTATCTTTGTGACCTTGATCTCAACATCATATTCCATGAATTTAGTTATCCAACAAGCACTTTTGTCATTTATATCCTTATTCAAGATAAAATCTTTGACACTTGGATGTGTAACTATTAAATGTATCTTATTATTGGATAACAAGTATCTAAACTTATTAAAAGACCTTATAATTGAAAGTACATGCTTCCCAAAAAAAGAATACCTTTTTCATATTATTCTAAGACTTGACTAAAAAAGGTTATTGGTTGCTCTAAAGTCTCTTTATTTTGTTGCATGAGCATACCTAAAATTGTGTTGATGTTATAATAGGTATACAAAAAGAAATCCTTTGTGAAGATAGGGTTCATGAGTATATGATGACTTGCTATAACTTTCCTAATCTCTTCAAAACATCTTACTCCTTATTTAGACAAAGTGAAACTCTAACACTTCTTTACCATGGCTATGAGTGGCCTAGCTAAAGTAGTAAAATTTAAAATATACCTCCTTATGAAATTGATCTTGCCTAAAAATCTTTGCAAGGATTTCTTGTGTTTAAGCAAGGAAATTATAACAATTGAGTCTATCCTATCAATATCTATGCTTGTGCCATGTTTATAAATCACATGTCCAAGAATCCTACCTTCATGAATAGAGAAAACACACTTTTAATGGATTCAAAGACACCCCAAATTAGTTGCACCTTTCAAACACTTGTATGAGGTGAATCATATGTTCATTTGTACTGTTAGAGAACATTGTTATATCATCTAAATAAATGAGTATAAAATTGTTAAGGATACCTTGAAATTCCATTTCCATGGCTATCTAAAAAATTTCTCCAACATAAAATAAATCAAATGGCATATTTCTATATGTAAATGTCCCCCACTTTTTGGTGAAGGCTATTTTGAACTAGCCTTCTTCTTTGACCAAAATCTAATTATAACCACAATATCCATCTGATAAGGTGAACCTTTTTGAACCTAAAACTAACTATAAAATTTTCTCCATTGATGGAAATGGATAGTTGTCTTTAATAGAGGCCTTGTTCAAGTCACCGTGAATTCAAAACACAGTCTTATTTCACAATTCTTTTTCCTTACTATAACAAGGTTTACCACCCAAGTTGAGTGCTTAATTAGAAATATTATAACTGACTCAATGAGATTATATATCTTATCTGTCATCAAAGGTTCAATATTTGGGTTGATAGGCCTTTGTCTTTATATAACTAGCCTAGTCTCATCTTCTAACTCAATGGTATATTGAGCTAAAATTGGATCAAATCCTTTGAGATCACTATACTACCATGAAAATACATCTGTAAAACTTGAACATAACTTAATAAAATTTTCCTTCTCTGAAGATGTGAAAACCTTACCTAACTTTAAGCTCTTACTAATTGCAATCTCCACATTTGTACAGTGTTCTTCCTTGGTTGATAAATAAAACTTTTCTCTTCTCAATTAATCATCTATGCTAAATATGTTTTCAAGGGTGACCAACCCTTTAGGCAATGTATTTGTCTTTATTTGCACAATCTGGTCACCATACTATTGCAAGTGCTTGTCTTGGTTCCTTGAGGACAATTCATCTTCCTCTTGTAAGAACATGACAATATTATTATCATATTCAAATACTTACCAATTTTCATGGTTATTTGGGATAGAAGGTCTTACAATCACCTTAATGTATGATTGAAACTTTTCAATTTTTATGTCATCTTGGATACTGAATTGTGACTCAATAATAGCCAACCTATCTGCATGCTTGTTCTTATTTCTTGATATGACACAAATATTAAAATCTTAAAATTCTTCAAGTAAGTCCCATACTCTATGATTATAGGACCTAAACAATGGTTTTTGGCATATATTACATCTTCTTACTTGGTCAACTACTTATTCACTATCACCAAAAACTTGTAAGGTACTAACCTTCATCTTTCTTACCCATTGCAAACCATGCACTAGTGATTCATAATCAACAAAATTATTAAAAAAACCAAATTGAAAATTGAGAGAATATAAACACTTTTGATTTGATGTATAAAATAACATCATTTTGCTCCAATTCCATGTTTCTTTATGGATCCATAAAAGTATAGCTACCATATGCCATCACTAGGCTAATCATATTTCATCAATGTTGGAATTGGTGTATCATTTTCATGAAGGCAATAGACACCAAATAATTATTTTTCAATTAAATTTTATGTCTCATTCTCATGAAAATTAGAGGAACATTCATTAAGTAAAATATCTGAAACTCCATCTAGAGGTGACTTAGTTTCCACCTCACTATTTTCTAGTACCTTGTCTGAGATAACATAATTAGTGTTCACCATACTTTGCATATATGGATTTAAATGAAATATTGTAATAGGTTCAAAACATATTATTACCTTGGTACCATACCTATTCCTAAACATTAAATATGTCCAATCAACTGACAAATATCCCCCAATCTTTGAAGTAAAGTCCCTTGACTAACACAGAAAAATAGGGAGGTAAGTCCACTATTACTACATATTGTTGAATGGTAACATTGAGGTAAGCATGTAATGTCAAATTTAGATCCTTTATTTTTCCCACTGTCTTTTTTAGTGACCCATCCAATTGCAATACTCCCTTGGTATTTATTTTATAGACAAGACCAAGCTTTTCTGCAATTTACTTGGGCATGACAATGCTCCTAGCTCCACTATTTACCATATAATTATGGACTAAGCAATAACCAATAATAAGAGAGAGATAAAATGGAGGGGTTTTGTTTGATTTGACATTGGTTTTTTCCACCTTTTTCATGTTATATATTTATTTGTCAAGTTGCTTGATAGGCTAGTCTAAATTGGCCATGATAGCTCCTTGTTTCTCAACTGGTTTTTTAGACACTTTGAGCGCTAAAATTTTTTACATGAGCATGTCTTTTTTGCTTATAATGGAAATTTAATCCCACATACTAATGATAACATTTGATTTCTTCATTTTATCTATTATGCCAAATGAAGCTCCAGTAGCCTTTGGCTGCAATTTTTGAACCATTGGTTGGTCTCTAATTAGAGACATTTGTAGAACCTTCTCTACCTCTACATTCTAGTTCTTCTAGGTTATAGGGATAGTAGGTTGATCTTTAAAAAATTTGGGAACAATTTTAGTAACACTATATGTATTGTTCACATCTTGAGCTTCCTTAACTTCTCTTATTTTAGCTCTAGTCAGAGCTACAACCTAACCATTTGGGTTACTAGTTTCACCAACTTGATTGAATGCAATATGATAATCCAATTACCAATTCACATTGATGACATAGGCTACCCTTGAACTTGTTGAAACTCTCCTTGTAATGTCATATTCATGTCTTAACATTGACCTGCTTGAAGAGAAAACTCTTCTTGTGTCATTTGTGGCATAGTAATATCCTGTGATATTAAGGCTTGGTTTTGAGTTTCATTTGGATTGAATGGCTACCAACATGAATCTTGCATCAAGTTGTTTTGAGGAACAATATCTTTTAAATTGGAAGGTACATTAGGATCAAGGGCTACATATGGCTTAGTTTGGGTTATGGCTCCTTCATTTTGGTAATGTTTCTTATTGTCTTTAGAACCTTGATAAAGAGGTCTTTGATTATTAAATGACTAATACGTATTATGGTTTTACTAATGATATGGCCTACCTTAGTATTGTTGTCTCTTGAGTTGAACAATCGCATACCCAAAATTTTGTAACATACTTTTTTATCTCCAATCTCACTAGCCTAATTATAAGGGGATACAACTTGGGCTTTTAGAGATGTAATAGGAGCTATAGATGGGATTTGAGGAACTTGAAGAGGAGGGATGGGCTAAAATTTTAGTAATATGAGCATTAAATTCCTTGGAGTAAGTTTACCAGCTTGTATCAAGTTATTTTTTACTCTTATTACAAGTTCATAGGCATTTGGAAAAGTATTACCACCCATGGACTGTATCATGACACTAATATCAGAATTAAGAACCTTAAGATAATATAAGATTGCATACTCTGGGGATAATCTAACCAATGTAGGGATTCTAGTCCATATCTTTTATAATCTAAGGTTAAAATTAGACATGAAATCATGGGGGTACCTTTGTATGGTAGTCATTTATTCAACCAAATATAGATTATCAAACTTGTCTTCAAATTGCCTAAGGCTACACCTAACTCATCCCAAGTAGAAATGGAGGTCAAAGGAAGATTCATATACCATTGCAATGATTTTCCCTTAAAGGAAGTAGTGAGTAGTCTAATATCCACATTATAAATAGAACATAGGTTGGTAACATCCTAAATTTGCTTAATAGTAGTAATTTTATCCCATTTTCTTGAGAATAAAGGTATACTCTTTAAGGCAGACATAGGGATGTCATCATATTGGGCCAAATTTAGGGGACTATCCCTTTTAAATGGAACAAATACTTGATTCTTGACCACAATTTGGGTAAAAGGGATTTGGCTTATGGGGACAATATCTTGGACTAAAATAATAGGATGACCAGGAGGTGAAATTTTTTTTTAAGGATAATGTTTGGTCTTATTGAATATTGCTTTTTTATAAGAATTAAAAGGTAGTTCAACGAATTCAAAAGGAATACCTTTACATGATGACGTTGTTGGAACCTTTGGCATGAAAACATTATTTGAAAGATGATATGAGCTCTACAATTTGAAATATCTTCAACATTTGATGATGGTAGATACCTCTTCTTTTTAAAATTTATTCTTCTCAATATTCAAACTTCAATTATGCCAAGGAAACTTGTCCTATCGAGCATGACAGAATTGTTGGTGTTATACATTTACACCCTAGTTGAGAAGGGGATTGTTTAGGTCCTCTTACTCAAATCTAGTCCAACATGGGACTGATCCTAGGCTTTGGGTATCCTAATAATGGATCAGACCTCTAAATGAGGTTGGCTTCCTTCTAGATCTATCACCTAAATTAGATCTAATCTAACTCTTGCTTATAAAAGAGATAGAGAGATATAATAATATATGAAAACATATAAAAATAGAGTGATGCACCAATAATTCGGACACTTATACTTTACACAAGACACAATATGAGACACATTCAATACCAAAGAAAATCAATCCCACATAAGTATTTCATAATAAGGCATTGATCAATTATCAAACTAGCATGAGAGGGTAGATATCCAATTTCAAGGTAAACAAAAAACTATAAATTTCACTTATAATGACTTGTGAGAGCTACCAAGCACTTCATGAAGGTGAGAAAACTTAGACATAGATAAGGAACATACATTCACTTAACCATAGTACATGAATTAATAGGACACACTTCAATCTAGCTTAGAAAATGATGGAATTTAGTCTTATTACATTAGAAGGTGTTACAGTACAAATTTTGGCATATCTTAATCAAGCCAAAGCATAAGAGTATGTTTCTTTATTAATATCAGAGATTTCTTAATAAAAATTTTAGAGAGTTCTACATGTAGTATAAGTTGGAACATATATAGAAAAATGAAAAGAGATAGGGAATGGTGATGTATTAGCACAAGTTTGAGGATGTTAACTCATGACTTTATCAGTAAGGAACAAATTTTGTAAAAGAATTGAATGCTCATCTCCCTTATCCATCCACCTGGTGTCCTTCTTGGAAATCCATGTCATTATATATCTAATGTTGATGAGGACTATGTCTTAGAATTGACATAATTATGCCAAATATACTTTGAGTGGCCATAGGTACATGTTTATCAAAAATGTGACCCTAATCGTAGGTGAGACACCTCTCCATGATCATGTTTGCATCTGTACTTGCTCTAATATTGAACATAGGTCCATTTATAGGTGAAAAATAATCTAATTATTGGTTTTTACATAGTCACAATATCCATGGAAACCTATAAACTGCTTGACATTGATTCATAATCATTAGTCCATCTTTAATCTCTATATTAGGACATAAGAGACCTGTTCTGCATCTAAAACCTATGAAATCCAAGAATTCACCATATGCATAGATCCCTTTAAGAATGGTGAAAACAATCATAGAAATAAACTTGCAAGCTATAAAATGTTGAAATAGAGGTCCATGTTAAGCTTTAATAGCATCACTTTATGTTCTTGATCACCTTCGCTAAATCATTGTCTTTTTCATGGCATTCAATCAAGCTTCAATTATGGCATGTTCTCTTTGAAAACTTGCCCTAGTTTGACCTTGGTCATGTGCTCAATCTCCAGGAAGTCCCTTGGCTTCTCAACCTTTAATTTCATTAGTCATCAATACCAGCTCAATCCAATCAAATTGCACCAAATTATCTTTGATCTCATTGGTCTTGCAAATATGTTGATCCTATTGACCTCACTCATACCATTGGATCATCTTGATGTGAATGAACATGGTCTATTGATTTATCCTAGAGGGACCCTTTTGAATTTTTGACCTCCCACTCACCATTAAATCTATGCCATGATCAAATATGAGCCATTGATCTTACCAAGACCCACTATTTGAAACCAAATGGCTATTTCATGAGCTCAAACATGATATCCTCACTCTCATCATTTGACATCTATATGACCATCATTGATGTCCATACAATCATCAAATTTAGGCTCCAATGGTTTTCTTGATGTGTCTTAAATTTGACATATGCATGACTGTTAAATACATTCATGATCCCATAAAAAATTAAAATCTAATGGATTTTTCCTTAAGATTACATTTTATGTCTATGCGAATGTCTCCCATTATTTGACCAACTTTGAAGGCTTGGATCTAGAAGTGAAAAGGTTACAAAGGCACCAAAATTGTAAGAGATGTTATTGATATTGAAAAGATTGTGCCCACTTGATATATTGGTTTTGGTAGCTTTCTAAGTATTTTTACAAAATGTTCAAGTGATCTGACCTATGTGTTTTACATGATGTTCAAGTGCCTGTCATTGATCATTTGAATCTAAATGGTTATTTTTTGAGGCTTGAATTTGACACTCACATGAAAATCTTGCTCTGTTTGGCCAACTTTGAGGACTTAAATCTTGAGATAGAATATTCATCAAGATATGAAACTTGCAAATAATGATCTTGGCACTCAAAAATTTGATGGTCAAATGAGGCTTTTTGAGCATATTTATAAATTGCATAAGCAAGCTATCTAGTGTGGTTCTTCATGACACCCTGATGATGGTCTAGTCCTTAACTTAGCCAAATTTATCCTTTGATAAATCTTTCAAATTTTTGATGGATTTTTAAGATTTGTGAAACCTAATCCATGCTCTTGATTGCTTTGGACACCATGAAACCTACTTTGACCCTTTACTTACAATTGTAGACATGTTCCTTGAAAATCAATTAGATCACACTTTAAGCTTTCTTAAAGTGTTTCAAAACATTTTCAAAATATGTATTATCTCCACCTGAGGCCTATCCACTCCTCTTGACATTGGGTCACTCTTCAATCAGGATCTTGCTCAGTTTCTGGACTCTTGAACTAGGCACATTTTAGTATGTAGACCAAATTTGGTTAATAGTAACCAATTTGATAAAGGTAATAATGTCTTCTCATTCCAAATTAATCATATTTTATTCCATGTTAATATTCATGACTATGTCATTATGTGATTTTATGTTTTGTTTGATTTTTACAGGCTTAGCCCATGGTAATTCATTTCCCTTTATGGTAACTAGTCCCATCACACTTGATATCTACTGCCAAAAATATACAACCATGATATTCTCCTTTTTACCACATGTATCACTTGTCTTGTCTTCCACTCAAGACCAAGTGACACGATAGCTAGGGGTGACTCAATTATATTTAGATAAGTTGTATGCTCCTAAGCATACAATAAAAAAATCATAAATGTAGATGTAGGTAGGGAATCCAAAAATGATAAAATTCATTAAATAAGCACAAATGTAATGCTACTATAACAAGCTTGAATAAACCTTATTATTATTTTTCTACAAATAAACCGATCAACCATGGGAGGAGACACTATTTGAAGGGAACCCATAAACCTTGCACCATTCATGGCACAACAAAATGTTGTTAATATCTTTCAAAACACAGGGTGGCTAACATATTTTCAAAATTATATTAGATATAATGACCATGTAGTAGATTAATTTTCTATCACCTTCATTGATAATGAATATAATATCATGGGGTTAATGTTAAAAGTCATTGAAGACTTGTTCAGTCAAGTAGTTGGCCTCCCAATAATAGGGGAGTTATGGGAAAGGAGACCAAATGTTGCAATAGTCAGAGACATATTATGTGAAGGAAATGAGCACTTGAAATCTTCTAAACAAGGCACACTTCACCTCTCTTTACCCTAGGTATGGGAATGAGTTTATATATATATATATATATATATATATATATATATATATATATATATATATATATATATATATATATATATATATATATATATATATATATATATATATATATATATCACTTGTGAAGGTAGACACTCTATGTTATATGTAATTTATTTAAAATTCCTCAATCATTTGAGGCATGCTTTAAAGATGAATGTGCCAAATTTTTGTTGAATTTCTTGAGTGGAATGGTAGAATAATACCAAAAAATCAAACATAAATCCTTATCTCACCAATGCCTAATTCTATTTATTATTCAACAGTGTGTGAGAAATAGAAGACCCAATTTTGCTTGGGGAGATTTTCTACAATTGCCATCATAAGAAGAAAATGAAGAAGAGGTAGAAGAAGAATTTGAAGAAGGAAAAAAATTAAAATAAGAAGAGAGTAAAGAAAAGGAGGTGGAGGAAGAAGTGGAAATACAAAAGGATAATGAAGAAGAAGAGGATGAAGAGGTAGCTACAAAGGAAGAAGTTGCATTGGAAACCCAAGAGGTAGATGTTGAACAATCAAAGGCATCTGAAGAAAAAGAAAGCATGATGTAGCCAAGAAGTAAGATGAAAATGATCATCCAACCCTCTTCACCTGAATCTTAAGGATAATAAAGGATATTATAACAAAATAAAGAATAATTTACCTCAAGTTCTAAACCTACAACAAGATAAAGAGCTAAACCCATGAATCTATTTTAACCTTTTTAGACTTAACATGTGTAAATGAAAATCATATGTTTGTTAAAGAACTGAGTAGACTAAATCAAGGAAATAACATAATATAAATATAGTCACTAGTTTGTTTTATAATTGACTAGATTTAACTTTTCTAAAAATAGTAATAAATAGTGCAAATAAGAACTTAACTGGAAAATAACTAAGACAGATGATCTAGGTGTCAAAAACTAAGGTGAAAGCTAGTCTGATTATCTCAAACTAGATCCTGATGTTATAACTTCTCATGGATTATAACACCATAACTATAAAATATCACCATTATTAGAAAAGTGGTGGTAGTTTTCTTTATGTAGAACTATCTTGAGCTTTTGGGTGCACTTGTGTCTAGATCTATGATGTCTGTTCCTATGTGCATGAGTCCTAAAATCCTATATTTTTCTTGTAATGATTGATTTAGTGAGTAAAACACTAATCATACATGTATTTAGGGTATTCAGTTAGCATGCTCATAAAAATGTGTTTGTTATTAGGGTAGTATGGGCATCTTCAACACCCCATTATGAAGAGACTTGCCTATATACTAATACTCTAACGAGGGATCAAGATTGATGTAGTTTTTCACACCAAAGTGCTAGTGCAAGTGTAAGTAAAGTTAGTATAATAGTGGCCTTGAGTTCCTTGAATGTGTTTGAGATTGGAAATCTAGGTGATCTAAGCTTAGGACTATTGTAGATGGTAGTATACAAAAGTATGGCAGAATAGGGATTGATAACCTTAATTGTACACAACTTGTTCTAAGTTTGAATGTGTATTTTGCATCTGATTTCTATCTAGTGGTTAGAGGGATAAAATTCATGTATTTATGTTGCTTTGTTACTTGTGCGGGTGATAAAATATGTCTAGGCCGACCCTAAGAGATTATAGTTTTGAAAATATATCCATTTGGGAAATAAAGAGGTAAATTACATTATCACCACCTTGGAGACATTAGCGCCATGTGATGTTAGTTTCCTTATTATGGTGCTAGTGTCCAACTAGTAAAACACTAAGCACAAAGGGCCAAGATCAGGAAATGAGGGTCTAGGACTACTTTAGGTCTGACTAGGGATGCATGTAGACCACATGAAGGTTAGATAAGTGTGATAATAGGCTCTAAGATAGGTGGTCTCAAGGAGCACTCTTAATTCTCAAATACCACATTTGGGTGATTACATTTTCCCCCTATTTATTTTATAAATACATCAAAGCAAAATGACTAGGATAAAGGAAATAGAAGCATACTTGGACTTAATGAAGAGGTGAAGCCTATGAAGCTGGGTCTGAGTGTGTGAAGTAGGGTATAAGTATGTGAAGCATTCTCTAATGCATGTCCTATAAGTGAAACATGCATAAATTAATTCTAAAGATATATCAAAATCAAAATACTAAATTGAGTATAACTGAGTAAAGAGATAGGAGAGAGGAAAGGAATGAATACACCTCATTATATATGTGAACCAATTCATAAACATAATAACAACCTATGTGTGTGTATGTATATAGTGATCAATTAGTGAATATCTTAGAATGAGCTTATTGCTTACTCAATCCTCATATGTGAGTGGCTCAAGAACTCAATCTAGTTTTGACTCCATCATTGCCCACCCTATGAATAGCTTATATTATACTAATGGTATGTCCAACCCTTTCATGTAGGAGGATCAATAACTCAAGTAGGATATGACTCCATTATTTCCCAGTCATGTGTAATAGATGCATTTGAAACTAAAATACACAAATTAATTGTAAATATCTAAATGGGTATGTCAGCTCTATAGCCACTCAGGTACAGTAGAAAACTCTAGGCCACTCAAGAATGCCAACCACTACAAATGGATTAAGGCATGAAACTAATGTGTAACTTGGAATATAATATATGATGTATATGATGTAGATAATGGCATGGAATTTTTCATTCCATTTAATCAAATGGTATGTAAGTGATCATATGAAAATAATGTGTCATGCACATGCTCCCAAATCTAATATCTGAGTATATGGATTCTAGATTGAGTTATAATAATATGTATCTAGATAATTAAACTAAATATGGGAATGATCATACCATGCATGATTCTCTTAATATAAGTAAATTGATATGAATCTGAGCTGAACTAGTATGATTATGAGTAAAACTAAACAAAACTAATAATTATGTAACTAAATATGTGTAAAACTATACTCTACTTATTGTACTTTTTTGGTGAATCTAGGTTTTTATGAATTAGAGGCTACTAGAAAATAGCACCATGTCTTGGAAAATATTACCCTTTTGTAAATGTGGCACTAGTGTCCCATTTTGGGTGCTAGTGTCCTTCTGGTCTAATTTCTATTCAACTATATTACTTTTTGTGTTTTTATTTTTTCACTATATTTCCCTGAGTCTGATTTCTATAATCTAAGCCTGTGTGCTGACAAATATACTATGACTACAATATATGATCCTATTATTTGTGATAAACCCTTGTAAATTTTCCCTCTTTAGAGGGGATTTATTGAACCTATGTTAGAATTGTCCTCAAAATAAAAAACTCTATAAGATGTGTGTTATTTAGAGCATATATGATAACTGCATAATAATCCAATATAATGTGCATACATAACATTGCAATGCAAGATAATATAAGCATAAGTGATGTAGAGTTGAATATACAATTTGTTCTTAGTGAATGAAAACAAGAATCAAATGTTCTCTCTTACCTTTGCAAGTATCCACCTAACTGACACTTTGTCTTGTCTTACTTTATTCCATGCATAAAAAAATCTTTGGTTTCAAACCAATTTGTCCTCTACCTTAAATATTATTTAATGGATCAGTGATTACTTCTTGTTCTTTCAACACAACACACTAGTTACCTTAATTATCTTAGCAACTCCTACTTCTCTAGTCAAAACTTGTACATACTTGTACCAAAGCAAATTAGTCCTTCAAGTAAGGTATAGGATCATTCTAGCTCATACAAAGTGAATATTCTCATTTACATGTCCATTGCAATCATATGGCATCCCAAATTACATTTACAGAACTTTTTAATACACATTTCACACCAATCACCTTTCCCTCTCACTGACTGGGTTTTGTTAGTAACTTTTTAAAGATATTTCTTATTGGTACAGACTAGTACGGTCCTTTGTTGAGAAAAAAAACCATCCCTAGATACCCTTTATGACTTTAATGCTATGCACTAACTTTTAGGTCTCAATTAATTTGTTTGATCACTTTTATAAGCCCATTTATGCCACTATTTAGGTCACTTAGGTCTTTTATGCCCTATTTCACTCACAGTTGGCTTAAAACATACACAACCATACAAAAATAACTTAAAACTCTTAAAATAATTATAATCACTTGCATACCTATATAATGATAAATAATTAGGAATTTATAGTAGTTAAATCACTTGGAAATATAATTCTTATTTGAAACCCTAGAAACAAGGTTTGTCACAATTTGCACAGGCCAAGAAGAATTTAAATTGGTTTACAAGCTTAATCATGTATTCTTAACCACTGTGAAAGTTTTTTTAGGTTTAAATTAACTTGAGACACATTCTCCTGTCAACAAACCACTTCTTATACCCTTTTATTCCAATGTTTTAGTAAGATTTCTAATTGACTGTGTAAAAGCAACTAATCTGTACATACTCAAAATAGACCTGATGAGGTTTTAGGTTTATAAATGAGGTTAAAATCATTTGTAATATTAACTAATTATATAGCATTTCCATTTCCCTATTTCAATCACCAAACACCCCTTTTTCATAACTTTGTTTGTCCCTTTCAAGAGTTCCTGGGTTGATTGTGTTAGGTATTATGCCAACTTTAGGTTTGTATTATTCAAGTCAGAATGTCCTTATCAAATTAAATGAATAAAAATTTATCAAGGTGATTAAGGGATTTTTATAAAAATTACTAACACATATGAATGAATATCAACCCTATTTCAAATGAGATTTAACTGTTAATATTATACACTCAAAATTTAAGTAGACACAAGTTACATTATACAGGGAACATAGATTATTATGCACACTTTGTAATAAAAACTTTACTCAAAACTTTGTAGATAAAAAATTATAGCCTTTTATCCTTTCAAACATACATATTAAATTTTATAAATCATAAGTAATAGTAAACTTATCATATTTATAACCTCCTTTTTTATAGTTTTTGCACTGTCATTTCATACAAGGTAGAGACTACATCTTTGAACCATTTCATAAGTTTTATGAAACAAATATAATAAACTATTGAAGCATTAAAAGAAGATAAAAATCCATGTACCACAATCATATATATCCTCATCAACTTTCCTTAATTCATCTTTCTATTATAGATTATTGTTGTATTGTCAACTTTCATGACCTTTACATAGAAATATAAGGTCTGCAAGTTTGTAAGAACACAAAATATTTTATTACATTTATTGGGGGTTAATAAACCTTTTATATTTTAATATAACCCCATCACTCTCTCCTACACTTCAAATGACTTGTTACACAAACTTTTATCTATTCAAAAAGACTTCAAAATTCCCATAACTACTTTCTAATTTCTTTTGGTACATTACCAACTACCAAAATACAAGCCTATTCACCATGATTACTCATTATGTGATTCATGTGTATGTTAAAACACATTTTACTCATTTTTTAAACCCTAACCACCAAAATTAAATGTTTATATCCCTTGTAAATAAGATGGAGATCTCAAAACTTTTCGTTGAAATTTGAAAATTCAAACTATGGGTTTTGGTAGGAAAATGCCAATGCAACCCAATTTCAAAATTGATGACACATTAATACATAAAAATGATTCCTATAGACCTAAGATGATCTAAAAAACCTAATAAAGACTCCAAAACATGACATATAACCAATATGTACAAGTGGTAGGTGATGCTCCTACATCATACTACCGAGGAGCAAGAAAAACTTTCCCATGAAAGTTATAAATGATTTTAACTTTGAGGTTATTTATATCACTCTTATTCAGCCTATATCCCAAGTTTTTTTTGATACTCATATTCCTATTTGATGCTTATTCATGATGGCTCCTCATTAATTATTTTTTCTCTTATTTCTCATCTTCCAAGCAATCATAGGAAATTATTGCTCATTCTCTTTCCTCCAATGACATGCACATGAAGTAAACATGTCAAATAAAGCCACTTATTTTTTTCTCTCTTATAATTATCCTTATTCCTTGGTTTCCAACTCTTCTTTTTCTTGGCTCAAGATTGCTCTCAATTCAAATTCAGCCACCATGATGCTACTCTTATTTCCTATGAGACTCAAATCCTCTAACTCCTCCATGATATGCCACCATATCTCATTATCCTTAGTTTTATACTCATATTCATCACATTCATATTCTAATGGTGACAAACAAATCACCTCTACTTGCTACAACTCAACCTATATAATCACTTCATCATGTGTTTATCCTTATTTCTCTACTATTTCACCCTCACATGTGTCAAACACCTCATTTAGTACTATTGTACCTTCTTTTCCTTCTATCAACATGTTCATTAGTTTCAAGGTACTAACATATAACTCATCTTCCTCAATATTCATATCAACACATTCATCAAACCTGACTTGGAAATGAATACCTTGTACCTTTTGGCTCTCCTCTAATCTATCTTGGTTAAAACCTTATTCATTTTAAATTATCATGAGGCATGGTGCTATTGTAACCTCTTTATCTTCTTCTTCATCCTCAAATGTATCGCCTTATTTAGGGTAGCACAATATTTTTTCCCCATACTCATCCATATAATCAATTTCTCCTTCACTAGCATGCTACCCATACTTCCAATCTTCATGAAACTCTTCACTTGTATTCAAACACTCAAATAAATCATTAGTTATAATATTTTGAGGCTTAATCTCCCCTTCACTTCTTCTAGGTTGCCTTGCTTTCATCTTCATCACTTGTCTTCTCCTCTTCTTCATCAATTATTTGAGAGGCTGTCTAACTTTCTTATTTATGTACACATTGAATCTTGGTCTCAACTCTTCCAAGATCTTCTCTAGCCTTGCCATTACCTCCATCTTATCTATCTCTTTTTCTCTCTCTAGCCATATTTTATTTTTATTCCATACTCTTCTTATCCATCTTATTCTTGTGGAATTCTTCACACATCAAGACCTTCATTATTCTTACTATCTCTTCTCTTCTTGACCATTCACTTGGTATCTCACTTGACTCTCTCTCTCTCTCTCTTGGATTCAATCTCTTTCTTCTTGTCCTCACCTGGGACTTCTCTTCTCTCTCATCCTTTCTCTAGTACTCTCTCTTCTCTATCTCAAGCTCACTTTTGAGCTTCTCTCCTTGAACTCTCACTAGCTCTTCTCTTCTCTAAGCCTTCTTGGATAAGGTATTTACCACTTATCTCACTTTATTTATTATAATTATACCTCTCCTTTCATCTAAATGCAACCTATCCACTCTTACTTGCAACCTTCATTAGCCACTTCTAATAACATCTTCTCAACACAATATTCAACATGTACTTAGCACTATGTATTCACAAACTAGCATATTCAAAATCACAAAAAATGCCTTACTTAGAATATTCCTTCTCTAATACCACATGATGTATAGGTCAATATTTAATTTGTTCTTAGTGAATGAAAATAAGAAACAAATGTTCTCTCTTACCTCTACAAGTATCCACCTAGCTGGCCCTTTGTCTTGTCTTGCTTTATGCCATACATAAAATGATATTTTGTTTCAAATAAATTTTTCCTCTACCTTAAATATTATTTAATGGACTAGTGAGTAATTCTTATTCTTTCAACACAACACACTAGTTACCTTGGTGATCTTAGCAATTCCTACTTGTATAGTCAAAACCTGTACATACTTGTACCAAAGCAAATTAGTCCTTCAAGTAAGGTTTAGGATTATTCTTTCTCATAAAAATTGAATATTCTCATTTTCATGTCCATTAAAATCCTATGAAATCCCACATTACATTCACATAACTTTTCAATACACATTTCACACCAATCACTTTTCCCTCTCACTGACTAGGTTTTGTGAGTAACCCTTTTTAAGATATTTCTTATTGGTATGGACCAGTACAGTCCTTTGTTGAGAAAATAAAAACATCCCTAGATACCCTTTATGCCTTTAATTTTATGTAAAAACTTTTAGGTCTCAATTCAATGGTTTGATCACTTTTCCAAGCCCATTTAGGCCACCATTTCAATCTTTTAGGTCTTTTATACCTTGTTTCACTTACAATTAGATTAAAACATACACAACCAAACATAAATAAATTAAAAGAATTAAAATATTTATAATCACTTACATACCTATCTAATGATAAATAATTAGGAATTTCTAGCAGTTAAATTTCTTGGAATTCTAATTCTTATTTGAAACCCTAGAAATAGGGTTTGTCAAAGTTTGAACAGGTTGAGAAGAGTTTAAATTGGTTTATAATATTAATCATGGATTATTAACCACTGTGAAAGTTTTTTATGTTTAAATTAACTTTTGACACATTTTCCAATCAAAAAACCACTCCTTTTACCCCTCTGCTCCAATGTTTTAGCAAGATGTCCAATTGACTATGTAAAAGCAACTAATTTATATGTACTTAAAATAGACCTATTGGGGTTTTAGGTTTATAAAGGAGGTTAAAATACTTTTGGAAGATTAAACCATTATGTAACATCACCATTTAGTTATTTCAATCACCAAACAACCCTTTTTCATAATTCTTTTTGTCCCTTTCAAGAGTTCTTGGGTTGATTATGTTAGGTATCATGTCAACTTTAGGTCTATGTTATTCAATTCAAAATGTCCTTAGAAAATAAAATGAATACAAATGTATCAATATGATTAAGGTATGTTTATATCAATCACCAACACATATGAATGAATATCAACCCTAGTTCAAATGAGATTCAACCGTTAATATTATACACTCAGAATTCAAGTAGACATAGGTTGCGTTGTACAGACAACATAGATTATTATGCAAAATTTGTAATAAAAAAATTTTAAATAAAAAATGAGATCATTTTATCCTTTCAAACACTCATACTCAATTTTATAACTCTTAAGTAATAGTAAACTTATCATATTTATAACCTCCTGTGTTCTAGTATTTGCACAGTCATATCATACAAGGCAGAGACTGCATCTTTGAACCATTTCATAAGGTTTATGAAAAAAATATACTAAACTCTTGAATAATTACAATAATATAAAAATACATGAACCACAATCATATATATCCTCATTAACTTTCCTTAATTTCTCTTTCTATTACAAATGATTGTTGCACTGTCAACTTTCATGAACTTTACATAGAAATACAAGGTTTGCAAGAACACAAAAGATTTTATTACATTTCTTGGGGTTTATCAAATTTTTATATTTTAATATAACCCCATAAATCTCTCCTAAACTTTTAATTACTTGTTACACAAACTTATATCTATTCAAAAAGACTTTAACATTCCCATAACTACTTTCTAACTCTTTTTGGTACATTTCCAACCACCTAACTACAAGTCTATTCACCATGATGACTCATTATGTGAGTTATGTGTATGTTAAAACATATTTGACTCCTTTTTTAAACCCTAACCACAAAAATTAAATGTTGAGACCCCTTGGAAACAAGATGGAGATCTAAAAACTTTTCATTGAAATTTAAAAATTCAAACTATGGGTTTGGGCAAGAAAATGTCAATGTAAGCCAAATTCAAAATTGATGACACTTTAATACCTAAAAATTATTCCTACATACCTAAAATGATCTAAAAACCTAATAAAGACTAAAAAACATGATATTTTACCAATATATACAAGTGGTAGGTCATGCATCAATAAGTATGTAATGTAAGATGTATGGCATTCATAGCATTCAAAAGGGTATCATGATAGATATAACAATGTATTTAATAACAAATTTGAGTAATAACTAGGTAGATACCTAGGGGGATGGGGAATGATGTCCATCATAACACCTAAGTAGGAAAGGAGAGATGTATGAGGTCCCTCATGGCATCAAAAATTGTTGTGTGTAACAAATAAGAGACAAGTGTCATGGCCATGATGCATACAAAAAAACATACATACAAAACACATGAGACATGCAAAGTAGTCGAAAGGGACATGGGCACATGTCACTAAATTTGATAAAATGAGACATATAAGGATATGTTCAAATGTCCACATACACAAGAAACAAGCAAGTTGGCTTAGATCCATATAAAAGGACATGTTCAAATGTCTATATACACAATCAAAAAGGCACAGATAAGGACAAGGGCACATGTCCAAAGAATGCATACTATGAATATAAGTGGCATAGATCTAAAGAGCAATGGCATATTCAAATACCCTCAAATATAAGAAGCATAGAGGTACAATCAAATCTAAACTAGATAAGCTAGAAATGAAAGCATGCATGAATATGTAATACAAATCTATGTAAGATTAAGGATGTACATATGTTGAATCTAAATTAGTAATAACTAGTAAAAAATCTAAGTGTAGCATGATCAATATCAAGATATAACAATGCAAAAGATGGGATATAGAGTATAGTAAGATAGAACTTGGGAGTTAAAATTATATATAGGGTAACCCAAAGTGGGTGAATGTGTCATGTAAATACCCATGTATTGGTGTATATGCCCCTAGTGGGTAGATAGTAACAAGTCTAGATTGGGGTAGTGGACCTGAGTCCTGTAGAAATCTACAAGCACATGACAAGAACAAGTGAAGCATGTATGTATGATAAATTTGACTATAATAAGATAGCTAGCATATGTAGTGTCTAAAAAATATAAGAAATGTAAATATAGAAATGCATATAATCTATAATTTTGTATTTTCTAAGTAATTATTTGATTTTTTTTATGTTTTGACATATTATATTATTTTTGTATTTTCTAGATATAAGATATATACAAGCAACATGAAAATGAATTATGTACAAGGAGTAAGAAAGAAGGAAATTATGTATAATAAAGGAGGAATAATACTAACTAATGAGTCTCATGGAAGACTCACTATCAATGTAGCCTCTATAAAAAATAGGAATTGTAATCTCTCATGCAATGTGATTGCTATGTTTAAGTTGAATGTTGTTGTAGTAGGAATCTGAGTATTGTTCATCATCAAAATCATAATAATCTAGAATGTTAGAAGTAATTAACTCATACTATGGAGTTGACCTTTCTAAATTATGTTTTGGAATACTGATTGTGATGTTACCATTTGAAATTGTGCTTATTGTAGACATATGGTGTTGTGGGGGCTCTTTTACTAAAAAGCCTTTTTTTAGAATGTTTGTTGTCTTAGCATGATTTTTACTTTACAACTTAAGTTCTTTCTCTTTTTATAATATGTCATGTGTATCTATATATTTTACCTTGATAAACTATATTTGGGAATGATTTTCCTTAGGATGTTCAATAAATCACAAACCTTGTTGACCAACATTATCAACTGCTAGAATAGGACTAGTGATGTCTTGGGCCTACTTGCTCAAACTAATCAAATTGTTGTAATATTTTTTTACCAAACCCATACTGATTTCAAATTTGAACCTCATTTTTTATAGGTAAATTTGCATCTCTTACTTGTTTTACCTATGCTAAATTATACTATTTCTTCCTTTAATTTTGCTTTGTAAACATTTTGTTGCTCTGAGTTATGCTTTGGTAACCACTTTTGTACTATTTGTTGATTTAACCCTTTTTGAATTTGTATATGTGCCATTTTATGTTGTTTATATGATGTATCACTTTTTGAGTCATCTATATCCATTTTTTGATATATCTTCCTTTTCAATACTAAGCATGAATCAGTGTGGTGCTCATGCATTCTATGATATGCACAATAATATTTAGATCTCCTCATTGGGTGTAGATGGGTAGGTTGATCAACTTAGCTTTAATAATTTAGCTTAGTACCTCACTTGAATGGATGGATAGATATATGGATAGATAGATGGATGGATGGATCGATGGATTGATGGATGATGGATCGATGGATGGATAGATCTATAGATTGATAGATCGATAGATATGTATGTATATATGTACACACACACACACACACACATCCCTCACATATACAATATTATATTTAGATATGTGAGAGAAAGTAATATTTTTAGATACATAAATTAGCATTTAACTTAAAATAATTCACTTGTGACCACTATTTTTACATGCTTAGATCATGACTTATTTTAGTTCCTTTTGGCCATTTCCTTAACTTTTCACATGAATGAATCATTCTTATAAGCAAACCAATGACCATAGAATGTGCCTATGCATCATGCAAAATAGTTTAGGCTCAACCACAGTCTATTCCTAGTACCTAGATCAATTTTTTTATTCCTTACATAACAACACCCTAATTAGACAGTAGCACACTACTCACTTGTCTAGATCTATTGCTCTTGTTATTGTATCAAATAACAGTCAATTTTTAAAATTTAAATTTCTTGAAATGATCAACCTACAATTTTAAAAAGGCCCATCTAAAAAATTTTGAAAAATATCACTATAAATAAATATTTCAAACCATTTTTCACACAAGAGGCTTTCACATTGAAAAACACCAAAATTCTAATTGCACATTGAGATAAAATTCCCTATTTCTCTCAATTATGATTACATATAACCCTATTAGCCATGAGATAAAGTTTGAATACACCTTCAAGCTCATAAGTCATGATTGAATCACCCCAATATTGCACAAGCCTCTACAATTTTTCACCAATCTTTCACACACCACCACCATAGCATGGGATAACTACATATAGTTTGGACCCTTTTCTATTATCAGTATGTATGTAATGCTTAACACAATGGGTATTGAGGTCAAGGACAAATTCAACTACATAACCTCTTTTAACCTCATGATTATATTTTTATTCTTGGTCAATTGAGCTAGGATTACAATTAAAGGAGAAGATACACAGTGGTTTTTATAATGGAGTGAAATCTTGCACATAATCCACAAAACATAAAGGTGAAGTCAAACGTATCACATTAATATCAGAGATCTACTACCCACTAGATAAATCCTCTCCCTAAGGATAATATGCACCATCTCCTATCTAATTCCATTAGTTCTATCCAAAGATCAAACAAAACCTTATTCCTAATTCACATTATCACCACACATTCATATTTATATTTTTACTTATAGTCTTGTGCATTCAATTTTCATCTAAATTATATTTCTTTCTCATTTCCCATTTTAGCATTTTTCCAAATATAGTAAGTTCCAAATTAGTTTGTGTCATGTATTGTATATTGTTATCATTCTTATTTTTCATAGTAGTTTGTCTAATTAGGGTCTGCATTCTCCTAGTTCCCAAAATTTGATAATAGTGAACCTATTTATTATTGAACATACCCAAACCCTAGCTTAATCCTAAGGATTTCCTTTAAAATTTTGTCCTGCTAGGGATTAAAATTAAATTATGATTTATTTATCATGTTGTATTATTTTTTAACATTAGTTTATCTCTATCCTCTTGTTATAATTTTAGTGTTTTTAAAATTTAAAATGGATAATAAAGAATATCTTCCTCCTCCTAACCCTCAAGGTTGTGATAACTACTTTCCCTCTAACTAGATCTACGTTATCACTATCCTAAGAGGTAAAGTATCCCATCCTATAATTTTAAAATAATATAACTACCTTATCCTTCCTCAACCCCATCTACCTCTCATGTCTCCTCTCAAGGGTGTCTCTATGCATATTCAATCAAAAGTACCTATGGTTTATGCTTGTGAATTTCTTAAGGATCAAATCATCACTATGAATAAGTTAATAGATGAGATACAAAATCAAAATTAGTATTTCAGTTCAAATATTACATCATTGGAAAACAAACTCACTTATGCCAATAATACATAATGTGTTGGTGTTTATCATGCATTTGTATCTTCATCTAGTAATGTATGCCTAATGAGACATCATATCAAGGTTGAAAAATAAAACAAAATTCATCTATGTAATCAGTGACTCAATAATTATGAAAAAGGATAATAAGAGCTCAAATGAGATTTTGAATGAAATGTTTCATAATAATTTGATAAAATTAGCCTCTTGATATCATCTAAGGAGATTAAAATACTATTTTGCATACCATATGATGCATGGGCATCATACAAATAGTTGCTTGGATTTTAAGAAAAAATACAAAATATAATTGATAATGGTGATCATATAATTAATACATCAATAAAATAACCCTCTCACATTATGAGTGCATATTCTCCAGCAAAAAGTACAAAAAGAACAAGTATGGGTATAAAAAAATAATTTAGAGAAAAAAAGTTACAAATGAAAAAATTAGAGCAAGAAAATATTCAAATAAAAAAATTAGAGAAATAAAAGATTCAAATGGTAGAATTAGAACAATAAAAGATGAAAAAGACAAAATTATTCCAAGAAAGATTAAACAAGACACAAGATGAAAAAGATAAATTACAAAAGGAATAATTGGAAAAGCAATGGTAATGACAATTAGAACAAGAAAAATTTACATTGCTAAAAGAAAATTTACAAAATCAACCTTAAGATAAGCAAAAAAACATTCTTAAAAGAGGGTTTCTAATATAAGAGTTTACAAAACAAGAGATTCCTACAAAATCTAATGTTTCAAATGTGTTTGCAAAGGGGACAATTACAATTCTATCCTTATATCAAGAGACTTTCACTATCACTACTCATATATGTGGTACTCAATTTAAAAATTTCAAGGTTATGGACTATAAAGAAATAAATTTTTGTTCTATCTCATCTCTTATATCTCTTTAAAAAAAGATTCAACACTTAGATCAAACTAGTGCATCTACAACATGTATGGGAATAATTAAATTAAGATTTTCATTTGTTTTAAAATAGTATTATCTTAGTTTTCATGTTATTTAAAATCCAAGTGCATATAATGTTATGCTTGGAGGGTCATGGTTAAAATTAGTAGGAGAAATGGTTCATAAAAACAAAGGTTGCATTATATTTTAATATGAAGTAAAAGTTACTTCCTTTTCAAAAGAAGGAACATATTTAGAGCAAATGCATCAAAAAGAAGACATATCTCCAACTAGTATACAAAAATATATAATTCATGGCATATCAGTAGAGGCACAACACAAAATACATGTTGAAAAATAGAAACAAAAAAAATCAATATCACGGTATGTAGTAATTGGTTTTACATATACAAATACAATAGAAGATAAGAGTGGAATTCCAAAATTTCAAAATTGAGATGATGATGATGATAATACTACAGATTGGTGTGATACCAATGATATTGATTACATTCAATATGAATATGGAAATCACATGGGACCTATACAAATGAATCCCCTTGTTTATATCCTTCCCTTGAGATAGAATTATTCCTTGTACATTTCTTCTTTAGCTTATCATGTTGTATATTCAAAAATACAAAAAATTAGATATTCTATAAAAATTAAAAAATTGGGACCCTTGCATGCTTATGTTTAGTTCATATAAATCAGTTAATTTTTACACAATTATTCATTAACTATTTATTTCTAGTTTTCATATCATATATGATTCACAAGTTTGTATTTTTCCATGCAGATCATCTAGGATGCCATTCCCAAACATAATTATAGGTTATTTCATTATCTTAGACTTAGAAACTAAAAATATACAAGAGCACCCTATTCAAATAGGAGCACACCATGATGTTCTCCTATTCCCCCACTCTTTTAAAAATAGCCATATGATATTGGTTCTCAAATTCAAACTAGACACATGCCTCTTTCATATTTATTAGACATTAGCAAGCTCAATATGGGAATCTTATACATAGGTTTTATCCTTATTTGGCTATCCCTTATGGTGCATACTTCAATTCTTTATATGACATAACATATTTTTATATTTCTCACTTATTAACACATGATATCTTATCGGTTACCTAAGTTACTAAATTTACTAGTGTTATGAATTGCTTATGTTGATCAACTACATGTATTTATGCATACTTTTCTTGTTTGCTTTCTTGTTTCATGTCTTGTGTGTATTCTCTATTTATATTGTGGACATTTAAACATGTCATTATATGTGAATCTAAGACTTAATTTTATGTTTCTATGTGTGTGATTTAAATTTGTATATGTCCCATGTATTTGGTCCCCTAGCCTTATATTGTGTGTTTTGTGTGCTTTATGTGTATTATTTATTATGTTTTTCATGGCCATGACACATATTTTCTCAATTTTAGATGGCATTATGGATATCATTCATATTTCCATCCTTTCAATGACATGATGGATATCATATGTCTCTCTCCAAGAAGTTTTATTCAACTTTCAATACTCATTTTTTATCACTTATAAATGCACCTAATTGCTAACATCTATCTTGACAATCTCACTATGTATGTTTGTTTCTACATGCATCTCACATTACTATTTTGATAAGTTTATATATAATATGATTCCATGATCCTCCATGTTATCACTATTACTTATATTTACATATATCTCATAATATTTTATTTTAAGTTATGTTATTATGCAGGCTCAATAACTCACCTTAAAAGAGGGGGTATACATAATGGCTTGTCTTAGAAACTAAGATCCTATAGCATAATACATAGACATAATTCTAAAGATCTCATATAGTGGATCAAAAAACATACTTATAAATCAACTAGAGAATCATTTTGGATAAGAGTTCCCTATTTAGATAGGAATGCACCCTAGTGTTATCCAAAATAGTGTCTTATTGTCCCAACAACTAGAAAATAGTCATTTATAGAATTTCTCAAAATCATAGGTAGTAGAGAGTAGTATGAAACAATAACACATATTCAATTTTCAAAAATTACTCAGGTTTGTATCATATTTTCTTAGTTTGGGGACATAATGTGTGGCATGTGTTCTAAGTTAGCACATAATTTTTTACTTATAATTTTAGTTGTTATTACTCACTCTCAAAGCCATATACACTAAATATTATATTAGGGGCATGTGCACAACATATAACTTCATCATTACTTATTTTAGTACCATTTTCATAGATAGAATGGTAATATTTATCACTATATACATTATATACACAAAATACATACCATATTATCTTTTTTCACCAATTTTACACTAGTTTTACACCATATATGAGCCTTATTTAGTTTGAAATAGCTAGTTCACCATTTGCACTAGTTTTTCACTAAAATGATCTATTGGAATTCATATAGGAATTATAATCCACTTCAATACTTTGGGCATACAATGATGGATTAAATCACACCTTTGAGTTCTTAATCACACTCACCTTTCAATGAGGATTGGGGCATGTACAATCTAATCCAAGATTTTAAATGAAGATGAACTCTTCAAGGGTCCTACCCTCTATAATCACTAGTTTATACACCAACAAACATAATAGTTTTGTGTATCCAATCAGGTGTATTTTTTCCTTTTTATTATATTTATAAGTTTCTTACATTTTACTTCTTCAATTTTATCTTAAGTAAAGACTAATTTTATACATGTTTCATTGTAAGTTCGTGTGAAGCATAGTTCAACGTTGTCGCCTACATTCAAGATGACACTTCATATGTAAGTTCAAGTATGTTTTTTTCCTTTTAATATAGTAATTTTGGTTTTCTAAAGTAATATAATAAATGTGGAGAAAATGTAGACACATAAATTAACATTTAAGCTAAAACAATGCACTTCTAATCATCATTTTTACACACTTAGCTCATGACTTATTCCAAGGCCTTTTGACCACTTTCATTCACTTTCTATAGAGATAACTAATTCTTCCAAGAAAACCACCCAAAATGTCCCTATTCATCATGAAAATCAGTTTAGGCTCACAAAATATTGGTCCTGATACCCAGATCATTTATTTGTGCTCCTTGGACAAGAGTACCCTAATTAGATAATAATGCATCATTCTCTTATCTAGATATATTGCTCTTGTCCTGCTAATAAATAATGGATAATTTCTAAAATTCAAATTCGTTAAAGGGTCAACCCATAATTTTATCAATCCCTAGTATATTAATTCTAAAAAAAACACTATAAATGTATATTTCAAAGCATTTTACATGCAAGAAGATTCAACATTAAAAATCACTATAATTCTAATTACACATTGAGATAAAATTCCTTATTTATCCTGATTCAAATCACATACAACCCTATTAGCCCTAAGCTAAAGTTTGAATACACTTATAAGGTCACAAGTCATGGTTGAATCACTTAATCACACCAACATCTATCATTTTTCACTGGTCTTTCAAACACACCATCGTAACATAAGAAAACTACATGGGTTTGATCCCTCTTCATATTATTGGTATGTAGGAAGTGTTCAACATAGGGGGTGTTGAGATCAAGAAAAAATTCAACCACTAACCCATTTTTTCTTATGATTTCATTTATGTTATAGGTCACTTGAGATAGGGTTATAAGTGAAGGATAAGATACACATTGGTTTTTTTCAATGGATTGAAAGCTTCCACATAGTCCATAAAACACACATGGGAAGGTGAAAATGTCACATAAATCTTAGATCTCTACTACCCATTGGATAAGGCCACTCTCTAAGGATAAGAGTGTACTAATACGTATTTGATTATTCTAGTCATGTCCCAATATCAAATGAATCCATGTTCCTAATTTAAAGTGTCATCACATAGTCACAATCATTTTTACAATTGTAACTACATTCTTGTGCTTTTGATTTATAGTTAATTTGTATTTCTTTCTCATTCCCCCTTTAGCATTTTTAAAAATATATTAAGTTCCAAAATATTTTGTGCTATTTATTTCATATATGTAGCATTCTTATTTTTAACAACCATTTTTTTAATTAGTATCTCTCATTCTCCTAATTTCCAAATTTTGATAAAATAACCACATGTTCTATAGGGTGGGCCTATGTGCCCATGTGTATGAAAAATATATACCTAGTGGTCTAATATCATTTTATTAAAAAAATATACTCAACATATACCTTTAATATGCTTGTGAAATTCACAACAATAAAAATTAAAATCATTTCAACATGAAAACTTGTGCATTATTTTACAAGAACCTTAATGAAATATATTAGCATTTATATTCATTCTACTCTCTTGACAAAGGAACCTTTGTAACATGTTTGACTTCCCTTAAATTTGGAGGCTAACTTTGATCCTTGGATGATCCATGTTACTCAAAAAATGCTACATCTCTGATCATCAAGAGAATCACTCCCTCATAGGCTTATATCAAGTCTTTCTCTATAGGGAGTGTATATCCCTTGAGTTCCCTTCAATTAGGAATTGCATGGCATGTTTCCATTATCATTTTATTGTTATTAATTTTATTGGATTGAAATGGTTATGTAAGATAAGGTTAATAATTTCATTCATGACCTCTTGAGCCTCTATGGTGTTATCTCTTACATGAACTAGAGTTTTAAGTTCAATCTTCTCACTACTGTGGTAGCCTTAACAAGAGTTGCAATGTTATCTTGAAGTCAAGGAAAATCATTCCACCTGCACCTTTCATAGTCTCCATCATCCATTACTTCCATGTTGATTTATATTTCATCAACACTTTAGTGCCTATCATCCCATAAATTATAAAATTTACTTATCTTTTTAAATGATTCATTAACCAAGTTGGGTATTATCCTTCTCATACTTAATGGATTCCCACATGGTTTCAAAAAATCCATAAATATCTTCAATGTTGGGATTGAATAATCATCTTAAAGTTTTATTATAGTGAGTATCCAATTTAATTCTCCACTTTTCCATTTCTATGAGAATATATTTTGTTTGGGTTATTTTTCTTGGAGAGTTACTACATTTGTATCAACTAGCATAGGAAGTAGATTGAAGGCCCAACTAGAAGTGTCAATATTACCACCTTTATGATGCATATCCATGATTTTATTTTCAATATTTACCCACAATATCATATTTTAATGAAGTGACTCATGTATTAGAACATTCTCAATGTCAAGCTTCTTATATTATTTCTCTATTTTCTTGTTTATTTCTTCAAAAAAATCATCATTAGATATATTGCATGCAACATGTACGCACATGTAAATGGTAGAGTAATAAATACAAGTTATAAACTAAAAAATAATGTAATATCCCTAATATAATGAATTAAATTCACCTCCGATGATAAAAATGGAGAGATGTGCATACCTCCACTTACTAATGACAAATATCCCTTTGAAGTATATATTTTTCTTGAATTTTTTTCATTGTGGGTGCTCAATGAAATTTATGCAATAACTTAGGTAGAAATTCCATTTATTGATTAGAGTATTGGCTTGGTGAGTGGATGGATTGGTGGCTTGATTTATATCTCAAATGGAAAATCTTCCTTAGGCTATGGGATCTTATCTATAATGAGGAGTTTGAGCTTAATTTATCAATTTATGCAAGTGATATAGATCATTGATCTTGATCCAAGATCAAGGGCTAGAAATGAGTTAAAATCCTCATTAAATGAAGGGGTGTGGGGATTAAATGAGAGGATTTGGATGTGTTAGGGTTGATTTGATGAAGGTATGGGCTTGATTATATCTTATCTCATGTCATGGGATTTGGAATGATTGACTAGAGATGGATGGTGTGATCACTTGACTTAGGATTTGAAGTGATGTGATGATATTATGAATTTAGTTATTTATTTTGGGATATTTGGTGCAAGATTTTTATAATTATATTAAACAAATAATTAAAATGATTAATTAGTTATTTGATCCATATTTTATAAGATGGGAATCATATGAGATTGATATGTTATTGTCATGATAATATTAACTAATTGGAGGGATGAATAGTGTTAGAGTGGATTATCTAGAGGTGTGATGATGATATGATGATGGGATATAATAAAATGATGAGATAATTAGGGTTAAGTAATATTAGATCATATTATGAATTAAAAGTGATGAATTAAGGATGTCATGAGCAAGGTGTCAAAATGGTCTAAAGTAGAGGTGTTGAAATTATAGTATCTAGATTTTGATGTATATGTTTTGCCCCTTTAAAAGGGCATTACAAATGGATGGGTAGAGGAATTAGTAACAAAATTAAAAATAATGACTAAGCTGAAAAAATGGTCACATGAGGATGCCCCTAGCCATGTGTTAGTATGATTAATGGTTAGGAATGATGCCCCCTCAAGAAGGCATGAAAGGATGAAAGACATGAATGGGATCTTGAAATGAAAATAATGTTTTTATAATGTATGGATGAGGGTTAAAATGGAGGGGTGGGAATGAATAAATAGGGTTTGGGTTATAGTAGGATGATTATAGACATAGATAAATGATATTAATGTGTTAACAGATGTGGTTAACTCACTTGAACTAAGGCTTGCATGTTTTGATTGTGTTGATTGGTATGATTTACCATAATAATTTATATGTGCAAGGGATCATATTGGGAATGACATATCCTAATTATAAATCTGTAAGATTTGATTTCCCCAAGTAATAATATATAAAAGAAAGCATTTTTGGGAATGATATATCCTAATGAAGTTGCACATTTTGATGTGATTTATGGATTGTTGATTGATTGATTATTTCTGATATACAAGCATAGTTCATGAATTTAACTAATTACATGGATTTATGATACAATTATCATGTTGATGAATGATTTTATGGTTGAGTAATGGTATTTAAAAGAATGAATAAGCCAAAAGAAAAAAAGGCACACAAGGATGGCCATAGCAATAATGGATTGATACTCTTGCTATAATCAAATCAGATTGAATTGGATTAGATTGAAATTGGATGAGTATTGGAGATGAGGATCATGTGTGGTCTCCACTTGTAGGCAATGTGAATGAGCAATTAGATATGGATTTTTAATTAGAATAAATGTACATGATGAGAAATATTGATGATGGGAACATGTTGCCACACTTGTGAAAGTTTCAATTTTTTGAGTAGCCTTATTTTTTATATATCATGTGGCATGATGTACATTATATGAAAAACCATGATGTCATTATTTCCATATGCCAAAGGACTGATATTGATGCAAAAAACAAGCAAACACAAACAAAAAATCAAACAAATAAAACCCACACACGAAAAATATATATGTTTTTTGTTGCTTTTGATTCAATTTTTTATTATTATTACTATTATTATTATTATTATATATATATATTTAATTTATATATATATATAAGCCACTAGCAAATTGAAAACCAATTCTAGTAATGGGGATGAAAGTGGTAGTGGATGGAAGGGATTCAAGATGATGTTCAAGGATGATTATGAAAATGATGAAGGTTGATGGAGTATTCAAGGATGAAGATGAAAGTGATTAAGGATAATTAGTTATGGATACAGGAGGATTTTGAATGATTAAGGATGGATACAAGAGGATTGGGGATGAATAGGGATGATTACAAGAGGATTGGGCATGATTAGGGATGGATATGAGAGGATTAAGGATGGATATGAGAGGATTATGGATGAATGGGGATCAATATGGGAGGATTAGATATGATTAGGGATAGATAAAAGAGTATTAGGGATGATTAAGGATATATATGGGTGGATTAGGGATGATAGGAATGATTAGGGATAATAGGGGAGTGATGGTGAATATAGAGATGGAAATGATGGATATGAAGATGAAGACAATGAAGGAGATGAAGATTAGGGATTATGTTGGTGGTGGGGGTGATGAATATGATGGATATGAAGCTCAAGGATGATGATTGTGGTGATAAACCTCAAAGGATCACATTACATAAGAATGATGTGTCTAGTCATTGAACCACCATTATGAGGATGTGCCAAGGCATTCTAAAAATAAGTCTTGAGACTTTTTCCATTTCCTAATCAAGGTCAAAATAGGAAGAGTGATGGGCATAATAAGATGTTGGATGGAGTGGATTTTTCCCTTGAGTGTAAGGTATATGTAAATAATGGATTCATAAATAATGCTAAAAATTGTTTTTCACCATGGTACTTACCTAAGGTGCCATCGAAATGGTTCACTTTTGGATGATTAATTTTATTTCTCTTTTGATTTTTTTATTACTATTTTAATTTTTTCATTTTTTTATTTTTTGATTTTTTGATTTTTTTATTATTATTATTTTTGAATCCAATTATCCTTCAAGTTGAGAGACATTTGAGTTAGAATTCAGTTAGATAATATCATGCTTTAAACTATCATTGTGCCAAGACCATGTCACTGACATGTGATCCACATATTTTGCTATTGACTTTGTTAATTTTTTATTTGGCTTCCTCTGAATAACTTACTAGGTTTTGTCATGGCCCCTACAATAGAGTGTCCTTACAAGGAGGGTGATGTGGGATGTGCATTAGATGAGGGATATTTTTATATTATGTAAAATATTCAAACATATGATGGCATCATGGAGGTAGATGGAAATTTGGTGATACCAAGGGGGATTGGGACCAATTGTCTCACAAACATTTTCATAATTTGTTTATTTCATGTATGCTTCATACAACATGATTTTGGATGTTGCAGTAATTAGATCAAAGACATGCAAAAGTTATCTTAGGAGAACCATAATATATTTCTACTTCTTAGGCCTAAGAATTATTACAAGTTGAATGTTTTTAAGAGTATCCTTTGTTTCGATGTTAATTTCAATGATGTCCTCATCATGAAATTGTGTTAATGCAAGGATAAGGTTGATTTCCTTATTTTTTCTATAATTTTTATTTTGATTGTGATTGTTTGATAGTGCCTCCAAGATATTTTCACTAAAGGACATTGATTTTTTATTTTTTTTATTGTTTTAATTGTTGGATTTCATGTGATTGAGGAACTCTTCCTATTCTCTGAGATGTGTTGATGTATAATTGATGGTTTTGGATTACTCTCTAGGATAGAGGTTATCTCTAAGTCCCATGAATGGTGATATTTCTTTATCATTCTCAAAGAGGTCTGATGGTGCATGATTATGTTGGTCCCAGAGGTGTAGTATTTTGGATGGAAATATGGCTATTAGGGTTAATGGTATTATTGAAACAAATGGTGGTATTAGGATATTTATAGGTATTATGAGGAGAACCAATTTTGATGTTAGAAAAATCTTCCTCATCAATCATGGAAGTTTCAATAATTTTCTTGGATTGATTAGCAATGGGTTGGTAGTTTATGTCATGACATCCTTAATTTTCACATATATGGATGAGATCTTAGATTCCTTGCTTATGGAGTTCAATTCCCTTGCCTTTATAGTTCATGATTTTATAGATCAAATTTGTGATAGGATACTCATTGCTTTAAAAAAAATTGTTAGGCCATCATTTTGTATCAAGGGGTCATAGGATTCTTCTATTTGTTTAGCTACGAGAATACTAGATTTGAAAAATGATTTTGAACCAAACTGATATGTTGTTGATTATATTTTTGTGTTCCTATCAGATTTGTAATTACTTGCATAGAGGAAAATTTTAATTTTTATGCCTAAAAAGACCTTGTAACTTAAGGAATGGTATTGGTAGCTTCAATAGTGATGGGAGATCAGATAATGGATCAATTGATTGTATGTCATCTTGATCAATTGGTATAATCAAATATTTTAAGTAGGTCATGTTAATTGAATATTTAGATTAAGTCATGTGAATCAAAGATGGGATGGTATAATATAGGTTGGTCAATTATGGTTTCATGAAGGATGGGTCATCAAATATTAGTTGACCATTAATGGGTTCTTAAAAAAGGGTTTTTGCAAAGATGTGTCAAACCACATAAAGTTGGTCAAATATGGTCAGGCCAACAAGAGGTTATGAAAGGTGGGCTCATCAAAGAGCAGATCATTGAATATGGATGGATAAATTATGGTGTGTAATTAAGTTCTCCTTGGATGGTAGGCTATTTGATATATCTCTGATTTTGGATCTTAACATATGCTAGTGGATGGTAGGCTATTTGCATCATAGAAAGGGAATTGATTTGGACTAAAAGAATTTTTTTTTCATTTGAGATGCCATTAGATTAGGTTTGATTTAGTTTTACTTGATTTTATTTGATTTGGATTTAATTTGAATTTAGGATTGGACTTGGTTTGACTTGATTTATGATTTAGATTTGATTTTAATTTGACTTAGTTTGACTCATTTGGATTTAGTTAGATTTGGTTTGATTCTGGTTTAGCACAAAAGATGCAATCAAGACACATAAGAAAGATAACTTGTGATATTCAATTAATAGTATAGCTAACTCATGACGCACCATTAATACCTCAAAGGGAATGTGGTGAGTGATATTGAGTAATTTTGTATTCCTGGTACCATAAATCATTTGCATCAAAGAAGGCTCATTTAATAGCATAAACAAAACTAGCTAGGGGCATCCCCTACATACCTTCTCATAGGTTGATGCCTATATCTATGCCATAAAGGTGTTTTCTGGGGATAAAGTATTGATGAGATGAAACCACCTCACTTCAAGACACCAATAAAATAGACTACCGCTTATCTAATAACAATAAATCCCTTTGAATTTGTATATCCCACCAGAACATGGGATTTATATCATGTTGGGTGATGAAATCCTAGTCAATCAACCTTATAAAGATAAATAAATTAGGCGTGTGTTATTTTTTATTCCAAAGATCATCTTTTAGTGTGAGGGAATAGTATATGTAGCATGTCCTAGGGATAACATGATTGATCTAATCCACTTTTAATTCCCAATTTTGCCTTGTAGCATGAGGGAAAAGTATAAATGGAAGAAATATCACACAAAAAAAAATTAAAATTAAAACACAAGTAATATTTAATGATTGACTAACTAATTATATTTATGTGTGTTTAATTTGATTATACAATCTTGGACAAGTGAATTTGCGAGGCCAAATGTTTCTACTTTAATTAAAATGAAGTCTTTGAAAATTGATATTACTTAAAAAGAGGGTTATAAACATGAAAAACACCAAATATCATTACTACAAGTCAAAAATGAAGATTACGGATGTTTAGGATGTAAAAATAGGCCTCAAATGTATAGATGCAACTACATATTGTATACACACCACTAGTAACTAGTTATATATACATCATGATGTCTATGTAAAACACTAATATTTTTCCATGGCTACATGAATATTTCTTAGATATTAATGTTGGAATGAATAAGAGGTCAAATGGATACCTGATCCAAAATTTATGACATCAAGAAAATAGGCATTCAATGTAGAAATTTAGTGTACATACGCCATTCTATAGTGTATAAATGCCACAAGTAATGCACAAATGCCACCAATTATACAAACATCACCAAAAATGTACAGACATCACTGCACAATGTATAAATGCTCCCATATGGATAAAAACATGTAGAAATCTTTTTTTCAATAGTAGATATGCCAATTTATAAGGCAAAGACACTGCAAGAGTAGAAAACATTATTTTGAATCCAAAATGACAAATTTGACCTAATTTTTACCCTAATTAACTTTTAATTAATGATTAACCATGCAAGCATGCCCTAAAAAGTAAGAATGACCAAAACTATTATGGGATTGTAGCTCCCACTCGGTGTGTCAAATGTATGCATGCATAAATATTAGAGAAACAAATATAAATTAGAAATAAAAACATAATGTAATATCCCTTCTCTAACAAATGAAATGTACCTCTAATGATAAAAATGGATATATTTTAATACCTCCACTTACTAATGAATATTATCCCTTTGATGTATGCATTTTAATTGGATTTTATCAATTATGGGTGCTTAATGAAGCTCATGCAATAACTTCAGTAACATGTCCCCTTATCAGTTAGATGATTATCTTGATGATTATATGGATTTGTGGCATGAATTCTCTCTCAAATGGTAGATTTTCATTAGGATATGGGAGCTCAATTTATATATGTATGCAAGTTATAAGGACCATTGATCACCTTTTATTTCTTGGAGATAGGTATGTAAGTCTAGATTCAACAATGTATTCTTGATTTGTCTTTGTTAATGGATAATATACCAATGCATAACCCTATTATACCCGTTATATCTTGATTTCATCCCATGTTTTCTTGAATTCCCAAGTATTCATGAAATCATGCTCTTCTAATAATTGCCTTTGTTCTTAGATTCTTTAGTCATCAAGCTCATCATCATCAACAATTTAAATATTTTCTTGTTCCTCCTCAAGATCTAATCCTTCTTTCTAGTGTTTTATATCAAAATATTCCATATAAATATTTTAATATGTTGGTTCTTTAACAATATTCCCAAAAATAAAATTTTGATGCTTCTCTTGGGATTGCACTTATTCTTCATCAGGTTGGTAAGATCCATATAACTGAAATATCCAAATGATAAAGACATTATGTAAAATATAAAAAATATCACACAACAAAGATATTATTGTGATCCAATATGTCTTAATAGGTAATATACTCGTGTGTGTGTGTGTAAACATACATACATACATACACACACACACACACACACACACACATATATATAACCCTTATGGTAAGAAAATATCATAGAATTATCTTTAGGGAAGGAATAATTCTATAAGATCCCCTATAATCACAATGTTACTCTGAGGTGAAAAAACTTCAATATGAATTTAATAATACAATACTCTCCAAACTTGAAATCCTTCACAATGATATCCATCTCCTTTATATAGACCTATATTACTAATAACAGGTGGGTAAACCACTAATCCCACTATAGGCTAACTCATTTCCCAATAAAATTGAGTTTAAAAGTTTTACCCATTTAACCCAACACATTTTACTCAATATAATTAAGGGACATTTGTGCCACATGTCAACATCTCCATCAGCCCATATACATCATAAAATCACATCCATGTTTACATAACATGCTATCCATCCTTAACATTTTTTGTCCCCAAAACATGTGAAAAAGAAAAGTAACAAGTTTTCCTTAGATCACTACAAACCTATCATCATGCATGTTCATCCAACCATTTCTATATGATCTTGGTAAAAGATAACTCCCCAAACTTGGTACTAAATTATGTTACACTACTATGTTTCTATTCATGACAATAGTTTATCTTCCTTGGATTCATGCATAGCCATGGTAATTGCTCCTTTGATTCCAAGATCCATATTCCACTACACTACTTTGTTTCCATCCATGGCCATAGTTTCTCCTTTTTAGTTTCTATGCATATCCATAGTGATTTTTCCACTAATTCCATGTATTTAAATTACTTACTTTGTTGATTTCATGTATAGCCATAGTGATTGTTCCTCTTATTCCATATATATTCATATTGATTGCTTCTTTGACACTCATTAACATGCCTCAATAATTATTTCCTATCATGATGATGTGGTTCTTTATATGCCACAAACTTAGCCCTTTTTTGCGACTTTTAAAATTTCAAAATTTTATTCCACTATATATGCCTTTAAAAAAATTATTACTATTTATGCCTCTTCCATATTTTCTTATGTTTTTGTCTTTATCTCTTGAGTAGATAAAGTATTATTTTAAATATGTCCCTTTCATGTACATTCATCTTGTTTTTATGTTGAATCTTCTTTATATTATTGTTTTTAATCTTTATACTCATCCTCATGCTCTACATTGAACTTTCATTATTATTTGATATATTAGAAAATTACCTTCTTTATTCTATACAATGCTTCAAGAAAAAAAAATTCTCATTAGTATTTATTGTACTCACACTCTAACCAAGAATACCTGATAAAAATATCTAAACTATCTATATCATAGTGTGCTTCAAATCTTCAAAATTTTGAATCTTCTTATCATTTATTATAATTTCATTGATATTATTTTCCTTAAATTGTATATGTTGAGCTAAATCCCTAATAATAAAACTATACCCATTTTTAGGGTTAATGGATATAATGACCTTATTCATTTTAAATAGTTAATGAAAGTGAAATATTTAAGCTTATTAATTTTGAGATAAATTTATTGAACCCTTATTTTTCAACACTCATCTTGCCTCACCTTGTTCTTCCATCCCTCCTTCTAAATCCTTTGTATCCTTCTCACCATTTTCACCATCATCATCACTATTTTCTCCATTCTCTTCTTTTTATTCATGATCTACACCCTCCCCATTCTTATCATAACTTGTATCATTGTTATCATCATTAATATGTTCTTCCTATTCTTATAAATAATCCTAATTTTCCACCTCACCCTTATTATTATTTTACTTATATTCTTCTAACTCACCCTCATTATTATTTATTATTTTATATAACCCCCTTTTACAAACTTTAGATATGATTGCCTTTAGTTTTTTAAATTCTTATAAAACTTATCTTGATAACTTCATTTAATATTATTGATCCACGATTCGTACTTCATATGAAAATTAGGGTTTCAAGAACATTATATTAATTAAATATCCTTTCTTACCCTAGATCTAAGAATAAAAATGTGTAGATAAGTAGATATGAATATTTAGTTTGAATTACAAAAAAATGGAACTTAAATTTCTTACATGGAATGAAAGTTATGAATATTTTCTTAGGATTATGCCTTGAAAACTGATATATTCAAAATACTTAATTTTAACTTTGGATGAACACAAATTCCTCAGTGTACAAGTGGACTACAAGTAACCTAATGATGGTGGCAACTATAGAATTAATATGAATAGGATAACAATAATCATTGCAACTACTCAACAACAAAATTAAATGCCAATAAGATAGAAAGTGGCCACAAGAAGATGCAAGTGCAGACAAAATTTAGATGAAGAATGGGGACTATAATAAAAAAAGATAGTTGGCCATTATAGACTATAAAAAATTAAATGCAAGCCAATAAAAAAGCATCTACAAGAAATCTGAAGAAAAATACAACATGAAACATAATATTAGATTCATTGCAAGTGGTTGAAATTGTTCTATGATTAAATGACCACAAGGACTATTTGGTAAAGCAAAAGAATATGGAAATATAAGGAGAATACAACCCTAGGAAGAAGACATTCAATTATAGAGAGGGATGTAATTAGTTTTGAAGTAGATAATTTTTTTGAGAAAGTTATTCAATAAAGGACAAAGACTCCATTATTAAATATTCACATCAACCTAAGGTATGGTAGTGTATATATGCTCGACTAGATTGAGCCACTTTAGTGTAATGCATACATATTTATGTGGTAAAATAAAGATCAAATAGAAAAATTATTTAGTTAAAGGAAATCCTCAGTATCATTAGTACATTGCATTGGTTGGTAACCAAATTAAATTACCTTAGTGCAATGTGTAATTAGTTCTATGGAATAAAGAAAGTAAGGTCAAATAGGTTTAAATGAATGAAAGATTTGCTATAAATGTTTCCATGCTCAACCAAATTGAATTAATTCAATGTAAATTGATACAATTAAATATGATAAAATAATGAGATGGATTCGTTAGTTTAATCCTATAGACTAGATGCATATGTCATGTGTGTGTTCAGGTGGATCATGGCACCAATTCATCTCTTAAATGTATAAAAGGATGAACTTGATGAATTTTGTTGATCAATAGACAATATTTAATGAACATGTGCATATGTTCTAACTTAAACTCCCTCTTTTCTTTTCCTTACAGAGTATAATACTAGTAGGAAATTTGAATAATTTTATAGCTAATTATTAATGTTATCCATGGTCATGTGTGAGGCTTGGATTGATTAGTAATAAACTAATTACTATGATCTCATTATCTTACTTAAGGCATAAAATTAACAAGATTTAGATACATGTGTTTTAAATCCTTAAGAGGGAACACATACATTTTAGTTCACTATATTGCATATTTAGGGTTATTAACAAAAAATAAAAATATATTAAATAAATAAGCCTATTAGTTATGTTCTCTAAGATCAAGGCAATATAAAATTGAATATAATAAGGTGGGGGTCTATCTTATAAGGTTTTTAATGGATAATGGGTTTTCCACCCTCGCATGAGAGATTTATGGCTATTAAGGATGTAGATTGCACCCTAGCTAAAAGTATAAATTTTCATGTCCTACTTTCAAATATAGTCTAACATGGGAATGACCCTAGGCTATGGGTTACCTAATCTTAGGTCAGACCTCTAGAATTTTTAATGAGGCTATCTCCTCAGATACATTACTTATCTCTTTTACACTAAACCTATAGATTGCTTAGGGTGAAAAAGGGAGAGAAATACATGAATGGAAATATATACTAAATGTGTTGATGAACCAAATATTATATGATCCACTTTTAGCCTAGACACTTATATGACTACTAATGAATTTCAATTAGATAAGAACTGGTCAGATTCTATAACAAGGTTACAAGCATGAGTATTTTACATAAAGGATAAAAGGTAACCTGCATTTTGAAGAACAAAAAGAGATAGGTCTATATAAGACACTATAGACTTATGACACTTCAAGAGGAATGTCACTAGATAACACTTCATACAACCTAAAAGAAACCAATAGAATTTAAGTAAGGTACATGAAGAACATATAGAGGATGAATAGAAACATACACTCTACACATCAAACTTCAATAAAGCACACTTTGCATTCAACTAGAATCTAAAAATTATCTTATATTACTTCAAGAGAGTGTTATAAATTGACTTTGCTAGAACTTCACTATCTCCAACTGAGGGATCCAAAACAAGAGCTCAAAGCTAGTATTTATAGGGATAAATATGGGGAGAGAGAAAATATGGCACTAAAGGGATCATTAATGAACTGAATCCCATTCAGAACAACCATCCCCTAATCCTCCTCAAGCCTTCTCCTGTATTAATGTCACTTGGTCCTTTTCTAGTGTGATGGAGGATATGAAATCAAGACAAATTATAGGGGCATTATTTCTATAATGTGAACCTTTCTAAGTTCCTTTATATCAATGTCCATCCTTGTAGGGTGATGTCTTCATATTTAGGGCCATGTTCATGTCTACTTTTAGTGGCTATTTGTATGGCTTAGGATGCTCCTTCATTAATTACATCTATCTACCTCTACTTTAAAATATGCATCTGGGCTTACTATAGATTGAAAACCAAATTAAAATATTGGTTTTCCTATAGTTGATACATCCACTTAGATATATCTATATCATATGATCAGCTAGTAGCCCACCTTGATCTATATCAGATCACAAAAGGACCTATTTTATCTTTGTAAATTCTTAATGGCATCATTTGGTCCCAAGATATCTAATCTTGGTCTAACTTGGATCGTGATGGAACTCAGTTCCATTCATACTTACCTTACCTATGTTAAAAATGGCTTTGTTGACTTCCATCAAAAAATTTGGATTTACCCTCTATTCAATGGCCATCGATTATCTAAATTAGATTATTAACCTACTAACTCTCTCTCTCTCACCATCTAATCTTCATGGCAATGGAAAACACAAGCCCTATATCTTTTCTTGACTTGTTAACTTTGTCCTAGTTGGTACCATTTGGTAGCCCTACATTGATCTTCAAGATCCTAGTATCAGCTTGTCTGCTTTCATGTTTGTGTCATGTGGTGGCCTCTAATCTCTTTGACTTCTCAAACCTCACTCACACCATTGATCTACCTTCATATTCTCAAACATCATCTATTTGATCTACCTAGACCTATTGACCTATCAATCATAACTCACCATTAGATATCCTATATGATTGAACACTGATTGTTGATCCTCCTTTTTGAATTCTAATAACTATTCCCTAAGACTTAACTTTGATGTTTGTGCACTTGTATTTGATGTCAACATGAATGTCTTTGACATTTGCATTATCATCACTAAGATATTTTAATCTCAATGGTTATTTTCCATGTCTTAAATTTGATGTTCATGTGACCATCAAATGACATCCATGTGACCATCATTGATGTCTATGAGCCTATCATACTTCAAACTCAAACAATTAATTATTGAGCTTGATATTGACACTTATGCAAATGTCATACTTATTGAATCAACTTCTTCAGGATAAAACATTCTGTTGGAGCTTTTTTATTGGCCCTTTGTCTTTGTCGTAACCATCATTATGGATGTTTTGTCTAAAAGTAATATATCCTTGAGGAAAATTGTTGCAAAACAATTTCCTCGAAAGAAATATGCTTTTTTCTTTGAGAATTTTGTTTCACACTTTGGATATAGACCATTTTCATTGGGATTTTGTTCGATAAATTTTTTGTGGGCTTCATGCCAAGACATTTCCTTCAAAAGAATTAGTATGCGGGTTTTTGTCTCAAATAAAATGTCTGAAAAAATTGACTTATGATGCAGACAAAATGCCTAAGACTATTATGTTCTTAGCTTTTCTATGGACCTTTTGATTCAAACAAAATGTCTAAAATAATTCATGTCTTTGGGATCTCCATCTTGGACAAAATTTATAAAGGAAATGAGTTAGACTATAGACAAAATGTCTAAGAGAATTGACAAGGATCCTTTATATTTGAGAAAATTGTTTGGATAATTTTTTTGAAATAATTCTAACACTTATCTTTTGCCTCAAAAAAAATGTCTGAAGGAAATTGGGCCCTTAGGGAATTTTTTTTGGATAAAATGTTTACAATAATTCCAAATGCATAGTCAAAAAAACTTGAAACATTTTCTCCAAAAAAAATAATGTATTAAGCCCAAAACACAAAGTCCAAAAGAATTGAACTTAGCCAAAATAAAAGCCTAAAATATTTAACACTTAGCCTTTTAGTTCGTAGGCTTTTCTAGACTTGTGCAATTTGCCTTTATGTTGGATCCTTAAAGACTCAAATGAACTATGAAGACCTGAAGCTTATACAGACTTGTTCCATGACTTAGAACTATTTTGTCACCATAAAAGACCTACTTCCAAACTAGTTATTTCCCTTGTAGACTTGTCCTTCTAGAACTTGTTCCACCTACTCAAACCATTTATAGGCAAGATTTCTATGTCGACTAGATGTGGCTAATAGTAACCTAACCCATTCAAATGAAAGACTTTAGTTCTATGTTCAACCAACTATTAAATATTTCCCTAGTCATTGAATGTTGTGGAGAATTGGTATGCATTATGGTCATAGACATGGGATGTGGGTTTGTTGATTGACCAACTTACTCATTTTGATATGTTTTATAAATAGTTTATTTATCCATGTCTATTTGACCATAAAATTCAAGGAAAATGAGTGGTTGCATCTCTGAGCATATTATCACCTATCTCAAGACAAATAAGTTGGGAATAGCCTCATATCTGAGATAATGTATGGATGATCCTAAAATAGAATGCCAATATATGATTTAAGGTAAAATATAATTATTTATGTCCTTAAAAAGTGTGACAACTACTACAAATAAATTACCTTAATGATGGATACAACCCAATAACAGATGCTATATGGATCTTTAGTTGTAAAGGCACATAATTTGGACTCATAAAAACTTGTAATCAAAAAAGCATTTATATCAAGTTCTGGCATTCACTTAAGTATTCAACATAATGTTTAAATATTCTTTTAATGTTGTATATTTTCATCATTAACAAATGACTTAGAGGGAGATAAGATTATTGTTTATCATAAAATAAAGTAAGGCCTTGAGGATGAAATTAGATCTAAGTTAAACCTTTGTAACTTATTCATCTTCTTTTTACCTAGATATCAGGGTATCCTCCTTTGTAAATAAATAAATAATTTATCTAACTTAGCCATATGTGGTAATGAATGTATATGCCTTCAAATAGTCATATGTTATTTAAGGATGAAGTAATCCCTTGTTATTAAGGTATCCAACTATTATCCATGAATAATGGAGGATGAGACTAGATCAATATTAGTTCCCTTTTTAACTTTATTGGTCTTATCATAAAGGGTGGATTAATAAAACAATGTTTTTAATGTTTTTAATAATATGTTTTTTCATCATGTGATGAATACTTAGATAAAAATTATGCTATTGTTCATTATCATAATGAGGCTTAGACAATGGTTTTTAGGATTATTCACTTGTGCTTGAATCTTCATCCGTGTATATTCTGGTGTGTATATATTATGGATTGATATACTTAACCCTTTTACATTAAGTTATTTCATGCTTTTGAATTAAAGGAAAGAGATAACCTCTTAGGAAAATTATTCTATTTATTTTATTTGTTAAACAGCCTTTTTATTCTTGGTCTCAATTTGTCCTTTAGTTATTAGACTTAAATACTTATTTGATCTCCTCCATGCTTATTCAAACTTGGTCACATGTTTTTTGGATTAGTCACATGGCTTTGACCTTGGAATTGTTCTTTCCTTAGCCTTTGGCATCAAACTTGCCTTTGCTTTTAACCTTGGTCACATATTTAACATAGCTAATTTTAGTTGTTTTATATCTAACTTGTTGCATCCATTCATAGTCTACTAATTTTCAACTTTTCTCAGCCTTTTCCTTAGTTACACATTTTGCTTAGTTAGCTCAAGCTTGTTATGCATTCTCATCATATCATAGCATAAATTTTCATAATTTCTTCTAAGGCATGCACTTGACTTGGTTCTTCCATGCCATGTGTCAAAATTATGCATATAATCACATTTACAAGTTTAAAATTAAGTTGGTGTAGAGCTATAGGATTGCAGGGTTATAAAGCAATCTAAGTTTTCCACTTGTCAAATGTGTATTTAGTCATAGTTTCATGGATTTTATCTAAATTATTTTTATTTGAGTAGTATGTGGGCCTATGAATAAGTAACATGACATTGCATTAATTCACAACCTATCCATGTGGCAAAGAGAGATGCAATCCCTCCACTCTAAACCATGTTTCACCTTGTCATAGCTTCACAGATTTTAGATAAGGCTTTTATAGTAAGACTACATGTTGGCCTGTGAAGAAATCACATGTCACCACATGGATTGACCTCACATATTCACTTAATTAAAGAGATGTAACCCCACCAATATGATCCATGTGTCTCCAATTCACAATTCCACAACATAAATTAAGGTACCAAATGACTTAACATATATACCCTTGTAATCTTGTGATACAATAAGAAGACACCAAGTGTCATCATGGTTCTTACTTGAATGGAAAGGGCATGGATTATTTTTAAGGGATCTAAAAAATTCATAATTATATGAAATTATGATACATATCATTACACAAAAAATTAAAGAGACATAGTACCACCTAGCTAGTAAGGTTGATGACTCAATCAGTCATGTTGTCCAGAGAGTGCCTAGTCAAAATTGATGGTCATATTGCTTGTGAAACCATAAAAGTACACAAATGAAGCAAAATATGAAACTAGACTCTATCATCAATTATATTATTTTGGGTTATTCTTGTAATCCTTAGATAATCATTGGAATTAAACCTTATGCTCTATGCATTATCTTGATCACTTAAATAATTAATTTTTCCATGTTTTTATGCTTCGATGAATCTATTAAAGATATATATCTTCTATGCCAACATGGGATGAAGGGTATACTTGAGGATAAGTATTTTTTTATCCCATAACCCATAGGTCTCAAGGTCATAACTTAGTGATAGGATTGTCAAACCAATACTAACTTAGTAGACCATCCATATTTAATCTGAAAGGATTAATAATGATTATAGCATAATATTTTAAAAATATAGGTAAACTTTTGGTGAGTGTGTTGCTAAGAAATGGGTTCATTTTTTTTTTTAGAGTGAAATTAAGTTTATTAGAAAGAAAAAAAATTGTAGTTGGTTTTGGATTAGTACATGAGGGTGTTACACGTTGTTATCAGAGTGGGGTTAAACTTTGTTGATCTAGGGGTAAATTTTTTTAATAAAATTTGTGCATGTATAATACAAATGTGAACATTATGAGAATAACTTATGGACTTGGTTGTTATGTAATGGTCCTAAAAAAATCAAAATAGGGTAACTTGATACTTATTAATCTTGGAAGATTCTTTTGAAATTTTAATCAAAAATTTCACTTTGAATAAGTAAATAGAAACCCATGTAAGTGAATAGACAAACCCTTGGATGGTTGTATGATAATCTTGTCACTCAATGACCCTAAGAATTTGGTGTTAATTGGAACCATACACTTGGAAAATGGAAAATAATCCATAAGAATGGATTGTATGGGATCGTTATTGTAGCCAAGTTTGAGTGTGTGTAGTCCCAAGTGGGTTGAGAAAATAATTAGTTGTGTTGATAGCCTTGTAAATGCATGGCATGCACTCATGTTTTGGTGATAAAGTGAAATTTATTGTTACAACTCCCCTAAAAATGGAAAATGTGGTGATCCTCAGTGGAGGAATGGAAGAGTGGTTTAGATCAGAATAGTTTATAAAAAGAATTTGGTAGCCTATTATTGTGTAGGAGATGATGTCCAAGTGTTTGATTATGCCTTATCTTGTTTTCTATTTTTACTACATAAAAAAATTTGATTTGTCCTCATGACTTTATTTATGAAAAAAAAAAATTGTATTCTATTGTTGAAGGATGATATTTAATCTTATGATCTGTGGATCTTATTTTCATTATTGACAATCTCCTTTGTGGACTTTTTCATTTTGAAAAATAGTGACTAGATTGTTTCATTTAAGTTTATGTGATTCTTCTTATTTTTATCTTCCATACTTTGGAGATTTTTTGGGTAGGTTGAAGAATAATAATAATATAGATTTGTGCATGGTATTTATGTTGGGTTCAGCAGCATGATTAGTTATGTACCATAAAGGCCTCTGTCAGAGCATGGGTGAGGTGGTCAAGTCATAGAATAGTGTTTTTGGGCATATTATCTCTTATAGGGTTACATGTCTCCATTATACATAAGCCTATTCATTATTTTTCATGTTTTACATGCCTTGAAAACACCTAGATCTCAAGTTTTTTTGGGTTTTGGGGACCTTGTATTTGTTGTGATGTTTTCTAGCCTTAAATATTTTGCTCAAACCTCATGTTATTACATTTTACCTTGGATTGACTGTATTGAATTTTATTGGTTGGATTATAATTACTTTTTTGTGATTTATCTTCTTGATTCATTTTTATTGACTATGATGCTAATGTCATTTATCCTAATGCTTGGTAGCTTGTGGAAGTGATGGATTTGGCAATGATTTTCCTTTATGGAAAATATGAATGTATGGGTTGATTTTATCACCCTATTTTTCTCTATTCAACTCTATAATATTAATCTCAAGTGACATTTTCACATCTTGACAAAGTTATGGTTGGTGATACATTCCCTCAGTTGGAGATGGGTGATGATCTTATTTTAGTGGCAAGAAGAAGAGATTTAGATGTGGTCAGTTACTCTTTTGCCAACTCAAGTAAATTGGTAATATATTGAATTGAATAAGATAGGACACAATTTTTATGATTTATCTAGTTTATACCTCTATAAATAAGTTATAACATGGTATATGACATTGTTGTTGGCATCTCAATTTCCATATAATTTTATCTCCTCTTGCAGACACCAATTATCAAATGCTTGATGGAGCATTCAAATATGAATTATCTAATAATAATTTGTTTTTTCCATATTTTTTTGGGATAATTTATGGAGCATCTTTTTTGCTATAAAAATTATCTAAAGTAAAATTTATGTTGACTCAACATGCACTATTATTGAACAAGATTGCCCTTATTTTATTTTTTATAGAGCTTCATCTAAGAACTAATAAGGCATGAGTAACTTAATGCTTAGATAATGTCATCTTATAGAGTAGAATGTAAATTTAGTGTTACATATTGATATGGGCATGATTATATTGCTTGGTAGATCATATAGTATGAAATTATTTACATAATTTCATTGCCCATGCTGATGGGGTTGATTATTTAAAGTACTTACTATTTCTATGAATGTGTATTAATTATTGTGATGAGAATGAATATGGTTTTCACAATGTGTATGATAATATGTATATATTGATTGTGTATGTTCTTATATGATGTTGTGTGTTGCTATTATTCATATGCTTATGGAATTCCATTTTAGGTGAAAATGATCTTGATTGTGCATGTGTACATTGTTCTTGAATGTGTGGTAATTAGTTTTATTATGTATTTGAGTTATGATGAGTTGTTTTTTGAGAATTTTTGTCATTGATGTCGGCGTCAAGGTGGATATCATTAGTGTCAAGGTGCATCTGGTAAAGATGCATGGTGAAGAGGCATGTGATAAGAGATAATTTGAAGGTAACCTATTGTATCTCTATTGTGAGATAATTTTAAGGCAACCTAATGATTTTTATAAGTTTGATGTCAAGGTTTAGTACAAGGTAAGCATGTTTGTGTACCAGTTCTTGAATGCAAGGTTTTTGAGAAGGCTTGTACATAGGAAACCTAGTCTGGTACAATAAGGAACATGGTGGCTTAGTGAGATGAATGCACAAAGGCATAAGGGGATGTTATACGACACTTGAAAATGTATATTAATCATTAAATCACTCATGGAAACTTCAAATTATGCCTATAGAGGTAAGACCTATAGACCTATCATGCAACTAAACTTGTCCTAGACTCTACTTGACCTAATTGGGGGTCATGTGGTGTTATCAAGACCTATGAAGGACAAAAATAAGTGTTAGATCAAGTGAAAATTTTCTTGATCATGTGAGTGAGGTAGAGAGTTCTTGGACAATAGTTAGAAGGTCTAATTTAAGACCTAATATGACCTATAGGTCAAAAGCCTAAATAGTAAAGAGAGAGATGGTGGCCTATTGGGGTATCAAAATTATTTTCCAAGATAAGAATGGATAAATGAACATTAAAAAAAGTATGTCATGATATTTCATGTATGTTGACTGAGTCTGAGGTTAAATTTTTCAAGGAAAGGCATAGAATGTGGTTTTTAAGTTTCATGTGTGCACAAAATAAAGGATTCTCAACCTGAGAAGAAATTCCATGTACTCATTGGCACGTGTAACCTATGAATGAGAACATAATCCCTTCATGGTATATGGGTAATGGTCCTAGATAAAATTTCCAAGCATTCACTTCTGGATTAAAGGCCTAAGCTTTATAAATGATTGCTAATACTTTAATGTGGTTTAAACCTTTTTAAAACCCTAACTTTGACCCAATATGGAAGATCTTGATGGAAATGGATTATAAGATATATTTTTATGATTGAATCATATATATTACTCTTCCAGGTACCTCTAGGTGGCATTGGTCTATCAGATGAGTGAGTGGACCCTACAAAAAAAAACCATATTTCTAAAAAAAAATCTATAATAGGCAAAGTTGACCTAGTCAAAGTAGCAAAGTGGATGGAGGTTTAAACTTGAGACTTATATTTTATGCCCATTATGGTTTATGAGTATTTTATATACCTCAAATATTATGAACTGGTCATGGAAGTTAACCTATTGCTAAAAAGGCCTAGTGCGGAAGATAGTGAGAAAAACTAGGCAAAAGTGAGAATGAGATTAAAGATGTGTTATCATGGATTAAGGATGGATACAAATGAATGGGGTTATTTTTTAAGACCTATAACACATATCCCTAGTGGATATAAGTTTTTTATATTTTTGTACATGGCGTAAAATTGATCTCAAATTGACTTGTCTAACTCAATAAGGTATGTGTACAGTGAAGTAATGAGATCGGTCTATAAGACCAATATTATTATTTGAGATTATAATATATGTATCATAATTTTATTTTAGTATGTTTTAGGATAATATAAACCCATTTTAATTTCATTAAATTAATCCTACATGTGTTCTAATTCATTGTTTCTATGATTATGTCTAAAGGCGTATTGACAAGTCTAAGTAAGCAAGTGGGAGTGGTGAGTTGGAGAATCTCTGCCCTTATCTAAAGTATCCAAATCATATATTATTATTGTTTAATACATTACTTTCTGATCCATACTTTTAAAAATCTTGGAATTTAGTATAAAATGATTGTAACATTAAAGCCAATATGGCTTATCTGACTAAGTAAGGTCTATGAGAAAGGAGATCAACATATTGGTTTGTAAGACCAATAGTTGTTATGAATTCTTGTGATATTTATGATGTAATTTTATTTGAGGAGGATATAAAATAATAATCATGAATTGGAATAACTTAATATTTCTCCTACATGTGACAAAGGTTCAAGGTTCTATGACTATGTTTATGGACCAATTGCCAGTTCTAAGTGGACTTCTTGTAGAGAAGGGTTTGAGCATTTTTGCCCTAAGTTATGAGATAACATTCATGTGATGATTAATATTATGTCATGATTCTTATTTTAACATGTTTTATTTACATGGTTGTTTGGTAAACTTGTGTTTATGCTTTAATTATTTTAGAAGACTTTTTGGGTTTATATAGGGCTAATATGAATTGTTCTAATGATATGTTCCAAGTAGTGATATGAGATAAAAAGTGTTATAGAGAATTGATGAGATTATAAGAGGAATATTAGGATGAAATATGATTTTATTCTTTCGTACAAAGTTTTTTAATGTCCTCCAAAAGGATCAAAAGGTAACATGTGTTAATTAGGCCTAATAGGATTAAGTCTCCTTGAGACCTAAAAGAGAGATCATGCATATTTGAGAAAGGGCATACCTAAAATGACTAAAAGGAAATTTAATCCATGTATATAAGGTTTTTTTAAAATCATTTCCATGACTGACATAAGAGTATAATATTTTTTGGTCGACCAAGAAGGATATGGACAAGAAAAGTCTTGTACATATACTAGGCATTTTTAGGCCTATTCTAGAGTGTGTGATATTACGCATGTGGTGAAACATATCAAATAAATTATATGAATCATTCTTAGACATATACAAGGTTTCAAGAGTGCTTTCATGATAGTTTCAAGCCATAGAAGGGCTAATTGATTGAAGAAGGTAAATGATAGCCTGTGTTTGTGTGAGAATAAAATTTGAGTTTCATAGATAAAAATAAGACAATCATCAATTTTAAGAGGGAAAAAATATAAAGGTGGACTTTTTCAGAGTGTTTATTGAGTGGGTTCTTGATTAGCAAGGGGATTTTAGCCTCCTATAAATTTGGTGCTTGCTAAAGTCAAGTTGGTGCTTGATAAATTTAGGGGTTGGTGATCCTTGTTGGGTTGGTGCTCAACTAAAATTGATTCATAGTATTATATAAAAAATTTAAAATATGTGTTTCAATGGGTTTTATTCCCCTTGATGGTTTCCAAAATACCCATTATGTTTATTTATTTCATACTCTTGTGAATTGATGTTTATTCTTACTAAGAAGAACATGCTTGTCTAAAATGATGTATGATTTCTTAAGTAAGATTGTTTAAAAGTATTGAAGACTAATTCACCCCCCCCCCTCTCACTAATTTTTATTTGAGCATTGTTAGTCCATCAAATGATTTTCCATGATGATTCCATGGGTGTGTATTCCATACACTATTTTTATAAATGATTGAGATGTAAAAAAATTATGAAATTGTGCATGACAAATTTTTGGGTAAATGAGTAGTTATGGATTACAATTCACCAATATAATCACTTTAAAATACCATATGAAACTATTATAATAATAGATTAATTTAATTACCCTATGTGGATGTTTTTTTTATGATGTTACTTGCCACAATGATGGACTATTGCTTGGCTTTTATAATTTCCTTTATGGATGTTTTCATTATTATATTGTTTTACTAAAATGATGGAAAATTTCCTTGTGTTGATTTAATTATGAAACTTCACATATCTGTGATGGATGTTTGCATTATATGAAATGAATATTATAATGGTGTATTATTACTTGGTTATTGCAATTTCCCATGTATGATGGATGTTTCCTTGATTGTGTTCCTCCTCGTGTACTTATTTTATGCATGAATGATAAGAAATTGGTTATATTGTGTGAGATTATATTGATATGATTCCTATTATAGAGATGTATTATTCTCCTTCTTGTATATTGCTTTAATGCATGAAGGAGAAGTGAAATAGTATTTATAAAACTTGAGTATGCCCACAACCAGATGAGTGTTCACATCTCCTTATCTACACCTCAATGTGTGAAGGATATGGGTAAGTGTACCTAGGTTTACCGGATGAAAGATATCTCTACTAAGATGCTGAGACAAGGGCATAAGTCCTAGGTTTGGTGTAATTATTAAACTCATATCCTCATTTTTGGTGAGAGAGATGGTTATGTTTCAAATTTAGATGCCAATAATAGTTTATGTTGGTTATTTTCAATCAATGAGCCATTGTGTGTTACCCCATATAAATAAGATTATGTTTACATCTTTGATTTGATAACCATGTTCTATTTTCCAACTAGGTTGTTGATGTTATGTAGGATCAGGCATTCTGACTCTGTTGTTGAGGATATTGCTAATGATATATCAATATATCACTTGGTGTGACTTTTTATCCTCGCTACTAATTCATGGATGACTACTAAAAATGGGTATTATATGGTTTAAATTCCATTGGTAAGATATTTTTTCAAATTATGTGAAATTTATGATAATGCTAACACGTGAAATTTATATTCTATTTATTTATTATTATCAACACATGAATGGGATGTTATATTATTGTTATCATATTTTATTATCAATAACATTGAATGGATGAATCTATGAGCATACTTATAATTAAAACAAAAATTTGTGAGGAATTTTCCTGGAGGGGGGAAGTATGTAACACCCCACCTAGCATCAACTTCACTTAGGCACATGGTTAAGTGTTAATCGGAGTTGGACACATTGATATGTTATTTATTCATTATTCTTATCATGTTCTATCTTATATATATATATATATATATATATATATATATATATATATATATATATATATATATATATATATATATATATATCTTTTGGTAATATTATATTAGATCATGGAAGAAGAGATGTTTATTATTTTTATGATGAATAATCATCTAATTAATGTGTATTATTTATATCTCTTCATACCACAGAAGTATAGTGATGAAATTAATGCATGTATAGGAAACAAGTGTTTCTAAATGAGTTAATATATTATTCATTTATAGACTATGAGATGAATTGGTTGGGATTGCATTTAGTCCGTCAGATTTTTATCTAAGTATACATATCACAAGTAGGAGCTTCAATGAAAAATATTATCAATAAGCATAGATCTTGGCAATAGGTTGGTAATATTGTTCACCTTAGGTGCAATTAAATATATGGCATATTGGATGCCTAGGTTCTCATCACCCATGCCTAAGTGGAATATACCTAAGAGCACATTGAGGTTCATGAATATTGTTATCCAATTGTACATGAAAAGTCAATAAAATAAAAAGATAATTGAAGGGCTTTGTATCCATCAAATTGGAATGTAATTATAATGTGTATAATAATATATATGTAGTTTGGTCCACATAAAAAATTGAAGTAATAAACAATTAAATAAATGCCATGATCAAAACCATGATCGTTGGAAAATGTTTAACATGAAAGTGGGATATGAGTAGCTTAAGGATGGTGGTAGCTATAGAATTAATATGAATAGGATGACCACAAGTAATGTAGTTACTAAACTAAAAAATAAAATGTAGATAATATAGAAAGAACCCATATAAATATTAGATGGGTAAATTATTCATCTGAAGGAAAGCCTTGGTAGTATTAGCATGTTGCATTGGTTGGTAGCCAAATATATTATAGTAATGTAGTGCATACTCAGTTCTATAGAAAAATGAAAGCTTGATCGAATATGTTCAGTTGAAGGAAAGATTTGGAAACATTTTTGAATTCCTTGGTGCTCAACCAAACTAAGTTAATTTAGTGTAAAACAATAAAGATGCAAAGGATAGAGAACAAAGATGGATTCTTTCATTTCATCTTATAGACTATGTGAAAACATTTTGTGGGTGGTTGTGTGGATCATGGGGCACCAATCTCATATGGGTATCAAAGGATGAACTTGATGAAGTTTGTTGATCAAAAGAAAATCTCTGATGAATGGGTGCATATGTTCTAACTCAAATGCCCTCTTTTAAATTCCTTAGAGGTATAACACTGATATGAAATGTGAAAATTGATTTAAATAATTATAGATCTAATTATGAAAGATTATCCATGGTCACATGTGAGACCTGCATTGATTAATGAGAAACTAATTATCATATCTCATTATCTTACTTAAGGTATAAAACTAGCATACATATCTTTGATAAATCTATGTAAAATACATCGATAGATATCATTTTCAAGTTACTCACAATTCAATATTCATTTTCGTAGATATTAAATCTAACATTCCTCAATTAATAAGGAAAAGAGATAAAACATTAATATAAAATAAGTGGTAGATTGAACGAAGTTCATTATGATTATGATTGTATTTTGTGTTTGGATACATTGTATGATTTTATAAGTTCTTTTAGACCTCGTTGTCTTCTTTTATTTTGTTTGTTTATAAACAAATAAATAAATTCCTTTATTTTAAAATAAATAAAACTACCACAATAATAAATATAAAATAAATAAATAAATTCTTTTATTTTAAAGTAAATAAAATTACCACAATAATAAATATAATTCATCTATCATATATTCTAGGATGGTAAATAAATAAATTTTAAGTAAATAAAAGTACCACAATAACAAAAATAAAATAAATAAATAAATTATTCTATTTCAAAGTAAATAAAATTACCACAATAATAAAAATAATTTATTTATCATATATTTCAATATGGTAAATAAATAAATTCTTTTATTTAAATTAAAAATAATTATCACAATAAAAAATAAAAAATAATTTTTTTAATTTAAAATAAATAAAATTACCAAACTAAAAAATATAATTCACTTATCATATATTTCAATATGGTAAATAAATAATTTTTTAATTTTAAAGTAAAAAAAATTACCACAATTAATTATGATATGTAGTTAGGGTAAATTTTTTGTGATATTTTTATTTTAATTACCACAATAAAAATTGAAATAAGTAGATTTTGTACAACAATAACAACTAAAATATATGGCTCTTGTATACATACCAAAATACCATAAATTTGAATTAAAAACTCACAAATTTTTTTGACTCTTTTCTATTGTGCTCTACTCTGCCTTGCGCTTTGATGTTTTTCTTGTTTGAATTGGTGAATGATCTCATATATATATAAGCTGACTTAATTTTAAAAAAACATGGGAAGGTGTGGAAGAACATAATTAATAATTAAATAGACGCCAACTTTCTAAAGAATATGAACTGACATACCATTTAAAAAATGAAATATATATATATATATTTCATTTTTTAAATGGTATGTCAATTCATATTCTTTAGAAAATTGGCATCCCCATGTTTTTCTTTTATTAAGTCGGCTTCCAATTAATTAATTGCCAACCCACTCACGCCATTACACCATTTCGCTCCCTCCAAATGACACTATAGGGAACACCTATCGGTATAATGAACAAGATTCAAATCCATGTGTTTTAGCTCCTTGAGAATGAACACATACGTAGTTCATTATACTGCATATTTGTGGTTATTTTTGCATTTTGAACCATTGGGTTAGGCAACTTGCATTAAGCAAAGTGTATATATAAACCCTATTATTTTTTACTGGGAATAAGGAAAGAAGCATTTTATATTAATAAGGTGGTGGTCCATCTTATATGTATTTGTGATGGACAATGGACCTTCCACCTTCACAGGAGAGATTTGTGACCCAACCCATTCAAATTATTGGCTTTGGTTCTATGTTTATCTAACTAATAATATAGTTCCTCGGTCATTGAATGTTGTATAAAATCAATGTGGTCATAGACATGGGATGTGTTTTGGTTGATTAACCAACATGCTTATTTTGAGATGTTTTATAAATGGTTCAGTTGTCCATGACCATTTGACCATAGAAGTCGCGGTTGGTGAATAATTGCATCTTTTAGCATATTATCACCTATCACAAAAGGAATAAGTATGGAATATCCCAAAATCTAAGAAGTGTATGGATGATCCTAAAAGAGAATTCCAATATATGAGTTTGGGTAAGCTATAACTATTTATGTCATTCACAAGTATGACAACTACTACAAATATATCTAGATGCCTTATTATTGGAATTAAGAAAATAATTAAATTATTACCTTAATGATGTGTACATCCTAGAAACCAATGCTATATGCATTTTTGGTTGTAAAGGAACATAATTTGGACTCATGAACACTTGTAATCTACAAAGAGTTTTATATAAAGTTCTGGCATTTAATTAAGCAAATCAACATAAGATTTAAAGATGCCTTAAATGTTTTATATTCTTGTCATTAATAAATGACTCAGGGGGAGATAAGATTGTTATTATCATAAAATAAAGGAAGGCCTTAAAGATGAAAGTGTATTTAAGTTAGACTTATATAACTTATTCAACTTCCTTTTACCTATATAATAATGTATCTTCCTTTGGAAATTAATTAATTAAATTGAATTAGCCATATGTGGTAATTAATTTACATGCCTTCAAATAGTCATATTTTACTATTTAATAATGGGTTGGCTTTTCTTTAAGGACTAAGCAATCCCTTGTTATTAAGGGATCCAACTATGATATATGAATAATAGAGGATGAGATCAAATCTATATTAGTTTCCTTTTAAATTTATTGGTATTCTTATAAAGGGTTGATTAATAAATAAAGTTTATAATGTTTTTAATAATTTTTTTCATCATGTAATAGATACTCAGACAGAATTGTGGTTACTGCCTATTAGTGTAATGAGGATTAGAAAATTATTTTTGGGTTTAGTCATTCATGCATAAATATTCAACTTAGTATATTTTGGTGTGGATCCCATGTGGATTGAGAGACTTATCCCTTTTACATTAAGTCATTCCATGCTTTTGAATTAAAGACAATAGATAACCTCTTAGGAAAATTGTTCTATCTATTTAATTTGTTAAATGACCCTTATAGTTTTGGTCTTAGGTCATCCTTTAGTTATGCAGACTTAAAGATTTATGTGTTTGCCTTTAGAATTATTCTTATTGGTCACATGCATTTTTCTTAATCACATGGATTTGACCTTTACATTATTATTTCTTTATTTTTTGGCATTGAAGTTAGCTTTTCTTTCAAATTTAGACTCTTTTAAACTTATTCAATTTTAGTTTTTAATCTTTGAATTATCACACATATTTTTGCAACCCTTCATAGTCTAAAACTTGTATCCTTTTTATATCTTGTTTTTTAGTCACACATTTTGTGCGATAATCTTTATCATGTCACGTGTCATCATCACATCATGGCATATATTTTTTGAATTTTTTTGAAGGTATAGACTTGACATGGTTATTTCATGCCACACATCATGATTCCACACACTTACACACTCATAAGTCACAAACTACATTGGCACAGAGATAGAATAATATAGGGTTGTAAGGAAATCTAAGTTTTAAACTTATCAAACATACATTAATTTGCAACTTTGTGACTTATGTCTAAAACATTTTCATTTGATAATATAGTGGGCTTGCAAAGTGGTTGCATGCTACCACATGGATTCAAAACCTAAGCCACATTCAAAAGGAATGTGATACATCTATTCTGAACCATGATCACCTTTTCATAGCTTCAAAACTCTTAGTCAAGGCCTTTGTAGCAAGGCATCTTGCCAAGGTTTTTTTAGTGGTGATTTTTTGTTAATTCATGAATATTATATTATTCATAATCTAGATTTGGATATTTTTTAGACCCAAAAAGAGTGCTAGGTTTCCAAAAAAATTGGGTTGTAAATATGGTTTATAGGTTGGCTCACCTACCATTGACAACTAATTCCATAATTTTGACTATAAATCACCATGTCATAGAAGGACATTATGTACTATTTCACCAACATATATTATACACTACATATCTAATATATTTCATAGATGATTGAGATCATAAATTCAACCCATCCCTGAATGACCACATAGACTCAATGGTATGGTGGTGATAACAAGCCCCAAATAGCATATAGAATTGAAAGGTACCCACAGGCTTTGGGCACCATCCATAGGGTCTGAACATTGTCTAAATAGATTGAATGGTGTCCATAGGGCCTATATGCCATTCACAACATGTGGATAGTAACCAGATAACCTGGATGACATCCACATGTACTAAACCCTATCCACAAAATCTAAATAGTGACTAGATAGCCTGGATGATGTCCACAAGGTGTAAACACCATCCATAGAGTCTGTATAGCAACTAGACAACCTAGATAGCATCCACAAGTTCTAGACACCATCTATAGACTTTAGATGGTGACTAAATAGACTAAATGGCATTCATAAAGTCTATATGTCATCCATAAGGTCTAAATGGTGACTTGATATCCTATAGGGTATCCACAAGTTTTATATGCCATCCACATACTTTGAATGATGACCAGCTAGACTAGACAATGTCCATAGGGTCTAGACATTATACACAAGGTTTAGGTAGTGACTAGATAACTTGGACTACATCCATGGGGACTGAACAAGATCTACAATTTTTGGGTGATAACTAGAAGTACTTGATAGTGCTTAGCATCTACAAAGAATTTGACCAATGACCACATGAAAAGGATGACCAACTACATAGTACCAAAGTGGAAGAATATAGCTTATCTAGCGAAAAAGTCTACAAGTTCATCTAGTGATAATGGTAATAAATCAAGCCAATTATCAATGATAAATAGCTTATTATATTATTTTGGCCATCCAACAAGAACACTCAAGCAAAATCAACCTACAGCCACTCAAAATATAGGTACTAAATGATTTGCATAATTTCATAATTAATTTTTAATAACTATTATTTAACATTTGAAGGATAATAGTAAAATATGTATTCATGAAGATCCCTCCACTGAGTATGGTTTTCCAAATGAAATATTTAATCACAATATTATCTCACCATTTCAAGATATTATTGATGATGACATGCCACCACTTGAAGACATTATTAAATATGGCATGGCTATGGTGAATGACAAACTGGATGATATGATACAAATATTAAAACAAACTTTTAGATCACTTAAAATAATAACATCCATTTCAAATAAAAATCTGCAATTTCTACCAATGAATAGGAGACTTGAGGACATTCCAGATTATGAGATCAATCTAGTATAAAAAAGTACTCAAAAATTTATGCGAAGAAAGATAAGTAGATGGATAATTAGAAGGTATTTTGAGTTTGATTGGGCAGCAAAATTTCCTTTCATTAAACTAGTAGAGCTAGAAAATAGTAATGATACCCCAACTAAATGTAAATGGATAATATGTTCTTGGAGATTAGGAATGGACCAAAAAATCAACTTAATTTGGACATAATTAAGAAACATTATGGAAAATTTTATGTATCGATTAAATAAGATGGACAAATTCAAAAGACTCATAGATAGAAAGATGCCAATGAATGCATGCATATTAGATATGTGACATAGTAGGAAAAAAATTAGAAATATATGCAATGTCTTATTGAGAAAGGAGGAATAATTACAGCTCAAATAGGAAAAGTTATTTAGTCGAATCAACATGCCAAAAATATATAGTTCTCAATGATCTATCATATTCTCAAAAAAGGTAGACCTATATCTAAATTTTCATATTATAAAACTTTGTCTCAACATAATGGACTTAATAACAATTCCATATTAACATTGGTCAAATGGTAGTGCTTTGGACCTAGAAAAATGTCTTGCAATGATTGAGAAAAAATATTTGAAAACAAAAGTTAAAAATATAACCTTTATATTAATGTCCATTGACGAGGTCATAGTAGTTGACAACACAACATGGGTTTGTATCTATGTTTACACTTTTTATAATAATTTAAGGACACCTCATATGTTATATATACATAAAATAGTTGAAAATCACAATACAAAAAACTTTTTTAAGTTAGTTATTTCTAATTTGAAGGATATTGTTGGGATGGATGATTATGTTATATCTACAAAGCTAGCATGTGTTGGATTTGATGGTACAATAGTAATTTAAGTGAATAAAAATGGTTTGTGTGTTTAACTATATATAATATTTTCCCCATATATGATTACAATTCATTACATGGTCCATATAATGAATCTTGCATAAAAAATTGTAAGCATGTTTGAAAATGTTGAAAAAGTGGAGGAACTTAACCATGATTTACATGTTTATATGTAAAGGAGTCCTAAAAGGTTTTTAGAGTTTTATAAATTTTCAATTGGGGTTACCGATGGTAAAAATATTCTAAAAAATAATGATACAAGATGGATTTCCATGTATGAGCTTGCATGCATAATTTTTCAAGAATATCCATCACTAGTAAGTTTTATGTTTAAATACCGCATGGAAGTCAATAAGTCAAAAGATCTATTGTACCATTTAAAATATATGGAAACACTTTTGACACTATGTGTTATTTTCCCAATGTTTAATATAATAAATTGTTTGATGAAACATGCTCAAGAGATTGATATATATTGTAAACTTCAAACATTTGAGAAAATAGGTTTGCCAATCTCTTGATGTCTTATACTCAACCCAAAATAGTTTTAAGCTTCCTATTTTTATAGTTTTCAAACCTTAACATATACTAAGGATCCAAAATTCTATTTGAAATTTAATATTCATGATCATCTTTTTATTTTCATGAATGGAAAGGAAATACCACTGCACACATTTCAAAAATGAGTTGACTTAGCAGAATCAGAAATTGATGAAGTCCCTATAACATGTATTCTTTATGAAATTGTGATAATGGAAACATAGATAAAATTGAGAAAGATAAAGGATGACTTAATTATGGAAATTGGAAAATGGTTTCAAAGGGATGAATTGTTTGAAGCCATGGCAGTGGTGAATCCCATATTTTAGAGAGCTAAGGATGGTAAAGAATAAATCAGTAATTTATTTCTTAGATATATGGTCATTCTTATTAAACATTTTTTCAAGTCTATAGATATCAATGGAGTTAAAAATCTAGGTATTTTATGAAAATATTTATTGAGAACACAATCTACCCATTTTGGATTCAAAATGATTGATCAATATAAGTGTCTAAAGGAGCCAAATGAAAGTGGTGCTATTAAGGTATGAAAAAAATTGTATCCTAATATCATCCTATGAGAATATATAAGTGAATATTTTTTATTATATGAAATCTAAAAAATAATGATTTTTGGATTTGTGAAAGATGAAAGAGTCTTTAGAGCATTATCTTTTTTTAAATCAAAACTTCATAATAGATTGGACAGAAATCTAGACACATGTTTGAGATTTTATATTTCACGTTATCTAGTAGATGCATTTCCCTATGATAGTGTTGGAAAAAAATTATCTACTAATAGGGGGTTGAATCAGTAGATTGATTAAAATTAGTCCTTTAATACTTTTAATGTAAATTAAAAAGTATATTTAGAGATCATACACACACAAATAGACATAATGTTAAGTGTACATGGAAAACCCAGTATGGAAAAAACCACAATGAGAATAGTTTCTAGAATATACTATTCTAATTTAGCCTCATAATCAAAACCTCACTAATTACACTATTTAAAGGCAGTGACCCTAAGGAGACAGGAATCCCCTGATTTAAGAACAACTACTCGAAGGAAGCACCTACTCCCTAACTAACCACCAACTCAACTCTTCTGATGGCACCTACCAATTAGATCTATTATGGAGATACAACTCTAAATTACAAAATTGATTCAAAAATGAATCCAGATCTATGTTATAGACCTATTCTATAATTTCTCATACTTTGTGTAGACACCTAAAACTGGTTGTTGATAACATCCAATCAGGCTTTTGGCTAGTTTCCATCTAAAACACATAATTTGGCTTTAAAACACTAAAACATGCTAAATAATGTGAAAATAAAATATTCAAATGCCAATTTTGGCCAGGGTATCCCTAAATGGGGCAATGTAATTTATGGGCTATCTAACTTTGATCAGTTCATTTCAAGTTAAAATGCCAAATTTGCATCTATGTGCTCTGGACTGCGATTTCCTATCAAATATTTTGCACAAGACATGTGTATTTGTTATTTATTTTTGGAAACATTCTAAATGGTAATACACATCTAATTTATCTGACGTGGACATCCAATTCAAATCCAGTCAAATTTAGGACCAATAACAAAGCATTTTGATCAATTTGGGTAATTTGTGTGCAATGTGCTTAATCATGCTTAAGAGTTAATTAACCCAAATCAAGGCCTAATCAAAAATTCCATGAAAACCTGTTAAAGAATTTATTTTGTAAATGAATATTGAATATATGCGTCATCAAGTGACCTCATTTCTTGGGAAGACATCCCTAGGCCATAAATTCCATAAATATCAAGATGCATGCCTCATCAATGCCTTCCATGATGCCCTCCATGCCTCTTAATTTCCCCTTAATCCAATGTCATGATGAGGATAATTAAAAACTTAATTCAAAAAATTGAATTAATCCTCAACCACACATCTCAATCTTGAGATGGATGGTTGAGGTTGATTTTGATCAAATCTAAAAATCTATAAATAGGAAGCCTCACAACATCATTTCTAAGCTTAATTAGTGCAAAGTTATAAAGCATTATTAGTTCCAAAAAGCTTCAAGAAACTAGTGTTATAATTCCAAATTAATTCCAAGACAAGCCAATCCACAAGCCAAAGGTACCAAGAGGAGATAAAGGTAGCCACACTCCATTGAAGAAGACCTCTTGAAGCACAAGCCGAGCAAGCCACCATTACAAAGGCATTTGGAACATCCAAGGAAGGTGAAAGTAATTCTTGTGTTCTCATTCCTTGCTTTTTAGTTGTGCTTGTTATTTGCTTTTGTTAAATAAGCTCTCCTTAGTGTATAGAACTAGATATGTTATGTTATTAGTGTGTTTATTTCATTTTATTTTCATTTTGAAACCAACACAATACTAACCATCCTCTCTTGAGTCAAATTTTTAGATCACATAATGGCATGCCCGGTGGGATTGGACACATCTTACACATGAAGGAGATCCTTTTGAAACATTAAAAAACTTATTTGAGCTTTTAAAACTCTTGAAAATTAGTTTTGTAACTTTATTTTGCCATTTTTGGTTGCCACAATTTTTACACAATAACTGACGTCGACAAAAATACTGACATTGGTTACTTAGCTTAACTGATGTTAGTCAACAAAAATGACATCGATCAGATTTTGGTTGGCCATAACTTACATCAGTGGTATTGATCGATATTAATCACTATGTTTTTTAAAAAACATATACCCAAGACCTACTTTTCTAAAGTTTCTTGTTTCAAACTCAAAAGGGCTTCAAAACTAAGAGACATGCTAATAATTTTATTGCATGACCAAGTAGGATATTTGCTCAAAACATGTTTAAATCACTTTTTCATGCTTAAAATTCAATTAGGAAATTTGTTTTGGTGTTTAAAAAAGAATTTAGGTGTTTTTGATGAAATTTTTTCAAAGTTTACAACTAAGACCAAGGGGTCAAAAGAACACCACCAAACACTTTATTTGGGTTTAAAATTGAATACCCTTGTCAATTTTTGCTTGCAATAGTTGTTTAATTATATTTTGTTTGGAAAAGAGAGGAATGTTGTGTGTATGCTCTTCCATTTGTTCCCTATTGGGAACCCTTGGAATCAAAAGTGTCATTCATATTGCAAGTAGCCTAGTCCAAGGCTTAGAAATAAAGTCAATTAAAGCACTCCCCAAAAACTCATCAAAGTTTGGGTGACCTTGAAAATGATCCTAAAGTCTTTCTAATTTCATGCTTTCTTTATTTTTATGCATCTTGGCTTGTGAGGGGGAGTTCATCCCCTCCCACAAAGTTTTGAGGGAAGCTTTGACCTAGGGTTTCATCTCTTGACATTGAATTCATTTGGTTACTTAAGAGTTGCACATAGGACATAGTGGCACCTTGGACATCGTACTACACTAAGCAAATAGTAGGATATAGTGGTTGAAAAAATGACTAGACCTTTTTGTAACAAGCTGAGTGATACGGACCCAAAATATGTGCTTTTCTTTTGCATTATTTGGCATGAAAGTCATTATGTAATTGATTCACCTAGATCATTCGGATACTTGTTAGATTTTAGACAAATCCCCACTTGCCATGGAAGTATTGTTAGTGCAAGGTGTGCCTCAAGGTTCATGTCACAGTAATGTCATTTAAGGAAAGGGGGGTGTAAAAACCCTACTATATAATGTGCATTTGCTTTTGGATAAACACTTAAAATCCTCTCAAGTGACGTATATTGATGGATTCCAATAATACCAAGCAACCTTGCCAATTTGGGATCTAAGGGTGATTAATTAGTTGGTCTTGTCCTAGATTAAAGTCTTGTTTAGAGTCAAAACTTGGTGTAAACAAACAATCCCAAACCAAACACATGGTCCTCATTTTTCTTTGAACAAAGAGGTGTTATTTTTCCCATGTGAGATCATAAATTTGCCTTGTTTAAAGTTCAACAAAAACTTGAGAGTCATATCATCCACTTTGGCATAGTTATTCTGCCCAATTAAGTCTAGACCTTGACCAAAGTTGTTTAAGTCCTTCACTTGTAATCTAAATTCAGAATTACACCTTTACAAGTTGATGTGTTAAGTGGGTTCGCCATTTTCACTAAACTTAAGGGAACTTAGGTTTAATTTACAATTTGGATTGAAGTTTGGTTAAGACTCATAATCATTGTCCTCACTTGATAGACTTAATCCATTTTGTGCTAAACACTTGCACTTTAAGTCTATATACCACAACAATTTGAGTCAAGAAAGGTAGTGTTATCCTATCAAAAATGTGTAAAAATGTCTTTGCCTTAGAGAATCTTTGAAACAAACTTTTTTATCATACCTTTTTGATATTATAGATTTGTTATGCTACCCAAATCATTTCAATATTTATTTCATATCCCCTTTTGCATAGAATTTCAAATCTATTTCTACATGTTCAGACCAATCCAAGTGTACTTTTGATCCTTTATTCAAAGCACAGTTATACTGTTCACCTTTGTCTAGCTTGTTTGTTAAAGGAACCAAGTTTTATACCATTATTTATGAGAAAATAAACTATGGTTAAAGTGCATTTTTTTTCATACCTTATACCTACTTGACCAAGTTCATGTCCAAGAATCGAATGCCTAGTGTTTGTTAGAAGTGTTTCAAATCTATTAGATTAAAACTTTCATCTATTTTCAAAGTTTAGCTTTTTATGTCATTTGGTCAAGAGTCTTAGCACATGCTTTGTTTGAGCCTAGATTTTGACACCAAATTTATCTAAAAGACCTAGAAACTTTTAAATTCCTAGATTAGACTAATTTGAAACACTTCGACCTTAGAGTTTGGAATTTTGATTTTCGGTCTATTTACTTGCTTATCTTTGTATGAATAGTGAAATGTTAGATATTTTAGGATAGATTGTTTCCTCACAAATATTTGAATAAACCTTTTGATCATTTTAACAAATCTAGACGAAGTTGAAGGCATCATTTGATTCAGATTCTATTCTTTTTATATTTTGTAGAACTCTTTGACCTTTTATCACAAAGCATTGACTATGGATCCCAACTTGTATTCCTAAACTCGTAGTGGGCTCATGTAAAATCTAGGGATTAGTAATGTAGTTGCATAGAAATAAATGGTGCAAGACCCCTATGCAAATAACATTGCTTATGAGATGGATTATTATCCCTCTTATAATACTCAATTAGGGGCATAAAGCCAAGATCCATTGGTTAACTATTTGGTTAACACACCACCTTACACAAAACAGGTTTAAGAAAAAACCATGCAATACTTAGCTATAATAGCCATGGTGGATGAGCCAGTACTTTAACATCCATATTATACTAATTCAGCTTCCACATATGATCCATTTTTGTTTGAGTGACATTTTTTAGAGAACAAAGATGAGATTTTGGTTAGGGCCATAGAGGTAGGGGCTAAGTTTCCAGCAGACTTCCCCCATGAAAATTTACCAAATCTAGTATGAGTGCCCCATAATATCATTTATGATCAATAGGCTTCTTCTATCCATCCTATGGTTTTAGTCCAAACAACGTACCAAGACCCTAATATATCTAATCAAGGCAAAAACATCATAGAATATCACTTTAACCAAATGCAAAAAGCATACCAAACCTACCTGAATTTAGCATGTGATTTCAATCAGATGAACATGGTATGTAAGCCCCTCATTGACCTAGTACCTTCAACAGGACTGTTGATAGAATTAACTAGATAAGAAAATCCAAGTTTTGACCCATTTTTACAAAATGCTTCGATAGATAACTTGATACATATGCCAGTTATTAAAGAAGTGTCTTTGGATTCTACACTGAATAGTGAGCCAAACATAGTAGATAATGTGCAAATAGCATCCAATCTTGATCAAAGTGGTATTAATTCATAAAAAACTAGCCAATAATGTGTGCTTATAGTTAATTCCATGAGCAGATCATCATACCAATGAATAGGATTTTTTATACCCCAACCTCAACCAACTACTTCTTTAAGTGTATAACCTACAAGATTAGATAATCAAACAATGGCTAATGTTATGCCTTAATGATAAAATGTGATGAATCCTACTCCCCTTCAACACGTAGAGAGTAGTATTTCATAATAATAGACACAGTCTAGTGTATCAATGTAACAAAATATGAATACATTGCCACCTCACCAAGTAATGATGAACATACCTTTTAAGTCATAGACTAATATGCCAATTTAAAACATAACAATGACTATTCATCAATATGTAAATATTGGTCAATGATAGATGTTAAATTTTCAACCTACTTTCACTTTCTCATAGAGATTCATGCAACAAGGAGGTCCCCATGTTTCTCAAGTACCTACTATACAATCGTTAGTTCAAAATGTGCCACAAATTCAGAGATAGGGTCTTGGTCCACAAGATCTTACTCAATATCAAGGTTTGATTAGTCGGTAGCATGTCCCTTTTCAACCATAGTAGGCACAGTATAGTTATATCCCTTCATCCCAACCACAAAATCCTCCAATTCAAATCTTTATCATCAGCCAAAACCAGAATATCATGTAGCCAAATGTGCAATTTTAAGTAAATCCCAATCCATATATGTGTATTCCTGGTCCATTCCCCAACCAAGACAATGTACCCTAATAGGTGTCTCTATCATACCCTAGTCAAAGTGTCCCACTTGTGACCTCCCAGCCATTTACCCAAACCAATATTCTCTCTCAAACCAATATCCCGTCTAGTTTCCAATCCTAAGAATTATAATAGATGAAGGATGAGATTGTTGCCATTCAGGTGGGGAAGTAGACTAAAAAGTTTAAATTAGATGACGTGTGTTCCTATCCATTCAACATGGATTATTTTTATATACCATTTCCTCTAGGATACAAACCACCAAAATTTGATAAGTACAAAGGAAAAGGTGACCCTAAGGCCCACTTGACTAAATTCTTTGTTGCATGTCAACCAATGGCATATAGTGACATATATCTCTTTTTATTTTTTCCAAGGAGCTTGGCTAGACAAGCCTTGGAGTGGTTTTTAAAGTTTCCCAAGAAATTAGTAATAGACTTTGATGATATTTTTGATAAATTTGTTCAGCACTTTTCCTATAATCTCAAACATGAGATTTCATTAGTAGACCTAACACAAGAAAATCAAAAGACTGGGGAGAGTTTTGTATGTTATTTACAATGATGGAGAGCCCTTGCAATCCATTTCACCCATATTTTACCAAATAAATAATTATCTACTGTGTTTACTAAAAATTTTCATAGTGAGATAGCCTATCATCTGGAACTACAATGTGTGCATACGTTCAAAGAGATCATTGATAAAGGTTTGTTAATCAAGTGAGTGGTCATCAATAAAGGGGTCATCAAGCTTTATTCAACTAATAAAAATCAAGGTACCAATCAAGGAAATAGCCAACAATAACATCCCATCCAAGTGGAAGCATCAAAACCAGCATAGGCCAATAATCATGAAAGACCAAAGCAATTCAACTAAAATAGGGATGTTGTGGGAAATGGAGTAACTGAATCTCATCATTTTCCAAACTATGTAGACATCATCTGCATCACATTTTAAATTTAATCCCACATAGTAACATCTCCAACTAATGCCACAAGCACAATAACCAAAACTTACACAACAAATATAGTAGTCTTTACCATTGCAAACCCTTCCTCCTAGGAGAATCGTGTCAGCACGTCGTGTCTTTAGTGACCTAGGAGAACTTATTGAATCTATATTTCAAAAGCTTTCCACTACTAATCTGATTATTTGGTCTATACCAAAGAATTATCTGCAATGCATTCCTTGCCCTTATTGGTACAATGAAAATGAATTTTTTGACTATCATCGGGTCAATGGGCATAATCTATATAATGGTCCAAATCAAGCATTTAATTGAAAACATGTTGGAGAATAGGGAGATAAAACTAGATAATGGTGCTTCCACTTCCAATCAAAATCTTGGGATCTATCAAAACCCCTTTCCCTAACATAATAATCAACAATAGTAAAACAATCAGCAATAACAATAATGGCTAGTGTAGTAGCAAAATCAATAGTATCAGAATCAAAGGCCAAATCAGTAGAATCAACAAAATCATTAGCAAAATCCACAATGACAAAATAATGTATAAAACCAAGGTTAGAATGGTAGTAAACAAAAAACCTACCATGTAGTTGCACATGACTACAATAGGGTTTTAGGTCATATTTCAGGGGGTAGCATTAATACCATCTCCATTAATCCTAGACCAAGTACTAATTAGCCTAGACCATTGCTAAACAACAATATTCATCCAAATCACATGGATAATCCATCTTCGACCTAGGAGTGCATATAGGCAAACTAGAAAACTAGGACTTCCCCTTTTGGATCTTATAGTGGCAACTCATCCTTGCCACATGACCACATACAAGTGCACCGGCAACCAAGACTTGTCTTATCTGATCCCACACCATTCCCAGCATCGATTAGCAATAATGGTCTAGTACCTAACCCTAATTATGCAATCACAACTTGAAGGTCGAAGATTACTAACCCACACCCATAACCATTTACCACTTTTCCTATCATTTGACCAACTATTTAGCCTCAAAATAAACTAGTCACTACTGACCAAGACAAGAAGTTTGATATTGTGTACCAATTGGAAAATACACTAGCACAAATTTCTATTCAGGATTTTTTGTGAATGTTAATAATCCACAAAAACCACCTGAATGAGTTTTTGACCCAATCCATTGTTGCTAGTGACATATCCCCTGATAAATTTCAATATTTAGTTGGACACCTAGCTCTAGCCCAACAAATCACATTTAACCAAAATGATATGTCTTCCCTTTGCCCACTCCATAATAACCCATTGTGCATAGAAGTTTGTATCAGATGGCATAAAGTGAAACATGTATTTATCAATAATGGATTTAGCTTCAACATAGTGTCTCTCAAGTTCATTAAGCTTCTTAGGTACATGATGACAGATCTCCAGCCAGAAATAATAACTATCAAAGCTTATGATAATCAGGAAAGAGAATCACAAGGCACCATTAGTTTGCCAATTATCATTGGGCCTTTGACCCATGATACACTTTACCATGTGTTGGATCTTGAGTTATCATACAACATGATTCTATGCAAGCCTTGGTTACATGAGATTCGTGTAGTCCCATCAACACTACACCAATGTATCAAGTTTTCCCACTCAAAGATGGATGTGAATATTCTAGGAGATTTACATCTATATGAACACTACAAGCATCTTGAGGCTGAATTTCAAAGCTATAATTATCAGTATGATGTGAAACCCAGTTCCAATTAGGATAAAGGGAAAGCTATATTTATTGATCCTTCACAAGATAATTGTATAGATCCTAATACCTTGGATTCCCTTTCCCACATGCCACCTCTTAAAGCTTTTAATCATTTCACCATTTCAGATAATGGATTAGGAGAATATGTGACCCATGATATGTTTCATATCACCAATCTTCTTCATAATCTAAAAACTTTTGGGTGATATAAAGTCATTCCACATATGCATTGCCAAAAAATGAACAAAGACAAGGTACCTGTCACATTTGTACCAGCATCTAGCCTATAACTTGACCCTCTTGAAGGAGATAAATCATGGTTATAATATGACAACCAATCTGATTATTATAAAAGTGCAAAGTATCATATTCCCAATAGGATCATGAAGCATCACAATTATGAAGGAAGAGGCCTTAGACTGAATAAGCAAGGAACCATCGAGCCAATTTTCATGACCAAGTATGAAAGACCTTATGGACTTAGATTTAAATTGCCTGGGGGTGACCTCACATATTTTATTCAAACTTCATCAGTAGTGACTAGTGATGATGATGCTGACAATGAAGTAGAGTTCGATCATAGCCTTACCTTTGATAACCTAGTTAAAACTAATCTATTTGATAATAATGCCATTTGTACCCTTACCCAAGTTGTTCATCAAAATCCATTGCCATCATATTATTTCCAACTGATAGATTGTGACCAATAAGAATCTAGTCTACCGATTCATGAGTTCTAGAATGATAAGGCATTCTATGATTTCTTAGGCCTTAGAGATAATGTTTCATTGGGAGGTCACAAAGCAGGGTTCTCAATCACATTGGGTCCTACAGCCTATTTTGGAGAGTGAGTGAACACCCTTAGCCAAAAATAAATAAATAAAACATTGAGGTCCCAAAGTGAAAACCTCTTTGAGGCTCTTTCTAATCAGGAAACAGTAAAGATAAAATCCATTCTAGTGGTGAAAACCCATTCTAGGTGCCATTAGATGGGGGTGTCCATTCTTCTTCAAATTTACATCAAGAGACCACTAACAACAAACTTGCCTATAGATCTGAGTTCAATTTTGAGCAACAAGTATATGATCAAATTCTCCAAGAATTTTTGATTGTTTTTGTTACATGGCCAAATCTACCATTAGGAGACTCAAATTCATTGTGTCTAGGATAAGTTGAAGAGCAAGTCCTAATAGAGGACCTTAACATAGTCCAGTAGTTTAAGTCACTGCTTACTATCCTAGAAGTCAGTTCAACCCTTCTAGTTGAAGATACAATAGAGGTAAATATCAAGACTCCATCAGACCTAAAATAAAATTAGGAGCGTCTCTCACTGAGGAGGAACATGACATCTTTATAGCTCTATTGAAAGAGTTTGTGGATATATTTGCATGGGCCTATTCTGACATGTTAGGATTACACCTCACCTTGGTTCTGCACCACCTTGTGGTTAATCATGATGCTAAACTGGTAAAACAAAATCTTTGTAAGATGCATCCTCACATTACTATATTAGTAAAGAAATATTTGGAAAAACTCTTAGATGTAGGATGTATTTGATCCATTGATTACTCTGAATGGATCTCTAATGTTGTATCTATTAGCAAAAAGCCTAAAGGAATTAGAATTTATACTAATTTTTGGGACATCAACAAAGCTTGTCCTAAAGATGATTTTCCCTTGCCTAATATCGACATGATTATCGACTCCACGGTAGGTTATGAAATGCTTTCACTCATGGATAGCTTTTCAAGATACAATCAGATCAAAATAACACCAAAAGATCAGTATAAAAAAGCATTCACCACTCCATAAGGAACATTTTACTATCAGGTGATGCCATTTGGCCTTAAGAATGTGGGAGCTACATATCAAAGAGTCGTGATTATCATATTCCATGATACGATGTATGATATTGTTGAAAACTATGTCAATGACATATTAGGAAAATCTAAGACCAGAGCGACCATCTAACAGTGTTGCATAATATATTTGAAAGACTATGAGAGTACAAAGTCAAACTAAATCCAAAGAGATGTGTGTTTGTTGTAACTTTAGGAAAACTACTTAGCTTCATCATGTCTAGTAGAGGTATTGAAGTCAATCTAGCTAAAGTCCATGCTATAGCTGAGATGCCACCACCAACTAATTTGAAGCAACTTTGTAGTTTGCAGGGTAAGATCCAGTCCATCTGATGCTTCATCTCTCAGTTAGTAGACAAGTTCCATCTATTTACACACCTTTTGAAGAAAAGAGTTACATTTCACTAGGATGATCACTTCCAAATAGTTTTTCAACAACTCAAAGATTATCTTGTCAATCCACCTATTTTATTACCTCTTATGCTAGGAAAGTCATTCTTGTTATACCTATCAACTACCGATTGTACTCTGGGGTCACTCTTGGCTTAACATGATGACAATGGAAAGGAGCATGTTGTTTACTACCTAAGACATACCTTGGCTACATATGAACATAACTATGCACTTGTTGAAAAAGCTTGTGTAGCCATGGTTTTCATAGCTCAGAAACTACGTCATTACATGTTAAATAATAAAACCATGGTCATTTCAAAAGTAGATCTGCTCAAGTATCTACTATCTAAAATAGCTTTGCAAGGTATAATGGCTAAATGGATCATGCTTCTTAGTGAGTTTTACATAGATTATGTCAATCAAAAATTAATCAAAGGACAAGTTATTGCAGATCAACTTGTTAAAGCACCTCTCATGGACACACAGCCACTCAAGTTTCCATTTCTTGTTAAATACATCATGACTGTTACACCCCTTAAGGAGCAGCTCTAGAAGCTATATTTTTATGGTTCATTCACTGTGCATGGATCAAGGATAGGCCTATTTTTTATTATACCACAGGGGGATCTAATCCCTAAATCATTCAGAATTAGCTTTCCTTATACAAACAACATGTTTGAGTATGAAGCACTTATTACAGGACTTCAATAAGTAGTTCATTAGAATATATTTCATCTTCAAGTTTATGGTGATTCTCAGTTAATCATCAATTAAGTCACAAATCATTTTCAGACCAAAGATGACAAGTTGGTTCCATATAAATCCATGGTTGACACTCTTAAAAAGCAAATTTCCAACATTCAATTTGAGCATATACCGAGGGCTAGTAACAGAATTACAAATACCATGGCTACTATTGGCTCTCTAATTTGACAAATAGATAAAGCTAAAGATTATTAGTTCCTCATCAAGAATTTTTTAGCACCAGCTCATGAACCTTCAATCGTTGCCATGATTTGTGATGTTATTGGTCTTAATTCTATATGGTACTCATACCTTTACAACTACCTTCATGACCAAGTTATACCACCTAACCTATCTCAAAAACAAACCAAAGCCTTCATTATTCATTCCACTCATTATACTTTACTTGGATCCACTCTTTACCATCATAATTTTGATGGAACTCTACTTCATTCTTTAACTTTAGTAGAGTCTACATTAGAGTTAAGATAAGTTCACAAAGGAGTATGTGGAGCCCATTCTAAAGAGGCAGTCCTATCCAAAAATTTGTTGTGTACTTATTATTATTAGCCCATAATGGATGCAGATGCCACTATATATGTAAAGAAATGTGACAAATGTCAATGGCATGTTAATTTGATTCATGCCCCAACAAAAACTCTAAAACTGATGTTGACACCATGGCCATTTTCTACATCGGGACTTGACCTCATTGGAAATATTAACCCCACTTCATCTAATGGCCATAAACATATCCTTACGACCATTGAATATTTCACTAAGTGGGTTGAAGCTATACCCCTCACATGGCTAGAAAGTAAATTTTCAAATTCATCTTCAACCACCTCATATGCTGCTATGGTATTCCCTTTGACATTATATCTACTAATGGAGGATCATTCAAGAACAAAGATGTAGATCAGTTATGTATTGAATATAACATCACACAATACTTTTCTATAGCATATTACCCTCAAGGTAATGGCCAAGCTAAGGCATCCAATAAAACCATTATCAATACTCTCAAAAAGATTATCAATGATGTCGGTCATGATTGGCACCTCCAAATATTCTCTACCCTTTGGGCATACTATACCAATCATCATACCCCCATAGGAGCCACTCCATACTCACTTATTTATGGTATTGAAGCCATCCTTCCCATTGAGGTTGAGTTACCTTCACTATGCATCTCTTTCAAGCATGTCCTGGATGATCATGACTATCGAGTAGCTCACCTACACGAGCTAGATCTACTTGATGAAAAATGCATAGCCATGCTCAACAATCTTCAAGCATATCATAATTGACTCAAAGGCCACTATAATCAGTGTGTGAAGTATATAACATTTGAACTTGGTGATCTTGTTCTTAAAAAAACCAAAAGAATACCATGGCTGAGAAGAAACATAAAGGGAAATTCAAACCAAACTAGATAGGGCCTTTCATCATCACTGTAGATTATGGATCAGGAGCATACAAGCTTTCCACATCAAATGGTGACAAAATTTTAGAGCCAATGAATATTATTCATCTCAAGTGGTACTATGCTTAAATGCTAAGGTGTATTTTTTGTAAGGACTATTTTAGTTATACCATTTTATCACTATTCTTCTTTGTACATATACTACCCTTATTCATCTTCTTTCCCATATTTACTTTCTATTTTTGACTTATGAACCTAGCATGTTCTAAAGCCTAGCCCATTTTACCTTAATTTTTCTTATTCATTATGTAGTTTCAGCATCAAGGTATCTAATCAGTTCATCAGTTGGTTCAAGTATTTCAAACAAAGAGTGTATCTTGGAATAGTGTGATAGAAGTTTCGATAGTTACATCTTTTATTTATTAGTACTTTCTTACCACCAATCTTGCTACTAATTATAACTAACTTTGGGAAAATTAGTACCACTGATCTATGCCATTGTGTCCCAGTTATAACTGCCTATGGGAAAACTAGGGGCAATCTAAGCCTTGACATACCAACTTACCACTTTTTATGCCATACTGTGTCTTTTTACTAACTGTGCCTATTTTGTTTGAATTGGCTACCACACTAGTCAAATTCCTTCACTATAAGGGTGGAACTATAGTGATTTGAGGTCTTACTCGAGGACTATGTAGGTAGTGCTCAATACTTTTTGAGGTCATCTCAGTCACCCCTTTTACCCACACTTTCATTATTTTGTGAGCAACCTCACCCATGCTATCATTTTTTTGTGAGTAACCTAAGTCATGCTCTCACCATTTTGTGAACAACCTAAGCCATGCTCTCACTATTTTGCAAGAAATTGAAGCCATGATCTCACCATTTTGTGAGTAACTTTAGTTTAAACACTCTCACCATTTTGCGAGCTTGAACCATTTGGTGTCTCATCATTCTCAATTGAGTTAAGACACTCCAAAACACTTCCAAAAACATTTGAAAATCATTAAAAAAGCATAAAATCATTGACCACTTCTTTGTGTTAAGGATTCTGGGAACCCTTACTAAGTTACAAGTAAATCACTTATCATTTAGTTTCCCCATCCTTTTTGGCCTTTTTCTCTCATACACTTTTCAATTTTCAAGACCATTTCTATTCGTTTATCACATCTATTCTATTTGTTTTCCTCAGTTATCACATTCTTCCCATTCCCTCAAAGAATTATATTTGGCCTAAAAAAATTTATTGGATATTACATCTATGAAACTATGTAGGCAGCATCCACTTGCCTAGTGCATATGGAGATAGCTCGGCCACCCCCTTCTTTTTTTTTATTCCTCCATTTAGTTCATTTATTAAGTTGTCACATATTTTCTAAGGGTAATGTTCATAAGACTTTTATTGCATTGTTTGTTTGTTTGTTTCTACTTATTTTGTTTATTTGTTTACTTTTAGCACTGTTGCCTTGATTCAATTTATATATGTTCATTGGGTGATTCCTTGTCCACACTTACACTTGAATCCATCCCTATTCATATGTTTACATTTTCATTATGGTTTCTATCATTGGTGCATTATTTTATATTGAGTATTAGATTACGGGAGTCAGTCCTTATGCATATTTTGGCCAAGTCTTTATGGTGTTATATCATGAAGCATGCCATGACATGCTACAAAAAACCTCGGCTTCAAGAAGTATATTCAACAATGGTAGCATCTCTTTAGCATCGACATCTTGATTCCACTCCCAATCATATCCCAAATAGAGTAATTGACCATGAAAAAAATTTAACATTTATTAGTTCAGATGATCATCTCCCTACTAGCAGGTTGTTCCAATCCATCATTACCCTCTTAAGTTATCATCATCCTTAGCCAAGTTTATCATGTTTTCCATAATCAAGGTCCAATGATTATAACCACCTATGGGAAAATTATTACACACCATCCCACCTACATTTCTTAATGATTATAACCACCTTTGGGCAAATCATTGAGTTGTCACCACTTTAGTTTTTTTCCTATACAAGGGCATGTTATTATATTATTTTTCTATCCTAACTGGGGTAGCTCCATCTTCTCAATGATTATAACTACCTTTGGAAAAATCATTGTGTTATCATACCACGTTGCCACTATTGAGGTACAATATTTATAATTGCCTTTGGGAAAACCATTGTGCACCATTCCACTTGCATTCTTAATGATTTTGACTACTTTTTAAATATCATTGTATTTTTTTCCCATCATATTTCCTTTCTTTGGTCCCCTCATTTCATTTCTTTCTTTTTGAGGGATCATTTGTCAACCTCCTTGTGTCAACCATTCCCTCAAGGTGGTGTCATACTGTTAGTTTATTATCATTGAAGTTGTAGGCATATATGACCTTTTTAGTCTTTGAGAAGACATTACTATGCTTGCAGCTTACAACACCTTCCCAAATAGGGGCAAATTGTAGACACCTAAAACTAGCCGCTGATAACCTCCAATTAGGATTTTGGCTAGTTTTCATCTAAAACACATAATTTGGCTTAAAAAAACTAAAACATGTTAAATGATGTGAAAATGACATATTGAAATACAAATTTTAGCCAAGGTATCCCTAAATGGGGTAATGTAATTTATGGGCCAGCTAACTTTGATCAGTTCATTTCAAGTTAAAATGCCAAATTTGCACTTGCATGCTCTAGATTGCTCTTTCCTATCAAATATTTTACACAAGACATGTGCCTTTATTATTTGTTATTGGTAATATTCTAAATGGGAATATGCATCCAAATCATCTAACGTGGACTTCCAATTCAAATCTAGTCAAATTTAAGAAAAATAACAAGGCATTCTGATCAATTTGGATAATTTGTGCACAATGTGCTTAATCATGCTTAAGAACTAATTAACCCAAATCAAGGCCTAATCAAAAATTCCATAGAAACTTGTTGAATAATTTATTTTGGAAATGAATATTGAATATCTACATCATCAAGTGACCTCATTTCTTGGGAAGACATCCCTAGGCCATAAATATTAGGATTCATGCCTCCCATGCCTCATAATGCCTTCCATGATGCCCTCCATGCCTCTTAATTTCCCCTTCTTCTAATGTCATGATGAGGATAATTACAAACTTAATTTCAAAAATTGAATTAATCTTTACCCACACATCTCAATCTTGAGATGGATGGTTGAGGTTGATTCTGATCAAATCTTAAAATCTATAAATAGGAGGCCTCACAACATCATTTCTAAGCTTAATTAGTGAAAAGTTATAATGCAAGATTGGTTTCAAAAAGCTTCAATAAACTAGTGTTATAATGCAAAATTGATTCCAAGCCAAGCCAAGCCATAATCCAAAGGTACAAAGAAGAGATGAAGGTAGCCACACTCCATTGAATAAGACCTCTTGAAGCACAAGCCGAGAAAGCCACCATTACAAAGGCATTTAGAGCATCCAAGGAAGGTGAAAGGAATTCTTATGTTTTCACTCCTTGATTTTTGGTTGTGCTTGTTATTTACTTTTGTTAACTAAGCTCTCCCTAGTGTCTAGGCCTAGATATGTTATGTTATTAGTGTGTTTATTTTATTTTGTAACTAACACAATACTAACCATCCTCTCTTGAATCAAATTCCTAGATCACACTTTGCACTTCTTCTCTCCTACTCTCTGCCTCTCTACCCATAAATTCAACTTCATTTCACATTTAGTGTGTATCCTAGATGACATATATATATACACACACACACACACACACAAATTAGATCTAGGTCTCACATCTTCTTTGCATTCACACTTGGTTGTTAGCACATCACACTCCATTCTTGGACTCAGTTCATATTTCTTTAATGATAGGTTTCCTACTTATTGAATTGACACATCACTACCATAATTTTCTATCTTTTACTATATTTAGCATATATTAGGCTCTAGTTTTAATGCACACGCCATATTACATAATTTTGATTGATCACAGTGATCTATATCATTCTCTAAGTCGTATAATGCATCTTTCTTGAGTGTTCCATCACTTGACCATTAAGATGAACAAATATTTAAATACTAACCATTGATCTTCAAGTTTCATGTCATTATCTGATGATCATCATTCAATTAACACAACTTTAAAACTCAACTATTAGATCAAACTCTGACATGCTCATGTGCTCTATTAGATCTTTGGGAGCTTCTGAACTTTAACATTTCAACTTTAAAATGCATCCATTGATCTTTTATTTGAGCTCCTACATGTTGTTATATCTTTAAAAGTATCACAAACTTTACCTCTATTTATTGTTAAACATTGAGCACTTGATCTCATCTCATTGCTTTTTGATATTTTAGTACACATACATACCATTGATCTCCTCAAATTAACTTAGTATTTAACTCACTATACATCAGACACTTTGACCTATTTAACTCCATGTGCTTTGTTTATCTTCATTTCATGATCACATGTGCACTATTAGATCCTCTGATAGATTAATATGCTCATTGGATCTCTGTCTAATAATATACTATGAATCTCATACATGTCACCAGTGCATTCACTCTCAAGTACCTTTGACATATTGACTTCATTATGCATCATTGGATCTACATCATGTGATTAGAAACTAACCATTGATCAAGATCGAATAAATCTTAAGTCAAGGACTTGATAAATATTAAAATATTTGATCACTACTCCAAGTCAGTAATCACTAGGTCAAAGGGGTCAGTTGCACAATGACAAAGAAGGCTTAAGTTATAACTTAAGTGACTAGTTCCCACCTATATCCATTCAACATAAAAATAGAAATGCCCATGAATTCCATGACTAAAACCCATAGGGTTTTACTGAGAAACCCTAGTAATAGCCAAGAGCTAAAATAAACCATTTTTGAGCTCATTTCTCTTCATTTGACCCTATAGACCATATATATGAGATGAACTTGAAAAACCCATAATGGATCTTCAATCAATTTCTTTGTAAACATCTATAAATAGTCTTTGTAAAACCATGACAACTTTATATGATAATATTACAACTTTTACAATGGTAAAACATGCTCTTCTGTCCATCAATCTTGTCTATGACTAATTATCTTGACTCTAATGACATCCATAGTGCTAACTATCCCCATTTTGACATCAATGATAATCATATTTCCAAAAATCTCCCCCTTTATCATTGATTTCAAAATAAATGCTTTGATCTTGCAATACATGCTCTACTCCTTCTCTGGTATCGATTGTACTTGCATTCACTTTTGATGAACGTGAGTTGAAGTTGTTCATACCAAACTTTCTCCCCCTTAGGCAATGGAACATTTTCCTAAACACACCTTGGAAACATTCTTTGTTCCTTCTTTTATAAACATAAATCTTTTATGGAGAGCATTTGCACTTTGTTTTCCCCCTTTGACATCAATGGCAAAGGGACTCCAACTTTCTCACTATTTGTCCAGATTTTTATCCTTTTTTATTAGATAAAGGAGTTTTTTCAAGAATATTCAACCATCAACTTATTATAAATTTTCAAAAATATTCATATCTTATTTGCCTTTTCTCTCTTCTTCCAAGGATTAACAAAAAATTTATGATTCTCCCCCTGGACTTATGGCCTATTACTAGGATCTAATGGTGTAATGTAGGAGAAACCATTCCCAATTTCTTTCTCAAATAATCAAATTATTATTTGAAAAGAGGTTTGGTGAATATATCTACAACTTCATCCTATGTTGGCACATATTTCATTTTGACCTCTTGATCTACAACTTTTTCTCATAAGAAATGATACTTGATTGATATGTGCTTAGTTCTAGAGTGCATCACTTAATTCTTTGATATGTTAATAGCAATTGAATTATCACAAAGAATAGAGATAGGTGATTTGCATTCTAGCTTGATATCTTTAAGTGTTTTCTTCATCCACAAGACTTGAGTGTAACATGCCACTATTGCAACATACTATGATTCTATTATAGAAAGAGTAACTAACTCTTGCTTTTTACTAAGACATGAAACAAGTTTTTTTCAAGGAAAAATACACCACCACTAGTTCTTATATCATCCACACATCCTGCCCAATCAACATCTACATATGTTATCAAATTTAAATCTTTATCTTTGGGATACCATAAGCTATAGTCAATTGTACTCTTTATATATCTAAATATTCTTTTCACTACATTGACATGTGATTCTTTGGGAGCATCTTGAAATATTGAAACCATGCACATTGCTTGTATGATATCAGGTCTTGATGAATTTACGTATAACAAGCTACCTATCATTGATCTATACAAACCTTGATTTGCATCAAGGGATTCATCTTTTTTTCTCAACTTGCATATCATGAGAGTATATATTGGTTTGTTGTCTTCCATTCCAAACTTATTGAGCATTTCCTTAGCATACTTGGATTGAGATATAAATATCCCTTCATTATTTTGTGCTATCTATAGACCAAGGAAGAAAGAAAGTTATCCAAGCATAGACATCTCAAACTCATTTTTCATTTGAGTAGCAAATTCTTTACACATTCTATTGTTTCTACCACCAAAAAATAAATCATCTACATATAAAATAACAATTAACATATGCTCACCTTGAGATTTGAAGTACATATTATTATTTTCACATCCTTTATTAAATCCGTATTGTTGCAAGTACTAGTATAATCTTGAATACCATGTTCTAGGAGCCTATTTTAAACCATATAGAGCTTTCTTCAATTGACACACATAATCTTCTTTTTTTGACAACTAAAAACCTTCAATTTGTTCTATGTATACTTCCTCTTCTAGGTTCCCATTCAATAAATTAGACTTAACATTCATTTGACAAACTCTAAATTTCTTATAAATAAAGAATGCTAGAAACATTCTTATGTCTTCCAATCTAGCAACTGGAACACATGTTTTCTCAAAATATATACCTTCAACTTGTGCATATCCTTTGCACACCAATATGGCCTTATTCCTTATAATATTTTCATCCCCATTGAGTTTGTTTTTAAAGACCCACTTTGTACCTACTATAATCTTATTTGAAGGTCTTGGAAATAATTCCCAAGTTTTTTTTTTTTCAATTTGGCTTAGATCTTCTTCCATGGATTTTAGCCAATTCTCATCCTTACTAGCTTAAACATAATTCTTAGGCTCAATTTTAGATATCAGAGCAAAACTTACTTTCTCCTTATTCATTACAACTCTTCTCCTTGTCTGAAATCCCTCATTTTTATTGCCAATAATATGCTCTATAGGATGATCCTTTTGAATAAATCTTGCAGGTGGCTTTTCATTTACTTCTTTAGGCTCTTCATTAGCTACTTCCTCTTTAGACTTTGATTCTTCTTCCTAGATGTCTCTATCAAGTCTAACATGTTTCAAGCTTTCATCAACCTTGACATAGATACTCTCTACAATCTTTTGTAGCCTTTTTTTGTAACATATATAGGCTTTACTTTGGGTGGAATAACTAATAAATATTCTTTCATCACATCTTGATTCAAATATTCCCAAGTTATCTTATTTTCTCTTGATGTACCATTTACTACCAAACACCCTAAAATACTTAATAGAGGTAGGTTTTCCATACCATAGTTCATAGGGGGTTTTATCACTATTTACCCTTAGTTTAACTTTATCCAAGATATGTAATGTTGTTTGTACTACTTCTATCTAGTATTCATTAAGTAATTTGGCTTGTTTTAACATTATTCTAGTCATCTCCTTGACTATTTTTTTTTCTTTCAACAACTCCATTCTACTAAAGAGTCCTTAATGAAAAGTAATATCTTTTGATTCCATACTTCTCATAGTATTCTATGAACTCATTTGAGGTGAATTCACCCCCTCTATCAAATCTTAAGCATTTAATTTTTCATCCAATCTCACTCTCTACCATGGCCCTAAAGATCTTGAATCTTTCAAATGCCTGAGACTTATCTTTTAAAAATATTACCAATGTCATTCTTGAGTAATCATCTATTAGCAACATGAAGTATCTTTCTCTTTTAGATCCTCTTATTTTAGTAGGGCCACAAAGATCAGTATGAACTAACTCTAAAGGCTTTGTAGTTGCATACTCATTTATTTGAAATCTGACCCTTGTTTTCTTGCCTTGTTTCCATTCCTTGCAAGTAATGTCTATAGTTTTGGTTATCTTAGGCATATGTCTAACACACTTATTTGAGCTCACTTTTACTAGGTTATCAAAATTGACATGACCCATTCTTATATGCCATAACTAACTCTCATCAATCTTTCCTATCAAACATCTCTTATCATTCACTTTACTTAGATTATTAATATTGCTTTCAATTATTTTCCCTTTTGTAACTAATCTTCTAGATCTCCTTATCTTATATCTTTTTGCATTAAATGCGACCTTATATCCATTATCACATATTTGGTTGACACTTAGAAGATTGTATTTAAATCCTTCAATATAAAGGACATCATGTGTATGCATTTTTCCATCTATATTCAAGGTTCCTTTACCATGAATCTTTACTATAGTATTGTCTCCCAAGATAATAGATCTTTCCTTACATTTACTCAGTTTGATGAACTTGATCTTGTCACTAGTCATGTGTTTTGAGAAACCACTATCTATTACCCATAAATTGTGTTCTTTGATATGGAGTACAGTTTGAGATATCATAAATTGTGCAACTTTTTTATCTTTCACTTTCTACACATCCTTAGGTTTCTTGTTTAGCTTGTTTTTTCCTTTTTCAGAGACTTGTCAACCTTTATTCACACTGGGAGGCATGCTTTTCTTTTCACTTTGTATTTTTGGTCTTACAAAGTTTGTTCTACATTGTTTAGCTATGTGATCAAAATTATTTTAGTTATAACATATTACATTTATATCTAACAAGGGTGCAAATGAATTTTTTCTCCCAAAGTTTGTTTTCCTTTTAGGTATAACTCTAAAATCACTAACCCTATGAACAAACTCATTACAAGTATAATAATAACTATACCAAAATGAGGAATACCTGGTCATAGCATTTTTTTGTGTAAGATGAGGAGGTCTTCTTAACTCTCACTTCTTCAAGTCTTTCACCCTTATGTAACCATATCATTATCTACCTTTGTCTTCTTTGAGTTTGTATAGATTGACTCATTGTTCTTTTTCTTTTATTCAAGCTTCTTTTCTCCTTCATCTTTCTTCATATCATCAATTCTTGCATTTTTCTTTGTATCTCTAGAGGCATTCATGCAATATTTTTCTTTCTTTATTCCTAATTCTCCTTCTGCTTTGAAGTTATCATATAAATTTTTAGATGTACTAGTTATGGGACTTTACCCTTTTTCAAAACTAAGACTAGATTTCTCTTTTGATGGCTTTTGAGAGTTGATCAATTCATCAAGAATTTTTTAATCTCCTTTCAACTTCAAACCTTTGTCTATTTTTTCTTTAGCTTTTTCAAGTTCTTTTCTCAAATCCACTATTTCTTCTTCTAACTTCATGCATTCATAAAATTTAGATTTTAGTTCAAATTTGACTACATCTTCTATTATTTTAGCTTCTTCAACTTGTATTTTTAGGATAACTACCATATGATCAAATTTTTCAAGACTTCGGATAATTTTTCAATCTTCTTTTATGCCTGTTTCTTATACTTTGAGTTTTCTTTTCTCAGCTTTTTAATTTCATCTAGAGCAATAATGAGTTCACCCTCTAGATCCACTTCTCCTTTCTCTTCTTCATCTGAGTCTTCAACTTCTTTTTTTGATCCACAGAAGTTGATTCTAATGTCATGAATAGGATTTAATTTCCCTTAACCATAAATGCAAAATCATGATCATCATCTGAACTATTACTATCATCCAATGAATCACTATCTTTTCATATGTATAGGCCCTTCTTATTTGTAAAGAAGTTATTCTTCATGGAGTAGTGAGGTTTCATCTTTTTACTATCCTCTTCTTGCTCAAAATTATCCTTTTTTTTATAAGAGTATTGAGCATCAAAATGTCCTACCTTACCATAATTAAAGCATTTAAAGGGTAACTTACCTTTGTATTTTCTAGACCCTCTTCTTAATTTTATAACAAAGTTGGCTTCTTCTTCATCAGTCTCCTCAGATTTGGATGTAGGTGCTTCTGATTTTACTTGTTTGGATGTTTTAAATGCATCTTTTCTCTTGAAAGTATTTGCTTCTGTCATTTTCATCTCATATGCTATGAAGGTTCCATGCAACTCATCTATGGTGAGATTATCTAGATCTATTGCTTCCTCTATTGTAGAGATTTTAAAATCATACCTAGATGGTAGAGATCTTAGGGCCTTTTTGATAATGATCAAATATTTTATCTCTTCTCTAATGCCACTGATTGCATTAAATATTTCATCTACTATGAGGAGGTAGTCTATATTTTTCTCATCTTCATTAATTTTAAGACTTTTAAACTTATCTCTATATGTTTGTAGCTTGGCCTAATTTACCTTATCATAACCTTCATATATGTTCTTCAACTTATTTCAGACATCATGTGCATTTTTATAATGCATTAATTTAACAAACTCTGGGTTAGACAATCCATAAAGGATAACATTCTTTGCCTTGGAATTACTCTCATATGCTTTCTTAACAGCCTGATCAGTAAGAATTGTAGCAAGCATTGTATATCAATTTACAACAGACATCCATACATCAAACCCTAATGAAGATAAATATGCTTCCATTCTAAAGCTCCAAAATGCATAGTTTGATCCATCAAAGAGAGGTGGATTTTTTTAGGAATATACTTCTTGATTGACCATTTGTGTTCACTATCCAAAATCTACTTAAGTTAATTAAGGTTATTCTAAGGAACCAGGGATCTGATACTAATTATTAGAACACAACTATCTATTGAGAGAGGGATGAATCAGTAGATTGATTAAAATTAGTCCTTTAATACTTTTAATGTAAATTAAAAATTATATGTAGAGATCACACACACAAAAATATACACAACACTTAGTATATGTGAAAAATCTAGTATGAGAAAAACCATGGTGACAATAGCTATTAGAATCTACTATTCTAATCTAGCCTCACAATTAAAACCTCACTAGTTATAATTTTTAAGGTCACCAACCCTAAGAAGACACCAATCCCTTAATTTAAGATCACTTACTCTAAGAAAACACCTACTCTCTAACTGAGCACTAAGTCAACTCTTCTGATGGCACATACCAATTAGATCTATTATGGAGCTACAATTCTAGATTATAAAATTGATTCAAAAATGAATCTAGTTTTATGTTACAAAGCTATTTTGTAACTACTCATACTCTACACTTCTTCTCTCTTCTTCTTTACCTCTCTACCCCTCAATTTGACTTCATTCCACACTTATTGTGTATCCTAGATGACATATATATATGCATTAGATTTAGGTCTCACATCTTCTCTGTGTTCACACTTGGTCATTAACACATCACGCTCCATTCTTGGACTCAATTCATATTTATTTAATGATAGGTTTCTGACTTTTTGAATTCACACACCACCATTATAATTATCTATATTTTAATATATTTATCATTTATTAGGATCTATTTTTGATGCACATGCCATATTACATAATTTTGATCGATCACAACAATCTATATCATTTTCTATGTCATATAATGCATCTTTACTGAGTGTTTCATCACTTGACCATTGAGATGAACAAATCTTTAAATACTTACCATTGATCTTTAAGTTTTGTGCCATGATCTTATGATCATCATTAAACTAACTCAACTTTAAAATGCAACAATCAGATCAAAATTTGATAGGCTCATGCACTCTGTTAGATCTTTGTGAACTTCCAAACTTTAATGTTTCAACTTTAAAATGCATCTATTGATCTTTGATCTAAGCTCCTAGATGTTTTTAGATATTTAAAATTATCATGTACATTACCTATATTTATTATTAAACATCAATTACTTTATCTCATCTCATTGATTCTTAATACTTTGGAACACATACACACCGTCGATCTCCTTAAAGTAGCTTAGTCTTTAACTCTCTATACATCATACACTTTGACCTATTTGACTCCACATGCTTTTTTGATCTTCATTTCATGATCACATGCTCATAATTAGATTATTTGATAGATTAATATGATCATTAGATCTCTGTCTGACAATCTCCTATGAATGTGACACATGTCACTAGCATATTCACTCTTAAGTACCTTTGACATATTGACTTTGTTGCACATCATTGGATCTACATCATATGATTAAGAACTAACCATTGACCAAGCTCAAACAAATCTTAAGTTGAGGACTCAGTAAATATTAAAGTCTTTGATCACTGCTCCAAGCTGGTAATCACTAGGTCGAAGGGGTTGGTTACACAACGACGAGGAAGGCTTAAGTTATAACTTAAGAGACCGGTTCTTACCTATATCCATTCAACATAAAAGTATAAATGCCTATGAAATCCATGACTAAAATCCATAGGTTTTTACTAATAAACCCTAATAATGGCTAAGAATTAAAATATTTCATTTATGAGCTCATTTCTCTTCATCTAAACATGTGGACCATATATATGAGATGCACTTAAAAAATCCATAATGGATCTTCTATCAATTTCTCTACAAACATCCAAAAACAATCTGTATAAAAGCATGATAACTTTATATAACAATATTACAACTTATGCAATTATAAAACATGCTCTTCTCTCCATTAATCTTGTCTGTGACTAATTCTCTTAACATCAATGACATCCACAGTGCTAACTATCCCCATTTTGACATTAATAACAATCATATTACTAAATAATAGAGCACTTCAAATTTGGAATTAGCTTAATCAAAGAAGATGAGTTACCAGTAAATCAAATGACACATCTAATCCAAACATTGAGACTCTATATGCATCAAATATAGTACATACAAAGGATAGTTATGAAGAAAGTGCTACTCAAAAGTTGTTTCAGTTACCTGGATTTTAGTATGTAAGTTTCAACTTTCAATTCTGCAATTGATTTTTTATATTATTTGTATCAAAAATCATGGAAATTTTGATATTATGTAAATTAAAATAATTCATAAATTACGTTATTATATTATTTTAAAATAGTTGTGTTATATTGCAATTGTTTAAAATTCAAGCTTTTTTAAATAATATATTTAGGTTATAATGTATGAAAAATATTTATTTCACAATATGAATTTATTGTTTCATGTGGTTGTCAATATTATACATCAATTAATTATGATATTATCATTATACATATTAAGTAGTAAATTTCTAAAATTAACAAAACAGATACTTATATTTAAACTTTCAAACTTTAATTCACAATATAAACTTTTTAGTTTCAACATAACATATATAAAAATGCACAGAATAAAATAGATATAGAGATTTATATATAATCTTGTAAACTTTAATTTAAAATATAAACTTTCCATTTTGAACATAACATATATAAAATTGCATAAAATAAAATTTTCATGGATAAAATACATAGAATAAAATAGAAACAAAGGCTTATATTTAAACTTGCAAACTTTAATTTACAATATAAACTTTCAAGTTTCAACATAACATATATAAAAACATCATTTACATATTCCTTGACCCATTTGCATTAAACAGAGATACATGCACTGAATAGTTATCATTCCAAATGAGGAGTTCTAATTTTTTGCTCACAAGTGGATGTTGCTACCTCAACTTCCCCCTTCCTTGAATCTGAATGTAAAACACCTTCTCTAATAATATCCTTAGTTGTAGCATTGAAATTTTCAACTATTGATCTTTTTTCATGCACTACATCTCCTACCAATAAGATAGAGGGATCTACATCTATTTTCTCCTTTAGAATAACATCTAGATCCATTCCATATTCTTTGATTATCCTCCTCAGTGTGTTATTTTATTTTTTGACTATCACAAGTTTTTATTTAAATGTAGTTGTTGCATTTAAGATTTTCCATGCCTTTTCAAGATCAATATTCATTACTTGTGCTTCATTCTTGAGGTTATTATATTTTGAATGCAATTTGGAAAATAAATTTGGTCAGATAAAAATTACAAAATTGCAATAAAAAATAGATAAAAAATTAATTACTTACCAAAGATTTATCCCTCTCTACATTGTCAAAGCGGCAAAGGTTTTGGTCTCTTGCCCATTTGTTGTAGTAATCATGTGCCAATGCATTCAAATTTTCTAATATATTAATCATAACATCTAAAATATTATCATTATAGGGATTTACCACATAAATAGTTCCTAATTCAAATTGATTCACTAACACATCAATTTTGGACTGATCATTTTGAGCCAAAAAATATAAATAATATCTTTGGGAATGGTTATGTTAACACTCATTAATTTCCTTTACAAAATCCTTTCCCTGAATCTCTCATTGTTTCAAAACTATCAAATCAATTTTTACAATGTCATCTAACAAATCAAAAGCATTATTTACAATAATATTATTCAATGAAAAGGATGTCAATCCATCAAAATATTATTCCTCATCATTGTGTGGTTCAGGTGGTGAATAAGAAGAAGCACATCCATATTTTTTTAGGAGCCTAGAATTGATATCACTAAATAATATTATGCACAACAAATCTATCTTTAGGCATATAATCAATACCCTCAAGGAAAGCATCGGTAAAATAAATATTTTTTTGGCACCTACTGCATCAAACACTCCACCCACATAAAAACTTGGGAACTCTAATGTTGTTATATGCATTATTCCCCTGTTACCTATTGGCATTGGTAAATTCTTCCCCCTAGTCTATATAGTGGGAGGTGGGGCGGGGGGACGTGGCAATATTACTTCTTACCAAATGTTACCCTACAATAAGAATTTTCATCACTAATCAATAAACAAACTTCATCAAAATTCAAACTAAGTTAAGCTGAAAGTTAGAGACATTATACTTAGGATCCATACTTTAAGTTGCCGATATGTTTTGTTGTGGTGGACATGTTGTAAGAAAAGGTGAATCTTCAATTTATATCAAAGACTCAAAGTCTCATACAATCTGAAATTCAATTTAACATATTGATTTTCATGTAATATAAAAATAGCATAATTGCAAACATGAAGTCATATACCTTGCATAGAAGGTAAATGTTAAACAAGTTGATGGGCAATGTTTCCAAAGCCAAATGCCATTAATAAATGACATGAAATATTAATAATTCCATTTTTTTGTTGTTACATCAAGTTTCAATAAAAATTTAAAACCTATATTTATGCCTAGAGATGTGCTTAAGGGGCCTAACTAATGTGTAGCAGTAGGTGAGATAGATCTCCACATCTTTTTATTCCTTATCAATGGTGTCATCGCACTAAAATATTTGTCATTGCCTCTATCAAACTGAGAATCTTTGGATCCCTCAATGGGATTGTATTTGTTCAGTGAAACTTCTCTTCTAGATTAAGAAACATATTCTCTTCTCTATTACAAAGAAGCATACATAATTAATTTGAATCGTAACAAGTTAATAACATGATAATTTAATGACTTAAAAATAAACTTCAAACTTACCTCTAGCTTAGCAAGGGCCATAGAATTAGATTCCATGTTTTCATGTAAGATTGCTAGAACAATTATTCCCCTTAGCTCATGGTACACCTCTTAGTATAAACCTAATATATAATTAGAAATGAAATTTATATAATTATCACTTTGAAAGGCATAATCAAAATTGTTTCTTATCTTATTATAAATGAATGTATACCAATTGAATTATTGTCTTCCAAGAGAATGAACAATGTATGTTACAACCCAAAAGGGGAAATCTATAAGTCTTCCCTATAAAATAATCCTTGTCTTCCCTGTAAAATAATCCTTTCTTGCAAAAATTCAATGAAGGCTTTTAGATATAGGTTTGATATATTTTGAACTAAAAGAACCCTTCTTGAATGATTAGGGTTGCTTGTAATGGAAGAAAAAAATTATTTTAAATCTTTAATTAAGATATTTAAATTCAAATTTCATACATAAAACATTGAATATTAATTAACAAAAATAAGATCACTTGTCGAGGTAGATGTATCTACAATCAAACTAATTTTCCAGAGCTATTTTTGTGGACACAGGTTCAACATTTCTATATGGTAGTCATAACAATAACTCGATATCTAAAGGAGTATTTCTAAAAGTAATATTGCAATAATTGAGGATAAAATAAAACTCTCTAATAGAAGGTTTATAACTAGATGCAAGAATGTTCAATAAATTCAGGTCCATCTCATACTGGGCATGTAAATGATGCCTCATAGACAACATCTATCGATCCAATCATTGTAAGAGTTTTTATCTTCTAGAAGACTTGATATTTTTAGGAAAATAATAATTTGGTAGATAAATTCAAAAATAAGTGCAAAAGATACAGGGTTGGGAGCCATTAGGATTGAGAAATGAGAATAGAGGATGAATTTTAGGGTAGAAGTCTAGAGGATGAGATAGAGGTTTTGACTATGTGTATGAGAGAAATGAACAAATACAAGGGGTAAGGGATATATGTATAGGGCCTCGGCACTTCCCATAGATATTGGACAACATCCATAAGATTCTAGATGCCATCTATGTAGTCTAGATTGCATCTAAAAACTATGAATGATGCCCACCAAGTTTGGATGCCATCCATGGGGTCTGTACATCAACCACCATGTTTGGACACCATCTACTGAGCCCAGACAATGTTCACCAACTATAGATGTTGTATACTAGTTCTAGATGCCATCCACAGATACTAGATGCCATCCACAATCTCTAGATAGTGTATACAAACTTTGGGCACCATCCACAAGGTCTAGACATTGACCATCATGTCTAAATGCCATTCACTAAGATTGGATAACATCCACTAGCTCTGGATGGCATCTACCAAGCCTAGATGATGTTCACAACATATAAACATTATCCACTACCTGTGGATGATGTCCACTACCTCTAGACAATGTCTACAAGCTCTAGATGTCATCTACACACTCTAGATAGCATCCATGAACTGTTGATGTCATACATAGTCTCTAAATAGTGTCCACACCCTTTAGACAACATCTACATGCTCTAAATGTCATCCATGAATTCTAGATACCATTCATAGGCTCTGGATGGCATCCATGCACTCTAGATGATGTTCATCACCTCTAGATGGTGTCCACTAAATCTAGATGTCATCGGGTATGAACACCATCCATCGTATCTCAACAATGTCTAGAGAGTCTAGATAGATTATATAGTATGTAGACAATGTCAATAGTCTATGGATGGTGTCTATAGTTTATGGACATTATCCATAGGTTTTAGACATCATCCATAGGCTCTAGACATCATCCATAGGCTCTGGATATCATCTATCAAATCTAGACACTATCTAGATGATGGCACATATGATTTGCCTACCCAACAAAACTAATTTCCCTTCAATTTTCCTCCATTTCAAAATTGTCTTTTCAATATTTTCCAAAAATTACATAAGGATTTTTATTAGGTGCCTTTATAAAAAACCTTGCATCTTACAGACCTACAAATCAATTGTTTGTCACCACGTGGATCGATTTTGAATCTTCACTCAATTTAAGAGACATAACCCAACCAATATGATCCATATATCTCCAATTCACAAATTCATAACATAAATTAAGGTGTGGTATACTTAATTTCTCTACCCCTACGAGCTTCCTAGCCAATGGTAAGATGTCAAGTGTTGTCATGGCACTTACTTGCATGGAAAGGGTATGGCTTGTGTTTGAGGGCTCAAACATAATCATGATTTTTTGTAATAATGCCATGTAGCATAAAACACAAAGCTAAGGGGACATGCTGCAACCCAACTAGCAATGTTGATGACTCAATCAGTCACATTATCCTAAGAGTGCCTAGTTATAATTGATGATTATATCACCCATCAAACCAATAAAGTACATAGATGAAGAAAAATATATATCCAACCTTTATCATCAATTAGATTGTGTTGGGCGATTCTTCTAAGCCTTGGATAATCATTATCATTAATGCTTATGCTCCATGCATTATTTTAATAACTTAAAAATAATTAATTCACCTACATTTTTATGGTTTGGTGAAGCTACTAAAGAGACTACTCTGCTATGCAAACATAATATGAAGGGTAGACTTGAGGAAATGATTTTTTTGGGCCCATAACCCATTGGTCCTAGGATCATAACTTGGTGATGGCATTGTCAAACTATCGGTAAACCATCCACAGTAATCTAAAAGGATTAATGATGGATTGTAACATAATATTCATTATTGAAAATAGAGGTGAAATTTTGGTGAATGTGTTTTTAATCAATGGGTTCATTCACTTTGTTCGAGCACAATTATATTTTATCAAAAACAAAAAAAAATGTAGTTATTTTTGGAGTAGCACATGAGAGTGCTACAAAATGAATACTCAACACTTCCATGTTCCTCCTCAAACCTCTTTTGAGCATTAGTCGTATTCTTTCTTCTTTCAATTTCCTAAAATATGAGATGGATTCTCTCAACAATGTCTACCGTGTGATCACATTATCTAACATATTTAAGTGGGTATTTTTCTACCTTATTTCCTCGTGTATCTCAAAAATTATATATTGAAACTTTATTGTCCATATGTTATTACTTTCCACAAAATTTAAGATGATTTCTTATCTTATTATTCATGAGTGGACATATTCTAAATATCTCCTAATGATATCACTATTATTTTTAATGCTATTTTCAAGGTCAAAATATCTATGATCCACATTCATGAATCCAAATTTTCCCATTATTAATTGAAAAAGCTTTAATGTCAACCTAATATCCCCCACTTATAACATACATTGATTAGAGCTCACTTAGACACCCCTATAAAATAATTAACTATTGATGCAAGTTTCCTCATGATTTATAACACAAGTTCCTTATTTGGAACTTACATAGGGATCTTATAAGGATAAAATATTGACCTATATACTTTGATTATGGTTAATCATATTGCATGCACCGATAAGCCTAGTTATGCTTAGGGTTCCCATCAAAATTGAAAGCAAAAGGTACTTATAGCTCCATTGTTTCATTTGTGAGAATCTCTCTTAGTTTTTTAAAATAACATGGCATAGATAGGATTCATAAAGTGGTCCTGAAATGAAACATAATCTACAAGGCAATTTTTTTTCAAGATATTTGGCCCAATATTGAATTGGCTTGTTAAGGTTTACACTAGGTTTGGGATTGGTGAAGTAAGCATTTTCCATAATTTTATTTTCTTTGTTAAAGTATGAAAAAAGGTATATGAGAAACAGTTGATACTATTCTTGAGCTCAAATGATTTTCTGTTTCTAATATTTTGTAATGCCTTATCAAATTTATCTCATAACAAGGTAACTCAATCAAACATTGAGACAATATCTTATTATCTCATAACTTTTAATAGAAGTATAATATAAAGGGAATCAAATATTTTATCTTATTGATCTCCCAAAACTTGGAATAAAATTGAGTTGGAGACTCCATAATAATGATAAAATGTGGATAGATCAAATATATCATTATAATCTCCAATAAATAATTTTTTGCCATCACGGGTATGTGGAGGATAGGTCATGAGTCATGGTAAGTATGTGGCTTTCATATGGTCAATTTTATTCCTAAATTATTAGGACTCCCTCTTCATATTAATGGTGTGAAATCCTTATGATGCAATAAAAACACACAATGACTATACTTAGGTCTAAGGTTGAGTATGGTTTCACCATTTACATTGGTGACAAACCTTTTAGAGGATTCATATCTAGTAGCAGTCCAAATTACTAAATCAACATCAAGGTGTAAATTGGTAATTACTAACCTCCCCAATTCGTACTTCCAAATTTTACATATAGGTTTCAAGGATTGATACAAGACCATACCTGCTTGATTAAATCACATCCATGATGGGATAATCTAGTGTCTATAATTTACTTCAATTTGTCAATGCAATATTGGATGGATTTTGTATTGTTGATGAGGATCTTCTTAGGATTTTCTATTATGATAAATGGTATATTTTACTCATCATATTTTAAATCTATATGAAGTAAAAACATGGTCATTTTAGAAATTGACAAGTCTCTTAAAAACCCCACCCTTCTCTTGGGTTCATTTTAGTTATTGTAGGGTTTATCATCTTTGGTAAAATTATGACATTTATTTGAATCCTTAGTTATAACTACCCATAAAATATGCTCATGAAGAGGATTATAGAACTTACATGTACCCACTTTTCCAATATGTTGTGTTTGAAGGTTGTAACATGCACAATTATCTTCAAGTTTGAACCTCATTAATTTTAACTGCATAATGCTTAGCAATAGTGATCTAATGGTGTAAATTATCTTATTAATTCCTATAATTGGATATCGAATTTAAATGTTTATATAATTGTATTATTAGTGTGTATTATTAGTTTTAAATGGTGACTTTTTTATCAACAAGTTCAATGTCAATTCTATTATAGAACATAATTAACCAATTTTCAATTTGAACTCTAAAATTATAATAAATGAATGTGATTGGTCCTAGTGAGATCAATGGTGCACAATGTTTTAGGGATTACTATTCATTTAGGCTAAAGGAAATATAAAATGCTAATAGATGATTGAGATGCATCCTTGTGAGATCAAAGACACTTTTATTTTGGAATCATTATTATGTTTTTCATTAAGGCCTCCAAACATCTTATGGATGGCTAGGATTATATCTTTAGAAATTGATGGTTAGAAATGATCCATAGCTTGGTTTCATTTAATGTGAAACAAAATTTGGAATATTTACAGTAGTCTAGATTACATTTGAAAATATTAATGGATGACATTGATTCTTGGTTACATTCCTTTAATATGTTTTTTCCCTTTGAAATGTTATTAAATGGATAAGACTGAATTGTAAAATATCAATGGTGAGCATTGATTTAGAGTTTGATGTTACACTTTGCCTTAGGACCATTGATTCATTGATGGATTGATCATATCAAATGTCATTATATAAATAGTGGGCATTAACTTGGAGTTATGTTTCTTTTTTACAATTTTGACCTAAAAATGTTAATGGATGACCAAGAAGAAACCATGTAGGATTAATGACTACATTGTTTTAAAACATAATTTATCTATGCACCTACCAATTAGTTGACCTTTGAGATACACTAAATTAAAAATAAGAAATAAAATATAATACTTGGCATGCAAGTGAGACATGTAAAAGGTCTTTGAATGCTTGTAAATTACATCATCAATATCATGTGTGCAAGGAAAAGCAACTTGTGTAGTAATTGATGAGGCTTATAAATGATCTCATCCTATTACTAAATATCTCTAGAATACCCAATTATCTTTTTATCATATACTCTTTTGACTAATTATGTGATGTTAAAGGCATATCTTATATAGATAATGTATATGCATTTTGTTTTAGTCTAAATGTTTTATCTCTAGATAAACTAATATGATTTAATGGTTTGATTATTTTTTATATTTATAATGGTGGAAGAAGATGCAGAGTGGTATGCTAATTTTTTATGTTGAAGGATGTTTTACACTCATAGCCACTATGAAAGAGCGACCCATAGCCAACCATTAGATATACATTTTTCTGCCATAAATTTCACTTCTTATCCATAGAAACTACATGTGTTCACCCATAGCAACCGTTATAGTTAAATATTCACTAGTTTTAAATGATTAAGATAATTATGATAGGTTTCAAACCTAGCTATTTCAAAAATGAACATATCAATTATTTTCCTATAAAGGATAGGATATAATGCCAATTGATAATTTTTGTGATTTCTATTGTGTTCTATTCTTTCTATTGGATTATGTATTTGTTCAAATCCTATATATGATTATAATGTATCTTATTACCATTGTCTTTAAATTTTATCTTTCCACTATCGTAATCCTTTTCATGGATTTCCTATTCTAACCATTAGGACCTTATGTAACTAATAATATAGGGGAGAATATTTAGACTATATGTTAGCTAGAATAGAGTAATTAATATTTATTATTAGCATAATTTAGTTATTCCTTGTAGTAGAGTTGTAATCAACATCTAGCAATCTCCTTATGGTTATGGTTTCATGAATAATTAATACAATTTTTTTTAAGAAATATTGTTGTAGACAAGTAAAGGATCAAAACTCTATACCAACCAAGGCAGGGCCCACTCATGAGGCTTGGAATGAATATTCTCATCCTTAGTGTAGTTTTAGTTTTGTATGTGTGTGCATTTATATTCCTACAATTCAATTCGATAGTGATTAATGTATGTTTCTTTCCAAGTTCATAGTTAAGTTTCATTACAACAATGTATGCATGTGTGTGCATATTTAAATACATATGTGTATTTTACAATTCCATTATGTAGGAAGCTCCCAACTATAATTATAATTTACTTTCCTAAAATTTACTTTTAGCACTCTTTATTGTTTATTTATGGAAATCAAGTTTAATTTTAGCAAGAGTGTTTTAAATTCATTACAAGTATCGATCATTTCTAGTTTCAATTCCTTATATATAATGTTAGATTCTTAATTGTTCAAAATCACTTGGTATGCACATATAATACCAAACCCCTTACTAAAATATATGTCCCTAAATTTGAAATTTAAATATATACCTTTAAATTTTGGCATTGTTTCCAAAGAGAGGTGTTAAGCACTAGGTATTGGAAAAACTAAGATAGTTTCTTAATTTCTAGATAAATTACATTCTTGATTTATATATGTTTCATTCATGTTATTAGATAAATTTCATTTCTGTTATCAAATAAATTGCATTTTTATTATCAAATAAATTTCATTTCTATTATCAAATAAATTTAATTTTTATTTTATATTAGTAAATATAAAAAATATAACCATTTTTCAAACTAACCCTATGCATGATAGATTACAACATTTGAAAGAGGAATTTGGTTGATTGCGTGCAGCATGAGAGATATCACTTAGGTATATTTTTTCTTAAGAGATTGAACTTTGATGTAGATCTAGAGTTTGAGATGCCACCTATAGCCACTAAAATTAGTACAAGGACACCTATTTTCATATCTCATCCAACACCATCCAAAGAATTGTTATAAGAGGCTAAATCTGAGGACATATTGATAGAATTATTGGAACAATATGAAGTCAAAGATAAAGTAAAGCCTACAACTCCTAAAAAGTAAATTCATATGCCCTTTCAAAGAATGTTGATTTAGCCACCCTATACCCTTGAAACTAGATGTCAGTCATCACATATTTAAAAGACAAAACAATAATTAAAAAGACTAACATGATATAGATATAGACCAAAGCTAAGAAATAATATCTCAAATTCCAAGTACACTCAAATAAGATAAGTAAAAGTAATTACTATTATTGCTTCAGAAAATATTTAATAAGTACATATAGATCTCTCTTTGTTATTATTATGTTAGGAATGTACATCATCCTCATTAAATAGGAGAGGGAGAGAGAGATAAGAAATTAGAAGGATTTACGCCTAGAAATATATTGTGATAAGTGTCACACGTAAAACATTCCCTATTGTTGACCAAATTTGACTTTTAGTGAAATTCGGTCAACCCCTACATATTGAAACTTTCAAAAGTTCTCATATGTCTAATAGGGTCTCATGTGTGTCTAAACACCTCACCCATCCCTACTCTAGCGTTGGTCTAAGACTATCTTCCTTGTACTAGTCTAGTCAACCAAAGTCAACTTTGGTCAAACATGGTCAAATGCTAAAATTATTTTGGAAATGTTCTAATGTGATTATTTATGTGTTTTAAAGTGTTCATAAGTCATAAATTAATCCTTTGTTATGTTTCATAGTCCAGAAATGCCCTTTTGTCACATTTTTGGCTCATTTAATGACTTGTATGGTTTGTCAAAAAAGTAAATTTGTCACCAAGGAATATTTCAATGTGGAGGAGGTCATAGAATGTCAAGAATTAGTAAAAGGTAGTCAATAAATAGTTTAATTTAGGAAAATAGGGAGTTTTCCTTAATTTTAAGCCCTTAATGGCACTTGTACAGACTTGGGAAGTCCACCTTCAACTAAAAATGTGGGAATGTGTCTCTTCAACTTCCTAAGATATTTACCACACTTGATTTATAGAGAAAAGGTTAGAAAGTTTAGTTTTTACTTTTTTTTCTTCTTTCTGGCCTTTGTAAGCCAAGGAGAGACAACTTTGGATACATAGTACAGTCCGTATAGATGGAGTTGGAAGGAGTGATCTTGGGGATTGAGAGAAGTATTAGTTAGCTTCAAATCCATGATAAAAAGTTTTAGTTTCATAGATTCTCCTTTATTAATCATTGCTAAGAATCCAGGTAGCTTTTTATGCTTCATTCATGAGGGGTCCTTATTTGAGCTAGTTTATGAATATTATGTTTTGGTTTGATATATTTGATGGTTTCATGTGTTTCTAAGAGCCTCTCCACAGGTTTATCCATTAAAATATTAGCATGAAGATCCTCAAATGCCAAATAATCCTCTTTTAGGATTATTTATGCTTGCAAACTAATTTATTTTGCATCTACAAGTGTCTGACAGAGTAACAAGAGTGTTGTATGGCAGGAATTGTCATGGTTGAGCTCTCATGAAGTTTGTGAATTTGAATGTTAGCCTGATGAACATGACTAATCCCTTTGGAAACCCACTATTCATTAGATAATCATTCCAAAATGAAGAAGTCTAAATTTTGGGAACTTTTCCCTATATTAAAAAAATAGAGAGCTCTATGTTTTTTGACAAAATTGGATAAGTTTGAGAAATGACTCCTTGATAGACCTTATGATATCCATCTAGTAGCCATAATATGAGGGTATATCCTTGAAAGAGAGGGAAATTAGAGAGCACAAGGAACATGAGTTTGAGGACTCTAGAGTCATGCTCAAACACACTGAATTATTTTATGTCATCTACAGGTTTGAGACCAAAACTGAGGTCTTTGTCATCAAAAAGCAAATTGCAACTTAAATATGCTACCATAATGGGAGTACCTCTAAATGGTAAGGGTAACATATATGAGTTTGAGAGATCATCTAAAATAATACCATACATTGCTTTACCTCCCATACACTTACTTAGTAGTACGTACAATGTCAAAAGATGCACCTACAGTAGGGGTATCAGACAGTGAGTCAAAAATTGATGTTTTAACATTATATTTTAGAATTAAAGGTGCATAAAAGGGTACATATCCTTATAAATTATGATGGAGGTTGAAGAAGAGTCTTCAAGCACTATTCAAGCCTAATACAAATCCTAATAGTGACCTATAGCAGGGTCTCAAGGAGAAAGGTCCCTATCAAGAGTGAAAAGCACAGTTTGAACTCAAACAAGACATATAGGTAGGTATAATAAAAGTTTAATGAACCCAAATAACATCAATCATTCCTAGTGATTTTTTAACATGGATTTTGAAGATAGAAGTCATCTACAGTACCCCTATAGTCACCTATAGGTGACTGTGAACAAATAGTCAAATAAGAAGATATATTTTGAAGATGTCTAGGCTTGGACTAAGCATGAATACAAGGCCTAAAAACATCACATATAATTTGGATAGGTAGAGTAGGTTTTTAACCTTTTTTTGAAGACAATTAAGCAATGTACACCTATAGGTGTGATTATGGAGGTAAACACAGTCACAACCAAGGATTGGGAGGCTCAGTTTTGAAGATCATGGTAACAAGGCAAGGTAAGGAAGAGTTACACATGATGATATGATATGAAAGCTAGAATGGAATCTCATTAAAGATTTCCAAGTCCTAATTTATTCGCATACATACCTACAACAGACCCTAATAAGTTGTCATAGTCAGTTAAGCAAAGAGGATTCTTGTTGTAACTTGAAGCTGTAAAGGAGAGGATTTATAGTGAGATTAAGTGATAAATGGTTACTATACATCTAAATCATGATGTTTTCACCTTGAAGGTACCTTTTAATAGTTTAATTCCACTATGGAAAGGACTCCAACGTTGATTCACATAGTCAACATTCAACACCTTGCACAATCTTGTACCTAAGAGTTTGCCAAGGCAAATGAAGCAGGTTGAGGGGTCAAAACATGTCACCAAGAGATAAAAAAAATTAAAAATAATCCTTTGGATCCAATAAGATCCTAAAATTATTATTTTTAATAGGCATATAGGGGAAGTGGGCCTTTTTTTCCTTAGATAGGGGGCACTCTCCCCTTGCACCAAAACATACAACTTTGAAGTATGGGCTAGGATAGTGGACAAGAAGTCTGGGAGACCTTGTAATATGATTGGATGAGTTTAAATACACATATCAAAACATGATAAACCAATCTATAAGGTCTAAGGTAAAATAGGGTACTCTATGTAGCAAGGTGTGTAGACAGGGTAGTTAGGCAAGGTACAAGCCTAATCCCAAATGAGAGGTCACTTCCAATTTTAACCTTTCCGAGAATTCTAATGATATATATCATGTCCATGGGGGTATGAATAAAAAAATTTAACCATAATAAGGTATGGGAATCCATCAGAAGGTCATGTGAAGCCTAGGTTGCAGTCAATTTTGTCAAGTATGGTTTAGGCCTTAAGCCAAATGGAGAGCCATTCTCATTTTTAGCATAAAAGGATCATTCCAATAAAATTTGAGAATGTTTATAAGGTCATTTCAAGTGTGTCTGAACCATCAGTTTGTAGATGAATCCATCAAGAAACCATTTTTGGGCTTGAAGGCCCCCAGACCATTTAAAATGCCCAGAAATGACTTGAATGGACAATTTGAAATGCTTGCATCTCCCATGAGGCTTTGCATGGAATATAAGGTGTCTAGATGTGTTGGAGAGGTTCCCTAGAAAGCCTTTAGTGGCATTTTTTTATAATTCCAATGTATGGTCTTTATGAACAAAGGCTAAGACCTAAAACCTCTCTTAAACCCTCACAAACCCCAACTCAGACCTGATGGAGAAGATACTACAAATGAAGCATCTAAAGGGGTTGAAGTGACCATGAAACTAACTTAGAGCTATAGAGGACTCTCTAGGGACCTACCACATGCAATTTATATGTACTAAACCTATACAAAAGAGGTACAATAGAGCTTGTTTTGATATATTTGTGTGTTTTGTAGACATGGAGAAGATTTAAAGGATGTAACCACTTTTAGGAGAGATATTGGGACTTTTTATAAGTCCTAATGTCCATATATTTAGATACCCAATCTCCTAATTATGTCTAGTATCTCCTTCATCTCAGCCAATCTAGTGGGCAGATAGTGAACAATTAGTGAAAATGGTGAAAACTCCAATTGGGAAGCCTTTTAAGGCTTGATTCATGAACCTGATGATTTAGATTCTCTTGAAAAGTGTCATTCCTCCTTTTACATGGATCATATTGTAGAAGTGGAAGCATTTTGTGTGTCAAGTGTGAGAGGTGCATGGGAAGGAGTTATTTATGACTATTGGAGATGATTGCTCATGGATAGAAGAATGTGGATGATTAATGACTAATCCAATGCATGTAGGGGATTTTTATTAACCCTTGTCCCTTTGATCAATCATTAGACCTAACCCTATTCAGTGGTGAGGTATTATTGTGAAGGCAAATCATGGAAATAGTTTCATATACATGAGAGAGAGTATATATGCCACATATGGAGGAGTTAGACAATTTTGAAGGACATTTTTCCTTATTTTCCTTATAGGACATATCTCATACTTGATTCTACACTATTTTAACTCATTCTCCTTGTTTTAAAAGTATCTTAGTGACTCTTGAGCTTCCCTTTCTCTCTCTCCTCTCACAATTACTATAAATACTGGCCTTTTTGGCTTTTGTATGGATCTCTCCACCTAAGTATGGTGAATTCGTACTCAATTTTTGCCTTGAACTAATAAAAGATGTTGTTTTACCTCATTCATTATTTTATTAAGTGCATGTTATGGTTGTTGGTCTTGTGCAAGTGTATTTTGCTTACCTTCACATGTTACTCTTCCTATTGCCTTGTGTGGATTGAAAGCTCTCTTTTATAGGTCAGCAAGAAGTATCTATTGTGGATTATAGGTATAGTGAGTATCTCATTCATTACTATTTATATAAGACCTATTTTCTAAGTCCTCTTAGCTAAAGCTCCCTTCATGACCCCATACTTGAAACATTGATGTAGATGAGAAGTGTTTAATTAAATGAAGTGTATGTATGGGATTATCTTTGGTTTCAAGTGCATTGTAAGTGGTGTGAGTAGACTATATGTTTTGTGTATTGCTTCCCTTATATTATATTATTTTTCATTTATCCTTCTCTCTTTTCACTCCCCAAAAGATAGTAGTAGGATTGATTTATAGTGATACATCAAGGGAACTAGCCCTAATCTAGAGACCCACCTCAAATTTAGGTCACTCACAGCCCTGAGGTGGTTCCATTGTGCCACTTAAATTAGGAGATACTTGTCATATCCTCAAGGGGTACAATTTTAAGTAACAACACCTATCTAGAACATGTTTGGGATAAGCATTATAACTTGGAACATTATAAGTTTATCTTGTGAGAAGTGTCACAATAGTAATTAATGCACTTATGTATTTTTTACACATAATATTAATTACTAATTAATAAATACTTCCTAATTATATCATATACTTTATAAATTATTATACTTGAATACCCTCTCATAAGTGAATAATTAGGGAGGAGCAAAATATGGATCATGGATACTAGGCCATGTTAAGTGCCAATATAAAATCAAAAGAAGGAGAGAATAAGGAAGGAAGAACTTAAACCTAAGTCCTCCCCAATGAGAACTTCCTTCACCCAAATCAACTTATTCAATATGTTTTATGTTTTATGTTCTAGTGCTCAATGAAATACATATGCACTTTATTACAAATATGTTCTATGTTCTATGTTTTATGTTCTAGTGCTCAATAGGATTATGTGAAATAGAAATATTAATTTTTTTTCACACCAAAGAGTAGTATGGCATGCTGTAAAAAACTAAACTCACCCAACAACTATCGAATCCATAGGGCCTCTTAACTAGCTTTGGTAGTTCCCTAGTGTTTGGCCTTAGTAGATGACAAATCAATGGGTGTTTTCTTCTTGTATCCCCATGTAACAATACTTAAACCAATATTTTAGACAAACATAGAAGTATATTTGTAGGTATCAACATCTCCTACCCAATCTAAGTTAGTGTAACCCATAATCAATGAATTGCCCTATGGTGTTTACTAAATTCCAAAGTTAGTAGTGCCATTAATGTAGTGCAAAATACACTTAGTTTATTTCCAATTAATCTCATGTGGTTTATGGAAAAACCAAGAGACAAGGTTATCAAAAAAGGTGATGATAGAATGAGTGTGAGTCAGGTATAAGAGATTGACATAACAAGCAATATGATTACATACGAACACCAGATCTAGATGTGAGACCAATAGCAAAGGCATTCACCATAAAATAATGAGAGCAAAGTTGAACACACCATAACATAGATATACATGGAGAAACTTTCAAAGAGGTAAAAAATCCACAAAGATTATTCATATTATGAGAAACTAACAAGTACCTAATACAACCTTTCTTCCTCTCACTTCTTTTTTCATTACATATTACAATATAAACTCTTTATTATATAGGCAAGGTAATCTACCCATTATAAATGACTTTTTCCAACCACCACATTAATGGGTCCAACCTCTGTATAGATCATTTAATATATTTTATTATTTATTTACATAAAAATAAACTCATGATAAATAATAAATAATAAAATATATTATTATTTAACCAATGTAATTTAATGTATTAAGGGTACATAAGTAATACCACTTAACTATTAATTATTTCAATATTCTCCCTTAATGTTAAGTGGGGATACATGGTGATTTTTAAGAGGTAACAATATAATAAACTTACACTTCATGAACCATACATGATGAGTTTTAATAGGTAATAATTGAAGGAAACATCATTCATCATGCCAGTCACTTTTAAAGAAATTATGCTATGTAAACATAGTCACCCAAAGGTATCACACTATTTAACTATAGACACCCAAAGGTATTACACTATGTAACTATAATCACATAATCACTTTTAAATAAATTATACTATACAACTATAGATACCCAGAGGTATTACACAATGTAACCACAATTACATAGTCATCTTTAAAAAAATTACATTATACATCTATAGACACCTAAAGATTTTGCACTATGTCCCCATAGGCACCTTTAAATGAATAACACTATGTTAATATAAACCACTTAAAGTTAATTTAGGTTATCATGATTGTGAGACTACTTCCCACAATTTCTCATGAATAATCAATCAAACATAATGGAGTCTTTTATAACATAAAGATCTCCATGCTACTATGTGTTGGGTACAATGTAGACTTCCATATGAAATTTACTAAAATCACATTACAATTATTTAGAATAAGAATAAGTATAGAGAAATATAAGGAAACACATGACCTACACATATGTTAAGAAGTGACATTGCCATGCACACTCCCCCTCAATGACAACTTCAATAAGTTCAGCATTGAATGAACTTCTATAGGATTTAATTTTTTGGTGCTACATTAAATTTTTTATCAAAGTTATAAAATTTTAACTATCACCAAGAAGATTGGTATAATGAGGAACTTCTACATGATGTTCTTCTATCATCTTTCATAGCCACAAAGCTTCTTTAGCAACTTCTACATGAAGTGCTCTAAGTGATAGCAACTACAACAAACATAAACATATATCCAAAAGTAGACTCATCATAGTATGGATAGCATCACAATAACCAAATAAATTATTATAATCAAATAAAAAATAATATAAACTAAAGTTTATAATTTTTTTTATATACTGGAATATTCGCTTTGCTAATTTCCAATAATCTAAGTATAGATCCTGCATGAATCTGAAAGCAACACCCACATCTTATGAAATATTTATCCTAATAATGGTTAGATAAATCAAAATACCAACAAAATATTTGTAAATAGGGGTTAGTTTTATTGCACATAGTTTTTGGATCAAGTTTTAACACAACCTTCAGTAGAAATATATGTAAGCTTGCAATCAAGCATGTTAAATTTTAACAGGTAGGTTATGTGATGTACATACAATAAATTTACTATTAATTTGATAATTTAACCAAACATTACATATTTGATTAGAAATAATTTCATATTATAATTTGAGTCATAAATATTTTTCTTTCCTTTTAAAGTTGATAGTATAAGTTTACAGTTTATACTAAATCAAAAAAAAAGTTTTAGAAAGCAAAATTTTTAATGTGATTTATACTTGATTTTATTACAAATACACATATTCTAGTTTGTGAACAACACTATCCACTTTAGTTGATTACAAAATAATTCAAAAACACAAATAATTGTAACAAGGGTGAAAGTTGTAAGTGTAGCAAGTATCATAAATAGTGTCACAAATTACACTATTTGAATAAATTGTTGTAAAATCAATAGTAAGAGGTTTAAAATAAAATAAAATACTATCCCAATGTGTTTGAAAGGTGCAAAAACTTAAATATCAACTGGTCACATGACCATCTTTGATAAAGAATATGACAAGTCAAGGGTGTCAAAAGTGTCGAAAGCATTGCAAGATTCACACATGAGATTTTACACAACTAATAACTAAAATTTTTAACTAATTATTTTTTTTAAAAATAATTAATTTTGATCAAAAAATATATATAGGGATTGATATTTAATTTAAGGACCTTGGATCTATAAATATTTTCCAAAAAATACTCGTAAACTTCCCTTTGTCCAATACAAGACTTCACATGCAAGCTACATGATTTAATTAATTTTGATTTTTTTTTTTTAAATCAAAATATTAAATGTATGTAAAATAAATATCTCATGATTGTATTAAGAAAATAAAAAATGATAATCTTTTTTTAAGAAAATACAAGTCAACGCACATGGGCCCACCATGTGCTTGCATAGAAAATTAGGTAATTACAACTCACCCACTAAGCACTAACTTATGTCTTATGTTTAATTCTTTTCTGGTCTAATTTTTATTTTTATTTTTAAAAATAAATAAACTATAATTAAATACTTTCATAATAAATGTTTAATCCTTTTCTAAGGTCCACTGCTTGGGTGGAATAAACCAATTAAATAAATATTTTATTTTTAAAATACTTGCATTAAAATTTTAACATACCCCTTAATTTCTTCACTTTATACAGAAGTATGATATAGGTGGAGAGTAGGGAAGGATTACAAGAGCTCTAGACATCCATTTTCAGTGATCCGAAGCTTGAAAACACTTGTAAATTACCATCCAAAGCTATTGGTAGACCTAGATCTATAATTTTTTTACTATAAAATGATATTTTAATGCTCCTACTACTGTTATGGCATATTATGACACTTAAGTTAAAGTAAAAAAATCTAGATTTTTTTATACTTTTTAGTGTTTGGAAATGGTTCCAACAGGCTTAAATATTGTAAGCAACATAAAATCAACCTTTAAATCTCAGAAAATGACCGAGAATACATGATTTCTATTTTTTTTCTTATTCCATGGACACATAAACTGAAACATGATGCTTAGGAGGAGAGAAAAAAATTAAAAAAAACTATAGGAAACTAAATCAGACAAAGTAAATATTAAAATTGCTTGAAAATGGTCAAACTAAGCAAATGAAAAAAATAAAACTGAGATTTACTACTTGAAATCTAATCTTTCACTAATTTTTATCTCACACATGCTAAAAAATGATATTTGAGAGGAGAGATAAAAATTTAAAATGAGTTAGTTGATGCGTGATCAAGTGGCAAGATCATATGGACTAGCGAGGACTCAAACTTAGGACCTTCCATTTGCTATTGCAGTACTCTACCAACTGAGATAATGGCCCCTCCATGGCCATCCCATCATCACTCTAGGTGTGGCTTATTTTTAACACCCCCACTTAAACCACACTACAGGTGCTTGGGGCTCTTAGCCTGGCTCTGATACCACATGTGAGCTATAGCTCATATGGACCTGCTAGGACTCAAACCTAGGACCTTCCATTTACTACTAGAGTGCTCTACCAACTAAGTTATTGGCCCCTCTATGGCCAGCCTATCATCGATTTGGGTATGGCTTATTTCCAACAGAGACTACCTATTAGTTGTCTATACAAGGTGGGATAAACTATAGGAGTCTTAAAATTAGCAATCAATATAACACATGATTGAAATGAAGTAGGGTTTGGCTAAGAATCATCAATATCAAACAGATAAATTAAATATGTGGTTGTACAAGATAGATCCAATCAGGGGAATGATGAGTATGAAGTCTAAGGAAATAGTGCATAAGTCTTAATTTTGTCATATCAAATTACATCATCAAATTAAGATTAATATCCTTAATCATGGGTTCAAAATTACCTATTATAATAATATCATCTACACATATAAAAAGTATCAGAATATGATCCTCATTCCTTTGGATATATACATTTAGGTTGGAGTGACAATGAGAAAAACCAAAAGTGAGCATAAAATAAGCAATCTTCCCATACCAATCATGCATAGCTTTTTTGAATCCATAAAAATAACGATCGAGTATGCATACTAACAAAGAGTCCTACACAAAGCCTAAGGTTGTTCCATGTATAATTCTTCGTTTAGATCACTATGAAAGAAATCATTCTTCACTTCCATTTGGTAAACTAAACAATAGTGTGCCATAACAAGGGAGAATAAAAGTTGAACTAAATCCATCTTAGCAGTGGGAGCAAAGGTCTTAGATTAATTTACACCTTCAGCCTATGAAAATTCCTTTACAACTAGGTGTGCTTTGTATTTGTCTACTAAACCATTTGTTACATATTTGGTCTTGTAGACCCATTTAAATTGTACAAGATTCCTTCCCTTAGGAAGTGGCACTAGATCTAAAGTGTGATTCTAAAATAGAGAAGACTACTCCTCATGCAAACAATATCCCACTCAAATTTCCTTGATGTTTTGAAAAATAATATTGGATCATCTAAAATGGCATGACTCAATAAGAAAATGCTAGATGTTTGTGATTGAGTATACTATGGAATAAAAGGATCATATAATAAATAACCAATTGTCTCAAGAGTGGTCTTAGCCCATTTTAGCATGGGTGAGAATCATGTGGAGGAGATGGTGATGCATTATCATCATCATTATCTAGAAAAAGGTCCTCTAAATTAGGAGGAATCTCAAAGGGAGAAAAAGGTAATGAGGGTTCCACTAGAGCAATACTCTAATCAAATTTGACATCTCATTGTAAAAAAACAACATGAGTGATGGGGTCAAGTAGCTCTGATAGGCTTTGGCATCGTCGCAATAGCCAAAAAATATATGTGGTATCCTTTTCTTCTCCATAGCCTTGTGTTTACTATCAGGAATAAACACCCAAGCAGTATTCCTAAATACATGAAAACTATATATGTTGGGCTTGATCTCATAGCAAGATTCTTCAAGATTTTTTTTATGCACTTCATTATGGGTAATGCAGTTCTAGATATAAATGGCATAATTTATGGCTTCTACCCAATATTGAGGAACTATATCTCTAGAGTGAATCATAATTTTTTCCACCTCTTTCAAAGTGTGATTCTTCAATTCTAAAATGGAAATTTTTTTAGGGGTGTATGGCACTATGAACTAATGTAATATGTCATGTGTTATGAAAAATCCTTGTAATGAATTAGATATATACTTCCCCCATTTTATGTGCATAGTTGTTTTAGTGGAATAAATTATTTATTCTCTACAAAATCCTTAAATGATTTAAATTTATCAATTGATTCACTCTTGTAATTGAGAAAATATAACCAAGTTTTTCTAGAGAAATCATTGATGAAGGTGAGAACATGTTTGGTTCTAAATAAAGAGTGAGTGGTAAAGATCATGAGATCACAGTGCACTAGATCAAGAGGGATTTTAGCCCGATATGCCTTACCCTTGAAAAAAGGGTCTCCATGTTGTTTTTTTAGCATACAACCAAGACAAACTCCATCAATGTATGAGACCCTGGGAAGGCCAATCATAAAATTTTATGTACTCATTTATTGTAAATGTTTGTGAATCATGATCTACATCACATGTAGCTATTATATTTTATAGATCAAAAAAATATAATATTACAACATGTTGTGGAGTAAACTCCACAATATTCTCAGTCCTTGAGCTACAAATTTGATACATAGACAAAAAAATTATGGAAAATTTGGGAACATACAACACATTATTGATATATACATAATGTATTTGAATAATACTGAAGCCTAACACATAAAATTTAGAATAGTTACCCACTTCAATCTAGGAATTTCTACAATCTAATAAAGAAGAAGGAAGATCCCAAGAATGTGTAAGGTGATGAGAAGTGATAGAATCAATAATCCAATTGTCTTGTGATGTGGTTAATGCCCTAGCAGTGAGTGTTTTCTTGTTGCCTATTGAAGGTGTTGAATAAGGAGCAAGAACAAAAATATTATGTTACTTGACAACGGCTTCCGAGGCTTCCATCTTCTTGAAACATCTAGAATCATAATAATTTTCCCCACCAAAAAAGCAACATGAACCATAAGTTTTCTATGGTTTATATTTTTGTCTAGGTTTAGAGGACTTAGTAGACTCAACAAGTTTAGAATTCTTAGAATACTGAGAGGCCTATGAGGGAGATTCCATTGGTTTGGTACATGGTACAGTCTTTGGCTTTGATTTGGTTTTGCCTTTAGAGAAGATATCACTAAGTGTGTTACTAAAGCTATAAAGAGTGTCAACAGTAATTAGCTTGGTTTGATCCCTAGTGAGTTGTTCAAAAAATAACTCAAAAATGGCCATTAAAATTGATCACCTAAGGCATCCATATTGGAGTATATATAGAAGCAAAAACATTAAAATGGCCCTTTAGCTTAGACAAAATGAAAATTATGGACTTTTTGTCATTCTTAGCTCTGTCAATGGCATGCAATTGGGGCCTAATTAGTTTGAATTTTTCCAAAAATTCTTCAATGTGGGAAAGTCCAAGGGTAAAAGTAAAGAGAGCTATGAATCAAGTTATGGCAGTTGAAATTTGTTAACTTTTTCAAAGAGTGTACTAAACTTGTCCTAGGCTTCCTTAGGGGTTTTGGTGTCAATAATGTGAAAGATAAGGGTGTCAAAGACATTGAGTCCAATCAATCCAAGTGTCTCATCCTACTTATATGTTCTGGTGTGAAAAGAGGGAAAGTATTGGAAAGAACAATCTTTTCCACATGATGTAGTTTGAATTCATGAGTAACTCAAATAATCGTGTCCATAGCGAAGGAGGTAATCATGAAAAATTAATTGCAAGGTAAAACTTGATGGATGTCAAGTACCACCAATAATGCATATATGATTTTACAAGAGTGCCTTTAGAATTTTGGGTAGCACTAAAAATGCATCCAAATGACTTTTTGGATTAAAAATGTGCAAAAAAGTCACCCTCTCTAAAAACTATAAAAAGGCACCTTTGTTTATATTTTTTATTATTTAATGAGCTAAAAGATAGGATTTACAAGGACTTAAAACCACCAACATGTAGTACAAGAGTTTTAACAAGCCATAAATAGGGTCGAGGATCCAAAAAACAAAAAAGTTATAGTATTAGAATGAGAGAAAAAATAGGAAACCATAATAGTATTAGGAGAAAAGTCCCTCTTGAGGGTCTTCAGCTTCTTCAGTGTCCTTCATTAGAATGATCTATTTTTCCTTAGAAACTTTTGCTCGAGTGTAGTTCTTGGGGCCTTCAACAACTTCCTCGAGGAATATCATTTGGAGGCACTTTTTTCCTTTAACCTACATGGGGGATTGCTTAGGGGGGAGCCCTAAGGGGGGGATTTTAGAACCTTTAGTGATTGAAAGGTAGAGGACTTAATGGGTTGGGCAGATTGGACAAAAACTTGAACTATGGCTTCAGCTTGTTTGTGTAATGAATTCTAGTCTTGAATGAATCTAGCCAGACCCAACTCTTCTTGTTGGACCTTAAAATTAATTTTTTCTATCTATAATTTATTCCTTTCTAGCTCATCATTCACAATGGCTTTTGCTTTCCAAGTTGTCTTCATTGGGGTACCCAATTCGAGTGAGATAGGTTTCAGTTTGGATATAAATAGCTTTTAGGGGAGGTCATCAAGGGGGACCTTTAATAAGTTATCCTAGGGAGTGCAATCATAGAGATGGCAGGATCCCTCGATGGGATCCTCCACCAGGGAGTCTTCCCCAAATAAGAAACCTCCAGGGAGAACTTCCCAACTGTAAAGGGTTTGGCCATGCTTGATTATAAGAAGAATCAAGCCTTGGTGAAAGATGGAATTAGTGTCATTCACTTGGTGTAGCAAGATGGTACTCTCAAAGAATTTTAGTAGAAAGCAGGGTAGGCTAATTTTGTAAACAATAAAATGATTAAGAAGTAGAAAATGGTGGGAAAATATAAGAGTATATTTACCTTCCAACATCATGTAAAACATGAATTGAAGGAAAATTTTGGGCTAGTACTGTAGGAAATTAGCCCATGAAAGCATTTTTTGTCTGTTTGCACAAAGTCATTTGTCCTAAAAAAAATTACAATAACTCTTGCTTCTTTATTTGATCTTTGAATGCCTTAGTGCCTATATATGGCATTCCAGTTGCTTCACCGATGAACTCCTCTGAAATATTTATAGTGATGTTGTAGATGGTCACTTTCTGCTTATTCTAGGCTACCATGAAGTTATGAGAAATCTCAGCATTGTGTTATGTGACCCGCTCCATGAATTCAGTGAGTCCCCCCTTTTTCAACTTTTTCCATACTTTTTTTGTTCATGAACCTCCTTACAGGAAATAGGTTCTAATATATCCCTATCGCCACCCATGGAGACTGTGTGTGCAAATTCAAAATGGGTAAAATGAAGTTTCTAGATGGGGCATATTCGTAAAAGCATGAATAGTTTTGGAATCCCACCAAAGGATCACAAAAATAATTAAGTGCCCTACTTTTAGAATAATTATGGATTGGCCTAATTAAGATCTGCCCCTTCGAGATGAGGTCATACACATGTGGAGAAACAATTTTTTTAACTCACATTGGTACCTTCTACTCGTATGGTATTAAGGACATTAATAGGGATGTTGCTTACATTATGATGTTTATTTTAATAACTTAAAAAAAATTAATTTATACAAAGGTCCTTATTCATACTAATCTCACCATAAAATTTTAATTATCTCCTTCTTTTGTAAAGAGACCTCCTAAACTTAATAAAAGATCAATTCAAATTTTAAATTTTAAAAGGAAGTACTATTTTTCCCTTAGATTTTTATGGAATTACAAATTAGGTATTTACAATGTGGTTTATGAAAACCACATTTGATGTGGCCTCTCTACCTCCCACGCTTTCCATGCCAAGTTTGATATCGCTTAATGTTTGCTAATTTCAAATAAATTTAACCTAAAAATGCCAAACCCTGATACTTTGATTCAAATTACTTTAAGGGCCTCATGAACTCGAGGATTTTTCACAATCAAAGAAAATAATGGTTATGAAGACCGACATGATCTAGCCAGAGACCAAAACCAGGAAATAATAGCTCAAATGCTAAGAACAAAACTCAAATAAGATAATGGAAATTAATGACTATTATTGCTCCAAATATGATTGCATAAGTACATAAAAGTTATCTTTATGTGTTATTGTTGAATCACACTTATACATTAGCCTTATTAAATAGGAGAGAGAGAAAATAAGAAGGATATATGCCTAGAAATATCTTGTGACAGGTGTTATACCTAAAACATTCCCTATTTAGAACATTCTTGTGATAAGCATTACAACTTAGAACATTATAAGTTTGGCTTGTGACAAGTGCCTAAATATTAATTAAGTTATTTATTTATGTATATAATATTAATTATTAATTAATAAATACTTCCTAATTAGAGCTTAGAACTACTAAAGTTTAATATTTTAATGGTCTTCATCCAAGATCCTCTCCGAGAGAGCATATTATTCCCAAGATCCTCTTTGAGAAAGCATATTATTCCATATTAGCTCTAAGAAGGAATTTAAAACCAACAAAACTAGTAAAAATAGTAGATTCCACAGAACTGGATGACATATTACTTGAGTTTCCAAAATGATTCCCAATAGATTTCATTACATCATCTCCATTTCAAAGGGTCTCTTTCCCTAAACAATATATTATAAATATAATCCATTACTCTCCTTGGTCAAAAAGTATTGACAAGGATTTTCAAAGGTGGGTTGAAAAAGTTACTAAAATAAGAGAAGTTTGTAACATCATGGGTGACTTTCAAAAATAAAACATTAGCAATGAACCTTCCACTTTTAAAATTTCCCATCAACACCATAGTAGTTGTTACCCCCATGAATAATATCTATTTTTTATCTTTGCCTAACTTCCGAGGGATGGCCATTGAAGACCTTGACACATTCCTTTTTGAGTTTGATTTCATATGTCACAATTAAAACTAAAATTAGGATGCCCAAAGGTTGAAATTATTCTTAGCCACTTTTAAACATGCAACTCTCCAATGGTTCATAAGATTGTGGAAGGATATTATTATCAATTGAAATATACATGAAAGATAATTTATTGAGAAAATATTGGGACTATTACAAAGGTAGAGACCCTCAAGGATATTGCATTTTTAAAATGTTTCAAAACTGGGAAGAAAATCTGAAAAACTACATGGAAATATTTTAATTTAGTCTGAAAATATCGAAATAGAGGAACATGGAACCTAATCCCTTGAACTAGTACACTTGAAATGCATAAGTGAAGAATGCATAGAGGCCTTCAATCTCATTGAGGGAGAGAATTAATCACAATTTTCATATGACAACATTTGTTCCATTTGTATAAATTATTTGAGGTCATTTATGAATAAGAGTAAAAGCAATCGAACAATACCCTCAACATCAAGATTAACTAGTGGAGTCTCTTAAGTATAAATTGGCAAAAAAATTTAAGATTTGAAGTCATATATCATAAACCACATGTCTACACAATTAGACACGTAGCATTCAAGGTCGAAGTAACAAGATGCAACAAAAAAATTGACTATTTATTATCCTAATTTTTGCAAAAAGGACAATTATAGATGCCAAGTTAATTGAGAAAATGTGGTAATAATAACAAAAGAATGAAGAACTACAATGGATCTTCAAGTAGTCAAGGATGAAATTAGAAAAAATTTCCTTTTTGCACAAAAGATACTTTAGCAACCAAGGAAATCAAATTCAAGTTTTCCAAATAACCCTTTCAATTCTCAATTTTATAATAATATGTATGTTTTTCCTCCTAATAATTGGTGTGTATCTATTGCCTAGAATAAACCACCCCAGTCAACACCTCAAAATAATAATTGTCCAAACTAATATCAACAACTAAAAGGCTATTGGAAATAATGCAAAGTGCAATATTGTTAACCAAAAGGCTGAGCATGGTAGCCACAACCTCAAAATCAATAGTGGAAACAACCTCCAAAATAATGGGAACAACCATGGAGGGGAAACCAACCTTGGCCTACTCAAAATTTTGGGTTCCAACCATAGTAAAAATTAAAACCACAAGATTAATTTCCCAACAATCCAAACCAACCACCCCCTCATGCACCACAACTCCCTACCCAACCTACACCTGATTCCAAGGTTAATATGACTTAGCAAGTATATAATAATGAAATGATGGCATATCCTATATATTCAATGGACTTAAATGATGTGAAACTATATTCAAGTAGATTAGTCTATAACCCCACCACATGCATAATAAAGGAGGTTTCTAAAAACATAATTGACCCACCACCACCACTAAATAATGAACCCAGCTTTGAGCTTAACCTATCAACAAGTTAATTTGTACAACCCAACCCTCTCTTCCCTTCACATCTTAATCATCAAAGGGAAAAACCCTAGCCTAAGTTTGACTTCATTAGAGAACTAAAAAATGTTTATGTTTGTATACCCTTGTTCTAATATATCGAAGACATGCCCATCTAAACCAAGGTTATCCATGATTTATGCTTACAAAAACATTTTTAGAAAATAAAATATCCTCAAGCTATTCAAATAATTGCATAGTTAGTTGATCTTATGTTTGGGAACATCGTTCCTCCAAGAGATTCAAATCTTGGTATCCCCATTGTAGATGTGCACATAGGAGCTATCATATTCAAAAAACTTTTATCAATCTAAGAGATACTATTAACATCATGACTAAGGATACAATGGAACAACTTAAGCTACATGGCCTTTTCCAACCCAAACTATCCTTCAAATGATAGATAGATCCGCTATGCAATCTAAAAGGGTGTTATAAGACCTTGTTACATCCATAGATTCATATCTTGGTATCCCCATTATAAACGTGCATAGATAAATTGATACTACACCCATTCACCTAACCCTCATTAAAAACTTGTTTTACTTATTTTGATCTTAAGGGATGTAGAATAGTTTAACACTATAGCTAATTTTGATTATGTAAAATATAGAAATAACATACAAATCTAAATTGAAATCAATAATCTAGATTTTGCGCTTAGAGTATTTTAAAATGATAAATCAAGAATAAATAAGTGTAATTGCCTTATTTTGGTGTTCTATTACTTAAAAAATATGTCTCAATATCATAAATATGGGATTATACCTTACTTGGACACTACTGGTAAATTCTAACCCCTGTGATAATTGATATTATCTAAGCTATGTCGATAATGTCCTTATATGTTGTGAAAGTTTGTAAGTTCTTGGAATATTTTGCTTGTGCTTGTATATTTTTCATGTGTATGCACTCACCTTCAATTTTACACATTGATCTTTGTTTTCCTTCTCCTTCCATCCAAACCTTAATTATGATTTTGATCACAAGATGACCTCTGAAAAAAGGTTATTATTTTAGATTAGATAGTGCCAACCACTTTCTATTGAGTGGATAAACATTGTCAATATTCTAATACTCTGAAGATTACTCGAACCATATGTAGTTATCTCATTTATGTGTGTGTGTGTGTGTGCAACATCATGATCAATCTATGTAATGCAATGTTTGGCTTTCGATACTTGCTACTATGTAATTTTAAATTTTGTATATTCAAACTTGGTTCTATGACTACTTCTTTGATGGGTTTTCAGATATGTATACTTTTATGATAATGTCTCAAGACAGTGCTAATTCATTCCTCAAGTTTGTTATGACTTTATAAGATGAGTATATTAACCTCATGATTGATTTGAATTTATAATTGACTATTTGATGTTATCATTATGACAAACACATTAAACATGTGTAAGATGATGTCATGGATACTTCCTAAATTTAAAAATAATCATTAAGTGTTCTTGGACACTACCAACATAAGTACACATATGTGATACCCGAAACTATCTAGTTGTTATTGATATTGTCTTTAGAGTGTAAATCAATGATCTAAGATATGGAAAAGGTTAATTGAGGATTATAAATGTTATTATACAAACTAGGTTGATTCTAAATAAGTTTATACAGTGAATAGAGTTGGCCAAGAGAAAAAGTGGGTAGATGGATAGAGGGAAAGTGTGCACAAGATCAAAATGTATGTATAAAGTCCAAGTATGTAAAAATATACCAAATTTGATGTTGCCAAAGTGTCTAATATCAAATTTAGGTGTCTAAATATTCTCCTTTTAATCTATTATTAAAAATGTTAAATTAGAAAGTTAAAAGAATAAATTTGGTACCTATGATAACAACATCTAGTGTTGATAGGTATGTGCATGTGCATTTTGCTCCATGTGAAACCTATAATAAAAAATATAAATATCAATGTCTTCTCAAGATAATAAATATGAAATAATCTAGATCATTGAATCACATGTAATTGATCCAAGGAATGAATATGCCCAATGGTATGCAAAAAAAGCTACCACTTGTGACATTTTTTTAGAGAATATCATGGGGTAATCATGCCCCAAGGAGATGCAATAGTTGAAACCATGAGTTGAGGAGTGTACATACCTTAACTACCATTATATAACGAGTATTCAAAGTTTAGAGATGCAAAAACCTCAAAAACATTTCTCTTAATATCATGATAACATTTTTTGGAACCTCAAAACCATGTTATATGTCAAAGTGCAACCTCAAAAATATGTTTATATGTAAAATTGGAACCCCAAAATAGATTTGTATGCAAAATTCAAACATCAAAATAGGTTCATATATTAAAATATCAACCACTTTAGATAGAATACATACCCAAAGTGCTTACATGGTACCATCATTCTCCACTAATCCACATTATTTAAAATAACAAAGTGTTTGCATGAACAAAATCCATGCCCCCAATATGATCCACTTATCTGTCAAAGTGATATAGAATGCAAACATAAATTTGTCACAATGTCATATAATGCCTCAACTATTCCTCACAGTCGTGAAGAATGCCCCATTCATGTCTCAATTTTCTTAATATAACCCATATGAATCACATATCTTGTCTCATAATTTGAATTTTTTATATGCCATGGCCTGAATCTTTGAGACAAGCCCACTATATGACCCTTTTTTATATTAGGGATGAATCATGTGAATCTCTCTTCTCAAAAGGAAGAGTTATGCGCACCATGTGTTATATAGAAAGATACATGATCATGTAAAATATATATACAAACATGATATGTCACCAAAAGAGATTTTGATCATTTAAGCACGTATGAAAAATTTAATCCAACACAATAGGAAAACAAGTGTTAATTTCTAGTAGATATATAAATTAATCATGTGGTAATAATAATCAAGTAGATGCATGATAGAAATCAAGGCATCACACCCAATATAAATATGCATGATATAAATCATAGCACCAAGATCATAATAAGAGTCATGTATATAACCACATATATGCACACATATATAATATCATAATCAAGAAGCACACAAACATACAAGACATGAAACAACACTGCCCTGACATATACATAATATGGCCCTGACTTGGACTAGAGAATCTCTAACATAAATGACACAAATGTGATAAGACACAACAAATGTGCCCATAAAACACTCAGTATAGCACACATCAATGATCAATAAATGTCTTAATCATCAATATAAAGCAAGCACAAAATAATCAATGTTAGTCTGCATAATCAATAAATGTCATCATCCAGTGTAGTAATGCATAATATACATAAGGAATAACACTCTAGAAAACATGAGTATGAGCAAATCATGAATAAAAGTCTATGATGATCAATGAACCAATCTATAAATATACAAACTAAGAATGTACGAATATTTACCTAGTATAAGCATGCCTCCATTGTAGAAATATTTCTCATGGTTGAAAATAATTTCACCCATATGTTTGCATCTCACTCATGTGTGCAATTAAAATAATGTGCATATAAAATGGATATGTAATTCACCACGTACATGACAAACAACATTAACCAACTATGTGTACCATCAAAGCATGACATGTATAGATCTTAGTTTTGTATTTTTTGAATATTTGACATTTTTTATATTTTTGCTATTTTTATATTTTTAAATTTAAGAATTCACTTATCTAATTAAGCAAGTCCAAGAGGAAAGACTTATAAAATAGAAGAGAAGAAAGGATCCATATAATCCATAGCATATGTCGACAAATAGTTTGCACCAAGTGTAATAACAAAGCAGTCACAAGAAAGTAAAGGAAATAAATATGGCCCCAATTCATATGTGAATCATAAATTTGTATCTCAAAGAAGTATGTGGAGATAAAAAGGAGCAATCCCCCAATAGGAAATAATCGATGTGTACACAAATTTCATAATTTAAGTAGGTATAAAATATACATGATCTTTTAAGCTCAATGTATGTCATTACAAAATCAAGCATAGATAGTCAATATAGAGGGGTGGGCAAGTAGTATGTTGTATGGAGCCACAAGACAGTTCTCTAAGATTGGACTATTGTAAAGGATGTATCATTGTGTAATAGCTTTCATGAATGTTTGGATCAAGATAAACAATCAAAAGGTAAGGGACAGTGAAAATATCATAACCAAATCAAAGCCAATGGCAAGAAGAATGGTAAATGCAACATCATATGTAGACATGTATGTCAAGATATAAGAATAAAGGAAATAATTATTCAAACCTAGAGAATTTGAACAAGAAATTAAACATTGAGATGTTATGTACAATAGATTACATTTGAGCTAACCTATGAATTCATCAAGTATCAGGCATTCGTATTAGGATATGTACAATCATGAAACCTTTTGAGACACCTGTTTTGATTGTGGAGCTAGAGATGTAATTTGTAGTAGCATGCTTGGGATTTTTGGCATATGAAAGCTTATATCCAAATGACCTAACCTTTAGATGTAGGTTGTAAACATTTTTTTGTAATTCATCCATGAATTGAATCATAGTAATAAATTAATGTGTAGGAATGGTGGCACTCTGAATAGGCTCATTTAAGGATTTAGTCTTATCATTAATGGTAGCATTTTAAGTACACAACTTATCATGGGTTTGGAAGATGTAGCTTTATAATGACAAACCTCAGACATTTCAAATTTGGTATTCATGAAATATATGTAACTAAGTAGAGCTAATATTTCTTCATGTATATTATCCTCCTTAGTTTCCTTGAATTTTCATTCATCATTTTTTCTTGTCTCAAATATGCATGCGTAATAGAATTGATAAATGAAAGACACAATTCTCAACACCATGGCTAAAAATAGCAGATTTAAAAAAATTAACTTATTGGAAATATAAAATTAAATCCAAAATCAAACCCTAATATGGGATAAATTTAAAACCTTAAAATAAATTGAAACCCTAATGTAGGAGGAAACCTATGGTGTTTCATGCTCAACTCAATGATCAAGTTCACCAAAAAATACTTATTTTGGATTATAAAGTCATGAAATAGTGTAAATTTTTAGCTAATTAGATTAGATTATGTAAAATATAATAATAACATACAAATTTGAATTAAAATTCATAATTTAGATATTGCAAGTATAAGATTTGGAAAATATAAAGCAAGAGGAAAGAAGTTTACTTAGCTTATTCTAGTATTATATTTCTTACAAAAGATGTCTCGGTATCAGAAAACATTTTACTTGCTTCATCAGGGGCTCAAGTCCAAAACAGAGGCTCAAACCCTACCTATACACCATAATTATGATGCATATAGTAACTGGTACTATCCAACCTCTGTCGATAGTGTCCCTATATGTTGTGAAATTCTATAAGTTCTGGTAATGGTGTGCCTAGACCTATAGATGCTTCTTGTGTCTGTGCTTCCCTTCATTCCTTTGGATTGATCTTTTTTTTCTTCTCCTTATATCCAAACCCTAGTTATGTTTTCAACCATAATATGACCTTTGAAAAATTGGTAAGTATGTTGGGTTGGATAGCCGAACCACTCCCACACTAAATGGATGAGTGCTTTTTATGTTCCAATACTTTGAAGAGGGTTCAAACTTCACATAATTCTCTTACTTATGTGTGTGTGAAACCTCATGATAAATCTAGAATGCAATTCAATGTTTGGCTTTTGACACTTGGAAATATACAAATTTAAATTGTGTATAGTCAGACTTGGCTCTTGGAATTGTCGTTATGATATTGTCTCAAGAGAGTGATAGTTATTTTCTTAAGTTTGTTAGGATTTTACAAGATGAGTATAAACTTAGGACTAATTTTTATTTATAGGTAACTCATTTTTATTTCCTAGTATGACCGACCTATGAAATGTGTCTATGTTGATCTAATGGAAACTTCACAATTTGAAAAATAATTGTTGAGTATTTTCAGATACTGCCAATAGAGGCAGAAAGTTACAATAACTGCAACTATCCAATCATTAATGGTGCTATCTTGGAGTGTAAATCAATGATTTGACATATGGAGAAGGTCTAATTAGGATTCTAGAATGCTCTTATACTAAATATGTTGATCCTAACTAAGTGTATCTAGCCAATAGAGTTGGCCAAGACAAAAGGTGGGTAGACATGTTGGTGAAATATTTGGAATATTGCAACCAATATAAATTTCACAATAGTATAGGAAATAAAAATTCTCTCCTCTATTATGAGGGGAGGTTCCCTTTATTAAAATTTATAAATACTAATATAGAGTAGTGCAATATTTACAAGCTAAGTAAGGGGATTTGTCTTGATAACATTCAATTAAATAGAAAATGGAGAAAGAGAGGTAAAAGATGAAAGGTGGATGAGCAAATGTATATTTCATTCAACCAAGTAGTGATAAAGACAAATGAATGAAATTAATGTTATTTATTAGCATTAAACGCAATCACCGCTTGGAATTATGAGACATAAATTAACATAAGAAAACACACATTCATAAAGGAAAACAAGACACATATTTAAAATTCCTTGGTTCTTGGTTAAAGATTGAAAATTTTCCTTATACTTCCTCTTCAAGATTCAATTCTCATGAACATCCAAAAAAAACCCTTTACAATAGTCATTTCTTGTATTTATATTGAGAGGGAATGTGTTGACCCTTCACATTCAAAATGTCTCTTAGTATTCTATGTTTTATCTTATTTTATATTTTACAATTTTAAATTTTAAAAAAAGGAAAATATGAATTTCCTGAAATAGAAGTTAGACAAAAATGGAAATGAAAACTTACAAACCCAATTAAGAAGTCTTTTCCTATGTTGTAGTTGGTGTTGAAGGATCTAGGGAGGTAGAGTACTCTTAGAAAATTTTGTTCTTTACTTTGATCAATTTTGAATTTCCTAAATCTTTGTACTACTTCAATGGAGTCATTTCCTTTTGGGACTACTACATGTTTGCATTGTGTCAGCCACCTTTTTGAAGTTAGTAGTAATGCAATTGAAGCTTCCATTAATTCAGTCAATTGGTTATTCATTTTTTCAATTTAAATATGATTTTTATTGATCATGGACATGGAAGATACACTAAAAGCATTTTCCTTGAAAAAATTTTCCTTTATTACTCTCTCTAATTGTTCTTTCACTTAATCCAAAATATGTATGGAGGTTGCATCTTATTTGAACATATCACAATGTATCTCATCAATGTTAGTTGTGATCATTTTATATTTTTATTTTGAATTGTTGACCTATTCTTGAAGTTCTTCAATTTCTTTGTCCAAAATCTCAATATTTTGGAGGATGCACTCTAACCATTTGCATGAAGTATTATCTTCCTCTTTTTCATAGACTCCTTATTTGACCATCACTAATGTTTCAACATCAATCATTTCATGGATATTGCCTTTGATATTTTCCCATATATTTATCTCACTCTCATGAGCTTTGATTTGATTTTTCATATTGATAACTTTTGAATCAATGGTTGTGAAAAACTTAATCACCTCTTTGATATATTTCTTTCCATTTGACAACACTTCTTCTACACAAGTCTCCAAAGTTCTACCATATGACTTTTATTTATTTATTGTGGCAATAGATTCTTTAATTATACCAAGCACTTGAGAAGGAGCATCAACTTGAGGTCATGTGGGTGTATCAACTGGGTTGGGCAAGTAGTTGGCATACCCTGCCAACTATTTTATATGTTCATGAATTTTTTCTTGTGTGAAATCATCTTGATCAGACCATTTAATTATTATTTTTTTGGTCTTGTGCAGGTTGTGAATATCACTCTCCATGTTGGTCTTGTTGAGTGATAATCTCTTAAGAGTATAGTCACGCATAGTCATCTTTCTCTATATTGGGCTCTCCAATTTTGATGAAATGAGTGCCAAAAAATTTTGACACTAATATGTAAGTGGTTTTAGTTTTTTTAAGAGGAGGGGCCTTGAGGAGATAAGCTATCACGTCAAAATCTAGAAGATATGCTTCTACCACCCTCTTTATTTTTTTGAGCATTGGTTGCATCCATTGGAATGATATATCATTGAAAGTGGTCATTTGATTTCTAATGGGAGGGGGTGTACGCTGCTTTCGAGGAGTAACTTCTGGAAGTAGAGGAATACTTGGAGAAATTGAAGGAGATGAAGGGATTAAAACCTCAGTTTCCTTATCAGGTCCTTGTGGAATTATTTCCTATGTGGAGGCACAATATTGGTGTGTTTTAATCTGAATCAAGAGAAAGGGGTCTCCAAAAGTGGTAGAAGAAGACTGCATCATCACATTTTTCTTTGCACATTTATTCCTACCAAGCATAGGAATTTCTTCCCAAAGTTTTCCAAGTTGTTTTCCCTGCTTAAGGTCTTCATCATCACCATCCTCATAAATTGAATAACCAAGTGCTTTAGTCATCATGCTGACACTGCTCTTCTTTGGAGTCAATGTAGGAATCTACTTGGGAGGGACTAAAGTTTTTTCTTTTCTAGAACTACCTACTCCAGTCACTTTGGCCAATTCTTGGTTCTAGCCCATACTCTTCATGTAATACTATGTACATATACTAACTCTCTTATCGATAAATTTATAGTAGGAAAGGTTGAAGCTACAAACCTTTTGGGGTACTATGGTTTGATGAGATCAGTCATATCATCAACCATGTCATCAAGGACCCATTCATCTGTGAATGTTTTGATCTGATCCACATCATTCTACATCAATCTCTCTAGACTAGCTCATATTCATCTAAATAATCAACTCATAATCCTCCAAGTGAGGTACATGCTCATAAGTTGAACCAATACCAAGGAATCTTCTTACATATCTCTTCCTATCCATAGAAGATCTATTGGCATATGATCAAAGAGTGAATTGGGAGATGGTTGATTCAATGTCTTGAGCATTGACCATTATTTGACATGTGAAGTGTCCTAATGAAATAGGGAATGAGACACCTAAAACGTGTTTGTTTCTACAATGTTTGTGAATTACACCTAATTTTATGCATAGTTATATCAATATAATTTTATCATTTTCTAGCCTTAAAAGTCTCAATGGCTAGCCTTCAAAACCACCAACCCTGATTTAAGTGAACTTTTGATATTGGAGGTAATAGTCACCTTATTAATTGATCAAGGAAACAGTTTCATCTGATATCCTTCTACCCCAATATTCATCAATGGATTGCACCACTCCCATTGTAAATGCATCATTCACCCTGGTAAAGTGTTTTTTTTTTTAGAGAGAGAGTTAGTTGAGGTAAACATTTGTAAGATTGAGTGATAGGAGTGATATTTCCATGCTGTGAAATCCTAGATAAATCATCTAAGAAGCCAAAGAATACACAAGATAGGAGGTCATAAATAATTGTTTCTTTGATTGCATTTTTAATATATATTGATGTATCGAATCATTGATCATTTCTCCACAATCAAAACAATGTCTACCACATTAGATGATGTTCATCAACATGAACATCTAAGGATGGAATTTTTTGGTTTTCTCATTACCTACTACGTGGTTCACAAGAGTGATCATATATGAGAGCTCCTCTTGGAAATATTTTATGTAGAAATTATTGGGAAATTTTGAGACTCTCTCTTTTATGCCTCACCATGAATTATTGATAATTGTCAAACACTTGTTTGAATCCTTGTCCTAGTATCTCTTTTCTTTATAAATGTTCATGCCGACAATGTCTTTAGGAACTAGAATCCTCATTGTCATTCTCATTGTTATACCATTAAGTTTGGCTATGAGAGCCTCGCCACTTAATTTGATTTTTTGGGTTGATGGGTAATAGTGTCTTGCATAGGCAAACACAAAGTTAGAACATTAGACCAAAGTAGGAAAACTTGCTACCTAAGGAAGACCAATTTGTTTTAGGCAAGTAATCAAGGTGCTTAGATTTTTTGAATTTAGTCTGTGATGAAACTCCTCTAAGTTTATGTGTCTGATTTGTGATTCAATAATCTTGGGGATATCATTTTAAAGCACCAGCAATGGTTTGTACACCATATATTTAAACCTCATGTTGTCAGACTCTAGGTATGAGATAATTGCTTTTCAAGTGAGGTAAATGAGTTTGAGCGGATATGGGGGTAGGAAATGTTGGATTGGTTGAAATGAGTGGGAAATAGTGGTCATACGGTAAATTATAAAACCTTGGTGGAAACACTCTCAAAATGGAATTCTAACAACGGAAAGGCTATTTTTGAACAAGGTAAGTTGTTAAAAGCATACTACAAATTCCTTGAGAGAATATGAGAAAAAATTTGACAAAGCTTCATTGGCATGAGAAAAATAAGGGGATGAATACTAGACCTCAGATCCAAATCATAGGAAGAGAATGTATAAAATGAGCTTAAAGAGTCAATATAAATGTCTCCAGATAGTTTGGCATGCAAGGTCCAGTCGTTGGAGACTATGCAGTTTAGGAGGGCATGGTAGATGACCCTCATGTCTCTATCAATGGGCAGACATAGGGGAAGTCTATGCACGTTTACGGGTCCATAGAGGATGGCCATCCAAACATGTTTTCATGGCACACGAATGTGGGGGACCACAGGTTCACATTCTATTTGGTGGAACAAACGAGGAGGATAGTCAATCGATTGCATCTATTTGTGACATGTGAACTTGGGGGATCATAGGATTGTATAATGGCATAGAAAAGGCAAGTCGATCGGTCTCATGTGATGTGTGTGATGCATCCGCACAAGTCGATCGGTCTCATGTGATGTGTGTGATGCATCCGCACATCTCGCATGGTCTGAGGTTATATATACATGTCCTTGCACCATATGAGGTGTGAGGACACGCTTAAGTATTTCCTTTCAACTTAGTCAAATTTTCATCATTTTCAAAAATTTCTCAAAATTTGACACTTTTTTATCATTGGGCATCAAGAAAGAGACAAATTCACTAACTCAAAGGATGAACTCATTTTTGACAATTTTTGGGAACAATAGTTGGCTTAGGCTAGGGATGTGACTTCATGAAAAGGCTCCAACTGAACTCCATGATTCTCAATGTTTCACAGACCAACAACTTATCCATTGGGAAATGAAGTTGGCAGGGGAATAAGGGAAATAAGAAACATAACTGAAGGGAAACACACAATTGAAAGGAAATGGTAGGGGACAACCTATTGTTATTTTTTATACAGCTTCAGATATTGGCCATTACATGGTAGTGGGAGGTGGGTATTATCTTTGTATGCCAAATAATATGTGCTTTCACCATAAAAATGTTAGATTTTGAATGTTCCCATCTGAATGGAGTCAAATTTCTCATGACTTCCTCTTTTTTCTCTCCTTTTGTCCCAAAATAGGCCCAGGTCTCATATTCAAAAATTATGTTATCGAGCCTTCTAATCAAAACGATTCCTTGACCTTTTCCTAATGAGTTGCGATTGTATCAAACACTGTGACTTGCTCTTCTTTTATCTTTGCTAGGTGCATGACTCTCTTTTCTAAGGCATCCTTGAATTTTTCATCTTCAATTACTTATGCTAGCTTCAAAGTTGGAAATTACAATTAAATAGGAATCATATCGTCTCTTCCATAAATAAAATTAAATGGAGACATCACAATCATTCTCTTACATGTTATTCAATCAGTCCATAGTGCATCAGATAAATTATTGTGTAAGTTATTCTAATTTTCATCTACCAATTTGTGGATTATGGTAGTTATATTTTTGTTACTAGATTCCGCCTAATCATTACCTTGGGGTAGTAGTCTAACGAATGCATAATAAAAATTTCATACTCATAACAAAAACCAAATAATTCAGCATAGGAAACATTAGAAGTATTATCCATGACAATCTTCTAAGGCACACCAAATTTGGCCAATATATTCTCCTTTATGAAATTACAAACAACTTTGGAAGTGGTAGGTCTTACTACAACATCTTCTACCCACTTTGTGAAGTAATTAGTTTTTGTTAATATATGGGTGCATCCTACACTAGAGTGAGGATTTAGAGTCCAAATGAAATCTAATCCCCATTATTGAAATGGTTCCTTGATGACGATAGGCTAAAGAGGAAATGTTGCAAACTTAGGCCAGCCAACAAAGTACTGATAAGATTTGCATTTGGAAAGTCATTCTTGTGCATCCTTGAATAATGTGGGCCAATAATAGTGAGCCTGCAAGATTTTGAATGCTGTGACTAAATATAAGAAATGTTCACTACAAGATTCGTCATCAAATTCCTCTAGGATCTTCTTTTGTTTTTTTTTGTTTACACACCTCAAGAAAGTGTCATCCAAATATTTCTTGAATAAGATATTGTTCCAAATCACATATATGGTTGGTTTCAACTGAAGAGTTCACATTTGTTTGGGATTCATATGATCTGGGCATTCTCCATATGAGAGTGAGTATGCGATATCAGAATACCATTCTTCAAGAGAATCAATGAAGAGCACCAATGGTAACTCCTTTTATTCTCTCTAAGAATCAGCACCTTCAATAATTAATTGGAAAAGGCCTTGCCCTCTTACCAACCTAGTGGGTTTGATCTCCAAATCACATTCATGGACTTCAACGATCCAACTGCCTCTTTTTTATCTAAGATCTTGTTGTGTGAGGATCAATTTCACTATTGAATATGGGACCATTATGATGGTATGGGAGTTCAAGATATAAAATATGTAATGTTTTACCGCTTCGACCATGGAATATGCATGTTTTTCTACTAGTGAATATATAAGCTCATAATTTTTCAGCCCACAACTCATGAAGTAAATAGGGGATTCAATTCCCTCTTCACTTTTATGTACTAATATAGAAGCCAATGTGTATTCAGAGGAGTAACAATATGCAATGAAGTCCTTCTAAAAGTCTAGGCAAATTAAGGCTACTACTTTGGCAATCACTTCCTTGATCTCATTGAATGCTCTTTTTCCATCATCATTCAATTTGGATTTTTTCCCACTCATCATTTGCATAATATTCCTGGTGAGCTCAGCAAAGTCAGGGATAAACCTTCTAAGGAAATTGACTTTGTCAAAGAATGAATGAGTCCCAGGTTTGCTAGTTGGAAGAGATAACTATTGGATAACTTTTACTCTCTTTAGGTCAATATTTGTTCCTTCTTTAGAAACCATGTGACCAAGGAGCTTACCTTCCATTACTACAAAGATAGACTTTTTAGGATTCAAAGAGATACCATGAGCATGACACCTTTCAAATACATGTTTTAGGTGCTCAAAGTGATCTCTTTTTTTTGAGAATAGGCTAAGGTAGTCCAAATAGATGACTATAATTTTGTTCTTCAGGTCACTAAAGGCCAAATCCATCACTCCTTATAATGTTGTACCTACGTTAATGAGGTCGAAAGGCATCCTCTTGTAAGCAAAAGTTCCCCACGGGGTGGTGAACATCATTTTTAATTGTTCTTCCATGGCCACCTCAACCTAATTATATCTCGAGAAACCGTCTAACATAGACATTATTTCAGACCCTGTGATAGCCTATAGGATTTGATCCATGATTGACAAGGGATAATTGTCCTTGAGTGAAGCTTGATTAAGATTGCATAAATCCACACAAATTCTAACTTCCCTATTATTTTTTTGATGGGCATAATATTAGCTACCCAAGTTGAATGATGAATACGAAATATGATCCTAGCATCTAACATCTTATTGATCTCGTCATAGATAGTACCAGGGATCTTGGGATTATAGTGTCTTATAATCTTACTAAAGGGATTAATACCAGGGTTTAGCAGAATGTTGTGTTGTATATTCCTTGGTTTGAAATATTTCAATTTAGTGTAACACTAACCAAACACATCCTTGTATAGTTTTAAGAGAGCAATGAACCTTATATTTTCCTCCTTGGAACAACATTATCTAATATTGACATACCTTGGCTCTTCTTCCGTGCCAATTTTCACTTTCTCATATTTGGGAGACCCTCTAGGATTTCCTTGAATGTTCTACTTGATGTACCTATCATGTTTGTCAAACATTTCCTCCAAAGAAACCATACCTTATAGAATCCTATTTCCTTCTAACTAAATGATTTTGTCATCTGATTGATTATCCTTTGCATCTAGTGCTTGTAAAGTTTGTTCCTATTTGTCTTCTAAAGTCAATGATTCTCTGTAGGCAGTGGGGCTTCCATCAAAATACAGATTTCTAAAATTATATATTTATTCCTAGAAATCAATGATCTGTTTATCATTTTTATACAATTGCCAATGCTCAAAATTATCTGGCACACTAGGGTGATATACCATTTCAATGACATATTGATCTTTGTCAACTTTAGGAAAAGGAATCATCAAAGAGGCAAATACTGATAAGGCATCAACCTTTGAATTTTATTCTCTTGGGACTACATTAATAGAGAAAGCTTAAACGGCTTCAATATAGCTCTAGACCCTATTTCTATAATGTTTGAGTCTATCATTTATACCTTATATTGGCCGTGTACTTGTTTAATGATCAAATTTACATCACCTTGCACTTTGAGGTTCTAAATACCCATTTATTTTGCTACCTACAATCCTAGTAGCAATGTTTCCTACTCAAAAATATTGTTCGCGCACTCAAATTGGATTTTGTAGGAGTAAATGAATGATTCTTTATTTGGAGAAATCAGCAATACACCCATGTTTGAATCAATTATTGAATAACTTATGTCAAACACTAAAGTCTATAAATCATTAGAGTCACCTTCCACCAACATGGGAAGTTATAGATCCTTCTCAACCATCATCAGGTAAGTTCCAAGACCTGTCTCTTCATAGAGGATATCAGCTTGAGGGTCACTTGAATTCCACACTAAGAACTTGGCTTTTGGTTTTGGAAGTAATTTCTAATTGACTCCCTTCACAAGAATCATTGTTTCTGTCTAGTCTAGCTTTATCTCTCCTCTGAGGTCTCTACAGAAAGACCTTCTCAAAATCATTCAATAACTAGGAGGGATATCCGCTACTAGTATGGTCATTTTGACTCTTTTGAGGAAAAGTGGCCAAAGCAACCTATCCATCTTTTATCTATTTGATCAATAGAACTTGTTTTACTTCCATGCTGAAGCAATGACCAAATGTTTTAGTGCAAGTCAATCCCAAGGTGTTTGCAACCTTGGTTGGCATGACTTATCTAAAGCTCCTAAATCAATTATGTAGTTGTTCAACTTGAAACCACCAACAAATAGAGACACATAGAAAGGTTCAGGGCTTTCATTGCTTTGAGAAGTAATGGCTACTTTGTTTTGAAAGTTAAAATCGGCCACCCTGATATGTTCTCGAGGATATGCATTGGAATGTCCTCTTTTGATGAACTTGATCAGTCTATCCAACTACTCAAGGTTATTCCTTAGGTATTCAATTTGGGAAATATGAACCTTAGTCTTGTTCATATGATTTATTATGTCAAAGTAATAATTTACAGGTTCTTCATTGATAGACACATTAGGAGAGTTTTAATTTTCAGACCTTTCTATTTGTTTATCCTTCAAGAAATTAGGTAAAGGAGTGCCTCTATTAAGAGTAAACTTAGGGGCAGTTGTGACCTTAAGTGTCTCTTTCACCTTTGGCTTATCAAATTATTTATTCTTCTCAGAAGCTTTCATCTTCTTATTTTGGTTTTGGTTGAATACTATATATGAATGGTTTTTCATATCCTCAATACTTTCATCATAATCATCGCCTTCAAGCCCATATTCAAAATAACCCATAGTGGAGTCACCATCGGGATTCCTGATTCTCAAGATTAGAGATGCCCAAAACACCTTTTTCCATTGGTTCTTCAATGGTACATAGTTGTAGCATCCTAGCCCTTTTTGGGTAGTTAGAACCATCATGATCATTGGTGGCATGAAAATGTATGAGTAATGAAGAACAACCAGGGTTGCTTTAATAGTAAGTTGAGGATTTGGAGAAGGGAGTCTAGGATACAAAACATTACCATGATACGGAACAAAGGGTCTCATAGGCACATCATTAGATGGATCATTCTATGATTGCGTAATTTGGATCTTCAAGGCCAAGACATCATTTTCCAATTTATAAATCAAAGGGTCTGTTGAATTGTGTTCATTGCTTTTGAAGGAGTCCTTATTTATTTTCCTAGCCATGATCTTGTCATCTTCAATTTATGTGGCTTGGGTCTGCGTGGTTGTCAAATTTGCAGTATGACTCCTTCATAGAAATAAGCTCACTTTAGGCACGTGTGCATTCCAAAACAAGCATTTCTAATTTTCCACTATAGGCATTGCAGCTTAGGTGGGATTTTATGCACTAGTTTGTTGAATCGTGTTATTAAATCCCTCATGCTCATGAGGATCTTTATTTATTTGAGACAATTGTATTAATATAGAATGCTCATCTTCAATAGGTTTAAAAAATTCTTTGAATTTGTCTCTCGTTATTTCCTAATCTGAAATGGAAGCAGTGGGTAAATGGTGGAACCATTCCATAGCTCCTTCAATTAATGCCTCCACAAAAACTTGATTGACACATCTTCATGTTAGGCGTCAAGGATACTATAGGTAGAGAAGACAGACAATGTGTTCCTCAGGGTCTTTTCTACCATCACCGGAAAACTTGGAGAAATTATTCATTGACCCTTTTGGTAGTTCGTTAATTTGAGCACCCAAAGCCAATGGGCCTATACAAGCACCCCATGGTACAGAAACAACCATGATTTGAAAATTTAATTCTCTTGGAACTAGTATGTCACGTAGTGATAGAGTTATGCTTATTGGTTGTACTTTTTTATATGTTCAGGAGAAAGTCTAAAATTGAATTGCTCTTGTAATTCAAAGAATGGGTTAGAAATACCTTTTCATTTACTAGACCTCATATATCTCCTTCTCTTATCCAGGATGCTAAGATATTTTAAGGATCTATGATTACTATCCTTCCAACAATGACCGCAAAAATTCTTCGGGTGAAGTTAGCCCGTTGTTCTTCTTCGTCTAGCATGGTTGCAACTCTTTGAAAATGCGAATTATTCACCCTATCATCCCAAGGAAACTGTCAAAAGTTAGAAGAAATATATGTTTGATCAACTTGCATCCAATCAATATTTGGTTGGATTGTTGGGTTTTGATTTATGGGAATAGTCATGCATGTGACTATAACTAAAAATTGTGGGTTGTAGGGAAAGAACAAAACGTGCCTCAAGAGGTGTGAAAAACTATTAGTGAAATATTTGGAATCTTGTGACCAATATGGATTTCACAACAATATAGGAGACAAAAAGCCTCTCCTCTTTTATCAATTGGATTTCACAACAGTATAGGAGACAAAAAGTCTCTCCTCTATTATGAGGGGAGGTTCTCTTTATTAAACGTTGTAAAAACTAATCTAGAGTATGTGCATTATTTACAGGCTAAGTGGGGCGGTTTGTCTTGACAACATTCAGCGAAACTAAAAATGGAGAAAGAGAGGTAAAAGGTCATAGGTGAACGAGCAAACACAAATTTCATTCAACCATGGAATGAGAAATACAAATGAATGGAAGTAACACAATTTATTGGAATCAAACGCGATCATCGCTTGAGAATATAAAACATGTATTAACATAAGACAACACACATCCATAAAGGAAAACAAGACACAGTTCATAAATTCCTTGGTTCTCAATTAAATATTAAACACAATTTTTTTTTCTTGTTTCTCTTCAAGATTCAATTCTCACGAACATCCAAAAAATCCCCTTTAAAATAGTCATTTCTTGTATTTATAGCAAGATGGAATGGGTTGACCCTTCTCATTCAAAATGTCACTCGGTATTCTATTTTTTTATCTTATTCTATATTTTTCAATTTTCAATTTTACAAAAAGGAAAATATAAATTTCCTGAAATAGAAGTTAGATAAAAATGGTGAGGAAAACTCGCAGGCCCAATTAATAAAAAATTTCTGTGTTACAGTTGGTGCTGAATGATCTAGAGAGGCAGTAGAGTTCTTGGTTTGTTCTTTACTTTGAGCAATTTTGAATTTCTTAAATATTTGTATTGCTTTGGTGGCATCATTTCCTTTTGGGACAACTATGTGCTTGCATCATGTCAACCACCTTTTCGAAGTTAGTAATAATGCAGTCAAAACTTTCATTAATTCAGTCAATTGGTTATTCATTTCCTCAATTGAAAAATGAATTTCAGTGATCACAAACATGGAAGCTACATTGAAAATATTTTTCTTGAAAAAAAATCCTTTATTACTCTCTCAAACTATGCTTTCACTTCATCTGTAGTATGTATGGTGGTCACATCTTTGAATAGATCACAATGTATCTCATCAATGTTAGTTGTGATCATTTTCTATTTTTATTTTGCATTTCTAACCTATTCTTGCAATTCTTCAATTGTTTTGTCCAAAATCTCGATCTTTTGGAGAATGCACTCGGACCCTTTGCATTAAGTGCCATCTTCCTCTTTTTCAAAGAACCCTGATTTGACCAACATTGATGTTTTGACATCGATCATTTTTTAGATATCACCTTTAATATTTTCTCATATCTTTAGCTCACTCTCATGGGTTTTGATTTGTTGTTTCATATTGATAACTTATGAATCAATAGTTGTGAACAACTTAATCACCTCTTCGATATTTTTTTTTTCATTCAACAAAACTTCTTCTACCCAAGCCTCCGAAAATTCTGCCATATGAATTATATTTATTGATTGTGGAAATAGCTTCTTTACTTATACTAGGCACTTGAGAAGGAGCATCAACTTGAGATGCGTCTGGTGTATCAACTAGGTTGAGCAGGTAGTTGACATACCCTGCCAACTTTTTATATGTTCCTAAAATTATTATTGGGTGAGTTCATCTTGCTTAGACCTTTTAATTATTTTTTTGTGGTCTCATGCAAGTTGTGTATACCACTCTGCCTGGTGACCTCACTGAGTAATATCCTCTTAAGAGTATAGTCAATCATATCTCCAACATCTTTTTCTATATTAAGCTCTGTAATTTTGATGAACTGAGAGCCAAAAGAATTTGACACCAATCTGGAAGTTGTTTTAGCCTTTTTAGGAGGAGTAGCCTTGAGGATATCACTACCACGTCAAAATCTAGAAGTTTTGCTTCTACCACCCTCTTTATTTTACTGAGCATTGGTTGCATCCATTGGAATGACATATTGTTGAAAGCAGTCATTTAAGTTCCAAGGGAGGGGGTGTAGGCCGCTTTGGAGTATCTTCTGGCAGTGGAGGAATACTTGCAGAAATTGAAGGAGATGAAGGGAGTACAACCTCAGCATCCTTACTAGGTCCTTGTGGAATTGTTTCTTGAGTTGAGGCACGATATTGTTGCATTGTATTGGGAATAAAGAGAGAGGTGTCTCCAAGAGCGGTAAAAGAAGACTACATCATCACAATTTTATTTGCCAATTTCTTCTTGCCAACCACACAATTTTCTTCACATATTTTTCTAGGTTGCTTTCCCTGCTTAAGGGCCTTCATCATCACCATCCTTACAAATTTAAGAACTATGTGTGTTAGTCATCGTGCTCACACTGCTCTTCTTTGGAGTCAGTGTAAGAGTCTACTTGGGAGGGGCTAATTTTTTTCCTTTTCTGGAACTACCTTCTCTAGTCACTTTGGCCAACTTTTTGTCGAACCATTTCTTGATTTTGGCCCATACTCTTCGTGTTCTCCCATGTACAGCTGCTAACCCTCTTACCGACCAATTTATAGTAGGCAAGGAGGTAGCTACAACCCACTTGATGTACTCTGGGTCGATGAGATCAATTATATCATCAACCATGTCATCAAGAACCCATTCATCTGTGAACTCTTTGATCTGATCCACCATCATTCTACTCCAATCTCTTCGAACTACCTAATATTCATCTGAACAATCGAACTCGTAGTCCTCTAAGTGAGGTACATGCTCATATATTGAACCAATACTGAGATATCTTCTTACATATCTATTCGTGTCCATAGAAGATCTACTGCCATATGATAAAAATTGGGAGATAGCGGATCTAATGTCTTGAGCATTGTATCATTGTCTTACATGTGGAGTGTCCCAATGAAATAGGGAATGACACCCCAAGTAGTTTATGTCTCTACAACATTTGTGCACTACACCTAATTATCTGAATAGTTCTATTAATATAATTTTATCATTTGCCAGCCTCGGAACTTTCAATGGGTGGCCTTCAAAACTGCTAACCCTGATGTAAGTGAACTTCTGATATTGGAGGTAATAGATGCGATACAAGTTGATCAAGGTAACAACTTCATCTAATATCCTTATACCCCAGTCTTCATTAAGGGATTGCACCACTCTCATCGTAAATGTGTCGTTCATCATGATAAAGTGTTTATTGATTTCTACTAGAGAAAGTTAAGGGAAACATTTATAGGCTTGAGTGATAGGAGTGATATTTCCATGCTATGAAATACATGGATAAATCCTCTGAGAAGCCAATTAACACACAAGATAGGAGGTCATGAAGAATTATTTCTTTGATTGCACTTCTACTAGTTGTTGATGTATGAAATCATTGATCATTTCTCCCCAATCGACAAATTTTTTACCACAATAGATTATGTTCATCGGCATGAACATCTAGGGATGGAAACTTTTGGTGTCCTCGTTGCCTACTACCTGATTTAGGCTAGTGATTGTATCTGAGATCTCCTCTTAGAAATCTGCTCTGTCTAAATTCTTAGGCAATTTTTGGACTCTCTCTCTTTTGCTTCAACCATGAATTATTGATAATTGTCAAACACTTGTTTAAGTCCTTGTCCCATTACCTTTGCCCTTTAGAAATGCTTATGATGACAATCCTCAGTGTGATTCTCATTTTTGTACCATCAAGTTTGGCTATGAGAGCCGCGCCACTTGATTTTATTTCACAGGTTGATGGGTCATAGTGAGTGCAGGTGAACATAAGTCAAAACATTGCACTAAAGTAGCAAAACTTGCTCCCTGAGTAAAATTGCTTTTTGCAAGGCAATTAATCAATGTGCTTGGATTTTTTGAATTTAGTTTATGATGAAAATCCTTCAGGTTTCGTGTCTGATTTGTTATTTAATGATCTTGGGAATATCGATGTCCAACCCCAGCAATGGTTCATACCCCATATATATGAACTTCATGTCATCAGACTCTAGGTATGAGAAAATTGCTTCGCAAGCGAGGGAAAGGAGTATAAACAGGGTTGGGGGTAGGAAATGTTGGATTGGTTGATATGAGTGGGTAACAACAATCATATGGTAAATTCTAAAAAATTGGTGGAAACACTCTCAAAACAAAATTTTGACAGGGGGAGGATCTTTTTAAACAAGGTAAGTTGTTAAAAGAGTTACAACTTCCTTGGGAGAAAGAGAACATTTGATAGAGTTTCGCTAGCATGAGAAAAAAAGGGGTGCAAAATACCAGACCTCAAATCTAAATTGCAGGGAGAATGGATAAAATGAGCTTCAAGAGTCAATATAAAGGTCTTCAGATGGCTCGATGCGCAATGGATAGCCATCGGAGACCCCACGTGTGCATTTAAGAGGGCTTGATGGGCAGGCGCAGGGGATGTTCGTGCACGTCCATTGAGAGCGATCAACCAGATGCATGTGTTCATGGTACGTGAACACAGGGACTATGAGATCACGTTTTGTGCGACATCACAAATAAGGACGGTCGATCAACTGCATCCGTTCATAGCATGCAAACACGGGGGATCACGAGATCACACGATGGCGTGAATGGGGGCAGTCGATCAGTCTCATATGATGCATGCGACATGTCTACATGTCTTGCGTGGCTTCAGGATCTGGATACTTGGCCCTTGCACTGCATAAGGCATGAGGACGTGCTTAGGTATTTCCTTTCAACTTAGTACTAAGTCATTTTCATCATTTTCCAAACTTTCTCAAACTTTGACACTTTTTTATCGTTGGGCACCAAGAATGAGATGAATTCACCAAATCGAAGGATGAATTTATTTTTGACAATTTTTGGGAACAATAAGATGGATAGAGGGATATTGTACACAAGATTCAAACGCATGCACAATGTCCAAGTATGCCAAAGTATCTCAAATTTGATGTTTCCAAAGTGTCTAATACTAAATTTAGGTGTCTATAAAACCAAGCAAGCTATTTCGTTGGAGTTGGAATAAAATGATCAAATCTTCATTTACCACATATTATTGATTAAAGTTTGTCACTCAAAAACCCATACAAGAACACAATAATTTCCAATTTTGTACAAAATGTATATATTGTAGATCAACTTGTAGATAAGTTCCTTTAGTATATTAATGGCCCCCTCACGCATATTTTTCAATTGAAGTAATTACAAATCCAAGTGGAGAGATCATTACTTTCCATCATCTTTTACCACATGAATGTGTCCTAAGTAGTCTTATGTCTAGTATTGAGTCTATGGCCTCATTTTTCAAGGTAGTTGAATTCTTGTTGAGACAACCACTCAATATAAGCAACTTGTTATAACCTCGGCAACAAGACGAGCTACTATACATGCTTGTAAAAAATAAGAATACATTTACATGGGACTAGCATGATATGAGAGGCATACACCTAGATTTATGCACCTATCATATTTATATCAAATAAAAGTGCAAACCCATTCGCCAACCTCAAAGGTAGATGAATCACGTTGTAAAAGAGAAAGTCAAAACAGTGTAATAAAAACTCCTAAATGCAAGGTTTATCTATCATATTTATAACAACAAATGGGTCTAATCACTTGCCAATGTGCCTAAAAAAGGTGGAAAATTGGGTAATTTTGTGGACTACGGGGAACTTAATACCATCATTCAAAAAGATCATTTCTCTCTACAATTTATTAAATAAGTCTTTGACAGTCTCTCTAGAAAGAAATATTTATGTTTCCTTGGCGGATTCAAAAATTACAATGAGATCATAATTGCACTAGAGGATCAAGATAAAACTAATTTTACGTCCCTAGGGAACATACCCCTAGCATGTCCTTCCCTTTGGACTATGAAAATCTCTAGCCACTTTTAAGAGGGTTGTTTAAAGCATCTTTTCTAATCTCTCATGACTAGGTAGAGATACATGGATGATTTTACTGTCTATGTAGATACCTATGAAGAAACCACCAATAACTTGGAGAAAGTCCTTAAACATTGTCAAGATAACAAATTCTCATTGTACCATGATAAATGCTAAATGCTAATGATCGAAGGCATTGTCTTAGGACATCAGATATCATCTAGTGAGATAGTTGTGGATCAATTCAAAAATGAAGTTATCAAAACTTGCCCTCCCCACAAAAAGAAAAAGATTTTAAAAGTTTTATAGGCCATGTAGGCTATTATAGGAGATTTATCAAAGATCTTAGAAAAAATTCATCTCCATTGTTTGTTTTATAATCTAGAGATGTTAATTTTGTTTGGAATGATGCATGTCAAAAAAAAATCAGGGTTTAAAAGAGTAGTGTCAACACCTATTCTACAAAGATTGGATTGGAAATTTTCTTTGCATCTAATAGAGCACTAGGAGTTGTACTTGGTCAAAAAGATGGTTAGTTGAATTACGCTATATATTTTATTAATGAAAACCTTTCTGGAACAGAACTCAAGTATATGTAATTGAAAAGGAATTCATTTATGTTAGCAAATTTCACCACAATATTACTTGTTATCTTATTTTTATATTCATGGATCATTCTATAAAAAAATACTTAGTAAATAAACTAATAATGTAAGGTAGAAATATTGGAATTATTAATTAAATAAACTAGTAACTAATTACTAAATAAGCTAGTTAGAATTTGTCACACATTGAACAATGATGATTTATGTACAAACTTTTAACATCTAAAGCACTTTATGATCAACAATGTGTTTCTTCTTCCCCCAAGTGCTTGTTATCTTAGTTCATCTTAGTGGTGTTTCTTGGATATCAACAAATTCTTATAATAAAAAACTTCCATATTGGCTTTTGAACTCTCAAAAGGATTATAAATTTTGACATGTACATTTTTTCCAATTTCTTGTAAATTTCAATTTTTTGCACCTTAAAATTATAATATCCTTAAGATTATTTTCCAATCTTTTACAAAAACTCGAATTTGTCATTTTTATATCAATATAAATTATAATAGCATGATGGATGTAAAATTCAAAGCAACACTAAACACGAAAATGAGACGTAATAGTGATAAAAATCATTAGGACTTTAATTAGGAGGGCCTTGAATTCTAGCATCTCTTCTATTGAAAGAAAATAACACAGTCACCAAGAAATTGAGATGGGGATAGATTTTGGAGACGGGGACACTAATTTTTAGATATTAGGTATGGGGTACTTTGAGATGGCAAAAGAATAAAATAATAATATTTATATATTTATGTTTCTGAAAACAAAAAATTAAAATACATCAAACTTTGATTTCATAAACATTTTAAAAAGTTAGCTTTTAACTTTATGTTTTTATATTTAACTCTTTTTTTTTACGTTTTTCATATTTATTATTCATTTTTACCTTTAAGTTTTAAAATATAGCTTTTATTATTAAGAAAATAACAATAATAATAATTTTTAGGCAAGAGACAAGGTTTTTAAGGAGACGCGGGAGACTTCAAAATAAGTCTCCAAGTCTTAGGAGGTGTCTTCATACCATCATGCCTCTAGTGTCCCGAGTACTAGGTAACATGTCTCCCAATTACTACGGAAAATAGCACTCCTAACTTTATATATAATGCACATAATCAACATGGCAAGGTGAAATTGACTAAAGACATCCGCCATATTTCAACACATCATACTTAACAAAACTTGATTCATAGAGAGATATAGTCCCAAGGATAAGCACCTAAGGTTCCATAACCATACATTCAAGTAATCAAATGTCCACAATTTAGGTCCCTAAAAGCCTAACTAGAGCCAATGTCACTTCACTACATGGCACATCGTTGAATTTCCAAATTAACCTTGGGAATTAAAATGGGGGTGCAATGGTTTTCCCACTACATACAACATTGTCCAAGTGCTTGTAAGACAAATTTAGGGTGGTTCCAACCACTAACTTTTGTGTTCTATACTCCATTATTCTTGTGAATGATTTTATTGTTCTCCATTCATTGGTTCACTTTATTGTGTGTAGCTCCCCATCTACCCACCTTTAATCCAACATCCATCACCTGAAAAATCATATTTGCATGCATATAGCTATTTATGCCTTGAGCCCAAACAAAAACGAGGATATGCCTAGTAGGGACCCACATGTAGATAATATCGAGTTGAGGAATGTATCGCCCAAGATATACCAATGTCATGAAAGCAATTTGTTTTCCTTGTAATTTTAGAAATGTCTTCAAAAATGTACAAGTAAAAGCAATCAAAGCAAGAACGATTCACATGGGCCAATTGATTGGTTCATGATGCATGTGAATCACACTCCAAATAATTGGAAACTTAACTATTTATTGTTCTAGTTCACTTGCTCCTCTTAACATGAGAGGAATAGACCAAATTAAAAAGACAAACAAAATTTGTTGTACATATGGAAATAATTGGTTTAGGAAGCTTACATTCATTGGAGCTTGGATGTAGAGGATGTGAGATGGATCCTTGTTCATGCTAATGAGCTCAATGCGTATATAGACTATCTAACCTTGTTTGTTTTCCAATAGAGCTGAAGATGCAATAAATGATATATATCAATGTTCATCTTGATATACCTTGTATTAAGCCTCGAAATGGGTTTCTACATATAACAAACCTCTAAGTAGGTAAAAGATAAAAAACCATTCTATATCCAACACATAAATGCTAGTACACAAAACAATTATAGGCTATAAACAAGGGTCATGTGCAAGGGAGGCTAGAATGGATATAACAAAGGGGATTTGCACATGCAATCTCTATTTGGAGGAGGTTGGAGGCCCTTACTAGATCCAAGGTGTCGTTATACGATGAGGCAAGAGCTATGGTAATTAGGCCAAAAATCATGATAAAAGCAAGAGCTGAAATAACAATAATGTAAGGATGACACTAAAGTAAATGACAATAACCACGCCCTATAATACCAAATAAATATAACATACAATTAAAAATCAACCATACACAACATAAAGGTGATAGGGTTAGGGATAATTTACCTTTAGTCAACTTGTTGGAAAATTAATCTCCCCCTTGGCTTTGAGAACTTTGTGAGAGATGGTTATAGGTGAAGTCAAGATGTATAAGACAAACTTTGAGTAGACCAAAATTGAAGATTCTAAATACTTAGTATAGTTTGATGGCGTAGCTCATATTTTTGAATCTCCAAGGCCTCTATACAACTTCTTTTTTGTTGGTTAAGCTCCTTAACTCTAATTAATTTGCTTCCCTAATGGGATTTGCATGCACAAGCAAAGCAAAACCAATAGTTTGTCGAGAACTGACTAATGGAAACCTATAAATAGGGGTATGTATCCCTAAAAGTAAGTCTCAATTTTAGGCGATGTCATCAACCCCATTTAAGATGTTGAAATAAATCAAACATCGTTGGTCTAGAAAATGACACCGATCAAAATAGGGTGCTAACGGAACATCTTCGACTAAGCCGAAGATGTTGGTTGTGAGTGGGAAAATAAAGAAGGGATCAAAGAAAGTTGGTGGTAGAGGAGGACAAATCTAATGACATGAACATGGTATGAAAGGACACCCATGACACGTCTCACAAAGTGCTCAAAGCCCACCCCAATCCCAAATGTTGAAGTTGAAAGAGATTAATACACCAATAAGCGTTGGGGAAGAAAATTCTTGAGCACATTGAAATTAATGTTTATTCATACCTTAAGACAGATACACTTAAGTTTAGAGAGATTAATGCGACAATAAGCCCTGGACAAGAAAACTCAAGTATATTGAAATTAATATTTATTCATACCTAAGGACATAGATACACTTAATAGCAATAATATAGCAGGGAATTGTCCACCTAGTGGTTGGTTCCTTCATTTGCAATATAATTTACCTATTTAGCACTTAATAATGTAAATCAATTATTTATGAATGCATTAAATTGTTCACTACTTTTAAGTATGAATGAAATATAACTGCATTGGTGATTTGTATTTTTCCTTTTTGTAATTTCTTATGTGATCTTCATGTTTTTTTAAAGTTTCTCTTCCCCTTTCCTACTATTTCTCAATTTCTTTTATGTTGTGTATTTATTGACATTTCCCTATTTTGATCAACATTGGAACCTAGCCATTTCATATTGGGATTTTGTTTCCTGTCCTTCCTATTTCCCTTTCCAACTCTCAATGCAACATCTTTTGAACTCAAATATTTACAGTTTTCGCAAAGACACTATTGCATTCAAACTTGCAAAGAAGACCTGATCTTGATAACCATTCTAATCAAACTATACTTCTCATCGTTACTATTCCTGACTTATAAGTAACATGGATACAACTAAAAAACTATGACAAAGACGACTTGCATCATTCATATCTACTTGCGTTTGAAGATTCAGAAGTAAAAACATTTATTCTGAATTCTTATGTCCCCCAGAGCATTTACTATTTGTGACATGATTATCATTAATATTATCATCCTTTGCCCCTGAATCTGGTGCACCTAAATGTGTATTCTCTTGCAGAGACATTCCTCGTGTTATTACTAGCAAATGAGATAGTTCCTTCAATTGTTTCACAAGAGCCAGGAATGGTGTTTAACGACTTTAGGATTGGATCCAGTGCAGATGCGACATTGCTGACTTCAGTAACTTTAGGAACTGAATCGGTTTCCATTTGATCCATTGTCATGACGATGTTTCCAAGAGAACCGTTTACTATGCAATCCACATACCCATCAACTATTTGAAAACTGATTGAAGATATGAAACAGATGATTGCAAAACAGAAAATTTTGAACTTAGCTGAAAATATTTGGACCATTAGCACCATTAATTTAGTTCAATCATTCTCATGACACGCTTGATTGGCATGTGGAATGGAGTTATAATTACAGAGACGAGTTATTTAAAATCACGTCCCTTGTCGGATGGTCAAGTAGACAAGATATTTACACATGGAAATGCAAATCAACCATAATTAGTTTCTCCTTACAAAACCATACAGGATATAATACAAGCTAAGTGAAAAGAAGTGGATACATATCATACCAATGCCTTCAAAATTAAAAAAATAGATATTCATAGGCAACGTTCCAGAATGGCCTCTCTAGAATGGGGGAAATGGTTGCTAAATTCCTACTCGCCTCCTTGTACAGAAATATATGCTTCTGTTCCAAATATGATAACAACTCTTCCTTTGGACAGTAGGTTCTATGAGATGAGCATACTGCACAGATATGAAGCTCAGTTTTTGAATCTTCAATGGCTACTCATTCATTGTAGATCATGTGCAATATTTAAATAAACAATGATACTTTTATAGCGTCCAATTGGACTCCTTAATCAAGGTCCTTTGATATATTTAAATAAACAGGGATATTTCTATAGCGTCCAATTGGACTCCTTAACCATGGTCCTTTGACAACCCTTATCAACCATTCCGAATATTGCATGATAGAAAGCCTAAACAACATGTCATATAAAGAAATACACATAAGAAATTACAACAGTGGATCAGAATACACTCACGACTTATCACTCATTTGGATTTCTTGTTCCAACCCACAATGATACCCCAGCTCATCAATTAGTAATGGAGTTCAAAGAACTAGTACAAATGTTGATGCAGACTGAGTTTGCATCGCACTAGAATCCATATCCCGTAGAAAAAATCCCACAGACAACGCAGGAACATTATAGAATCTTTTTGGATTTCAAGTCCATTCAGATAGATGAATTTTTGTGTTTAATTCTCATTAAAATAATTCCCATTAAAATAATAAGTCCATGTTGCAAACCTCTCAGGTAAGAAACTTTTGTCCAGCTTGATAGAATAAGAAAATAATAAAGCAGCTTTCCATTCGAAGTGGATATTATATACATATTTTTTCAAGAGTTTCTGAGAATGTTATGTTGTGCTTCAAAAAATCTCATCTAGAAAAAATGCTCTTCTTAAAGTTTGCATAAACCATCTAAAATTTCTATCTGCCAACATAAAATACCATGCAATCTCACAAGCAAAGCTAAAAACAAAAGTTTGAAGACAAAATAATAACTTCCAAACATCTTTATTCATACATAAAATACTGAAATCACAAACAAATAGAAGAAAGCACACCATACTTAAAGGGTCAGTTTGTTATGTACAGAATGAAATATCACGAAATCCTCAATATTTTTATACACATTGAATACTTATTATAAATCAAGAAGTATACGTGACAAAACTGAAAAGACGACTCCACCACCTCGTTGGTCTTCTCATCGTGGTGGTCCAAGTTGCTCATCCAAATTTGGAGGTGATCGCAGAACCTGGGGATCTCCTCCCCCGTCTCAGGATGGTGACATCAAAGGGGTCCAGCAATTTTGTCTGAAAGAAATCAAGATGAGACAGTAGAGGCTCAGCAAAACACTGGTTGGGAGCCCTTCCCTGTGGACAAGGATCCCCTTGCCCTGGGAGGATGGGGTGGTAAGCCTCAAGACCCGCCGTCTCCACTGCCTCCCCCAACATCCATGTTTGTTGCGGCTGCTTAATTGTTCTCTTTATTGTTATTTATACCTTGCTCTCTCTACTTTGCTGTCAAACTGTTGATGTGATACTTTTTTTTGTGGGTGTAGTCATTTTTTGACCACTTTTTTTAATCATCCCAAGGTGTCTTTGCCCTCAGTGTGATTATGCTCGTGGGGTGTGACTTTTCCACCCGCTTTTTTTGTATGATTAACGTTGTACCATATCTTGTTTAATTAATATATAGGCGCTCTTCAATCAAAGGAAAAAGAAAGATGACTCCTGTCTCAACTACAGGTCCATTTTTGGCAAAAACATGACCCAAAATTGGTATTTATATTCACAGAGACAAATTCAATTTGACAGCTGACCAAAGAGCAGTCAACCGGACTGCCAAATATATCATGTACAGAACCTCAAAGAAATACCATGACACAAACTGCAAATTAGAAAAATTAACAGTGTCATACAGCTGTCAACAAGACTTCACTTATTGGCATGCAACTCTAACTTCACCAATCATTACAGAGCCCTCTGAACCCTTCTGGTGGCATCATTCAGTAAATAGTGCTTGGTTGTGGTGTGTTCTCTGCAATCCTCAAAACAAGTTGAGGAGCACCGATTAGGAAGACACATCTAACCAAATATCAAAGGTCAACCTGTTGTCTGAAGGACGCAAAAAGAAACCAGTAATTCGGCCTTGTATATTATCTATGGTGCAAAAGTTGTCCTAGAAATCTGTAGATGAACTCTCCATATTTCAAGTTGTCCAAGGCTAAACCTGTAGCCTGTAGCCTGCCTTAGATTTACTGTCACTATAGATAACAATCTTCCGTTTAAATAACCAAGATGGTTGGACTGTTCTTTGCAAAAACTTAAATGAATTTCCGTTGGATAGTGAGTTATTAAAGCATCAGTACTTCCAACATCACTTCACTCCACACAACCACTCCTTTCCCACGATAGTTATTCAAGGATTCTCCTTTAAGTAGACAGCACGATCATTTTATGTGAAGATGTTACTATGACCCTCTGTTTGTAGTGATGATAATCTTATATAATGATAATATTGACCTTAAACTATTATCTACATACACATTTATGTATGCATGCAAAGAAGCCACCAATTCAACTTTTGCACAATTCTCTGGTACAAATCGCTGTGGTCCCATAAGTTTGTATATCAGATCTAATCAAGGTATAATGTTTTCTATTCATGCTACAAAGCAATGTCTTGAGACTCTGTGTATGGTCAAAGTGGATTGTTGAACGGAGAAAATAATATGGAATCTAGATGCCGTGTGTTTATCCCCTTGAACAGATTTGTGATAAACAGGGACAAATAAAGCAATTATATGATAACTAATAAGCCACCAAAACATGTAATTTTACATTTCACCAAAACCCAGTATTTTAAACAGTCTCCAAAACAAAAGGGTTTGTGATCGACTGAGGTTTTTCAGACTCAGGTATCATTCCTCTTAGAGACTCATGAATCAATCTCCTAGGTGGTTTTGCTTTCGATGTGTTATGTTATTCAATAAGGTTTTCATGTTCTCCTATGTTTTTCCATTGTAAAGGAGCAACCTTGGCCACTTTGAACAAAGTGATGATTATACCATTTGTTAGCCTAATGCTTCTTTACAACCTTTAATCCTTATAAATTCTATGCTAGCCCTCCTTGCACAAAATTGAGCTATCCTCATCATTTCCTTCATTATGCGCTAAAAATGCTCGCATTTCCTCTCAAGCTAACAATAGTAACAGAGTCTTTAAAAATCACTGCAGAGTATGGTATTTCTCAAGTCATTTCAAAGATGTTTGTAATATGAAGCATTTTAAAACTGACTGTGTTTGAGGCTCAGAAATTTGCCTACATATTTCAGATTTATCATCAAAGAACAGAACATAAAGGTTTGCTTTTTCAAATCAGGGGAAATTCTAGGAAGGGCATGAAATTTTGGAAATTAATAGAAACATTCAAGATGACCATAAACAGGTAGAAAATTTGTCTGCCCCTTGGCATCATTCTGATGCTTATTCAGGATTATTACCATTGACACCTTTTGACTGTTGAGTCATCATAGACAAACGTAAAATTTCCATGCTGTCATTTCATTAGAGCTGTTTGTGTTTTTCTCAGAACCTAGGGTTCTTTTCTATTGTAAATGACAACTTTCGAAACCCACTAACCGATTTTGGTCATCTGCGGACATTAATATCATTTATTTCCTTCTCACTCATTCTTTCTGCCTCTTGCTTTCCTTGTAGCTTGTTTAACTTTAGCCATTGGTTTACATTTGAGTTATGTCAGTAACATTGCATCTGGCCACAAATAATATCATAACTAAAACTAAGACAAAGTATTCAGTTATTTGGGTACTATGTTAAACAAAGTATCTGAAATGGAACTTGGGAATGCCGAAAATGTTCTCGAAACGAAGATGGCCAGGGTCCAACTTTGATCGGAAAAATGGTTATACATCTATAAGAAATAGCAGGAAATAAGGAAATGCAAGGAAGTAATAAAGGAAATGGAAAAAGGGAAAATAAAACAGTTCATTTTACAGTTCAATAATAAAATTATAAAAATAGTTGAAATTGGTAGAAATAATTTTGGAAACATTTCGAAAAAGAAAACCAGAAATTTCCGCAAGACAATTTACAACATCCTCGGAGCCAAGAATCATAGTGTTTTCATTTTTTGGGGAAGCCAAGACAAGGAGATATTATCCGCAACTAGAAACAGTTTTCAAGCAACATAGTTTTGTTCCTGCTCCCAAAATCTGTGTGTAATACCCTACTTGGCTTATTAATCACAATGAATATAAACTAGACTAAACGCAAGCATCTATAACGTGGTGTTGAATATACGTGTCCCATGGTTACATTTTGCAACAAAATTAGTGAACATTGACATCCAATAGGCCTGCTTTATTTGAATTCAATTGAAAAAATGTGGATCCTAGATACCATTCATCTATTTGGATCCTATGTTGAACAAGGTATCTGAAATGGAATTTGGGAATGTTCTGGAAGCAAGGATGGCCAGGGTCCAACTTTGATCAGAAAAAATAGAGATTAGCACATTTATTGTGAAAGGATGCACGTATAAATTGAAAATGGCTTTTGCGCATCTAATTGAACGATATGGAGATTAATTGCACACATACTTTAAAATGGAATTCGCTCATCTAATTGAACATTATAGAGGATGATGAAAAATAATGTTGCACAAAAGTTGGTCCCACAATACAACCAACTCAACAACATAAAACATTTTAACATTGGGAAATCTCAATTAACATTTTATATTTGTTTAGTACAAGAAACAAGGTATGAGAAATGGAAATAAAATGAAGACAAAAAAGTTGCAATTGTCATTTTCCTCTCTTTTCCAAGTTTTTAGAAAAATGTAGTCTTTCAACAGAGTAAATTAAATCATAAATCCTGAGTGTGGTCTTTCAATAGAGAAAAAATAAATTGCTAATCTAAAATTATATATGTGAGAGAGTATTTCCACTGTCCATATGAATAGAGAAAAATGTTTTTGGATAAAACCATGTCAGTGATTTCAAACTAATGTTTCGAATCACACTTTGTGATCCATCATCAAGATGAGAATAGAATGATTGGCATATCAAAAATCTATATTTCATATGTAGTTATCTACATTGGCATATCAAATCTCTATATCAATTTTAGAATATCCAACAATAAGATTCTTCTATCGAGATCTATTTTGAATACATTCCTTTTGCTCTTTAGAAAAGCAAAGAAAACCGATTTTTAAATAGTTACATTATGACTTTGCATTGCCACCATTAAGAATATTTGAACAATGATAGGGATACAAAGATAGCATTCAAAAGATTGAGTTTACAAAACCTAGAGAAATTTTTTTATAGACTACTGAAGACATCTAAAATCAGACACCTTGTATTGATTTTAACCTCTTCATTTAATTGCACTAAATCCTCCAATCGAACTCTAATCCTACTCTTTCGCTCGTAACCCTAATCCTAATCCATTCCACACCATCCCTAATTGTCCTTAATCCCTTCATTCATGACCAACCATAATTCTAATTCATTGTCACTCTTCGCCATTCACTATTCATCATATTAGTTAATGAACCTATCTTAATTAGCTAATTCTTCCATAGTAATAAAATTCATGGAATGCTAAATTTCATTATTTTATAAATCAAATAAATCTAATCATCTCACATCACTATTTATCAAATTAAATAATCCACCTCATCATCCCACTTAATCCTCCAAATATTCCCTACTGTCTCCACTATCTCCATTATCCAAATAAAATATTCCCCACTATCTTCACTATCTCTATTATCCAAATAAAATAATCCCCACTATCTTCACTATATCTATTATCCAAATAAAATAATCCCCACTATCTCCACTAACCAAATTTAATAATCTTCATGAGCCAAAAGTCCCCACTTGTTCCCCATTACCTGAATTTTACAATTCTAGACAATCTTTTAATAATCCTAAGATTCTCACTATCTAATTTTATAATCTCAAAGTCCTCACCTATTTCCCACCATCTAATTTTTAAGTTTCCACTATCCAATTTAATAATCTCCACATGTAGAATCATCCTCCACCCTTGATCAAAATCAATGGTTCACATCATTCCAGGAAATCTATAAATGGAGCCATCCACCTCCATTTCTAAAATAACTAGAATCATACAATGAAGTATTGTTAAAGCCATCAAACAAGCTTCAATCAAGTATCACATCATCAAGTCAAATCATCCATTGTGCAAAGGGTAAGTGTTGCTCAAGGTGGTCTAGGTGGTCTTCACAAAAGCATTGCAACTACATTCATCACTTCTGAGCACATCATATCAACAAGAGGGTAAGCAAAGGTATATCAATTGTTTGTTTGTTTTGCTTTCATTCACTTCTAGCTTAACCAGAAAACACTTGCACAAATTAGTGTAGCGTTTCAATTTGTTTTGATTTCAACTAAAAAAACTAATCTTTGTTCTTGATATTACAATTACCATATCCAAAATATAGAATAACCAACATATAATGCTATTACGATTCAAAATCGTAATAAAACACAAATAGCACGTGACAAAACTTGACTAATAACAAATTGAAGTCACACTTTAGGGACAAACCCTTCACAACAAGGCTAAATGCTAACCCAATTTCAATCATTTGTAGCCACCTTCAAGAACTATATCATCTCTGCCCCATAAACCTTGTATAATTGCATTTCATAAGAGTAAAGAAAGCCAAAAACTACTTGACAACTATGTATTAAAACTCGCGGGTACCAGCAGACAACCCTTTTTTTGGGAGCAAAACAAATACTCGCAAAACTTACTGTGGGCCAAGTAATGCCCTAAAACTCGTAGCTAACTGCGAGTAAATAACCGTAGTTACTCAGTTAACTACGGGTTTTAGGGCAATAATTGGCCTTGGCTCAAATATAGGGTCAACGTAACAAAATTAAACAAAAACCCATCATTTGCATTGCTTTATGTCGCAATTTTTCCCTCTGCATCTACGTTTGTCATTTTGGTGTTGATTGATCGCGTTTAATACGTTTTGAATGTGTTATAGTTGATTGGTCACCACGTATCAGGGTTTGGTGATTGGTGGTCGTGTATTAGGGTTTGTGACCCTGTAAGCCTCGAACTGTAGTTAAAAACCAACGAAAAAGAGCATGACGAGTATATAGCGAGTGACGAGCACATCGAGCAGCAAACAGTGAGTGACGAGCAAGCATTTCAAAGCCTCGAATAGTGAGTGACAGGCAACATGACAACTCATGAGTATAGCCATAGAGCTTGAGCCTCTACCAACAAGCTTTCAACAAGCCTGCAGGGTTGCAAACTACCAAGTGACTATAAGACATCGTTGCACAAGGCTCAAGCCACAAACATTGGGATCTAGCCTTCTAGGATTTAGACTATCACAGTGTGTGACAAGTTTTTGTGGACTGTTAGTGAATTTGAAGTAGTTTAAATTTTAATTGAAGCAATTTGAAGTTCTATGTCTAATAGCAGATTGTAACCTGCAATAGCGTAACCTGCTTCATAGAGAGAATCTAATAGCAAACTGTAACCTGCAAGTTTTAATACAAAGTAGTTCATAGTGGGTTGCCATTGATCATTCTTCATAATATCATATTACATCTTTGGTAGGTTGTCGTTAAGGAAGTGATATCACAAATTCACAATAATACATCAATGATCAACCAAATCTCTGTTTTAGACGTTGAAATAGAACCCAAAGGTGAGGTGACATCAACTTCAAAGCAACTACAAAATGGCATTCGGTACCTGAAGGCCTAAGAAATCTAATGACCCAACATGAATTATTGCTATGATGGCCCAGGGAACAACTCCGTCATATGCAATTATTGTGGGTTTAAGATGAGTGCAGGGGTGAATCGCCTCAAATACCACATATCACGGATTCCAGGGAATGATGTGCGACTATATGACAAAGCACCACCTAAGGCTCAAATAGAGATGGTTGTTCTACCTGCATATGAGGGGGGGAGGACTACCAAAGCACTTGCAACCATGATGAATAAGGGGGCAACAAAAATTGATTCTGATGAGTTAAAAGCCTTTGGCTCTTTTGTTGCCCAAAGGGTAGTTTGGGGATGGGGCTCACCTAGTGGAGGTAGTTCAGGGTCATCTTTATTGGCCTTTTTTTTCCTTGAAATACCTCTGGAGAAAATCTTCACTTGAAAGTTGATTCGAACAGAAAAATTGCAAAATGGAGCAAGGGTCATTGTGGCAAACTTCTGGTACTACATCTCATTCAATGTGGCAAAAATCCCATATTGGGAGAATTTGGTAATTGCTTTGACTGTTGCTGAGAAGGAGTTGAAGCCCCTACTACTTATGACTTGTGAAGTTCAATGTTAGAGGATGTTAAAAATACATAAATTATTCTATATGAGCAAAGATGAATATGGCACAAGAAGGGTTGCAACATATTGTCTGATGGGTGGGATGGATGGAAGAACCGCACCTTGATTAATATTCTAGTGGCTTCAAGTGAGCAATTGATGTTTTTAAAGTCAATTGATGCCTCCAACAAAGTGAAAAATTCAAACACTTTGTGTGATATGTTGGGTGAGGTGGGTGTGGAGAACGTCATCCAAATTGTGACCAACAATGCAGTAGCATATGTAGCAGTAGGGAGACTTTTTAAGGAAAGATATTTGTCACTTTTTTGGAGCTCATGCTCAACCCATTGCATTGATCTCCTACTTGAGGACATAAGAAAGATGACATAGGTAAAAATTGTGGTTGAAGAGGCAAGAAATATCATAAAGTACATCTACAATCATCCTTAGGTGTTGAGCTTGATGAGAGTACACCAATGGAAAGAAGCTTGTGTGATCTGGAGTCACACGATTCGCCACAAACTTCATCACATTGCAGAGCATTGCAACCTTGCTAACATCTCTTAAGCAGATGTTTGTGAGCACACAGTGGTTGCAATCTCCCTATAACAAGACGGCCAAAGGAGAAAAGGTCATTCAAAATCATTTTTGATGATGTGTTTGCAATGACCATAAATGAGGTTATCAAAGTAAATTTAAACTTAACTATTTTTTATTTATCATTAAATCATTTATTTTATTTTATTTTAAATGGCTCAAATTTCTCTTAATTTTAATTTTAAAATTATACGTTATTTTCTTTTAAATGTCAAAGCCTCTAATTAGAGTTACATGGTTGGTGGATGGAGAAAATAATCCAACGGGATACTTGTATGAGGCCATAGACAGGGCCAAGGAGGCCATAACAAATTATCATGGGAAAATAGAAAAAATATATGAGCCCATTTGACGCCTAATTGATTGTAGATGGAACAAACAACTCCAACATATGCATGCAACGGCCTACTACTTGAACTCCATTTTTTTCTTCGTAGATTCATTTAAGCTGATGAAAAAATCATGCATGGCCTAAACCCCTGTATAAAGAGGATGATCTCTGATGAAGCCACTAGAGACATAATTGTGGATGAGTTATAGATTTTCAAGACTATAGAAGGAAGGCTCTTTTCTTCACCTCTGTGCATTCGAAAGAGAACAACCCATCAACCAGGTAAAAAAAAAACCAAATTGAGTCATTTGATTCGAAGGAGAACAACCCATCAACCAGGGAAAAAAATCAAATTGAATCATTTGATTGTAGTGTCGTTATTTTTTTATAAATGCATGCCTAGTTGACTTACAAAGTTATAAATGTCATATCTACAGATTTGTGGTAGGAAGATTATGGCGCAAGAACACCAAATCTTCAGATATTAACCATCCACGTTTTGTCCCAACCATGCAGCGTTTTTGGGTGTGAAATAAATTGGAGCATATTTGAGACCATTCACACAAAGAAGCACAATACGTTGACAACACAATGCCTCAATGACCTTGTCTTTGTGTGGTACAATCTTCATATTTGTGTGAGACAAGTGGAAAGGCAAGATAGTCACGAAGCAATTGACTTGGATGATATTGATCCATACGCACACTCAATTGTTGAATCTGAGGATGTGCAACATGAGCCCATATTTACAAAGGAGGTCACCAAGTTAGAGAGGGAAGCAAAAGAAGCTATAGTAGTAGGGGAAGCAAAAGCATTGAGAGGGATTGGTGAGAATTTGACCATGTGTTTATGGATGATGTTCAAAAGGAGGAATCTTTATCATCCACTTCTAGGGTGTAGCAGAGTTGGAGATGCATTGATGACTAGTCTATGAGCATTGTACTCTTCATTTTGTTTAAAATTAAGTATTGTACTCTTAATTGCTCAAAAAACTAATATAAAATATATTTATGACTCTGAGTTGTGTTCTCTACAATCATTTCTCTACCTTCATTTCATTTTTTTTGTGTTTCAGTTTATTTTATGAATTTATATATTTTTTAAAGTATCCATAAAGTTGTCGAGTTATTGTTGAGTCCCGAGTATGGATCAAAATTTTGGGCTGCTGAGTAATTGCAAGGTAAAGTTTTTAAACTATGCTTGACACATTGTTTTTACTTTATATCATTATTTTTCTTATAATATGCGCACCCAGGGAAATTACTGATACCAACATACAAACAATATAAAAAACATAACATTCAAGACATTTAAAATGCCATTTTCAAAAAAAAAAAATACATCCTATACCTTGCTATATGTTAATTAAATGATTCAAGACTTCATATTTACAATTTTGAAAAAACAGCATTCTACAAAAAAGAAATCTAAAATATTTATCCTTCCACAACTTTTAAAAGTGTCAAATATTTAGTTTGACCTGATTTTGACCTGGAAATAACTTGAAGTGCGCTGATAAGTTGAAAAAAATACACAAACATTCAAATTAGGGCTCTTTAAAATCCTCTCTTTGAGTTTTCCAGGGGCCCCAATAAAATAAGGGCTTCATCATTGGAACAGCCTCCCCAGGATGCTCTTCCCAATATTTTTCCTATCAACCAGAAAAAATTAAATTAAATTAAAAAATCATGAATTGCTGCAAGAAATGAATGACAACAAACTTGCTAATAATCCAACTTGAAATAATAAAAATAAGTTTAAATTACAAAAATGTGTTTGATAAACTGCCCGAAAAATTAATGGAACTCTCAACAAGGAAGCTCACAAAGAAACTTCATAAAATACTAAAATTAATTAAAATAAGGAAAAGAAAAGAAAGCAGCAGATTTTGAAGGGTAACAATCACCTTTCTAAAGAAGCTAGAATCACCAAGGCAACTGAAATGGCTAGCATAGAGGACATGCATTCCTTGTGACTAATAATAGCATCCCAACCTTGGTCTATTCTCATTGCAAACTAGAAAAGACTCTCATTCTAAATTAGCCTTGATATTGCTCTAGAAATCAACAGAACATGAGTAACATTATGTAACTGCAGGCCGTGTGAATTGAGCAAAAGACACCTTATATTTCGACTGCTCAACTTCCAACTTTGGGAACCAAAATGGCTTTAAGACATAACAGACAAGCAAATATAATGTCGAAGAATTTTGACATGTAATCAGAAGCATTCTACAAATAATAGTATGTTTTTTTTCCCATTATAAGTATCAATAGCTCTGCAAATAGACAAAAGTTTTATATAAAGCATTAAAACTAAATTTGATATAAACCACTATAGCATGGACTTTTGGTTTACAACTTTTCCAGTAATTAAAAAAATTACTCATCACATATAATCACAAAGGCATCATCTGCACAATGGCCAACTAAAACACTTGATTGTCATCTAGGAGCAACAAGCCTTAAAGTTCCAATGCTCATTTATCAATCATTCAGATGCCAAGAACTAAACATACAAACTAAGAAAATTATATTCCATACCACTAATGGTAAAACTGGGCAATGTAGCCAGAAAAATTGGTTTTAATAATTCTCAGTGTATGGCAGAAGTCCCAGTCCACTCACCAGTTTTGGTAAATTATCTACATAAAGAACATACCATGTTTAGAGCCTTTTAACTCAAAATAATCCTTCCCAAAACCCATAAACATTATCTGGAATGTAACCATGCTTCAGAAAGATTGTTTCTTCATGTTTTACTATCTCTTGTAGCCTAAGTTAACGGTTCGTTGTTGGTTCTGGTGTGGGTTCAAAGAATCCGGTTCGCCGATACAGCCTTTTTTTTCCATGGGTTCATCCATACAAAAAATATATAAAAAATTAAAAAATATAGAAATTCTACCCTGATACATAGGAAATTAGTGTCATTGTCATTAATCACATAGTATGCTTCTTGACAAGTTGATAACCATTAAACAAAAATGATAAATATTAAAATATCACATATCAAATATCAATAAAATTACCCTGGAACTGTAATTAATTACAACAAACTTTAAAAGTTAATTTTCATAGTCACATTTCTCTTCATCGAGAGCATCAACATCAACATCATGTTGTGGTTCCTTAGAACCCCATGGACTGTCACTAATAATAAAAAATATAACTTACAATGATGATCATTGATAATTAAATAGGCCTGCCCATAAATTGAATTCTATTTTCCAAAATCTTTCTATTAATGTTTCAAACCACTCCTAAGCCATTGCCATTTTAATGTTTTCTTTCTACATTCAGAAACAACTTGTTCCATGCAATAGTACGTGTGATGTTTGAATAGATAGATATACATTAAGGATTTTGTAAATTCCATTTGAACTAAATTTGGCATGAATTAAAGCCTTTGATGTTGGATTTCCAACTCAAAAATATGAGACATTGGCAGTTTAGATTTGAAGAGTGATTGAAATGACAATAATTATAAGGTCTTGGAGCCAAGTTTGCAATAAGAGTTAGAGAGATGGATCATTTATGGCTCACGAAAGGGTGATTCACACCCAAATTCAATTCAACAAGCAGCAGCATAGAACACGGATATAAATGCAGCCCAAAAATATTGGTCCTTTGATTTTGAACTTTTCCATCTCAAAACTAATGATGTTTGATCAAGCTTTGAGTTGATCCATTTCCTGGAGGCCATATTTTGATAATAAATATAGGGTTTGAGAATCTTGAATGGCATCTAAGTTAAATGCCTCTGAAATAAAACTTACACACTCATTAGAAAATAATAAAATGACATTTTTGACTGTTTTTTCTACAGTACCCTGTTGGTGCATTGCCCCAATGCCCAGGGTTCGTCCTTGGGCACCCGAGTGCATTGGGGGTTCTTCTGGGAAGAACCCCCAATGCACTCAGGGGCCCAAGGACAAACCCTGGGCATTGGGGTAACGCATCGAACCCCGAACCAGAACCCGGTTCGCACCCAACCTCACCAACATAGGCAAATTCCAACGAACCAGTAACGTTACTTGTAGCATGTACTTTACTGTTCCAGCTTTTGAAATTCAATTAGGAGATAAACCCAAAACCTCTACTCTTGTGGAAACAAAAAACTTAAGTGGGAAAAATACAAAGAAAAAAAGGCAATAAAGAGGAAAAAGCAGAGAGAAACGCTCAACTCTTTGTTATTGTATTCTAACAATGCTCAACTTTCAATTATGTATTCTACTGAGCACAATATATTTCATAAAAGAGGAAATGCTTACATCTATACTTTGAACTTCATAAATGCAACCCTTAATTGGTCACTAATTACTGATTAGGACTAACAGAATGCTAACATAAACACGCACCAACCTAAAGTCTAATTCAGGAAAATTGAAGAAGAAAAAAATCACTATGATAGAACTAGCTGGGACAAACTAAAATATGCAGAAATGAAAGAATGTCATATTGTTATTAATTCTAGAAGAAAGTTACAACATTTGAATTACATTCTCAAGGATCAAGCTGTCTCTCATAAGATGTTTAAAAAAAATACATTTTTTTACGGTACCCAACTAACATAACTATCTAACCACCAAACCACCCAACATGCTAACTTACTAACTTAAATATTATTTAACTTAATCTAAGGAGGGGGTGTCTCTATGAGATACATACCTCTTTATTATATTGCACTAACAAAAGAAAATATAATAGAATTTTTGGATCATAAAATCCAACAAATCCCCTCTTGATCCAAAAGGGATAAAAAAATTATCTAGAGCAATAAGACTATGGACATATCTAGCAAAAACCACCACAACCTACCAACTAGCCACTTGTACTTCGGCACTAATCAACCTATGTCAACACATCTAATGCAATCACAGCCTAACCTCTTATGCCCTATATCTACTGCAATCCTTGCAGCCTCCTAACACTACCTGACACGATGATTATGATTGTTCCTCACTCACCATCCTTCTAATCCCTATATCTATACATGTAGTATGAACATCATCAAGGATGCGCAACCACATTAATCTTTGACTCAATGATTATCATGTACTTGAAGTAAGGTGTAACAGTACTCCAATCGGGCACCAGAAAAACTCACTGGATTATTTTTTTTTCCCAACATATCCATAGGGTACAATAGAGTGGATTAACTTTCCAATTAGACTTATGCAACACTAAAATTAACTCATAAAGAGGGAGACATGTCGAGAATTATATCCTCTGCGTGTTATCCGGGGGTAATCCATTCCCAGTCATGCTTAGTTAAGTGAAGACCATGCAGTCATGATCCATAACCCTCAATGGTCTTATGATCTAGAATGGGATAACTCCATTGTTACCTATAATGGAAATTGACTTCCTCACTGGTTAGACACTAGTAACATATCTCCTATTAGCATAATCCAAGAGTATCTTCTCTATTCTTAATATAGTCATTGCTATGTAAGGCCAGTGGCTTAGCATTAATTTACCCAACAGCACGGTTAAGGGAACACGTTACCTTGCCTAAAAAGGGTCAGTACCTTGATAGTTTCCCACAACTAGAATCCTAGTGGATGAACCTTCTGATCCATATTTTCAAAAACCCATGAGAGCCTTAACCACAACATAATTCTTGTAACAATTATAACAACAATTTTTTTTTAAGGTCAAGCCACCCATACAGGATGACAACAGGGAAGCTCCCTAGTGTGGAAGTATTCAGCCTACTAGAGATATGACTAAATAAGTACACAACCTAATTTACTTGCTAATTTGCAAATTGATGAAAGGAGGAAATGAACGACAGTACCATTTTTATTATCCGTTTCTAAGTTTTAAGCCAATAAAAGTGAAAGTCTATCGCTAGCTGAAGGAGTTGCATGCATGGTCAATTGTGGTTTAGTTTATCCATGACATAATATCATTCTTTTGCATAAGTTAAGCGAAACACAATATCAACATATATGGAAGCAATTCCCTATCTAACTCATAGCAACACTTCCTAGTGGCTACCAACATGTACTTAAACTGAAAGAATAAACATCACAGAATACTAAAGTATGAAACTATCCATCAATTAAGATCATATTTGGGGTTAGCAATAAGCACTATAAACAAATATATTGATAGCAATGATATACAAAACAATCTATCCAAGATCTATTTATGTTTCTCCAATTAGAGCTAAGAAACTATGGTGAAAGAGGAGATAAACAATCATCGGATCACGAAGTCCATATAACAGTTAAAATGTCATAAGTCAATACATAACATTAATTACAACAAGTAAATCATTGCTTTAGTCAACTAGTTCATCCCAGCCAAGGGGTGTGATCAGATAAAGTCCATATTCATATAGAGTCCATAATCAGGAGTAATCCACAATCACTAGCATTTGGAATAGCTTTTACTTGCATTCTAAAAGAATAGTGAAATGGGTCAGCATAGGCTGCACTTCCTATCCCCAAAAGGTAAACAACTACACATTAGATTCTATATTAAGCAAAACAGTTTTAGAAGGTGTCCCTCAAGTGGTAACCTTACTAAATATTAGCCGTATGGCTGAACCAAAATCAAATTGCCTTTCACATACAATCATAAAGAATAGATGAAATCAGGTTGTAACAAGATCCGTGCAACCTGAAAATTTCCTTTAGAAAAATAGTACGGAATTTTTAGTAAATGCAAAGTATTGGTGTCTATTGAGTAGAGAATAATGTAGTTATTTACTTGAAAATTCTTAACAAAGGCTTTTGAGCCATGCTAGTTATAAACTTCATTTCTTACGTGTGTTAATAAAAGTTGTCTATAGGAAATGTAAAGTGTTTTTCCATGAAAGATGGATGTTTTGAGCTTGTGATGTAAAACCAAGTGGAGATTTGTAAAGGAAATTTTTAGGTTGCACGGATTTTGTTACAACCGGATTTCATCTATTCTTTATGATTGTATGTGAAACGGAATTTGATTTTGGTTCAGCTGTACGGCTAATATTTAGTAGGGTTACCACTTGGGGGACACCTTAAAGTTGTTTTGCTTAATATAGAATCTAATGTGTAGTTGCTTACCTTTTGGGGATAGGGCGTGTCCACCTATGCTGACCCGTTTCACTATTCTTTCAAAAAGTAGGTAAAAGCTATTCTAAATGCTAGTGATTGTGGATTCTCTCCTAATTATGTACTATATATGAATATAGGACTTTATCTGATCTCACCCTTGGTTGGGATGAACCGGTTGACTAAAGCAATGATTTACCTAATGTAACTAATGTTATGTATTGACTTATGACATGTTGACTGTTATATGAACTTCGTGATCCGATGATTGTTTATCTCCTCTTTCACCATAGTTTCTTAACTCTAATTGGAGAAACATAAATAGATCTTGGGATAGATTGTTTTGTCAATCATTGCTATCAATATATTTGTTTATAGTGCTTACTGCTAACCCCAAATATGATCTTACTTGATGGATAGTTTCATACTTTAGTATCCTGTGATGTTTATTCTAGCCGTTTAAGTACATGTTGGTAGCCACTAGGAAGTGTTGCTATGAGTTAGATAGGGAACTACTTCCATCTATGTTGATATTGTGTTTCGCTCAACTTATGCAAAAAAATGTTATTATGTCGTAGATAAACTAAACCACAATTGACCATGCATGCAACTCCTTTATCCAACGATAGACTTTCACTTTTGTTGGCTTAAAACTTAGAAGCAGATAAATAAAAGGGTGTTGTCGTTCATTTCCTCCTTTCATCAATTTGCAAATTAGCAGGTAAATTAGGTTGTTTACTCATTTAGTCATATCTCTAGTAGGCTGAATACCTCCACACTAGGGAACTTACCTATTGTCATCCCATATGGGTGGCTTGACCTTAAAAAAAATTGTTGTTATAATTGTTACAAGAATTATGTTGTGGATAAGACCCTCATGGGATTTTGAAAATATGGATCAATAACATAATTTGTTCCTTGACTTGTCTCTTAGTAGACTAATTATGTCTAGGGTGGAGAAGGTTCATCCACTAGGATTCTAGTTGTGGGAGACTATGAAGGTAGTGACCCTTTTAGGCAAGGTAACGTGATCCCTTAACCATGCTATTGGGTAAAGTAATGCTAAGCCACTGACCTTACGTAGCAATGACTATATTAAGAATAAAGAATATACTTTTATATTATGCTAGTAGGCGACATGTTACTAGTTTGTAACCAGTGAAGAAGTCAATTTCCATTATAGTTAACAATGGAGTTGTCCCATTCTAGATTGTAAGACCATTGAGGGTTATTGATCATGACTGCATGGTCTTCACTTAACTAAGCATGCCTGGGAATGGATTACCCCAGGATAACACTCGGAGGATATAATTCTATACATGTCTCCCTCTTATATGAGTTAATTTCAGTGTTGCATAAGTCTAATTGGACATTTAATCAACTCTATTGTACCCTATGAATATGTTGGAAAAAAAAAATCCAGTGAGTTTTTCTGATTCTTGATAGAAGTATTGATGAATGTGGTATCAGAACCAAGGTTTGAACACCTGGCCTAATGTGCTCATTCACGAATTTATGGTACATAGCAATGGTGAAAACCTGTTTTGAGGTTACAATTTAATGAAATTAAAATTGAAACATTTTTAGTCTAAAAGAATAAATTATGCAGGAAGGACCAAGAACCTCGTGGGGGTTCCATCTATCTGTGTACATGCGAGATAGTGAGTATTGTCTTCACCTTGTGGGATGGACTAATAACACAGGTGGGTCAATTTTATTTTGTCTATCCTTGTGATAAATGATTTTGAGCTCATTTTTGTAACAAGATGTGTGATCTTGGAATCTGAATTGTTCCTTGCTTGCCCAATTGGGATTTATGAAAATGCACTCTAATGGAAACAAGTATAGATCATTTGATTTTCTTATGATTCTGTGACTCTGCTGAATCTTAGTATGTGTTGGTTGTTGACTATGGTTGTAGACACTTAGACATGCATCGTCTTCAGGGGGATGGAATGGAGGCACTAAATTAAGAGGTGAAACCAGTATGTTTATGTGCATGTTAAAATGAATCCCTTACTAGATTATGCCATTTAGTTGGCTGTATAAAACTATGCATATTGAGTTATATTTGTGGACTAGTGTGCTGGATCTATTGAGACCTTCAAAAGTATTTGGGTCAAGAGCTTTGCTTGAGATGATTGATACCTTTGTAAGTAATTATATGAATGTCGTTAATAGCTAGATACCTTCAATGCTTTATTATAGCTAGTATTGCAGTAAGACATACTAAGAGCAGCTTATAGTGCCCTAGGGTATGAGTTTGGTAAACCTACATATAAAATTGTATGGTTGCTTAAACTCTCCTTGTGTGACTGATTTTACATGCACTAAAACCTACATGGTTAAATTAAAGCATACATCCATATGACTGATTTTGCATGTGTATGGTTGTATGCACATTTGTATGGGCTGTATATATCTCTTTGAATGTCTAAGATGAAAACACATACTTGGTGGTTGATTCAATACTTTGTATGGCTACATAAACACACATTTAATGGTTGTGCAAACACTCCTTGTGTGGCTGATTTCAGTGTAACCTTGACAACTAGTATGTAATTGGATGTCTATGGTTAAATGTCATATACTTGTTCATTTAAAATAGCTATATAATTATATGAGAAATGGTTGCGTTTTAGCTTGCTTATTTAGGTTTACTCATGCTTGGTAAGATAGAAGGCCGATCTTATTGTTGCATTGATGCATTGAGAAGTTGTGCAAACTAGGCATGCACATGTTTATATTTAAATCAGTTGTGTTGTTAATATGTTGCCTTGTGGCATTCGAAATAATTGAATACGTAACAGTCATTGTGTTTCTATGTTTGTGTTGCCTCGTTATTTGTGCCACTATTATAAATTGTGATCTATGGATATTTACATCATTTGATTGTTGTTTTTGCAATCAACGGATATGTTGCTTTGTGGCATTCTAAATAACCGAGTAGGTAATAGTAACTGTTTGCTATGTTTGTGTTACCTCGTTATTTGTGTCACTGTTAAAAATTGTGACCTGTGGATATTTAGATCATTTGATTGTTGTTGCAATCAAATGATATGTTGCTTTGTGGCATTCAAAATAATTGATTAGGTAATAGTAACTGTTTGCTATGTTTGTGTTGTCTCGTTATTTGTGTTCCTAGATCCTTTATTGAGGACCTTCATTAAGAAAGCTATGATTATTTAAATTATCTAGAATGTATTCTTATGTACAGTGACTTCATTTGGCATGATTAATTCATGAGTCATCCTTCACGTATAGGGCAATGAGAAAAGAAAAGTAGGAGGCCTTTGTATAAGTACTCATTATCGATTAACGTGTGGGATGATGTATTTAGCAAAGTATGGATGTGTGTGGATTAGACTCGGTAGTTGTTGATTACTATAATGAAAAATTTGGCCAAAATAATATTATAATTGTATAAATTGTCTATCCACTATACCATTTAGAGTCACATGCATGTGATGTCAATAGTAGATAGAAGATGTATTCCATACTCTGTATGACTATTGCATATGATAGAGAATGTACAATACACAGTTCTGATATCCGCAAGGTCACTCCCAGTAGAGAGATGTGCGGCCTAATGGGGAAATGAGATTGGAGGAAATGTTTGGATTATGACTATTTCCTCAATAACAGCTTATCAGAACGGAAAAATAGTTGCATACTCAGAGCTATTTGAGAGTTGATCGCTCAACGAACTAATAAACATCTTATACATCAATTTATTGTGCCATTCAGTAGTAGCTGATGGCAGTGTCATTATTCAGTAGTGGCTGATCGCTGTGATATTTTATTCAGTAGCCGTTGATGGCTGTCATTTTATTCAGTAGTTGGCCGTATTCTTTGCTTATAAAAGTACATTGCTGCATTTGAGGCTGAAATATTGTATTCTTGTACTGTTAAATTGCATTTATAAGCTAACATGTAATATTTTTTTTACAGCCTTACAAGCAATCAATGCTTGGTTACTGCAATACTGAAAATAATGTGACTACCGTTCATAGAATGACTGAGTGTTGCAGTGAGCAATGTGGACCTTTTTGAAGAGATCACTAGGTCAAGTAGCCCTAAGGGATGAATGGTGAAACTCTTCCAAACCACTTTTTGGCTTTTGTAACAATCTCCTGCGTACATTTAATGCTCGTAGAAAGGGGAATACTTGCTAGGTATGAGCATTTGCAGAAAATAAACATAAAAATCAATCAAGTATTGCAAGATAAAGGGTAAGAATTTGGGTTTATTAAATTTCAGGTAAGTTTGTTAAATATGAACTTATTGGTTTCCATTGACAGGGAGTCAGATGGAAAGGATGCATCCAAATTTTTAAAAACTCAAATTCCAAAAATATTACAATTAGAATTTTTTTAGAAAATCATTTAAAACTTTTCTTTAGTTTTTCTAATCAATCATATCTTGGCTAAGACATCGGAATGATGTCTTTCTCAAGGGGGGAAGGATGTTACATTCCATTTTTTACTTGTGCTAGATAAGGGCACCTACTGGTGATCAGCGCCATAAAGCATAACTAATGCTAGTTCTATAGGATCTAGAATCGATCCATGAATATGATTTATAAGTTCCAGTTCCTTGTATCATGATTACTAATAGCTATGTGGAACAGTGGATATGACATTTGTTTGCCTATTGATTCTACTTGATTAATTTTACTCATTACCATGCTGGCTCTATTGATTCGAGTATGCAAAGCCCTGTTGGGAATTGTAGAAAATGCCCCTTGCTCAATCATGTTGAATCTCTTTAGCTATATTACCCAGTCGTTATCAACATGTAGCTGATTTTGCTCAACAAATTACGAAGAATAACCATAATGCCTTCTCCTTTCTTTATCTTATGAAAGATATGTTGTATTCTTCTTCACGATTATAACATTTCCTTCATTCACCTTTGTTATAAATTTTGGATGAAGTATGACATGATATTTCTGGTTGAATGATTGAAGAGGACCTATCTCTGAATGGTTATTTATAATCTACGTATATATTGAAGAAAGAGGGATTATGCTATGTTATTAGTGGTAGAATTATAGCATGGATAAGGTCATATATATATATATATATATATATATATATATATATATATATGTATATAGCATGGCAAAGAAAGAAAGAAGACTACGTAGCAAGGAAAAACATTAAAATATCCTTATCATTGGGAAAATAAATAAATAGGGTCACAACTGTAAAGATCTTTCTTGATCTACATTCTTTTGGGGAAAAAAAAGGAGTACGGAAAATCCCTGAACATTCTCCTTGGGCAGAACAAGGAGTTACAATATTTTGATTCATGGCAATTTAGGCCGGCAAATAAAACAGAGATGAGTGAACAAAAAAAATGCTAAATAGGAGGCTTGAGAGTTAAATCCAACATTTTTATAGGCCGCAATGTAGAAGAGATTGGAGCTTTTTGCTTGGCGGTATCCATGAAGAAAAGGGCACAATTAGTCATTAATTGGGGGATTGTGGCAAAAAGAAAGCAAATAAAAGTTTGGTTTTCTTCTTTCGAGGCACGTTCTTTTCCCATTTGTTAAGCTTATAATCATTGGGTTCTATATTTAGCTCAATTTCTACGAGAGCCCATGTTTAACTAAGGTTAGCAAACTTGCATATTGGATTTTCTTGCCATTTGCCCTCTAGCTTAGATTGTTGAGCATTAATTGGGCTGTGAGTTGTATGTTTGATCAAATAAATCAATGTATTTGATAAATAATTTCTGTTCAACTGTTTATTTTAATGCCCCAAAGCCTAGAGGCGTTATCCCCCATCTTCTTTCACAGCTGTGGGTATTAAAATAGTAAATATTATTCATGACGCTATTGTTTGACAAAATGCCTTGATGGAGGATGTATGCAAATTGTTTGGAAAAAAAAATTGCCTCAATGGAGGATGCATGAGATTTGTTTGACAAAATGTCTCAATGGAGGATGCATGTGAATTGTTTAACAAAATGCCTCAATGAAGGATGCATGAGATTTGTTTGAAAAAAAATGCCTCAATGGAGGATGTCTGTGAATTGTTTGACGAAATGCCTCGATGGAGGATAATTGTGATTTGTTTGACAAAATGCCTCAATGGAGGATGTTGTGATATTATGGTTATACATTCATTTAAATGTAGCTTAAATGTTTGTATGACTGTAAATGTGCATCTAGATGGTTATATATTCATTAAATTTTGAGTAAATGCTCACATAAATGCATATGTGCATTTAGATAGTTGTCCATTCATTTAAATACTTGAATTGGATGGATAAGAACATTTATATGGCTGAGTTGAAAATACAAAACCATGGCTCATTTAATGGGCTGATTTCTTAAACTTGCCATGGTTGGGTGTATTTCATCAACATGGCTGGAAACTTTTATTTAAATGGCTTGTGCAAACAACTAAGTGACTGAAATTATAAAATACCTTGAATGGTTGATTCTCACGTATTAAAACCATGCCTAAAATACACCTTGATTGGTTGGGTTATGCACACATTTAATGGTTGGTTATACACATTTGGGGTGGTTGAAAAACATACATTGGAAGGCATTACATTACTTTGTAAGGTTGTGTAAACATTATTAAATATGATTTTAAACTTTGGTATGACTGTTGACTCCACATTTTGTATGGATGCACATGCAACTTTCATGGATTAACAACATACATAGAATAGATGGATTAATACAGCTCCTTGACTGGTTTTTACCCATACTAATTTCCCATTAAGGCTAATCATGCATTGTATGGTTGTATATCCATTTGAAATGCTGAGTGCTATCATTTCAATTAGGATTTTTTATTTCAGGAAAAAATAAATAAATACATAACCCACAATGACTTGCTTTTGTTATAAAAGGGATTAGACTTACATGAGTTGTTATGCATGAGGAGATATATAGAAGGGAGAGTTAATTTCTGATTTGTATGGTTGTGCATATACTCCTTGTAATGGCTGATTTCATGCACTTAGCTTATCTAGACCATGACCTACAGCGATGTTTGGATACGAGTACGGGTACGATTCGGGTACGTGGGTACATCATTTTTCTAGAACCTTGATTTGGATACGCCGTGTGTATGTCTATATATATATATTTAAATATATATATATATAAAAACAATGCATATTACTCAATTTTTTAGTAAAACACTTGAAAATACAGTGTTTGTTCATTCATTGCTTCAAATTTCAAAATATTCAAAGTATACATTGCAAATACATTCAAATTTTCATAATGCAAATGTAGAATAAATCATAATTCATCTAGATTATCCTCATATTCATAATTAATAATTATGAATGCCACTCCCACTAGCTCCACTTGGACAACTCCCACTAGCTCCACTCTCCACCTCTGATGTTGAATTCTCTTCATTGTCATCGACATCATCAACACCAAGTAATGAAATTTGGGCAAATGTAGATGTAGAGACATCCAAGTCCGTATCCTCTGGAAGCAAATCCCAAAGTTTGTTAGGCCCTCGCAAATAGTCCTCAAACTTGTGTGAAAGGAGGTGCAAATTGGAATGCACAAATACCAAATCCTCAATTTTTTTGATGCCAACTTGTTTCTTTTAGCAGAATGGATAAATCCATATGTACTCCAATTCCGCTCTGCTGAAGAATTACTAGCCACCTTCACAAAATGAAGAAAAGGTTGTTAATTGTTAGAATTTTCGAATTTAAAATTTGTAACAATGTAAAAAAAATATGTCAATAACTTAATAATTTTTTTGATTTAATTCAAATTGAATACCTGTGATAGAATCTTGATTGCAATAGGTCGTAGGTACTTGGCATCATGGCCATGTACATACCACCACTTGATTGGAGACAAGCTGGATTTGTCAAAAAAAGCCTCAATTTCTCCCATGCTGCCCTCTGAAGCTACAAACATGCCCATTTCATTGCGGACCACACTCACTATAGATGGATCAGGGAAAAGCCTTCTGAATGCTTGCCTAATTCCATTTACAACCTCTACATCATCATATAGTGGTTGCCTATTGAGTAGCCGAAGTATTTCATTGCTATAATACTTCAGATTGAGAGCATAAGCAAGGAGATGTAATGGGGTGGTCATTTTATTCCATCTCTTCATGACCAAAGACTTGATTTTATTATAAAATGTTTCTTCTGAGTCTTGCTCTTTCTTTTGTATGATCTCTCTCATACTTTCAAACTTGGAATCAATCCCATCATAAACCTCTCCTATGCAAGCTGCATCTGTATCCGTAAATCGGATCATAGAGAGAATAGGCTCTATAAAACTAAGCCATATTCAATCTTGGTCCACTATCATCAAGGATCAATGCTTTGATTTTATTGGTTTTTTCAATGTTAATGGTGCTTGCTTGCCTCCACACACCCCAAACATTGCTTATCACCATACTGCTCAGTGCATCTTTCACCTTCACAAGTCGTCTCAAGACAAGCGTGTGAGAGATTTAGTTTCAACAATCTACAAAAATAAAATAAGACTAATTTTAATTGTTCAAACTGTAAACGTTGATAAACAACTAGAATTAAATTATTAATTATTAAAAAGTTATAACTTCAAAATTAAGAACTTTAAAAGTAAGACTAAGAATTTGTTTTCGAATTTCTTACTTTCAACAACTCCAACTTTGAGAATTTTCTGAAGATGGCTTGAGACATGTGATGGTTTGTGACAAATGTTTGAATGTCATTGGCCTTTGCATAAACTCGCTCTATCCATTGAATTTTGTCAATATTTTGCAGCATCAAGTTGAGAGAGTGGGCAACACAAGGTGTCCAAAATATGTGCTCATATCTACCCTCTACAATCAACCCAACTACTCTGTAATTCTTTGCGTTATCCGTAATGACTTGGACATGTTGGGGGCCCACAGACTCAATAGCCTCTATCAAAATGTTTGCAATGAATTGAGCATCTTTCACTTCACCCTCACAATCCACTGCCTTCAAGAACATTGCCCCTTTAGGGCATACTGCAACAACATTGATCAAAGGCCTATTTCGAGCATCTTTCCATCCATCTGAGTTAATGGAAATCCTTGAATCCTTCCACGAATCTTTAATTGGTTGCAAAGAAGTGTGAATATGTTCTATTTCTTTGGCCAAGAGTGTGGTGCAAACCTTCTCATTGTTAAGGCCTTTGTAACCTTGTGGAGCTTTATTGACCACTTTCAACATTTGTTGCCAATACGGCGATCTCAAAACATTGAAGAGCAGCCCACATGCATAAATGCATCTAGCAATCAACTCATTAGCAATGTCCCTCTGTGCAACATTGAAAGCTTTTTCCAATGGTCATTTTGGTTTTTTCCGTGAAGTGGCATCTGCATCATCATCAAAGGGTATTGCAACTGAATGAGCTCGAGTTTGACTTTTAATGAAAGGATGACTTGCAGTTGCAAGTGTTATGGGTGGTCTCCCTGATTTGCCTCTTTGGAGAGGAATTGTTTTAAAACGGCTTCTTAAAGCAACTGTTGCATCTGCTTGTTCTTGATCTTTCATGAACTCAACTATTTTTGCCTTGAAAATTTTATCACTTTCTGATACCCGATGGCCCATTCCCAGTCAAATGAATTTTGACTCAAATATACGAAGATTTGTATGTGGAATGACAATCATTGCATACCCACACACGAGTTCCACCTCCAACAATGATCTCAAATATCGTCACATGTTTCCAAAGAGGGGAGGCAGATTCATATTTCACTTGAAGTGAGGTTTCAGCCTGATTTGCTTCATCATGCCCTCCCCCTAACATTGAACTGGATGCCATAGATATCCTAATTATGAATTATCAAATTAGATTCTAGAACCAAGTAAAAATATACAAAATTAAAATTAATAACTAACTCTGTTTCTGATTCTCACGATCGCAATTACACGCGAGAGAAGAGCATACACAGAAGTTAGGGTTAGAAATTGACATCAAGAAAGTAAACATTTTTAATATCTTAAACTTGAAATTTTAATATTTATGAGAAAAATAAAAATTAAATATAATGCGTCTAACTCTGTTTCTGATTCTCACGATCGCAATTACGCACGACAGAAGAGCATACACAGATGTTAGGGTTAGAAACTGAGATAAAAGAAGTTAACATTTTTAAAATCTTAAACTTGAAATTTTAATATATACGGGAAAAATAAAAATGAAATATAATAGGTCTAACTCTGTTTCTGATTCTCATGATCGCAATTACACGCGAGAGAAGAGCATATGCAGAAGTTAGGGTTAGAATTTCGGAAACTTTAGACAAAAAATATACATTTGATTTTCATTTTTTTAATATTTACAAATTACGGAAAAATAAAATAAGGGACTTACATTCATTTTTAAAATTTAAAAAAAATTAGATAAATAAAATAGATATTACATTTTTAATTTTTATCATTATGAAAAATTTTGAAAAATAAAAATAAAAAATTAATACAATGTAGCCTTAAATTAAATTTTAAAATTAAAAAACTAAACTTTAAACTTTAAAAGAATAATTATAAAAATAATTTTAAATTAATATAAATAAACTATTCATATAGTTGATAAAATAGAAAAATAAATAAATAAAAATAATAATTTTTACGGAACAAAATAAAAGCTTAGATTAAATTTTAAAATTAAAAAAACTAATTTAATTTTGAACTTTAAAAGAATTTCTATAATAGACTATTCAAAATAAAAATTTAAAAGAATTAAAACAAAAAATTTTAAATGAAATAGAAATTTAGAAAATAAAAAAACTTAACAAAATTAAAACATACCTTAGGCTGCGTACTCACAAATTTGTTGATCGTTGCGTCTGCCTTGAGCCCTTCACAAACAATTCGGATTTCTAATGCTATCACTCCAATTGCAACAAACTTGCTATCACTCCAGCAAACCTGCAATCACTTCAACAATGGCTGCAATTTGCAAAACGTGATGACTTGGTGTGGTGTTATGAGGGGAGAGGCTTGTTTTATAGTGTTAACAGCAACTTAGCAACAGCGTTTTAGGATTTCGACGACGCTTTTAGGGTTTTACATTTTTTAATGTTTTTTTTACTGTTTTTTAACTTCCCTGTCCCATCGACGCGCCCATGACTGTGTCAGAAGTTTCCAGCATGATTACGAGCGCCTTCGAGACGCCTCCAGGTGTGCCCGGGATGTCCCCGTGCCAGAGGCGTCTCTGGACAGGAGGCATCGAGGAGGGGCCATGAATCCTACAACATAGACCTACAGCCATGCATATTCTTACAAGGACTTGTTTGTAAATATTTTGATAGCTAAGTTTCATGAATTTATACTAGCTATGAATACATTTTCGATTGGTGATAGCCTCATGAAATAAATGAGCTGTAAATGTATTTTGATTGAATTGTACAGCCATATGTATACATGTAAATGTATTCTTGTATTCTTGTTTGATTTCTACAGCCATATGTATACATGTAAGTGAGCTAAAAATTGCCTAATGCCCTTGTAGACCATGAGATTCTACATTTTGGTTTCTAACGATACCAACAACATGAAAGTATGGGATTACAACCATGGTTTTCAAACAAAGATTTCCCATTTTCAAGTTCAAAGTAACACAAGGGTGTTGGGTACTACTAAGATTGCTCCCTTTATACAATTAAATGTCTTGCATCTACCTTCAAAATATTTGTTTTTCAATACATTATCTACAAACTTAAAAGGGAGAGTCCAAAATTTTAAAAAAAACTAATAGTTTTTATGGATTTGAAATGTGCCAAAACTTCCAAAATGAGTAGTTACACACCTATCTCCGTGTAATAAAACAACATGACTCAACTTCAAAATCACAGGTTTTACGCACTTAAAAAGACAAGATTTGAAAATATCTTTGCACGTAATGAGGTTTGATCTCTTGCCTCTTGTACATTGAATATCTTATTGAAAAAACCTTTGAGTGAATCCTCTACAAGGCTTCTTGATAAATATTCTCAAAAAAATTATATATATATCCCTTGTCTGTGTGCAAATACTTCACTATAAAAAAATGCTTTTAAGAAGACTTGAACCTCAAACCTTTCATCCCAAATGAATTATAAAGCAACTTTTTTCAACAGCTATGTAATTGTGAGGCCCAATTCTTGTTCTTTCATGCTTTGTATCTTATCCATGTATTTGAGACTTTCAGGAAATATATTTTGAGGCATAGAGTGCCAATTTTGTATTTGCTTCATTGAGTTTGGACATTAATCAATCATTTCTTGCATCTAGTTCATATACAATATTATATGGTTATGTAGCATGTTGCCTTTGTCATTTTGATATCATAGACATTTTACTATTGAGGAATTATATGGATGGCTAACGTTGTTTGAACCTTATTGATATTTTGCTCCCTTTGATTATAGGTATTTAGCATGTGATGTATGTGATTAATTACTAGATCACCAGTTATTTCTCCATAAATGTATTTGATGTTTCCTCAATTGTGTAGATGGCAAGGGCCTAAAATGGGTGTATGTAGGGATCTTCCATGCCATTCACCTTACATGCACTCCAAAAACCTTCTCCAATCTTAATCTACCTTTTTTTTATTTAAATTGATGTCTAACTAGCCTCTAGTGTTTTCAACTAGCTAACTTTGTATATTTTTAGTCTTTTTAGCCTAAAAACTTCTTATTTATTTATTTACCCAAACCTCTTAAATCATTTCAAAAACTTCTTTGACCATTTTCATGAGTTGGGTTGACTCTCGAACCCAACCCATGAGTGCAAACTCAGTTACACCTTCACCCACCAAAAACTACGTGTTTGAGTCTTAACAAGTAAATCACTTCATGCATGTTATTTTAAAGCCTATGACCTACAACTAGTGGTTGGTCGGTTTTGTAAGGGCTAATTTACTTTTTTTAGTCACCAAAGGCCTCCATTAATGGCCATGGAAAGCACATATTGTAAGAGACATTTTTTCTAAGTGGTGTGTAAGTGGATTTACTTGCGTAAACAAACTCGTGAATATGTGAAAAAAGTAATTGCATTTGTAAAAGAGTGGGTTGTTTTGTAAGAGAATGTTGAGTTCTTGGAAAGGGAATTGTCATGTTCATTCCTCATTGGTTGAGGATAAGGGAGATTTTTCTTATTTATATGTCAACTCTTAGCTTATGTCGAGGTTATGCATTGGGTTTTGGAAGCTTTTACTTTAAGATAAGAAAGAGATTTTGAAGGAGTTTTGGAAAAGGTCTTCAAGGGAGAGCTTAGAGGCTTGGGGTAAGCCTCATATTCCTTTTATTTTACGTTTTAAAATTGCTTTCAAACATGTTTTCAATTTCATCCCCTACCTTCACTTTGTTGTTTTAAAATAGTTTGTTTTAACAACTAGTGAAAGCTAGTTCACTAGGGATTTTGTCGAGGTCATGAGATAAGCTCGTACTAAATATATATGCAACAACCCCTTGGTTTGTCTAAGCTAGATAGCAGCATCTTGTGTGCAGATTGAAGAAGTCTTTGTATGGTTTTAAACAGGCTCCTAGAGTTTGGTAGGAGAAAATTAATCATTTTTTCTAGAAGCAAAATGTTATAATGTCCACTTTTCTAAAAATAAAATAATATTATTATCAAAATAAAAAGTATTTTTTAATACCTTAAATTAAAGTAATAATATGTCTTAGTTGCCAAAAGTAAATATGTCGGCAACTCCTTGCTATTTTTGACTTAAGAAAGGAGCTTTTAAGGGTCATGGGCAAGATTATCCCTTAAGTAAATTTATAAGGAAGTTGTTTTTTGATTATTTGAATTTTCCCTCCAAGTGGAACACACCCCTTTGTAAAGAGGATATAAAAGGGAAAAAATAGTTTCTTTTGGGGACTCGTGTTATGTTTATGATTTGAAATCACAAGTTTAAGCACGATATGTTTGATTTCATTCATTGAAGACAAAAACCTTCATTAGAGAGCTGAACTAAGGACGAAAACCCTTACTTTTCAGTTGGGCAGCCTTATTTCAAAGGTTGCATAGGGCATCAATGATCCGTTGAAGTATTTTGAACACCATTTTCAGGGTAAACACAGCAACAAAGGCATTTTGGAAGGTGGGCGCTGCAGTTGCTAGGGCAGCGAGTGGGTTTTGAAAGCCCTAGAAAGGCAGCAAGCAGTTTGGAGTTACAGCGAACCCCCCTTGGGGTTTGAAAGTTCAGTTTTTGGGGCTATTTCAAACCTAAAACTCTCTCTTGAAGACATAATTATATTGCTGGTATTTTATTGTATTTTTCCAGCCATTTATTTGATAAAAATTCTAGCCATTTATTTGATAAAAAATCAGATTTGAAGGTCCTACATTCCACTGCAATATTTCTGAATTTTTGATAATTATTTGGTAAATAAAAATATTATTTTTGTGCCCTAAATTGGCACTTGCAGGATTCTAAAATTTACAATTGTTTAGGGTTTGAAAAAAAAATCCAAAAATTGCATTTATTGTTAGGGTTTGTTATTTGTTATAATTCTGCCGTAGAAGGGACATTACGGTTGTATATAGCAGTTTTGATCCCAATTTTAATAAAGTTCCATGACTAAAACACCCAAAAATCATATAACTTTTTTAAAAAGTTAATCAAGGTGGCTAATCTTAGAGACCAAGAAATGAGTAGAGTGAAAATAAAAAGTCGACATTTTGTAGTACTTTAAGGTCTTTCCTTCAATTTTTCCAGCTGTTCAGAAAACAAATGTTATTATTTTTCTTAACTAAAATGCAATGATTTTAAATATTACCTTGCAAAACCCATGGTAAAATTATTCCAACTTAAGTTGCTACAAAGTCAGGTTTTCTAGCTGCTATATTTTGGGCATACACTTCCAAGATTATATGATATTGTGCCCTACTCGACACCTCAATGTACATTAAAGATGAAAAATGGTGAACGTCTCTTTTGCAAAATTGTGGGCAGCGTCTTAAGTATTGTGTTTAAGTACGAAAACATAGGGATTCTTTGGGTCTAATGTGCCATCTCTTCTTTACATAGTTTGAGCTAAGTTTTTGAGTGTGCCTATGTTTTCAATGCTTGAAAAATCATAGGAACAAAAAAGCAAAACTGGACAACGAAGAGTAAGTCTCAAGCAAGTTAAGTCTCTCTCTTTCTCTACACACAATCAAACAAATAGATGGACCAATACATAGATCTACATAAATGTATGCATTCTTTGAAAGATAATTGATATTAATCATTCTTCTTTATAATTATGGCTAATATGTTATCGAAGCTTGTGTTGATTTGTTTTTATTTATCAAATTTCTAAGTCAACCTGGAGTTCTATAGATTTTCAGGCCTGCAATACTTTAATTTGAATTTTGACTGGATGACTAAGGTTAGAAGCATGTAGGATTTTGATTCCTTAACAAACTAGTAATAGGGTAAGTATCACTAGAGCCTCCATTGAATATCATTTTCTAATCATCTGGCATAATCCATGTTAAAGCATGGATTTTGCTTTTGTGCACTCATTTTTTTTAACTGGTTTTACTTCTATCAATTGTCTATTAAAATCAATGTGGATGATCATTTCACTCAAGCCCATTTAATGGTTAGCCAGTTGATTATGATGATGGCAATGGTGGTTTTTAGAGTCTATTAGGACCATTTTGGTCTATCGGAGCTGTAAAGTAATCAATAACTTACAGCTTTCATGCATTCCTCTGTAAGATACAATTTTTTAATTATATACTCAATAGTTTTTAATACAAATATGCACTAGGTTGTTAGGATAATTACACAATATAAATGTTTGGAGTCCTAAGTTTTTGGGGCAATTATGTTAATGACCAACACTATACGTTAGTCTATCAATACTGTATGAAAGTTATGGATGCTTGTTAGATAAGAATTATAGGTGTATAAATTGCATATCATTTATGTATTGTTGAGACTCCAAATAATAAAGTTCTTTTTTGTTATTATGTCCTTAGGTATATCTAAGTTATTACATACTTTGGGGTACCCCTATAATATCTTTACCCAACATATCCAATATAAATTCGGGTTTGAATAAGGATACAAATCAAATACTCTAGAAATTTCATGTACCATTTAGATAGGCATAGTTGTATCTAGATTGTACTCAAATATAAATTGGATATAACCACGTTCTTAACCTAAAGCTAAGTCCTTTGAAGAGTCCGACAACTAAAAGCAATTGCTCCCCAAACAAGAGGGTCAGACACCTTTAGTTTGGGTGATCAATAAAGGTCGTGAAGGTCTCTCTCGAGTCTATACGAGAATTGATATCTTCCTTGGATCTCAAAATAAATTAGACACCTAAAGATAAAGTGATCCTCTATTTCACATCTTGGAGAGAGAAAAGACAATAGATCACATCACTTTGTGGTATACGGTCATTTGACTCAACTATTAGTTTGAAGAGACAAACCTATTTCTGAATACCAATATAATTGTATTTAGGAGAGACCCATGGAAGCAATTTGCTTTGAGGAACAAAGAGCCAAATATGGATTTCTTTCCTCGTAGGCAGCTAAATCACCAAGGAACTTGAGTTTGTGAAGAAAGAATATTACTCAAGACACCAAATTCGACCCAAACAATGCTTTGAGGGACCATTTGTTTAGAGCAATTAAATGTTGGGGCATGATTGTCGACATCCTTTCATACAAATACAATCTAGAGGGCCTAAAAATTAAGGTTCCAAACCTCTGGCCCATATCAAACAAGTTTAATGATTGCATTGAAGAGACGAATCTTCAAATCTATAGCTTGGAAATGTATTTAAAAACATTAGGGCTCAAAAAAGTGAGGAATGCACATTCTTTTCAAAGTTGTGATTGCAAGGCAGGCCTCATGATACTAATTTTATGGGAAGTTTGATGGCCAACACATTAAATGGATAAATCAAATGATTTGTGATGGAAATACAATCAATACAGGTAATGTGGAAAATAAAGAACAAAAACATTTACACACTTAAAGGAACAACATTTGCAACAATAACAAAACCAACTACATTATTGACATAAGAGGTATTTCTGAGAAAAGATGTGAAGCTATTACTCTCTCATATTTATAGCATCAGACAGTTGATCTATGTATAAGTGTCTACCATGAAGAGGAAGAGTAAGAGAAAACGTTACTGTAATACAGAGTTGGCAGTGCTTGTTAGGGGGGTAGTTTAGAATTACTAACTTGTTGGGGCCATAACTCCGTTATTATGGCTTTAATTGGCTATTATGAAAACTTGTTGGAATAGGAAACGATGTGCTTGGATTTGATCTGATTTTCTTAGAATATGGCAGTTTCTTTGGTTTTTTGTGACTTGAGATCAGCGATTTTGTTTTCAGTGACTTTTTTCAAATCATATGGAAATAATGTTTTATACACACCAGAAATACTACACCAGTTTGTGACAACTTGAGTGGCCAAAATTCTCACCGCTTTTCCCAAAAGTGCAAGAAAATGTTTCGAATCTCAAACACTTTTGCTGCAAAGTGGCCAAAAAATTATCTTCGAGTGGTCATTTGGATCACCTTAGGTTGAAGGCTAACTTGTAAATTAAACATAAAGGTAGATGTATGCTATCATGATCTCCATTCGTGGCTCACCTTTATAGAAAGCTGAAACAGGAAGAGATCGTATTAGAAATATTGAAAAAAAATAACCTTAGTTAACGTTCATTAGTGGTAAATACTAATTGGTGAAGCTCACCAAAGCAACCAAGAACACACAACTATTTTTGCAAACCCTCAGAGCAATGAGATAAACTATATCATTATCAAAAGGGGGCAAAACAATCAAGACACGATGTATTATACTACTATCCTCAGCATGGGTATTTTCTCTAAGAAAGTCCTCTAGTTTATCAATATAGATCCCAAAGAAGAGTTTACAAAAGAGGGCACCCCTATTTGATTCAAATCGTGCTCCTAACAAAGTCAGAGTCAATGGCCAGCCTTGAACCGATCCCCCTATTGTCTCGTACAACCTGATGTAAGTAATAAAGAGATTTGATATAACAATAACCTATAGTCTCTAAAACAATACGTGTTTGGTCATGAAGTCAAAGGAAAGTTTGTTCATTCGTTTTCTAATTCTACACAATGATGACTATTTTATTATTGTGCCAATGTTAGTGGATTTAATTAACAAATACTTCTTTCTAGTTTTGCTCGTATCAATAAGCTTCAATATTGATAATGTTATTAGTCTTTCTATGGTCACATTTTTCTAATTCCACAAATATTTCTCATATTTTTTATTTGAAAAAAATATTAATATATTATGTTGATATAAAAGGAGAATCAATAACCACAGCCTCTTACGATACAAAATTAGGGAACTGAGTAAAAGAACTGCATTAATAACATTTACAACGTAGCCCAAGGCTGTGAAAAGGTAACAAAAAGTCAAGACCAACTAGAACAGCACAACTAGGCGTTATGCATATACTAATTATTCAAAAGAGGAAATCTGGTAAGAGAGTTCCCTAGTAAACCTATCATATCTATCATAATCATTGGAAATATACCCTGGTTAGAACATGGACCATAGCATTACTGCATTTACAAAAAAGGCAGATCCAAAATTGCAGAGTGTTAACCATCAAGGAATTGCATTGGGCTGAAAGGATCACTCGCTAGTGTTTTTCTGGGCCTCCTAATAAGCAGCTTCAGGGGCAGTAGGAATCCATTTTGCCGATGTGTTCCATGGAGTTGGCACTTTCCAGTCTGTAGCCTGAGCCTGGGTGCTACTGCAAGTGGATTCAGTCATGGCTTTTTGTTTTTTGCCCCTTTGTTTTGTTGATTTTCTTGAACTGTATTCACAATCAAATGTTTTATGGGATCGAACAGCAAGATGTTGGCAAGATTCTGGAGCACGAGTTGCTGAAGCTCAATGGTTTTTTGGAGTTGAGTGATGCAGTCATGATGTTCAGTGTTCAGGTTTGTGAGGTTGAAGATGTTTTCTCCCATCATAGGGACAAGATTGTCAAACTCTCCAAACTTGTTTGTAAGAAATTCCACTTTTCCATTAAGAGTAATGATTGCTTTGACAAGATCAAGATATTTTTGAACCATTTTTGAGATTGAAGGGATTTTGACATTTAATGATTTCTCTGAATGAACTTTGGGTTCAGGAGGAATATGACTATGGTGTTGGACATTAGGAATACCTTTTTGGTGATGGCAACAATGTGATAGTTCATAACAGGGGAGTTGGAATCATGACTTTGTGTGCATATTGTATTCCTTTTCCTTTGGAGGACGCTGTTGGGGCTTTCAAGTGGTTTGTGTTTCTATGCATATCTTTCACTTGAAAGAGAGCAGGCGGGGAGTTTTTAGGCAGCCTGGAATGAGACAAACATAGAGGTCAACGATGGAAAATACCCTACTAGGTTGAGTAGGGTATAAATGGCATCTAGCTGAAGTACCAGAGGGAGTAAACACCTTGCCTGAGTTTGATATTGAAAGCCTTGTTGTGCAAACTTAGGAACCATCTGGGAAAATTGGCAAAGTATGGACGAGCCTAGCCCGAGATACAGCCTAATGGCGTATGCCTCCTTCCACATTTCCTGATACAGGCAAATTGGTGCTTGGAAATGTCCTAGATTTGAAACCATTCCATAAGCATGTAACTGTGGGTTAATTGACCTGATGTTAAGGAAAGAACTTTTTCTTGTATAGGATTTCAAGGGCTTTACTTCTTTCACCATAAAGTTGTATTTTTTGTATGGGTTGCTCTCCTTTATTATTTTTTGAAGCATCTTGCACTGCGCCTTAAACCCATCATGTGGTATCCATACACATTTTAGCTTTGATCCCAGATTTGCAATATAAGCATATTGTTTGAGGTACTATGGATTTGATGATTGTATGGGGTAAAACATTACTAGATTCTTTCACTTGACCACTTATGTTTTCTGTATTGACATGGGTGTGCGAAAGCACTGAGGAATTGCTTTGCTGGGCAGTTAAACTGCAAAAGCATTGTCTATGGCAGACAATCTCGACAGCTAATATTTGAATTAATTCCTTGTACCCATTGAGAGGTACCCAAGATGCCCTCACATGGCTAGAGGTGCTAACGATGTTGTTGTGTGGACTAAGCTTGTACTCTTAACGACCATTATTACTGTACTTGCATTAAGAATGTTGATTGTGTTAGATGCATTAGCGCCATGTCGTGGCTATGCTTCTAAAAATTGCTTAGCCTTTCCTTCATGACACTAAATACTGGCTTTGTTGTATAATGTTGTGTGCTTTGCATTTTAGTTGGCTCGCGTATATTGGACGGGTGGATACAGGCATGTAAGTCCTTAAAAGATGAGGATGAGCTTAGATAGATCATGCAAAAGTAGACATGGGGCAATGTGCTATAAGAGATAGGACAGCTTGTGGTGGTATTATCATAAGAAATTACATCAATTAGGAGGGGATACATGTCAACGGAAATGTGACTTGGAAGTGTAGGTGATAAAAAAAGGTTGAATATTAGATAATTTGTGGGGGTTAGGATAGGTGGTGGGATTGACTAGGAAATCCACAAATTTGATGGTAGGTGGGGTGATAAGTAAACGAAAATGTGTTAAGAAATTTTGTGGATGGAGAATGCCCACTAGGCTATGAAGTTATAAGTGGGTAATGAGGCAGGAGGTTTTATGTGATATGGTCAAGTAGAGGTAGATTTGATTTAACGAGGATTTGGGACTTGAATTAATGTTGACTTGAGATTGATATTTTGGGAGGTGTATGCATATAAGCCATGCTTCAAAAGTAATGTGTTAATCAATAGCTATAGTTATGAAGTAGAGGGTTAGGGTCCTCCCAATCCACGCAAGTTTTTTGTCTAACCATGATCAAGTGTGTTGAAAAGTGGTCATTCTAAGTCCCCTATTACTCTGATTCTTGTTGGGAGCTCGGAGCCACCTTGGTGTAGCCAAAAGTTGGTGTCGCTGCTGTGATGGATCGCATTGTTGGCCAAAAGGTCAGCTGCTCTGTTGTAGTGTTTCTTTTGATGTTAAAGGGTGACCGCTACCATGCTATTGAGTGAAGGCACTATATGTTGGATCATGTTTTTCATCTGCCAATTATAGCCAGACCTTTGTGTTTATTAGCACCAGATGAATTATGTTCCCAAACATCCCTGCTGTTGAATTGAGGTTGATGATTATTTTGGAGTCTCCTTCTACCTGTAAATGATGTAGGCCTGGCTTGGCTGCCAGAATGATTCCTCTATACAAGGCAAGAAGCTCAGTAAAATTGTTTGTTTATTTCCAAATATATTGGGTGTAACCGATGAGAGGCCTGCCTTCAGAGACTCTTATTAGTTATTATACTCTTATGCCTGCTTTTACCGTGTTTCCTTTTGATGCCCCATCAAAATTTAATTTCTAGTATCAAATTTAATTTATGGTTTTTGGAAGGCGGGGAAGGGGACCCATGTGGCCTTTGGAGAAACTCTGAAATAAAGAAAAGTATGGTAGAATAGGATATTACAATTATGTGCCATCTGGTAGTCTAACATGTTAGCTGAATGACATCACACAAATTGGTCTTTTTGCAAGACCAAAATTGTATTTCTGATTTGAATTTTGATTTGTCTGCATATTTGACCAATTTCAAACTTACTTGTGTCAAAAAAGTGCACGTATCTTTCCCACCACAAACCCCACAAGATAAAGCCTGGAGTAATTTGGTTTTGATGATTTGATCCCTTTCCATTTGAATATTTCCTCGGAGGTCAGACTAAGATTTATAGTTGAAACATTAAAAAGGTGGCTATCCTCCTCCAGCTTTACTCTGCTGTGTGGCATTCAAAAAAGAGATGTTAAATGGTCTCGTCCGCTGGGAAGCAATTTGGGCATATATTTGGCTTTATACAACCCCTTGTTTGGAGGTTATATGTGGTTAAGTGCTTATTGTGGCACAATGACCAGAGGAAAAACCTTTGAAATTGGGCCAGAATTGAATTGCCCGTGGTTGATGCCATCTGATGAGTGGTTGATGTAGCGACTGATAGAATTGTAAGCCTAAGCAACAGTGAATCTCCATCAGTAGTATGCTGCCATATCTGTTCGTCTGAATGCGGTGAATGGAAAATTGTTCTCAAGGTCAAGAGCTGCAGAAGAAGCCTTGTTTGAGCTTGTTCATGTAAGCCATAACTGAGATTTTTTCCTTGTGCCAGGATAGCTGGTTTGGAGAGAAATGAATACATTAATTAAGAAAGAAAGAAAGTTGGCCTTCTGACAGAGGACATAGAATAGATTGCAAACTGTACATGTCTGCACACCCGTTGACTCTAGATTGATATATTCCTATAAGTTGATTTAAAGGAAACAAACCTTGTAAAGTTGTTCTGTAATTGCTGCACCTACAACTCCTGTGTAAAATGCTGCAATGTTTACAGAAATAAGTGGTAGAAAGGATCTAGGACGCCGGTAAGGTTCTACCATGATCCACAGGAAATTCTTCTGCCACTGAGTATGTAGTCTATTTGCATATGCCCGCCAAAGCCACTCTGTCCTAAGCCATCTGTCGAGGAAAACCATACAAATAAAAAAATCCAAATAAGTTAAAAACCTTCAACTACACTTGTATTTTATTCAAAGGCTCAATCCAACATAGAAAATTAAGAATACAAACATCATGAGTCCAACAACTACTAAAATACTCAATATAATAAATAAGGAAGTATGTACCTTTTGATACGTTCTGACATACTAAAATTCTTTGTTATAGACAAATTCTTCAATCTAGCAACATGAATAGAATGATCTGCCAATGACAAGTCAAACACAACCATGAATAATTTTTTAGTCCAAAACTCCAATCACATTACTTGTGATTTAAACACGTTAGCAATGTCTCATTTCCTAATAATGGTTAAAAAATCATGATAACCTCGTCCATAACCTTTTCCCACTTTCATTTGTGACAGAATAATTGATCCAAAAAATGGATCTTCTTGTACTAAGTCATTGGTACTCACTTTTCCACTATGCCCAATTATATGTATACATGCTTGTAAGCACTTATGTAAGATAATTCATGCTCAAGACTTCAGTTCAAGTACAGGAAATAGTGTGGGGATGATCCAGACACTTCACATTGATCAGACAGGGATGTCTTGGCTCTCAAAATCAAGTGGTTTTCTTCAAAGGACAAAACCACCCCAGTTTGCGGGTTGGCTGTGTCAAAACCGCAGCAACCTGCAGGGGGGGGCGGTTGCGTAACCACCCTATTGGAAGTGATGAAGTCATCGCCAACAGCATTTGCAGGCGGCGATTGTGTAACTGCTTGTCTGCATAGTCCGGCGGTTTCGTCACCTTACAAAACGTGGGAAAAATAAATGGTTGCAAACGTTCCTCCTCGTGGCGGTTCATTTCAAATTATTGGCGAGCTCTAGGGATGAGAGGGCCTATGTAGGGGTCTTGACAAAGCAAAGAACACATCAGAAAGGCAGTGAGTTGTATGTAAATTGAATTCACATCGTTTTTGACGAGTTTGAGTCTTGATTCTGGTTTGCTCATTGTTGTTAGTTGTTTATGGTTGGTTTAGGTGTATGGGACATCTGAGAAGGATCTTGTAAGTGCAGAGCTAGTTTGTATATGAGTTTGGATAGAATTGTATTAAGCATTTTGTCAATATAGACCAATTGGAAGAACCTTGAATACTTTGCAAAACATAGTTAAAGGGTAGTGTGTTTGCTCACCCACTGGGTTTTCCCCACATTGGGTTTCTCCAAGGTAACCTTTGTGTCAAATGTGTTTTGCTTATCACTTTGCTCTATGTTTATGTTAAGTAGGCCGCTCTTTTCTTTTCCAAGAATTTGTTCAATTCTGTTTTGCATATAACAGTCTTAGAATCAATTTTTGGCAAGCTATCTATTTAATATCCATGTTGATGAAGCTGAGAGTGGAATCTTCACCTAGCTTACGAATCAATAATAGTGAGGAGCCCTCAATAAAATGATAATTGAAACTAGAGCAAGACCTCAACAAAGGAGCGTGCAACACAATTACTCTACACTAGTTTGGAATGAGAAACCAAAAAAGAAGGGAGGTTTGAAAAAAGTGAACCAAAAAATAAGGGAGGTTTAAAAAAAGTTTGGATGAGTTTATTAAATTCTTCCATGTGTGAATTGACTTGTTTTTATCAGTGTATTTTTTTCCATACTAAGGAATTCAGATAATGGTGAGTTATCATGAGTTAGACTGGTGCTCCTTCTGCCTTCTCCCATACATCAGCCAAAATAAATTTATAAGGAAAAGATAAGAGAATGAGGTGGAGGAGTTGAGGAAGCAAATCTTGTAGCTAGATATTGCGAGGAGTTCAAGCCATAGGGGTAGAGAGTGGTAATTTGGAGCTTGAGGCATGTATCCTGGATAGATTTATGCAAGCTTTTGTTGGAGATTCGTCCTCTTTGTTTCCTGCCCATGGTTTCTATGAGTGGATATATGTCAGTTCCCTGCTTAACAGCTGAAAGGGTGATCTAGAGTGGCTTTTGGGTTTTGTACATGGCAAAGGTGGTTCAAAGCTTCCACAACGAACTTTTGCTTTGGCTATCAACTGTGGAAGTGCTCCTTTTCTTCTGCTTTTCTAGAGCACAGTAATGCCTTTATGTGGCCTTTAGATTGATTAAATAAAGCAGTTAATTTTACAGTTCAATGATAAATTTTTAAAATGATTGCAAATGGTAGAAATGATTTTGGAATTTTTTCCATAAAGAAAGCGAGAAATTTCCTCACAGAACTTGAAACCACCCTCAAAGAACCAAGAATCGTACCATGGTGTTTTCTGTTTTTGGGGCAGCCAAGACAAGGAAATACCATCTGCACCGACTAGAAATAATTTTCAAGGAACATATTTTGATCCTGCTCCCCAAATGTGTGTATTATACCCTACTAGGCTTATAAAAGAAAGCATCTATAAAGTGATGCCGAATGCGTGTCACATGGTTACGTTTTGCAACAAAATTCGTGCACACTGACATCCAACAGGCTTGCTTTATTTAAATTCAATTGAAAAAAATGTGGATCCTAGAAACTATTCATTTATTTGGATTCTATGTTGAACAAAGTATCTGAAATGAAACTTGGAAATCCAGAAAGTGTTCTGGAAACGAGGATGGCCAGGGTCCAACTTTGATAAGAAAAATGGTTATACATCTATAGGAAATAACAGGAAATGGGGAAATGGAAGGAAACAATTAAAGGAATGGAGAAAAAGCGAAAATAAAACAGTTCATTTTATGGTTCAATAATAAATTTTAAAAACGGTTGAAATTGGTAGAAATGATTTTTGAAACATTTAAAAAAAGAAAACCAAAAATTTCCCCACAAAACTTGAAAACACACTCAAAGAGCCAAGAATCGTACCATTATGTTTTCTGTTTTTTGGGGAGCCAGAACACGGAAATGCTATCCGCACCAACTAGAAACAGTTTTCAAGGAACATATTTTTTATCCTGCTCCCCAAATGTGTCTATTATACCCTAGTAGGCTTATTAATCATAATGAATATAAACTAAACTAAAGAAAGCATCTATAATGGGGTGCTGCGTGTGTCACATGGATACATTTTGCAACACAATTAGTGACTATTGACACCCAATAGGTTTGCTTTATTTGAATTCAATTGAAAAAAATGTGCATCCTAAAAACTATTCATTTTTTTGGATCATATGTTGAACAAAGTATCTGAAATGGAACTTCGGAATGCAGAAAATGTTCTGGAAACGAGGATGGCCGGGGTCCACTTAAGATCAGAAAAATGGTTATAGATATATGGGAAATAGCAGGAAATGGAGAAATAGAAGGAAACAATATAAGGAAATGGGAAAAAGGGAACATAAAACAGTTCATTTTACTGTTCAATAACAAATTTAAAAAATGATTGAAATTGGTAGAAATGATTTTGGAAACTTTTCAAAAAATAAAACCAGAAATTTTCTCACAAAATTTGAAAACATCCTTGAAAAAACAAGAATTGTACCATCCAAGACAAGAAAAAACTATCCATGCCGACTAGAAACAGTTTTCAAGCAACATAGTCTTGATCCTGCTCCCCAAATTTGTGCGAGCACAATTAGTTAACATTGACAACCAATAGGCCTGCTTTATTTGAATTCAATTGAAAAAAATGTGAATCCATATTATATCTTTCTATTACTGCAACCAACATCTACAAGAACTCTATGTTTGAGAGGTCAAGATATCACCCCATCCCACATCGTCTGGGCATCTTCACCTCCTTGGGCATCTACGTCTTACCTCATCCCATTGTCTCCACTCTATCTCTTACTCTGCCTGCCATGAATCTCTCTTCACAATTATTATCTTGTGCCTCTTATTCCTCCCTATCCAACATCATTTAAGTTTCTATATCTGTGTAGCACTCCATCCTTTCATAAGCATATATGCATGAAGTGTACCCAATCCTCACCTATACCCCCTTCCGTTAAGTATCTCCATCTTTCCCTATCCCTTCGCCGTTCCTTACGTATTTCCACCACCTCCTCCCACATTTATCCATGGCAAATAAACAAACAACCTACAAGATAGGTTCAACCATAAAAGCAATAAAACTCTACCCCATACTTGTTTGTAAATTGAAAGGCTGAGAACCAATGAAAAAGAATATTTTTGAAAAACTTAAACAACCCAAAACCATCAATTACATGCCCAATACAAAACAGTAAACCAAAGCTCAATGTATTAAGCGCTGGTCTATCTACTATGCCTATTAATCACAATGAATATGAACTAGACTATAAGCAAGCACCTATAATGTGATGCTGAATATAGGTGTCACATGGTCACATTTTGCAACATAGTGAATAATGATGTCCAATAGGCCCGCTTTATTTGAAATCAATTGAAAAAAATGTAGATCCACATTATGTTTCTCTATTACTACGACCAACATCTACATGAACTCTATGTTTGAGAGTTCAAGATATCATCCCCATCCCACATGGTCTGGGCATTTTCTCCTCCTTGGATGTCTACATCCTACCTCATCCCATTGACTCCTTCGTATCTCTTGATCTGCCTGGTATGAATCTCTTTTTGTAATTATTATCTTGTGACTCACATTCCTCCATTTCCAACATCATCCAAATGTCTATATCTGAGTATCACCCCATCCTTTTGTAAGCATATATACATGGAGTGTCCCCAATCCTTGCCTACACTCCCTTCCTTATGTGTCTCCATCCTTCCCTATCCCATCACCATTCCTTATGTATTCTCAACTCCTTCCACGTTTATGAAATAACCATGGCAGATAAACAAACCACCTACAAGATAGTTTCAACTTTCAACTATAAAAGCAATACAACTCTATCCTGCACTTGTTTATAAATTGAAAGCTAAGAAAACAATGAGAAAGAAAAATTTAAACACATTAAAACAACCCAAAACCATCGATAACATATCCACTACACAGAACAGCAAACCAATTCAATGTAAAAAGACTGGTCTAGCTTTGTTAATTCAAATGAAGGCAACATTCTCCCATCGAACAAAACAGCAAACTCCAAAATAAGGCCACCCATTAGTCCAATGTGACAGTTCTACTTATCGTGTTTTCCTAAAGGGACTAGAAGTAATGCCAATGAAGAAGCAAACCCAAAGAATTCATTGGGAGTTCTACTTCTCTAAGGCCCAGTATATATAGGATTTTTCTATTCCTTTCGATTGTAATGTTTACAAAAAACACACTTGATTTGTGTGTTTTATTTGTTGTTCCAAGGCCATTTGGTAATTTGCCAACGCAATCTTTTTAGGCTTTTTATTTCGCTGAGAATGAGGGTGGAGAATCATAGTTTTGTTTGCAAATTGAAAGCTGGAGAGTCTACCCCATGTTCTGTAGTTATCAATCCATGCATTATGTATGTAAGTCTAACATAGGTCTCTAATATAAGGATTCTCTAAAATAGAAAGGCAAAAGACCATTCTAGATTCAATATACAAGACCATTCTAGATCCAATATTCAAGACCATTCTAGATTCAATATACACACAATATGCTGGAGGAGGTCTATAGAAAAGTACAACTTGCACTTCTAGAAAGTTTAAGTTGCAATCCATACTGGACATGTTGGCCACCCACTTCACACAAGTCTTTTCGCATGGGCTTTGGGCAACTACTCTCATTTAATATTTTAAGCCAACAAACAACATTTATAAGGACAAGCCTTTCTTATAAAAGACTCTCTCTTCCTCACTTCAGCATGTAGGATGGTTGTAAGATCTCCATGAGAGGGGTTTGATTAGTATAACATAAAAAGCTATTATATTTTTGTATGGTTCGATGTAGAGTGAGATATTGGGTTGTTTCTAACTAGGACATGGATCTTGTGGCTTTCCCTTTGCTCCAATAGGTTTCATAAATCTTATATAGTATCAAAGCTCTGTTGCTAGAAAGTTTAAGTTGCACATCCACATTAGACATGTTGGCCACCCACTTCACATGGGTCTTTTGACCGCATGGACTTTGGGCAACTACTCTCATTTAATATTTCAGGCCAACAAACAACATTTATAAGGACAAGCCTTTCTTATAAAAGACTGTCTCTCTTCCTCACTTCAGCATGTAGGATGGTTGTAAGATCTGCGTGGGAGGAGTTTGATTAGCATAATAAAAGAAGCTATTATATTTTTTGTATGGTTTGATGTAGAGTGAGATATTCAGTTGTTTCTAACTAGGACATGGATCTTGTGGTTTTCCCTCTGCTCCAATAGGTTTCATAAATCTTATATAGTATCAAAGCTCTGTTGTTCCATTCTCCATCAAATTTCGTGATTCAGTAAGAATTGATGTTCTAAAATACCCTTGTGACCAAATTCTTCACTTTAGAGGAATCGTGACGAAAAGCGACTAGGGCAAACAGCATACAGGGCGGATGGCAAATAGTGACTAATGCACGGAAGTGGCAGGAACAGGGCTGCTGCTACGCAACCAGGGCACTGTCAACTTGCAAAAACACATAGAGCAGCAGTAGGGAGCCTGTTTTAAATGGATTTCAAGGGTTTATTTCAGGGTGTTACCAAAAAAACCAAGATTATTTCAGATCTAAGAGATCACGTCAACAATGCAAGGAATGGAGATCTTTGGATGAAATCTGGTTGCATCATTGCAGCGGAGGAAGAACCTGTTATTACTTTTGATCATAATGAAGTGGAACAAGAAATAGCTATCCTGACCAAATTGGGAGTGATTTGTAAGTTTGTGGGCTGGGGGCCACGTGAGCAGGACTTGAGATCTTGGGTTTCAAGGTACTGGAAAAAAAAGGGAGAAGTGGATATCCGTTATGGGTCGAGAGGCTTCTTCATTGCAATATTCACCTATAAAAAAGACCGAGCTTGAGTATTCGAACAAGGGCCATGGTTCTTTGGTAGATCATGCCTATTCATGACACCATGGAACCCCAATTTTGATTTCATGCAAGAAGATCCAAATGTTGCCCTAGTTTTGATAAGGCTTTTTAACCTCCCCGTACATTTGTGGGTTGACGCTATTCTTAATAGGATTGGTAACTCTCTTGGAGAAATGATAAGAATTTCTACTGAAACTTGTAGCAAAAAAACATATTGTTTATGCTAAGATCTATGTTCAAATGGATGTGAGTAAACCCCTTTCTAAAAGGGTTTGGTTAAAATCTCCAAAAAGAGACATGTTGGAGCAAGTTGTTGACTATGAAAGCCTTCCCTTTCGATGCTTAGTGTGTCATGCCCATGGACATCTAGCTCAAGATTTTTCCATAAGAGCAATGGCTGAAAAAAAGATTGAAAAAGAGGATTTTCAAGGTGTTGGCAAGAAAGGGAAAAAAGGCCTTGAATTAGAGGGATTTCAAAAAAATGGAAAGGGGAAAAAATGCCCTAAATCTTCCTTGAATGAGAAGGAGAAAGTTCAAGATGGGTCGACTTCTAACTCTTTTGCAGTTTTAAGTACCAAATATGATGATGAAGAGGTAATGGATTCATCAGAATCTCTGAAAGGCACCAAAAAAGACAATGAAGATCATGGGATAATAGTTGTTTCCGCTTCCGTACAAGAACCTATCGTGTCTAATTTAAGAATGAGCGACAGGTAGATATTGAAAAGAGAATTCTTGCATCATGGGGTACTCCAACACAGACAACGGAAAATCTTGGTAGGAACAAGCCTACCTTGTGTTTTTCGAAAAGGCATTGAGGTTTCTTACTATTTGTATTTTGTTTTTGAAACGGATTTTCCTCCAGCATGTTGTGTTACTATGTTTGTCATGCTTTGTCAACGTTGTCTCTTCTCTGTTTTGAGCCGGTGTTTTCCTTCAACGGGAAGTTTGAGCCATGAATACCAACCGGCTGCCTTACTTTGTAACCTTTTGTAAATTGCTATTTTTATTAATAATATTCTTCTGAAGTGTTCCAATAATAAATTCTTCACTTTGTTTTGAATCACATGTTCTTATGTTATGGATTTATTTATTTTTTAAATTGAGGTCATTTTCATATTTTAAGGGGGATTTTATTTTTATTTTTAAAAAGGCTTTTAAAGTATGGGGGGTCTTTTTTAAATTAAAAAAAAGGTTTAGTTTTGAAAAATTTAAGTAGGAATTCCTCTATTTTTATTTTAAAAAAGCATTTGTATCTATTACGGTGCACAAGCTTCTTTTTAAACTTTGTTTTGTTTTACAAAAAATCAAAAGATAAAACAAAAAAAAAATTCAAAAACACACACACACACATATATATATAGGCAAAAACCTTTACGGCTTTCACTGTTGCTCCCACAGCCCACATGCCCCAACTTTTCACCCAAGTACCTCATCCCCCTAACCCCTTCCCCACCTATATAAAAAGGCAAAAACCTTTACGGCCTTGACCACTGCTCCCACATGCCCCAACTATCACCCCCAAGTACCTTGTCCCCCTGCACCCTTCCCCACCTAGACTATCCTATGCCACCCCACTCAACCCCTACTCCCTACTCCCCTCACCCCACACCTCCTCCTCCCCACTCACCCCATCCCCACCCGAACAACAAAACAAAAAGCTAAAATGACTTTTTTTAAAAGCCTTCCACGTGCATTGTTTTATAAAAATAAAAAAAAATCCTTTTGAATTATTTCAATAACATTTAATTTTGTTATGTTTAATTAATGAAAGCTTACAAGGTAAACTCGTCGTTAAAATGTTACTAAAAGCTTTCATATTGAGAGGTTAATGGTTTGAACCTCTCCAAGGTTTGTTTTGTACAATTAAGCTTGTACGGGTTTCTTGGTTTTTTAAAGTAGGGTAGTTTTTTTAAAAAGGGGGGATCTATCTTTTTGATGTCTTGCAATTTAAGGGGCTTTTTTCTCCAAAAAAAGACATTTCACAATTGGGGAGTCCTTGCAAGTCTATCTTGAGATCTTCAAGCATATTGTTTTGGTGCACCAAGGCAATTTTCAGTTGTTGAAGACTAAAGGGTGGGTCCGATGTGACTGACAATCACATCCCCCACACGACCTTTTTTTTCCCCTCAACATACTTGGCCCACATTCCACACACAACTTTAACTAAGCATATATCAGCATTTGGGACACCTGTTTAGGTGTTGTTTTTTGAAAGTGCATGTTTTTCTGCATAGAATTCAAAAATGTTGTCAAACTAATCTTATATTGTTCAAGAAAGCACACTTTTTTATTTTCTTGATTCATAGCATTGTTCAAAAAGTGCAAAAATCATTGTAAAACCAATGTGTGATTAGAGTTAGTTGTGGGAGGGCCATCTATTTACTTGCGCTAAGTATAAAGTGTCTTTTGGAGGGGATACTTGTCTTTTTAGCGCACTTAAGGTTTGTGCCAAAGTTCTTTTTTAGTGCCTTCTTCGTGTGCATAACATCAGGCACACTTGTGGCTCTTGTTTCTTGTGCTTGTGTTTCTATTATTTTGGCATTGTCAATTGCTCACTATCACTGATAATTTACCAATCCTCACTCTATATAACTACTACACTTCGAGATCAAAAATGATTAATATACTAAAGAGTAAAGGTTTATATAGAGTCACAACAAATACAAAATCAAAACCTGCCCACGAAATTGAGAAGCCCAAATAATATAATAGGTGTGATAAGGCCTTTGGTCTCATATGTTTGTTTGTCTCACTTGAGCTATTGTTGCACAAAGTCTCTCCCTCTTTCACATGTGGCATGGAAATAAAATAAAAGAATTGTATGCAAACACTCATAAAATTAGCGGTCATCACTTGGAGACAAAGCTTATTTCTTTCAATCCAGCTGACTTTGATAACATCAGGACTATATTTTCAGTCAACTCAATGCTACAACTTCAACATTGTAATGTTAGTAAAGAAGATGAACGGCTTATATATCAGGGCTTGTCCAAACTAGGTGATCAACACTCCATGTTTGTATCCAACTTATACTCCAACCAAGATTCTTGGGGAGCTAATTTCAAAATGCCCATATTTAATGAGTTTGCTGAAAGTTTAAAACGTGAGCAAGACGAGCTCATCTAGATGGACATTATTTCAAAATATGCAAAATCACATGCTCTTGTTGTAAAGCAAGCTAATACTACTAAAGCACCTCCAAAACAACAAACTCAAGGTCCAAAGGCACAATCACATAAAAACAATTCTTCTTCTCATAATTCTTCTAGACAAAAGAATGTCAATGTGACAAAAAATAACTTTTGTAGACTAAATGGACATCCTGAATCAAAAAAATAAAGAAACTTGTTGTTCTGAATGAAGAAAGGAAGAAACACAAGATCAATGTTCCATCAGCTTCTTCCTATTCTGGCAAGGGCAAGGCAAAAGTCCTCTTTGCCATTGTTGTTGCTTCATCATCATATCTTAAATGGGTACTTGACATCAGAGCCACCCACCACATGGCTCAATCTACAAAAAAAAAATCTCGACACTTTTAATACACAACAAATCTTTGTGGGCAACTCTTCTTCTCTAAATATTCAACTACAACATACAACTCCATATAGTCCACAACAAAATCGCGTTGCTAAAAGAAAGAATCGGATGCTCAAAGAAATGACCAGTTGTATCATTCAATCAAAAGAGGTCTCTCTCCTTCATTTTGGGCTAAAGCTAAAAATTGTGTGAATTATATTCATAACAAATGAAGCTTGGAGTGGAAGTGATAATCGTTGAATGTGGAGCATGGGCACACATTCCCAAAGACAAATGCAAGGCTTTGCAACCTCAAAGCAAATCTTGCATTTCTATGGGATAACCTGATAATGTCAAAGCCTATAGACTCCTCCATCTAGATACACACAGGGAGATCATTTGTAGAAGTGTTCATTTTGATGAGTGTCCTCCACATGCCACATCATATATTCCCGCCTCTTATTCTATTTTTGATATGGCTTCTACTCCTAGCAGTACCATAGAAGATGATACACCTCATGTTGACGAGGCTCCTCCACCACTTGATCTTGCTCCTCAGTTTATTCCTAGATGGGTTTGGAAGACACAAGAAGCAGTTGGTTCTCTTTGTGGTGATCCTATTGATGTTTGGCGTACAAGCAAATTACATTGAATTCCTTCATGCATATATAACCATAGCTTAAGATCCTTAGTCCTTCAGTGACTCTAGTGGCACTTCAGAGTGGGACACAGCAATGGAAGAAGAATATAGTTCTCTTATGAAGAACAATACTTGGGACTTAGTCCCTCTTCAAAAAATAAGAAAGTTGATTCATTGTAGATGGATTTATCAAACTGAATATGCAACGGATGGTAGTAGAAACAAACATAGGGCACAACTGGTGGCAAAAAGATTTTCCCAAGTTCAAGGCATTGATTATTTTAAGACCTTTGCCCCAGTCACTAAAATGAACTCCATTCTCCTTGTGCTTTCTTTTGCCACATCTCAGAGGTGGGCAGTGCATCAAATGGATGTGAAGAGTACATGGGGAGATTTATATGTAGCAACGTTCTAGATTTTTCTAGAACTCCTCGCTTGCATGTCAGTTGGAGAGATCCCTCTATGGCCTTAAGCAAGCCCCTCAAGCTTGGCATGAGAAGATGGACTCCTCTCTTATCTCATTAAGATTCTCTTCTTGTCATTATGACCCCACTGTCTACATTCAATGGCATCATTATGAGCTTCTCCTGGTTGTTCTTTATGTGGATGATTTCATTGTCACAAGAAGCTCATCTTCACTTCAAGATGTCAAGTCTTTTCTACAACAATTTGAGATGCAAAACTTGGGCATTTTACATTACTTCCTTGGTTTAGAGATCACTTGCTCTAACTTAGAGACCTTTCTTTCTCAACCCAAGTATGCATTAGATCTCTTCCCCTGATTTCATATAACTAATTGTAAACCTGCATCGACGTCATTTTTGTTTGGAGTCAAGATCATAACCAAGTGCTCTACACCCTTGGTTGATGCTATTTTGTATAGGCAACTAGTTGTTTGCCTCATCTACTTGACTCATAGTCACCCTAATATCTCTTTTATTATTGGCTTTGTTTCTTGCTTTATGCAAAAACCTCATGAGCTTCACTAGAAAGTTGCTAAGCAGATTCTCCACTATATCAGGGGCACTAGTACATATGGAATTAATTATTCAACGTGTTATTCTACGCAATTGGTAGACTATAATGACTCCAATTAGGAAGGCAATATTGATTATCGTAAACCCACTTCAAGCTATGTTTTCCATCTTGGCTTGGGCCCTACTATTTGGTCTAGTAAAACGCATCATGACATAGCCCTTTCATATACAGGGGTAGAGTATCAAGGAGGTGTCAATGCCACCACAAAGTTTATTTGGATTCATCAGATCTTGATCGAGTTTGGCATCAAATAACCACCTACTACCATTTGATGTGACACCCAAAGTACGATCCACATCTCCAAAAATCATGTTGAGCATCAGCTCACCAAACACATAGAGGTCCACATGCATATATTCGACAGTTTATTCGTGGGCAAATCGTTGACCTTAGTACTGCCGCACAGAATTGCAGGTGGTAGCTATCTTCACCAAGCCCCTCACTGAAACCAAGTATGTTCATCTTCAAGCACTACTAGGCGTGAACGAAGTTGTCCTTGGGAAGGCATAGGTGGGGTGTGTCAGGTCATCCTAAGCCCTCCTTCCCTCTCTATGAGTTTTTCATTGTACAATGGATACCTAATCAAGCCTTTGTTGTCAGGACTCATTTCTAAGGTATTGGCATCTTGTTTGTACATACTCCCCTAAGTTGCACTTAAGGGTGGTGTTGGTGTAATTAGTTATAACACCATATTACTTAAGCTTATTTAGGTAAGTTAGCATATTTGCATTTTAGAAATAAGAAAATTTGAGACATACAACTTGTACTTCTAGAAAATCCAAGTTGCACATCCACATGGAATATGTTGGTTACCTACTTTCACATGGGTCTTTTGATCACATGGTCATTAGACAACCACTCTCATTTAATATTATAAGCCAACCAGCAATATTTTTGAGGGTGAGCCTTTCTCATAAAAGACTGTCTCTCTTCCTCATTTCAGCATGTATGATGGTTATAAGATCTCCATGAGAGGTAATTGATTAGCATAACAGGAGCTATTATATTTTTTTAAGATTTGATGCAAAGTGAGATCTTGGATTGTTTCTGAATAGGAAGGAGATCTTGTGATTTTCCCTTTGCTCCAATACATTTCAGAACTCTTATTAAAAAAGATATTAAAAACCTTAAAAAAGAATAGATTCATTCTACACTTCTGAAATTGGGAGAAAGAGTTCCCATTGGAAATATTTCACTCCTTTGGTGACCATTTGGAAGACCAAAAAAGAGGAGTTGTAGCAGTTTTAATGATGGAAAACATGGTGCTAAGGGGCCTAAATGGATAGACAGCAACAGGGAAAATCCCCGTTCACATTTCATCCACTTTTCAAACCCAAAATCTGCATATTTCAATAAGAGGTAATCCTCAATTGACTGCAATTTTATTAAGTTATCAACATCTACATTATGGTTGTGTATAAAATCTATTTGGATTGAAGAGCTCCATTTTGGACTACATGTATTTAGTTCACTATTTATATTAGATTAATCAGCTTGCTTTGCTAGACCTTTTGTTGTTCTTTTCTCTTGTTGACTAGAAAGGAAACTTTGAAAGAGAAGGGAAATAGTTATGTAGAAGTGGTTGTATTTTCGTGCATTGGGTGATTTTATCTGTAATATGGAAAGGTCGGTTAAGCCCATACCCATATAGTTTGTTTGGAAGAGGTGGGTAATTCCATATAATGGAACTATTAATTGCTGACTTAAGAGAGGCGGATAATCTTGAGTTCATAAGCAATTTTAGAAGAGATGGGTAATTCTGATTGGGAAGCATTTTCTTATGTATATTTCTTTACTGCTTATTTACAGTCCTGAAAGTGTGTTTTGATAAGTTTCTTGCTGTTGTAAACAGACCTATCCAGCCATAAAATATGTACATTTTGATAAGAGGGATGTTTGGGGCCTTCCTTGTTCGTAAAAATGTTCTTTGTGTACTTGGTCTTAATTCTTCTCTGTGCATCTAGAAAATCGTATCCTATCCATTACCCCAAACCGGTACCATTCTGAGTAAGAAAATGGGCATCAAGGTGGTAATCACAGTTGGGGAAAGAGTATGATGTTATGGGACACCCATGGCATGAGAGAGTTCAGGGTAGAATATGCAGAAGAAATGTGCAGTGTTCCTCTTTGACCCCATGGGCTTTTGCACACTCTTGAGGCTGGGCACGTGGAGAGCAGAGTGGATCTTGAGCATAATTTGGTATGTATGGAAGACAATGGGGTCAGTTCTGTTAGAAATTCATTTGTGATTGCTCGGTTGTTGTCCTCCTCAAAATGGCGCACTGCAAATTCAGAACATAAGTTTAATAGGCATCGAGTGTTATTATTAGACATGCTAAATTTGGAGGAGTTATAATTAGACATGCTAAATTTAGAGTAGTTATCATTAGAATTGTTGTATTATTAGACTGTCTAAATATATTGTAACTCTAGCCTCCATATATAAAAGAAAGGCAATGTGGGTGAGTGATTCATTCAGTCAGGGGCAGTATTTTGTAATTCTTTCTTTCTTGGTAATATACAAAGTTGATGTGTGTTTGAGTAGGGAATTTGTTTGTTTTACAGCATTGTTTTATGCAAATCTAGCTTACACAATCCACCGTCTTGAATTTTTTGATTAAATGCAGAGTCTGTATTTGTCAATTTTCAGTCCATATTTTTAGGTCTAACAATAGGGTGTTTTGAAAGGTGTTTAGTTAAGGTTTTGTTCATTGTAAGTGCAGATCTGCACACCATGAATTAAAATTTTTAATGGTATCAGAGCAGTGCATCTGAGATCCTCCAAATCCGTGTATGGAGTGGGCTGCTACCTATGAGAGAGAGTTGTCTAAGGATCTCAACGAGTGTGATTCCCTAGCTTTATTAATTGAAGTTGATTTGTGCATGTGATAGACGCATGGACCTGTGAAGGTGTTGTTTTGATTTAAATTCAAACTGATATGGTTGTTGAAATGTGTTCTACAAGCTATAGGATGACTGCTCTCAGTTTCAAAGAGTGTTACAGGTTAGAAGGCACTTCTAACTTCACACCATGGAAATGCAAACTTCCAATGTTGTTGGAGCGGGGCTGGTCTTTGAGATTTGGTTGAGAAGAGGCTTACAACTCATATCGATCCCGTACAGTTGGCCAAGCACACTAAGAAGGCAGTGTAGACTCCTAATTTTGGTACAAGCCTTAATATTGTAATGTTTTAATGTTGATTTGTGCATATACGTCAGTTTTAGATTAGGCTTTCATTGGCATTGTTGGGTGATTTTCTTCTTTGCTTTCTTTCGTGGTCCTATGTCTCTCTTCTTCTATTTCCACTTCTCTTCGTTTCGTTTTGTGTTGGGAGGCCTCCTCTCCACTTCTATTCTCCGTCTACTATTGTTTTCTCTATTTTCTCAAAATGTGCCCCCTAAGATATTTATTTCAATGTCTTTTGAATGGGATTCCTTGGAAAGCTTTGTCTTTGTCCATTCATCAACAACCATCATTTTTCTCAATGTTGTCCTCTCCTCTACCTCCCTTTGCAAAGTTACGAAGTTGGTGACAAATTTTGTTTCAACAGGGGATAGAAGCTCACGCTTTGCAACGAAACAATAGAAGTTCAATGTCAAGCGGTGATTGAGGATAAACTTAGAAATTTGTTTTTCTTCAATCACAATATTATCTACCCACTCTAATTTTGATATATCTTCAAGCAAAATATCCAACACGTGCAACACATGGTGTCCAAAAGAGATGAGGAAATCTATCCATAAGTATATCCCCTGCTCCTTTACAATTAGTTGCATTATATGTCATAATTTGAACAGCATTCTCTTCTCCTATCTCCAAAATCATTGATTTGATGCATTGGGAAAATGAAAAGAGAAGTTTTATGTTCATCACTTGTATCAATTGATTTTATAAACATAGCACCATCAAGGAATATTGCTAAAATATTTTGGAGGGGCCTTTTTGAATCGGACCATCCATCACTTACTATTGTGCACCCTATTCTTTTCCAATTTTTTTTTAATTTCAGCTAGCTCAGTGGATATGGCTGCCACTTCCTCTTCAAAAAGACTAGTTCTTACTCTTTCATAGCAAGGCAATCTATAACCCTTCCCAAATTCAATAGCCACATCTAGAAAGGTTTTGAAAAATGGAGAACAAATAACATTGAAAGGATGACCTCAACATAAAACAATCTTGCTACCAACCTATCTACATCATGCTTTTGTTGTGGCCTACACATGGACTTCAATGAACCCTGTGACTTTTTAGCATCGCTTGCACTTCCACTAGAAAATGATGATGGAGTGCCACTTGAACTATCGAAGGAGCCAATTTGCGAGATAGTGTTGGATTTTAGCCTTCTTTGCTTTTGAAGCAAATGATTCAACACAACTCACATCATATTTAGTTTGCCCCTATTTTATGAAATCTACTTAGTTCGCTTTGAATTTTCATTTGCTACAATACAACGTTTCACATCTGCAGATCTTCCAAGGTAATGGTATCGAACACTAGTGACACTATCTATGATATTACCATTGCACAAGGTGCATCTCATATTTATTTTTTTATCATCTCTCTAGACGATATATTTCATCTCTAATGAACGGCTAGACATGCTACCCCCGGTACTCTCACTGCCCACTGCTCAAACTTGCACACATTCTTTTGAACTTTCCAACTATACTTTGGCCCCTCACTGCCCACTACTCACCCTTGCATGCATTGATATGAACCTCTAATCTTTGAGCTCAAATTTAATGAAACATTTTCCCCTGTAATTGTTAACATTTTAATAATTTTAATATTTATATACTAAAACTTTAAATACAAAATTATCATTTACCTTCGAGAATTAAATTCATTACTAATAAACATAGATAAAAACTTAACTTTTAAGTTTTAAGAAATAAAATTAAATAAATTTTAAAATTAAATAGAAAATAAAAAATAAAAATCATATGTTATACTATATTACATATGAATTTTTAAAATTTGTATAACTTATAAATGATTTAATAAATAATATAACAATATAGTTTAAGACTTAATAAATAATAATATGATTGTATAACTTTTATACACAATGTAATAATGATGACTCAATAAATAGTGTAACAGTATAGTATAATTGTATAACTTTTATCTGGATTAATAAATAATATTTTAAATTTATAGATTAATATTAATAATAGACTAATAGTATATTTAATATTGATAAATCTAGAAGACATTGAAATACCTATATAATTGTACAATGCCAGAAGACATTGACATACCTATTGAATCGAATCGATGGGTGTCAGGGGATTCACATGGCAAATGGCAGAAACCGATAGCGATACAAATGGCAAATATTGAGTCTTCGACGGGTTTCACAGTCACCATTTCAGTCTTCTTCGGTCTTCAAGTTCAAACCCTCGCCGTGCTACATTCGTCGTTCTCTTCTTCTCATCAATGACTGGTGCTGCATTCGCTCATCGCCATTCTATGCTCATCGTCGATGCCACGTGTTGCCTTTTACCTTTAGGGTTTAGACTTTCCATTTTGCACTTGTGTTGACTCAAGTTTTCACATTTTTTTTGTTAAAAAACAATATTTTAAATGTTTTTTATTTATTTTTTAATCAAAAAATTAAAAAAATTGAATGGTCGAACTTGATTGAACAAATTCGGTTGGTGTTTTTTGTTCAATTTGAACCGAACTTGAGCCCTATTTGGTCGAACATGGCAACTATGATGTCTTCCTTGGTTTAACTAAGAATCTTCTTTCATCGCCAACCATGACAAATTTTATGTGTTGTTGAGTTTGATGATCAACAAGTTATTACCAAAGATCAAAGCTATGAGCATGGCTGAGTTTTGGCCAAAGGTGTGCGAGAATGTGGCCTATATAGGTTGTTTTTTGATCTAGTGAAGCATGGTGCTCTAGTGTATGATGATGACAATCTGTGTGAGCTATTAGACAAGCGATTAGGTCACATGCACTATGGACCACTAACTACCTTGAAGGACATGGTGTAGGGATTGCCACACTTCAAGATTGAGAAGACAAGAGTGTGCAAGGGTTGCACACTTGACAAACATGCCAAGACTACTCTCCCAAAGCAGTAAACACAGATCAAGAGAGATTCTTGATCTGATTCATTCAGACATATGTGGACCAACGACTTCAACCTCTTTGACAGGGAATATATATTATCTCTTTTATTGATGATTCTTATATAAAAACTTGGATATATTTTATGAAGACTAAGGATCAAGAGTTCTCAATGTTTCAAAAATTCAAGGCCTTAGTTGAGAATCAGACAGGGAAGAAGATCAAAGTGATGAGATGTGACAATGGAGGAGAGTACACCTCCAAGGACGTTGATACATATGGAAGAGAAGCAGGGATAAAGAGGGAGTTGGTTGTACCATACAATTCGTAATAGAATGAGGTTTTAGAGAGGAAGATCAGGTCCATCATTAACACAATGAAAGCCATGATCCACAACATGGATTTTCCCATGTGCCTATGGGCAAAGGCGTGTAATACATCTGTATACATTCCGAACATGTGTCCTCACAGGATTTGATGGGCAACACACTGGAAGAAGGTTTAGCAAGTGAGAAGTCTCAGGTAAAACATGGGGCAAAGGCGTGTAATACATCTGTATACATTCCGAACATGTGTCCTCACAGGATCTGATGGGCAACACACTGGAAGAAGGTTTAGCAAGTGAGAAGTCTCAGGTATTACACTTTCATGTTTTTGGGTGTCGTTTATATTCACGTACCAAATGAGAAAAGGGCTAAATTTGAACCCTTAAGCATCAAGGGTATATTTGTTGGTCACAAAGAGACCTCCAAGGCATACTGGATTTACATTCCAACATAGAGGAAGACAGCAGTCTGCCGAGATGTAAAATACGATGAGGATGCATGGTCCTCTAAGTCTCAAGGGCCTCCTAGGGTGGTTGAGGACGATGAACAGCGCGTTGTCCCAAGTGCTGATTTGCAAATTACAGCAAAATCATATTTAGATCAGCAAGCTTCCAATGAAGGAACTGATGTCAGTTTAATATCAGTTCCACCAAGAAGCCTAAGCGGCTTACCCAAACATTACAGAGGCACAAAAGCAAGCACGAGTGTCATAATCTTCTTTCCAAGTGAGTCATCCCCCTAAGAGATTTCCTACTTATGTTGCACTAATGTTTTCTATTATTGATGCAAAGCATTCTAGTTATGAGAGGCTGCAGTTGAACAAGTATGGCGAGATGCGTTGACAAAAGATTATAACTCCATTCTGAAGAATGATGTCTAGGATGTTGTGCCGATACTAGTGGAGAAATTAGTGATTGAATCCAGTAATTACAAGATCAAGCAGGTGGTTGATGGGAGCATTTAGAAGTACAAGGATGGATTTGTAGCAAGACAATTCTCCAAAAGAGAGGGAGTTGACTATGACAAGAGCTTTGCTCTAGTTGCCAAGGATACTTCTATCAGGACCATCATATCTATTGCATCAATTTTTAGTTGGCCTTTATATCAAATGGATGTAAAGATTGCTTTTATAAACGGTTTAATTGAAGTATACATTAATCAGTCAAGGGGTTTTGAGGTGCATGGGCGAGATACCCATGTGTGCAGGGTAAAGAAGACCCTTTATGGGTTGAACCAGGGACCATGTAGTAGGTACTCATAGACTAATGAGTACTTGTCAAGCAAGATACCCATTTGTGAAAGTTAAAGAAGGCCCTTTATAGGCTGAAGCAAGCACCATGTGCTTGGTACTCACAGACTGATGAATACTTATTGAAATTGGGCTTCACCAAAACTTCTGGTGATCCTAATCTTTATTATTTGAATGATAAATCTGAAATGCTTGTTTTGGTCTTGTACATAGATGATTTAAGTATTATAGGTTGCTATGAGAAGCTCATTGCATGGTGCAAGGAAAACTTGGCCACTAAATTTGACATTAAGGACATTGGCCTTGGGAATTATTTCTTGGATCTAAAGGTTTGGCAAGTTATATGTGAGGTCTTCCTTAGACGAGAGAAGTATAATGTGGAGATTAAGAAGATATTTCAAATGATGGATTGTAAACCCTTGGCCACTCCTATGGTTGTCTACTGATTTAGATTTGGTAGATCCTTCTTTATATAGGCAATTGATTGGTTAATATATGCCATGATTGTTTGGGATGAAAGGAGAAATTTTGGTGAACTGTCAAAAAATTTCTAATATTTTAGTAAGTATATATTTACTCTTTTATGTTTCCCTATTTTAAAAATGAAATATCTTAGCTTTTGAATACAAATGTTGAATGAATAACCATTATAAAAATTTACTTGATGGGCGAAGTCAACCATCGAATTTAACCCCAAATGTCGACCTAACTGGCCACATGGGGCTCTATATACCAATATTGATCCAAATTTCGGATCTAGTATGCTAGCCATGTGAGCTAACTACTTCCACTATTCTCATCTATGTAATAAATGCTTGTAAGATACTACTTGAAGACAATTCACATAAGAATCTCAAACAAAAAGGTGCATGAGGAGTTTCCAAGGTTAGAGGAAGTCTCATAATGATCAAGACATTTTAGGAGTATCCCTCTGTTTTGAAACATACATGATGTTTCAGCTTTTCAAAAGAACCCACAACGTGATGTCGCACTTTCAGAAGAACCCGCAGCAGCACCGCACCTTTTCAAAGAAACCTGCGGCTATCAGAAAATTGTGTGCCTTGAATTCAAACAAGTAACAGTTGCAAACATGGCTTGTTTTTTTTGACTTTTTATCAGTTTAGTTCATCTCCTTAGCAATTTGTGTACCACATGCTGCCGAGTTTTATATAAATACAAGCCCCTGGGATAGGTAAAGGCATTAAATCGAAGTTGGGTTGAGTAGCGCAGTTGCAAGTCATAAGTCCCTGAGTCAGTGTTCCATTGTTCTCCTAGCTGATGTTGTTTGTTAATTGTTATGAATTGTCTGGGAAGAGTTGTACAAAGTTGCAAAGCATTGTGTAGGCATTTGGGCAATTGTGAATTGTAAGTGTCCATGAAGGCCACTTGATTGCAGTAAACCTGTACTTTAGAACTACATAGTGGAAAGGAGGGATAAGCACCTCACTCTACTAGAGTTTTCTCATACTGAGTTTCTCCAAGCTAAATCACTGTGCTATGTGTTTTGTGTATTCTTTCTACTTGCACTCCGTTTTCAGTCCATTTCTATAAAGCACCTTATATCTCTGTGTTTTTCCAAGTAAATAACAATAAGAAAACAATCATGTATGTGTTAAAGAGTATAAAGGATCCATATTGGTCATTATTGTTATGGAACGTCGATGCAGTTTATGGATCAATTATCAAGCCAGATGTGTATTTTGCAGTAAAAAACTTGGGCAAGTTCAAGGTTAAACTGAGGCAGATTCATTGGAAGGTCGCACAGCATGCACTCTAATACTTGATGGCCACAGTTCATTACAGCATGAGCTATGTGGAAGATGGTGACTTTGTGTTGCATGTTTTTATGGATTCTGATTGGATAGGAGATGCAAGTGCTAGGAAGAGTAAATTGGGATTTTATTTCAGCTTGGCACAAGTATGATTTCTAGGTTCCACAAGAAGCAGTCGATGGTTGCACTTGCACTCAGTTCAATAGAGGCAGCGCATATGGCAGCCTCATCTATTAGTTGTGAGGCCAAATGGTTTTACAAGTTGATAGCAGAATTGACTGACGAGATGTTGAGGCCTCCAATTGTATATTGTAACAATAAAAGTTGCATCCAGCTCTCTGAGAATCCTGTGCTTCATGATCACTCCAAATACATTAATATTCTGTACCATTTTCTCACAGACTGAGTTCAGAAGGAAGCAGTGATCCTTGAGTATGTTCCTTCAAATTGAAGGTGGCAAATATTTTGACAAAGGCCCTAGCCAGGGGGAAATTTGAGATGTTTAGGGAAACACTCAACTTGGTAGAAATACCTTCTTGAAAAGAGGGAGTGTTAGAATTTTACCTGTGATTACTCAACTGCTCTTCTCCTCAGCATGGCACACTCAGCAAATTCAGAACAGCAGTTTAATAGGAGTCTAGTGTTATTATTAGATATGCTACATTTAGAGTTATTATTATTAGACATGCTCAACTTAGAGTTATTATTGTCAGACATGTTTTTCAGATTTAGAATTGTTGTTATTATTAGAGTTATTATTAGACTGTCTAAATATATTGTAGCTCTAGCCTTTATCATCTATAACTGTAAGGGAGGGTGGGTGAGTGATTCATTCAATATTTTGTAACTTATTTATTTCTGAGTAATATATAGGGTTGATGTGGGTTTGAGTGAGGCAACTGTTTGTTTTTCAGGCATTATTTTTCTGCAGATTTAGCTTACACGATCCACCGTCTTGAATTTTTGATTAAATGCAGAGTCTGCCCTCATGAATTTTCAGTCCAGATTTCCAAGTCTAACAGTACTCTGTTTTGAGAGGAGTTTATTTAAGGTATTGTTCACTGCATGTGCAGTTTCACACACCATTAATTAAAATTTAAAAAGTTCAGCCATCATGTTATTGATGCACAAATTCCTTTACCCTTACATGAAAATATGAAAGAAGCCATATGCTTTGTTACTCACCATGCATTTGTAAGCAAAATTAGTAACATATCTTATGCTTTTTCGGATTTTGATTATCCTGGCAATAGAGAAGAGAGGATAGGTATACACAGTCATGGTTGAAGAAGAGCTTGATATTCTTGGCTGTACTCACTCAGGACTGCATTTTTAAACATCATGGAGCTTCATGCAAACTGTTATATCACTATTTGGTTGTTCTGGTTGAGTGTTAAAGACTTGTGTATATGAGGGACTTTGGCCACTTGAGAAGATCAATACTCAGAGTATTTATGACCTTTGGACTAATTACAAATCACTTACTATTCAATCCATTATAACTGGGAAAATCTGCCATCATTTCCAGCGGGTTTCCATGTCTTTCTTGCATATTGTAAGCCAAAGTTGGAGAAGATTTTAGATACTCATAGCAGGTAACTGTCGGAAGATTTAAGAAAAAAATTTCCATGTAAATTACTATTTGGGGCAGCCTTGTGTATTAAGAATGTTTTTATTTATTTTCAACTTCAGCAAATTTTGAAGTTACGAATTGATTTGGTAATCCATAATGATTTTAAGAGCAGCTAAGATGGTTAAATTTTATTGATTGGGCAAGCAACCTTGAATACCATGAAGTCAATTTCATTAGATGTAACGTTTGGCTATTGTGTTTATCTCAGCTATTCTAAATTAGTATGAACTCCTAACTTTTTATTCCCTTATTCATGTGTTCAAATTTTAGAGAAACATGGAGCAGAACCACACGAGTAATGATGCACCCCCTTTTGCCCACACATCAAACTTGTTAAATTTGAAAAAATATCATATGTGCATTGAACTTTAGAGTTGCTGAGTACTCTTCCGGTAGAACAGAGTTGAGCACTCATTTACTGAAATTTTCCTTTGACATCATGTATTCCCCATTTTCTTACTCCATGGGGACTAGTTGGATAGGCCTCAAACAATTATGCATATTTTTCAAACCATGCACTCATTTCCTATGATATTATACTGCTTGGAAAGTTATTTGTTTCTACCGTGAATTCGTGCAATTTTATGTCATAATTATTTACCTAGACGAAATAATAGCAATTTTCGTGGCAGGTGTCAAAACTGTCTATTAAACTGATTCACCCTATAAACCTACAAAGGAATTTGATTTTTAAGAAGTGGGTATCATGTATTAGTGTTGCTGAGTCATTCTAAGGAGTTAAGAAACTAATATGAGTAATTGTTTTCTTGCATTTCCCATTTGAAAATGCATTATATCCTATTTTCTTCAACTGGAACTAGTCAGGAAACACTATGACTGTCATGACTTTTGTTCCAAACCATATGCCCAATTGGAGTGATCTTGAATTCTATCTAAAAGTTATGCCTGAAAATTTCCAAAGCCAAACTAGAACTATTAGGGGAGATATGCAAATTTTAGAACTACAATACAAATGAAGAGGGCCAATGGTGAATCATAGGTTGGTTCACATGTTTCTCTTAAACCAGAGCACCTTTTCCTAAAATTCCAAGTTTGGAAGAAAGATTATGGAGCATAAAACATACGAACTAAGTTTCAGACCCTAGCTTTCACAATAATGGCAAAGGTCATAAGGAGGGTAAAAGAAAGGGGGTTTGATGGGCTGTCCGTGAAGAAGATATCATCACACTAAACTTCAAACGAGCTTCAAATAGGGAAATGTAGGCCCAGCATGAGCTAAAGGCATCCTGACAAACTCTCTGGGAAAATGCATTCATGCCTCCTCATGCAATCTGAGTTTTGAAACAAACAAGAAGGCCGAAGTGATTGTTTTGGATGAGGATCTATGATTTGCAACATCGATGGGCATCACACAGTTAGCAGTTGAAAGAGACTCTCAAGTATCATTGGTGAAATGTCAAAAGGTAAATTTTGGGACTAGATTTTAAAAGCCATTCTAGGGGAAGGAAGAATCCTTGGAACAAGTTTTTGATCTCATTTCTTGGGCTTCATGTCTTTAGAAAGGGCAAAAAGTCGCAGATCTTCTAGCAAATATGGTATCACCTCACCTAACTACCTTCAACATGCTTTGTATTTGTCATGGGCGGGTTTAGAAGCTATCACCATTGAGGAGGTAAGGGATTGCTAATCTTATCCCACTTGTAAAGTCATTTTATGTGTTAAGGTGGGCAATTCATTGATTTTTCAACTTTTAAGAAAACATTGATGGGAACATAATTTCATAGAATGGCGCTCAATAGAAAATGATAGCTCGCACGCTTCATTCATGCAAGTGTTCTTGCTCATTGAGTGACACAAGCACTCAATCTACTACTTTTATCTCCCTCATTTTTCATGGGAATTTAGCATCTTTTGTCATCTATTTCCACTTTGTCTAAAATAGTGTTCTCTTTGCTTTGAATTACATTTTGTAAGGCTCTCTTTATATCTTTGAGTGTGTTTATGGCGTCTAGCTCGAAAAAGTGGGTTATAAAGACAAAGGAGCTAAAGGCAACTTTCAACATTTTTGTTGCTTCTACCTTTTTTTTACCACACTAACCTAGGTTAGGGAAAGAGTGGACATCGGACATACAAGGAATTGCAAGAGGTATTTTGCACTAAATTGAACCACCCAAAGCTCTCCCATATTTGACTTCATTTGTTATGTGCTTCTCTATGAAGTCTATAGTGATGTTGTCAATGTCGGAATCAACGACCCAACCGACTATTTAAAGACTAACGCAATTGAGCTGAAAATTGAAAATGGCATTTGGAGGTTTGTCACTCTGAGCCATTATAGCTTTATGTAGGCCCACCTACAAATGGTGCCCTCTTGTGTTTGTCTTCCTTCTTTGCCTGCATAGGAGCCGATTGCACCCCCTACTGATGGCCTCAATACTCTAGTTGGCATGCTAGAGAGAAGACTTGAATTTCCCAACTCATAGGAGCCCTTAGCCAAAGATATTCATGAGCATGTACTCCTCACAGCATAACTTATGCACATTAGTGGCCATGTTAGGATCCTTGGTGGTGGTTTGAGAGGCAACAGCTTGGTAGGGATGAGCAGTGGCGGATGAGGTGCAAGCAACAATAGTTTAGGAGTCATCCATGCTTGAAGTGGCATTGTCGAAAATGGTGGCAACCCATGCTCGGTTGGTGACAAGGCATGGGGTAACTGATTTACTAGTCCAAGTGCCCTTTGATGATGGTTGACAGTTGTTGATTGGTAGGTTTTTGAGTGGCTTGTCCTATCGTTGAAGTTCCTTCTCCAATCTGGTTTGTTAACTGATAATATATGTAGGTTAATGTTTAGCAATTGGTTATGTGCATGATCTTGTAGGATTGTAGTCATTTTATGGTAAGGTGTGTTGCTTAGGCTGTCAATTTGTTATAGATGATATGGTTAGTTGTTACTACCACCTAGGAAAATTGGAAATCGAACACACTTAACTATGTTTCTTTTATCTAATGAAAGGGCAAAGGACCAATATAACCTCCATTAAATTATCAAAAAAAAAGTTTCAAACCCTAACTTGAAGTGTTGAGTTCCCATTCCCTAATTAGGACTGCTCTATATCATTGTCCACAAGGGTAGTGTTTCCCTAGCACTTATAGAAGCAAAAATTTCACTCCAAAGGCAGTTTGAAACAAACCAACATCCATTCTTAAGGTTTGGGAATATAACAGATCCATTCATGAAGTCCATTTGTGTCGTAGGACTGCCATAGTTCTTCAAGCCACCATCCTTCTTGCGAGAAATTTTAGGTAGGCATTGGGTAAAAGAGTGTTTAAGATAATTAAACAACAAATTGTGTTAATAAATGATTTGTAGCGTCTAGGAGGAACTATACTAGTAAAAATTTATCTATTTGAAAAATTCCAAGAAGTATCAATCTCGGGCACCTATCTTGGATTTGTCACATATTTTTCCCATTAAGAGGTTTCACATTGATTAATGACTCCATCACCTTCTCCACACATTTCCCGCTGACTGGTGATAGATGGTCTCAATCTAGCTGCACCATTCTGTCAGGGCTTGAATAAATCTTTCTGAGAAAAAAAAAAACAAGCTCCAAACTCCACTATATGCCATATATATCACAATTATTCAATCGACTTCTCCAAACAAAAAGAAAAACTGCCCTATGAAAGTCAAACAGTCATTTTAAGGTCATCATTTTTTATCGATATCTCACACTATTACACTCACCCCTTCCACCCCCTTGTCTATCATTGTAGTTACACCTCTCGGTGTAGTGAAAATAAAATAGGATCTTTTGTGTTTTATGTTGCCAGCATAGAAATGGGTGCTACAACAATATGTTGAGTCATCACGACAGAGATACCATAATAGAGCTTATCATGTCATGGTCAACTTTCTACAAATTTTACAACAAAAGACATGGCATGCAGCATGGTTCAACCGAGGACAAGTAATTTGTAATGATTAAAAGATAAATCATTTCCCCTTCTCATCAAGAGGGGCTTCTTCTTCTTGTAATGCATCAAATTAAATACTTAAAATGAACAAGGAAAAAGGGGCTCTCGAAATTGAAGTTAGAAAAGTTAAATAGTGTTGAAGACCAAGCAGGCCTGACATGCCAAGTCTTTTTATGAATTTGTATTTGTAACAATAGAAATTTTAAGTGCATTTCATTCCAGCAAGTTAGTGTCTTTGTATACATTTCTGCAGAATTAACTAAAATAAGGATTCTGTACGCTCAATTTTGGCTTCTTTTTGTGACTCTGCACTCAGATCCAGATGTGTGGTTGCTAGTTGCTTATTTGACTCTTGGTCACGTTATCAATAAACATAACCTGAACATATGATTATTCATGTGAGTAGAGTTCACAAGCCATTTCTAAAGGTTTTACGGGTTCAACAGGCAGAAGTTCTAATGTTTGTTGCATTCCTTTCTCATGTAGCGTTTGTGGCTCTGACAACTTTCTAGTTCCTTGTGTCCACTTGTACTTTCAGTTGCTACACCACTATGCATAATGACATTTACATAATATTGATAAATTCTCATTAACAATTTCTTCATTATCTTAAACCATTTGTGTTGTACTCTCACGTATTCCTTCTTGTTCATTATTTGTTGTTTCTTTCATAGTTTGAGCTTTAAAGCACTTCCCTTGGAACATCAAGATCTCTCACAAATCATTTTTTGCTCGAGTTTCAAATTATTCAGTTACAAGATGCTAACCTGTTTTATTTCATTTGATGTCAAATAATCACTTGAGCTGATCTTGTAAGTTGAATGTGTTGTTTTATACACTTGTTTCATCCTCTTGCTGAATTTGTATAGTTTGGTATGTCTCTACAACTTGAGTTGTTCATTGCTCGTCCAAAGATAATTTATGGGAATTCCCTGTTGTTTCCAAGTTTTCAAATGTTGCAATCTCAACAGTAATGTTTGTTTTACGCTGCCCTCATCTTTGTTTATGCAATGGATCTGATCTATCTCTCTTTCTTCTCACTCTTGTAATGTCAACATAGTATGCTTTGTGATTTGAAATTCTAAACTGGAGACAACATTTGTTATTTCGTCTCCCATATTTCTCTTGGTTGCAAAAGCAACATGCTTAACTTCTTTGGTGTGAACTAATGTGGAATAACTCCTCTTGGTTGGACCATATGAACTGTTGTCTCAATAACTGATCTCAATATTTTTTCTTGATCAATTAAAGGAGTGGAATATCTCTTGCTAATTGTTACTTCTCTCGTCTCTTCAATTGAAGGACTCTCCTTCAAAATTAAATCTTTTGCTAGTTCATGAGGTTGAGCTTCCTCCTTTGTTTGATTCTCCAGGACTCCAACCAATTCTTTTTTTGTAGAGAGATCATTTACCTTGTAATGACCCAACCTAAATCTGAGACCAATTTTTTCGGTTTTCTTTGGTTAATTCGGTACCTGTTGCGTTTTGGTGTATTGCATTTTTGAACATACAACCGCACATACAAATATATTTCGCAAATCACCAAACTGGAGATACCCAGATGCTAAAATCCAATGGAAATGCATTTCAAAACCATTTTAGATAATACCCATATAATGAGAGTAAAGAATATACAGGAATCTTGCATACCCAGATGGCTGATATAATTCGATAGGCTGGAAATGATGTTAAAGCAGTCTATGAATGCACAAATCACTCCGTATGATGATCAAGATGAAACTATTACATCAACTGATAAGATATAGCTGCCAAGAGTTATGAGACGCCCAAGTAGAGCATGGAAGCCAACCCAAACACAAGATTCAAAGATAACTGGAAGTCCCACGCTTTGGCTGGTACAGTACGGCCCTGGCTGAAGTATATCAGCACACCAAACACCCTTCAATCTTCCCTGAAAACACTCCAAAACCTCTGCTAGTTGCTGCCAATACATATAAATCCAGCTGGGATTAAATAAGACCAAGCCCCTTCAAAAATCACTATATAACTGCTGCAAAGTACGGCCTGGTACAGCGGGTTGTACGGCATGTCTAGGGTCCACAAATGACCACAAACTCTCCTGAAAACTCTGCCTATAATCTGCAATACATTCATCGATATTCCCCCTGAATTATCATGTCCAGAAACTGAAAATATAGCTTTGAAAAGTGATCCGCGACAATGCTCAATGTCTCTAATGAAGCTCCAAGTGACTCCTGGATGAAGCCACGCCAAAACAGCACCCTTAGAGTGTCTTCCAACCCTGCAGATACTCTCATCAAAGGAGGATTCCGTCTCCAATGAAGCTGGTGCAAACCCTTGTTCTCTCTAAGAATAAGAATCAAGCTCAGACTCCTACAATTTATATTCCTCGATGAATGGAAAAATGACTCCTTTTTCCTTGATCTTTTTGTTACTTCCCAACCCAACGGCCCACTTGGATTATAAAATATTTTATTATTTCATTACACTTGGGTGCCCAAACTTTGTGACTTTATAACTTACAAAATATTTCATTAAAATATGTCCACTTTATTATAAAGTCACTTTGCTCCTTTTTGATTTACTAAGTTAGATATTTTAATTTAACTTAGGTAAGTAATATATCATTAAAAAAAAATTTATTTGATCTTTGAATTAAGATTTCGTAGCATTGCTAGAACGATCAAATGAAAATCAAAGAAGTCTAATTGATTCACATTGACTTGCTCTAAGCCCCGAATCTCCTACTAAAAATAGTAAGTTTGGCCTCAGAGTTCAAAACTACACTAGAAACGGAAATCCCAACATAGGTCCCCGAACCATCCATGTTAGTCTACAAAACTCGTTGATAGACTAACCTTAATCTTTTGAACCGCTTAGGAAAGGGACATTACAGTTTGCTCTCCCCAAAATTACTTGCCCACAAGCAATTTCAACTCGAGGAGCTACAAAATCTACTCATTCTCCCATCTGGCATCCTCTACCGACAAGTTTTTCCACTTCAACAAATACTCCCTGATGACTCTCTTCCATAGAGTACGATCCCTAGTATCAATGATAGCCTTAGGTACAAGAATTAATTTGTCCTCTTCATCGAGAGGGGGAAGCTCCATTAAAGGTGTCACATTATGTCTCAATGCCTTTTTGAGGTGAGACATGTGGAAAACATTGTGCACTCTACTCCCTACCAGCAACTCCAACTCATAATCCACTTCTCCGATCTTCTTAAAAACTCTGAATGGGCTGTAGTAACGTGGCTTAAGTTTCTCATCACCACTCTTCTTGAGAGTAGACTGTCTATAGGGCTGTAACATCAGATACACCATGTTACCAACTCAAAAAAGCACTCAACCTTATGTTGATCTGCATACTGCTTCTATTGGTTATGAGCCTTCTGAATATTTTCTTTCAAGGACCTCATAATATCCTGACTCCCCTGAAGCAAGTCCTTGGCCTTAGGCACTCTACTATCCCCAGACAACAGATAAGGAAGTTTAGTGCCTCATACCCATATAATGCCATGAATGGTGACATCTGAATAAATATGTGGAATGTGGTATTGTAGCAATATTCCCCCAAGTGTAACCACTTAACCCATGCGTTCTGCTACCTTACAATGTAGTCCTTCAGGGATCCCTCCACCCATTTATTTACAATCTCCGTTTGCCCATCTGTTTGTGGGTGGTAGCTAGTGCTCGAAGTGAGTTCCGTCCCACTCACTCTGAAAAGTTCCTGCCAAAAATGACTCAAGAACTTGTTGTCCTTATACTAACTATGCTTCATGGCAACCCATGAAGCCTGAATACCTCTATGAAAAATAAATCAACAACTTGTGTTGTGTATCTGGCTGAAATTGCAAAGAAATATGCAAATTTTGTTACCCTGTCAACCACAACAAATATATAGTCCTTACACTGGACCTTAGGTAATCCAGTAATAAATTCCATCAAAATGCATTCCCACTTCTAGTTAGGAATGTGTAAAATATGCAACAAACCAACTAGAAAAGAGTGTTCATGTTTATTCTGTTGGCAAGTAGGACACTCCCTCGCATATGTCAACACCTCAGTCTTAAGACCTTTCCATGTAAACTTCTCCCTAATATGTGTATATGTCTTGAAATACCCAGGGTGGCCAGCCATTGGAAGATCGTGAAAGGCTCACTCTCTCCAATCAGCTGTGATTTATCCCAAAGAACACAAGTGGGGTCTCCGTGAAAGTGCATCAGCGATAATGTTCCTCTTCCCTTTGATATAAACTATGTCAAAGTCATAGGTTTGCAACTTGCTAACCCACTTTTGTTGTCTATCATTGAGGTCACATTGGCTAAGGAAATGCTTAACACTATTATGATCTGTTTTTACTACAAATTTGCCTCCCGCCAAATACTTTTTAAATTTTGCTATTGCATGCATTATCGCTAACATTTCCTTGTCATATATATTGTAACCTCTCTCTGCACCCCTTAGTTTCCTACTCTCGAAAGCAATTGGGTGTTTATCTTACATCAGTATTACTCTAATGCCTTCCCCTGAGGCATCACACTCAAGCTCGAAGGGCTTGGTGAAATTTGGTATAGCCAAAACTGGGCAAGAGTTCATAATTTGCTTAACCTTGTCAAAACACCTCTATGCTTCGTCTGACCAAACAAATTCCCCCTTCTTCATCAAATCTATCAATGGAGATGCACTCTATGAAAATCCTTTGATGAAGCAGTGATAGAAGCCCACACAAACCGAAGAATCCCTTAAGCTATGAGAGATTTGTGGGGGGTGGCCAATCCAAAATGGCACGAATCTTTTCTAGATCCACTCTGACTCCTTCTACACTGATGATGTGTCCCAAATAGAGTAATTCCATCATGCCAAATTCACAATTTAATTCATTAGCATACAGTGGCTCTCTCTCCAAGATACTCAGTACCTTCTCAATGTGTTGGAGGTGCTCCTCCCATGTTCAGCTAAAGATCAAAATATCAACAAAAAATATGGGGACAAACTTCCTCAACTACTCTCTTAAGACCCTCTTCATACAGGACTGGAAAGTGGCTAGAGCATTGGTTAGACCAAACGGCATAACCAAGAACTTGAAGTGCCCATAGTGACAATGGAACGTTGTCTTCTCCACATCCTCTTCTCTGACCCTTATCTGATGATATCTTGATCAATCTTGGAAAATTAACAAGCCCCGTGTAGCTCATCAATAGGCAGGATGGGGTACTTATTTTTGTATAGTTTTCTTATTTAGAGCCTGGTAATCTATGCACATTCTCAGTGTTTCATCTTTCTTCTTTACCAAGACTACTATAGAAGCAAAAGTGCACTTACTCGGTTTGATATGCCCCGTCTCTAGAAGCTCCTTAATAGTTTTCTCAATTTCATCCTTCAATCTTTTTGGGTGCATATAAGGAGTTATGATGACTAGCTTGGCACCTTCTTCCAGTTCTATTACATGCTCTATTCCTTGATTAGGAGTACTCTCGAGTGGTATATTACTAAAAACCTTGTTGTGTTTGGTTATCAGTTTCTGAATATTTGGATGGTAACTCTACTTGGGCTGCTCAGTAGCTACAGGCATAATGACACACTTTGTTGCCCACTCAACCTGATCATGTTTGAGCATTCTCTCCATCCTCCTAAGTGATACCACATAAAGTCCACCATATGACATCCCTCTGAGTACATGCTTCCTGCCATCTACCTCAAACTTCATCTCCATGGTTTGTAAGTTCAGGTAGAATTCTTTGATTGCATGAACCCATTTCATTCCAAGAATTACATCCAAATCACTCATACTCACCACATAGTACTCAGCTTTAAACTCATAATCACTTAACCTAATGGTTAAGATAGGGATCCATCATTTGCAAGTTAGGGTGAATCCATCATCTACCCTGACCATGAAACCTTTGAACTCTTTTGTCTTGAGTCCTCTTATAGCCACAAGTCCCTCATCTAAGAAATTATGTGTGGCCCCTGTGTCAAGAAGTGTAGTGATTATCTGCCCTTCCAGGACTCCCCAAACCCTAAAAGAACCTTCTTTTTGAATAGCTAAAAGGTGTGTTATAGGTCTATCCTCATTTTGCTCACCCTATGCCCCTTTTGTTGTGTTATCTTCTTCACTTTCCTCTGAATCAGTGTGTTGATCTAATTTCTCTAAGGGAGTCTCCTCCATTGAAAAGTATTATAGTTGCTTTACTTGCCCCTTCATAGGGCACTTATGATTTGGGTCCCATGGGCCTTTGCATTTAAAACATAATTTCTTCCTCCTGTACTCATTAAGAACATCATCATCAAGTCTCGAAAGAGGTTTCTTTTGTTGCACTATATCATGAGATGAAATCTTCTTGTGCTTATCCTTCTTGTGCAAGAAACCCTTTGACTAAAATTTGCTCCTATAAGAAGAGAGCTCCATATCTTTGGCCTTCTTGATTGCCTCTTGAAGTGTAGGCAGATTGAACCCCTTAATCCATCCTTTGAAGGGTTTAGATAATCCATCAATGAACAACACAAGAGCCTCTACTCTGAAATGTTAATGAACATGATTGACAGCCTCTAAAAATCAAAAATATAAGCATCTACACCTCCAAACTACTTAAGTTGGGCTAGCTCTTTGAAATTTAACTCAGGGTCCCCTTTATCAAATCTATCTATCAACCTGTCAGTAAACTCTGCATAGGACACAACATGATTATGGCCTAATGTGACTAGGTCGTGGTACCACCATTCATGTGCACTCCCATCCAAATGCAATGTAGCATACTCAATGGCATCCCGCTTAGTCATAGGATTAAGTCATAAATAAGTATCTACTTTCTGAACCCATGCTCTGGTTGAAGTTTTACCCAAGCCATTATAGTAAGGAATGCTCATCTTACCCATTTTCCTCTGTAGGTCCTGGTTCTATTGCATCACTCCTTCTCCCTGAGGTCTACTATGTTCCCTGAAAGTCAAGTAAGCCTGAAAAGGCATATCTGCACAGAACCTTACATCCATAGCTCTCCAATCTCTCTAATACTGAGCATGTCAAACCTGTTTAGTAAGCTCGTGAACCTCCTTCGATGGGTTGTTGTCCTGAATAAACTAAGGCATTAGAGGCCTCGTGTTAGCTGATCCAACAAAAGTATGTTGTTGAATACCCTAATTATTAATCGAGTGCCTTCCATTATTGCCATTATTTCTTCTAGCATTTTGATCAACTCCACCATTATTATTGTCATTGTTCTTGTTATTACCTAGTACTAAATGGGCAAGGATTTGGGTCAGTTCAGTCTATGAGTGGTCCATTCTATCATACATGTCCCACTGCCCCCTAGCCAAATCACTTAATGCATGCAACATACTATCCATATCAACTCTTCCCTCATAGTGATGTTCTCTACTAGGCATGATGTTCTCTAGTAGGCCTACCTTCTCAATCACCCATAATTTCCTCAACAATGTCTTCTTCACTGTAAAGTTCCATCTATTGTTCCTCAAACCCTAAAGGCCACTCTTCCCACTGTCCCTGAAGGCCACTCTTCCTATTTTTCTAATTCAACTTCTTTCTTTCTCAATCTTTTAAGATATATATGCTCTCTAGCACTACTTCTCATAGAATCTCACATGTAATCACTGTTCAGACATGAAAATTGACATGCAAGTATAAAAATGTAACAAGCTAGCAATAAAACTAGCTCTGGTACCACTGTAATGTCCCTCACTAAATCTGAGACCATTTTTTTTAGTTTTTTATGGTTCAGTTGATACCTGTTACATTTTCGTGTATTGCATTTTTTAACATACAACCACACATACAAATATATTTTATAAATAACCAAAATGGAGATACCCAAATGCTAAAATCTAATGGAAATGCATTTCAAAACCATTTTAGATAATACCCATATAATGAAAGTAAAGAATATAAAGGAATATTGCATACCCAAATGGCTGATATAATTTTATAGGTTGGAAATGATGTACAACATTTTATGAATGCATAAATCACTTCGTATGATGATCAAGATGAAACTATTACATCAACTGATAAGATATAATAGCCAAGAGTTATAAGACTCCCAAGTAGAGCATGGAAGCCAACCCAAACACAAGATTCAAAGATAACTGGAAGTCCCACACCTTGGCTAGTACAGTACGGCCCTGTCTGAAGTATATCAACACACCAAACACCCTTCAATCTACCCTAAAAACACTCCAAAACCTCTGCTAGTTGTTGCCAATACAGATCGATCTAGTTGGGAGCAAATAAGACCAAGCCCCTTCCAAAATCACTATATAACTATTGCAAAGTACAGCCTGATACAATAGGTTGTATGACTTATCTAAGGTCCACAAATGACCACAAACTCTCCTAAAAACTCTGCCTATAATTTGCAATACATTCATCAATATTCCCCCTAAATTATCATGTCTAGAAACTAAAAATATAGCTTTGAAAAGTGTTCCAAGACAATGCTCAATGTCTCCAATGAAGCTCCAAGTGACTCTGGGAGGAAGCCACACCAAAAAAACACCCTTAGAGTGTCTTCCAACCCTGTAGATACTCTTATCAAAGGAGGATTCTGTCTCCAATGAAGCTGGTGCAAATGCTTGTTCTCTCTAAGAACCAAGCTCATACTCCTAAAATTTGATATTCCTCGATGAATGGAAAAATGACTCCCCTTTTTTCTTTATCTTTTTGTTACTTCCCAACCCAACGCCCCACTTGGATTATAAAATATTTTATTATTTTTATTATTTAATTACACCTGGGTGCCCAAACTTTGTGACTTTATAACTTACAAAATATTTCATTAAAACATGTCCAATTTATTATAAAGTCACTTTGCTCCTTTTTAATTTACTAAATTAAATACTTTAATTTACCTTGGGCAATTAATATATCATTAAAATAAATTTCATTTGATCTTTGAATTAAGATTTTGTAGCACCATTAAAACGATAAAATGAAAATAAAAAAAGTCCAGCTGATTCACACCAACTCGCTATGAGCCTTGAACCCCCTACTAAAAATAGTAAGTTCAACCATAGGGTCTAAAACTACACCAAAAAAGGAAATACCAATGTGGGTCCCCTAACTATCTGTGTTAGTCTATGGAAACTCATTGATAGACTAACCCTAATCCTATGAACCACTTAAGAAAGGGACATTACATACCTATGGACTTTCCAAATCTTTAGAGCTTTATATGCTTTGGAACTTAGGTGCTTAAAGTCATCATTAGTGGTCATATTGTAAAGGCATCATTAGTGGCCATATAAGCTCTATGTCATCTTTTAATTGGATCTCCATTAAAATCTCTAGCTGTTCTTGGATTTCTATGCCTAGGAGGAAGAGATCGCATTACATCATAAGAAGGCTCTTTTGGGTCTACTCCAATGATTAGGTAACCTTTCTTTGAGAAGAAGATGGTGTATTATTCATATAGGCCATAGTTGTTACATGGTGTGTGTCACGTGTCTCAATATGTGCTCATACTATCCATAGTCTGAACCAAGAGCTGTAATCTTTCTTTCATGATCCACTACCAAGGAGATATCAATGTGTGGTTCAATTATAGAGACCCTTTATGGATTCCACACCAGCCTCTTATGTGGTTTATGTGGTATGTGTTTGCACCTTGACAGGGCAATCTAAGGGAGTGAATTAATTATGTATGGATGGTTGTGAACAATGTATAAGAACAATAGACTATTGTTGGTTTGCAAAAGACTTGTTCTCCTCGGTCTTAACCAATAACTAGTAGTAATGATGACATAATGTAGATCTCTTACACCATGGCATATTCCTCCTCAAAATACACATCTCACTACAACTGTTGAGCGATTTTAGAACTAATACAATTGGGAGTGGATCTTTTTAGTTATTTGTTGGAATTAAAAACTAATAACCCAACGATAATATTATTGAAATCATGTGTAAACCCAAGAATAATAGATTACAAACTTGGAAAAATCACAAGCAACAGGGTTGAGGGAGTGCAACACTGGTCAAAAAGCTTTCTGAAATTAAGAACAAACAAGTTAAGATCTTTAATCAACAAGAAAAATAGAAGAAGGAGATCATATCTCAACACCAGTCCATCCATCATGAGATCAACAACCTCATGGGTACAAGTTGTCGACAGGGAAAACCTCTCTTATTGTTGAGTTGGCTATATACATGAAATTTGAGAACAATAATCTACACAAGCAAAGAAGCTCAACCTCTAACCTCATGGACTTTGAAGACTCAGTGATCCCTCAAAATTCATTTGGACTATTATTCATGGCACTTTGGAATTAAGAGGATGTTAGTCTAGACATATATTAGACAACCCCAAATTATAATTCAGTCATTCTTTTCAAGTTCAGTTATGGTTTGTCCAAAAGTTATGTAAGGCCAAGAAAAGGTCCTTCTTGCTTCCACACAAGCTGTATTGGATAAGAACCTCACACAAAGAGAAAAATCCTTAGACCTACAAAATGAAAAATCTAAATATCTCTATATGGGAGAAATGCACATAAATATATAGAATATATGGGTACTCAACCCTATATGATAGATAGATAGAGGGGCCTAACCTTTCTAGAGAGTGATTAGCTTGAGGGCGACTATATAGAAAGTTGGGACCATATAGAGATAGGGGGACCCTATATAGATATATAGGCAGCTCTCCCTTTCCTAACTCACCCCTACCCAACCCTATAGATCAATCTGGCTATCTAGAGGGTAAGGGTCCCCTCTCTATATATGGGGCACTTGCCAACCCCTATATATCTGGGGAGGGTGAGGGCCTCTATCTCTATATCTCTTTCTAATTGTTACTATATCTCTATATCTTAAATTGATCATTATGTTTTCTTAATCAATTAAAGGAGTGGAATATCTCTTGCTAATTGTTACTTCTTTGGGCTATTCAATTGAAGGGATCTCCTTCAAAGTTTAATCTCTTGCTAGTTCATGAGAGCTTCCTCCTTTGTTTGAGTCTCCAAGACTCCAACCAATTATTTTTTTTAGAAAGATTAATTACCTATGGACTTTCAAAATCTTTAGAGCTTTATGTGAGTTGGGACTTAGGTGCTTGAAAATCATTCAATATAAAGTTATTGTTAGTGACCATATTCTAAAGTCACCATCAATGGCCATATAAGTTCTTTTATATCTTCTAATTAGATCTACATTAACATCTCTAGCTTCTCTTGTATTCCTACGTCTAGTAGGAGGAGATCACAATGCATCACCAAAAAGCTCTTTTCAGTCTACTCCAATGACTATGTAGCCTTTCTTTGATAAGAAGATGGTATATTGTTCATATGAGCCATATTTATTACATGGTGTGTGTCACATGTCGCAAATATGTGCTCATACTATCCATAGTCTAGACCAAAGGTTGCAATCTTTCTTCCATGATCCATTACCAAGGACTGTCAATGTGTGGTTCAATTCTAGACACCCTTTAAGGATGCCACAATAGCCTCTTACATGGTTTATTTGGTGTGTGTTTGCACCTATACAAGGTGCTATAAGGGAGTGAATTAATAATGTAGGGATGGTTATGAACAGTGTACCAAGAATAATATACTATTGTTGGTTTGTAAAAGACCCAAGTAACCAATATTGGTATCGGTATGGATACAGATACAGGATTCAGTTATCACAATTTTTTTTGGGGCCTGGATGTGTTTTTGGATACAATCATATAAAAATATATTAAAAATATAGCAAAATAAGCCAAATTAACCACATAATATGCAAAGAGTAAATAAAATAAGTTAAATAACCATAAAACATATTGATACTTGATTATAATTTAGGCATTTAAGTTTTTCTTCAAAAGTTTGTTCTAAAGCTCTTTGTAGGTACCATCTTATAACTATGCTCTGCAAGATTATCTAGACAGGCAAGCAGCAACTATAATAAAAGATAAGGGCAGGTCATTTTAATTGTAAACTTAGCATGGTGAAATTTGCTTCTTTCTTGTAAATACTTCAAAAATGCTTTCATCTTACCTTTGTATCCAATAACAATATCTCTATATAGTTCTGTTATAGGATTTAATTGTGAATATTGGCTTCATATTTATTTCTACAAGCGTGCCATATCAAATATCACCTCCCTAATGATTTTTACATGCTTCCATCTTAAATGACATTCACTTTTTTTGTCAAGTGAAATCAAAAAATAAAATAAAATAAATGTTTATGAGTTGCAAATCTTGCCCAAATATGACCAGGTTTTTTCTGATCCACACTTGTAATAATTGAATTATGTAGCATATAATATAGATCAACACAACACAATAGATATTGGTGGGCCAAGACGCCCAAATTTTCAGTATATGTAGAAATAGAATAATTACCCTTATGTTAGGGCAACACCATACAATACTCCTTTAGGAAGGAATAACTCCATAATTCCACTTCGAGGAGGATACCTCCAATATCTTTCTAACAAATAGAAGACTCAACACTTACTTGATTGATGTCCTTTACAATAATATGTCTCTCCTTTATATAGACCTCTATATAACTAACAATGGATGGGTAACCTCCTAATCCCAATGTAGGCCAACCACTACCCAATATACTAATACCACAAGTTACTTATTTATCCCAATATATTGGACCCAAATAACTAAGGGGATGTGTGCCACATGTCAGCATCTCCATCAACCCATGTACATTAATATATCATATCCCTAGGTACATAGCAAGGATAATGCATGAGGACTGTGGATCCTCCCACATATGTCCTAGGAGGATCCACAGTCCTCCCACAATATCCTGGTCCTGGGAGGATCCACAATCCTCCTGCAGCATCTGAGCAGAATTAGATCAACATCTATATCCAAAATGGATCGTACTCATATCCAGGGGTTTAGGGTGAAGGATCTGGTAACATAGTAAAAGACTTGTTCTCCTCAATCCTAGCTATGAACTAGGAGTGTTGCTGACATACTATAGATCTCTACTCCCCCCACCCCAACCATGGTATATTCCTCCTAAACATACACTTCTTACTACAACCAACTATCGAGTGGGATTTAGAACTAAAATAATTGGGATCAGATCTTCTCAACTATTTGCTAGAATTATAAAAACTAATAACTCAATGATAATATTGTTGTAAATACCACAAATCATATACAAACCCAAGAAAAACATATTACAAACCTAGGGTAATCACAAGCAACAGGGTCGAGGGAGTGCAACACAAGCCAAGAAGGTTTTTAAAATTAAGAACAAACAAGCTAAGATACTTGATCAACAAGAAAAATAGAAGAATGAGATTAGAGCTCAACAACAGTCCATCCATAACTAGATCAAAAATCTCATAGGTACAAATTGTCAATGGGGAAAACCTCCCTTAATGTTGAGTTGGCTATATAAATGAAAATTGAGAAGAGCAAGTTACACAAGCAAAGGAACTCAACCTCTAACCTCATAGACTTCAAAGACTCATTGATCCCTCAAAATTCATTTGGACTATTATTCATGGCAATTTAAAATTAATAGGATGTTAGTCTAGACATTTATTAAATGACACTAAATTATACTTTGGTCATTCCTTTCAAGTTCAACTATGGCTTGTCTGAAAGTTGTGTAAGGCCAAGGAAAGTCCCTTCTTTCTTACACACAAGATTTATTGGATAAGAACCTCATGCTATGAGAAAAATCCTTCAACCTACAAAATGAAAAATCGAAATATCTCTATATGGGATGAGTGAGCAGAGATATATAAAATGTATGGGCACTTAAATCCATATAGATAGATAGATAGATAGATAGATAGAGGGGCCTAACGTTTTTAGAGAGTGGTTAGGTCAAGGGCGGTTATATAGATTGTTTAGCCCATATAGAGATAGGGGGACCCTATATAGATATATAAGGGACTCTCCCTCTACTAAGTTGCCCCTACCCTACCCTATAGATCTATTTGGCTATTTGGAGGATGAGGGTCCCATCTATATATATGGGGCACTTATCTACCAATATCTCTATAAGGTGCACTCACCCACCTTCCCTATATTTTTGGGGAGGGTGACGACCCCCTCTCTTTATATGGGGCACTTGCCTGCCCCTATATATCTAAGGAGAGTGAGGGGCCCTATCTCTATATGGTGCACTCACCCACCTTGTCCCTAAATATTTGGGGAGGGTAAGGGTCCCCTCTCTCTATATGGGGTACTCACCCACCCCTATATATCTATCTAGGGAGGTCAAGGGGCATCTTATTAGAACTACACTATAATAGACCCATCGACCTCCCTAGCATAAGCATAACTTAAATGTTGCCAGGAAAGGGAGAACTTATATTCTCTCTTTATATAGTATATAACATAGCCAATCTATATAGATAGGACCCACCCCTATAGGGCCCGACCTGACTATATATAGATTATAGCCACCCTCCATTACCATATATAGATATAGGTGCTGACTAGATATAGTTTCCCTCGACCCCCTCTAGTCAACCCTTACATATGTGTATATGATACTCTCCCTTTGTTTGAGTCCTTGATCGGGGCCTATCTAAAGTAGCCCCTTGTATGTCTGATTAGCATTGGTGGAGGGGGCTACTAAAAAGAGGTTGTTGAGGGAGTCCCTTGACCCCAACCCTAGAGTGGGTTCAGTGCCAATTATCCATATATAGCCACCCTTAGCCTCCAGATAGAGATATAGGGGCATGGGAGGCCCATCATTCCCCATATAAAGATAGGGGCCCTTGACCTCCTCTCCCTTGGCCTCAAGCATAGATGTTGTCAGTGCCCTCACCTCTATATAGATGGGAGATGGGCCCATCCCACCTCTATCTTATATATATAGCTGCCTAAGTTTATATATATAGCCCCACCCCACCTCTATCTTATATATATAGCCACTTGAGTCTATATATATAGCCCCACCCCTACCTTATATATGTATCCATATGGCTATCTGGAAGGACCTTTCCATAGTAGCCCTCAGCCTAGCAACATGTTGTTCCTTAGCTATATTCTCCATATAATCCTCAGAAATGGACTGCATTGCATCACTATGGTCTAGTCCGGTGACTACCTATGCCTATATATGGTAGGCAAGTGGATAAATAGGCAATGGACTACATTGCTATACATAGGTAAGTATTATGTATAGAGATTGGGTTGGAGCTAGACAACCCTACTATCTAAAGACCAATATTTATCATATTCAACTGGAGGCTAGCTAGCCTCTTTACCTATCATGCCAGATTTGGCTAGGCTCATTAAAGTCCTACCATTGGCCCAAGTAAATACATAGGGCTGAACTCCCGCCAACCCCATCTATATATTTGCCTTGGAACTATAAATACATAAAATATGAGATTCTAAATGCTCACAATTATTTTTAATTTATTTCTTAAAGACAAAAAAATTCTAGGCATGATCTAATTTTCTTGGAAATGAAAAATAAAAACAATTAAAGCATTGCTAAGATATAAGATCCAGGCAATACACAAAAGAGAAGATAATGGCTTAAGGAACTTAGACACTAAGTTAGGACAAGAATGTCTAAGTGTCATATGGTTTCCAAACTTGGCCATGACATAATTTCCATAGACCTTATGTAGTATGAACTAAATCCAAAAAAACATACCTACTCTAGTGATCCGGGCAACACTTCAGGCGATAATTTGGGTGACGGTTCTACCCCAATTGGTGTCAGAACTTCTGAGAGCCATAACTTTTAAACCATAGATTCGTTTGACTCTCCGTTTGAACCATTGGAAAGCTAAGAATGAGGAGAAAATGATGAGATGTTACAGAGCTATGCTTGGTGGTTTTTGATCCTCAAAAACCCAAAAGAAGTGCCCAAATTTTCAATTTTAATAATGTTATATGAAAATAGTAATTTCTCAAATTCTATGTTATTATAAATCATGGAAGTCAAACCACTTCATATCCCTCAATATTGGTGGCCTACCACATCCTCATCCTACCTTCAAAATATGTATAAATAAATATGTATCCCAATAAGGAGGGCAAACATCTCTTCCTATAGATAAGCATATGTTTGTATTCGCAATATTGTGAGTAATAAAACATCTCTTCTTAGAGAAAGCATTATTATTGTGTTATTTTTAAGTTCTTGAAATATCATTCAATCGAAACCCCTGAGTTATGGATCAGTGGTATTAGAGTCATTTATCTTGAGAGTTTATGATCTAGAGGATGAGGTTAGGCTACAAGAAGCTTGGGTGGAAAACAACAGAGCTCACAGACTATCCACCTATTCGCTCCAAAAACCTCAAATGGCAAATAACACCAAGACATCTAATCCCTTCAAGGAAATAGTGAATGAAGCCCTCTAATGGCAACAAGCGTGGATGCTACAACAATTCACCCAAATTCTCTAACAAATCTTGATAGGAAATTTGGCTCCTCATTTGCACTCCCTGACTCCTCATCCGTAGAATGTCCTTTCAATGCCCCAACACCCTTCAAGGTTCAGGTGAATTTTAATATCCTTAAATTTGAAGGCAAAATCAATGTTGATGCATTAAAAAATTGGTTGGATCAATTGTCTTCCTATTTTTTTGTAAATAAATTCACTGATGGAGAGAAGATCACTTTTGCTCTTTTGAAAGCATCATTGTCTATAAAAAATTGGCGGGAAATGTACAAAAAGAAGTTCAATACAGATGGCATTAGACTTGATGTTGAACCTACTTGGGATGATTTCATGAAAGATGTAAAGAAAGAATACTACCCCATTAGAGCATATGATGATCTGTACATATAGTGGTAACAACTTCGCCAAGGTAAAGAATAATCTATTCAAGATTACACTGACATTTTTCATTCTCTATCAACAAGATTGGGCATCCAAAAAAGTGAGAAACATAAGGCTGTAAAATATCATGGACTATAATGGTATATATAAGGGAAATAGAACTCTTCAATTTGGAAACCCTCGATGAGGCGTACAAGTTCACGGTGAAGATTGAGCAGAAGCATGGAAGAAAGAATATTTAAGAGTCAGCCTTTGAAATGGAAAAGTGACAAAGAAGGTCAAACATGAGGCCAAAATTGGAAACAAAAGGAGTTCCAAGATAAGAAACCCCAAAAAGGGAAGATTGGGAAATTTTGTGATTATCACAAAACTAAAACTCACTCTAAAGAAGAATGTCAAGCCATCAAGTCCCTGCTTTCTAAATCACAATCCTCAACATCTACTGCTCTACCTCATACACACCCTATAGTTGAAGAGGATGAAAAAGAGATTGTATATGTTGAGCTCGATGCCATCTTTACTTCATCACAGACCCATGAAGAAAGGCTAGATGACAAGGAAAGGTTGTTTCACTCTAAGTTGTGGGTGAAAGGTAAGCCTCTACATTTCATTCTTGATAGTGGGAGTCAAAAGAATTTAATCTCTGCTAATGTTGTTAAAAGTCTAAATCTATCCACGAAGCCTCACCCAAAGCCATATAGTATTGGATGGTTGAGCCCAGGGAGAGACCTCTGTGTCACCCACCAATGTCTTCCTTTATATGCAATAAAACCTTTCCAAGATGAGGTATTATGTGATGTGGTCAATCTAGATGTTTAGGATGTACTCCTTGGTTAGCCATTCATGTATGATCAACATGGCATCTATTAATCAAGAACTTGAAGGATCACCCTCACTCTTGGAACATGGTGCTACAGGGTATCAGAGGTACCACCTCCCACATCTATCTCCCTGATTAGTGCCAAGCAATGTAAGAGATTGGTGGAGAAGACAAAGCAATTTGTTCTCATGATGGTCAAGCCACAGATATAAGAAGGTCAATGTTGTAGCCCTGACTAACAATCAACACAACAACATAAGTAGATGGGTCAAATCATGGAAGAATATGATGACTTATTCAAGTCACCCATGGGAGTTACACTTCACTGTCAGGTAAAACATTCTATTGATTTGGTTCTAAGATCACCTTTACCTAACAACCTTGTATATCATAGATCAATTCTAGAGAATGATGAGATAAAAAGGCAGATTCAAGAATTGATCCAAAAAGGTCACATCAAGCCAAGTTCTTTGCCTTATGGAAGCCCAATTGTCTTGGTGCCAAAGAAGGATGGAACATGGAGGCTTTGCATTGACTATCGAGCCCTAAACAAAATCACTACGAAGAATCGCCACCCCCTCCCCAAGATTGATGACCTACTGGAGCAACTCTGTGGTGTGAAGTTCTTCCCCAAAATTGACCTCAAATCTAGCTATCACCAAATTTCTATCGATCTCATCGATGTCTGGAAGACTGCATTCAAATCCAAGGAAGGGCTCTTCAAATGGTTGGTCATGCCTTTTGGCTTGACTAACGCACCTTCAACCTTCATGAGGATGATGGATGACATCTTGTGACCCTTCACCAACTCATTCATGGTTATCTACCTGGATGACATACTCATCTATAATAGAACATGGGAGGAACATCTGCAATATGTCCGTAAGGTGCTTTAAACTCTTTAAGAGAATAAGTTGTATGCAAATCTCGATAAGTGCACATTCATGATGAAAATAATTTAGTATTTGGGGTATGTTGTGGATGAGGAAGGGGTTCATGTTGACCCAGAGAATATTCAGGTTATTAAAGAATGGCCTACACCAAGGACCGTCATAAAACTTCACAGTTTCTTGGGTCTTGTAAATTTTTATCGCGGGTTTGTTATTAGATTCTCACATGTTTCTTTGATAGTAAACCAAATGACTAAAGGAGGAGCTAAAGATGAATTTTAGTGGGGTGAAATATAATAAAGAACATTTGAGAATTTGAAGGATAGACTCTGTTCAAATCTTGTTCTTACCTTACCAGACTTGCATCAACTTTTCAATTTGATGACAGATGCATCTGAATATGCCATGGGAGATGTCATCATGCAACATGTACATCTTGTTGCATATCATAGTGAAACTTTCAATGATACAGTCAAGAAATACCTGACATATGACAAGGAGCTCTATGCCATTGTGCAAGCCTACAAATAATGGAAACATTACATCTTGGGGAAAGAGGTGGTCATCCACACTGACTATAGACCATTAGAATTCATCTAAATATAGAGAAAACTATGAAATAAGAGGCACTAAAAGTGGGCCACATATCTGTAGCAATTCCATCTAATAATCAAATGCAAAAAGGGGAGCTTAAATACTATCACAGATTGTCTGAGCTGCCCACCCATTATTACACTCACAACAGTTCTTGATTTGTGCGGACATGAGACTGCCACCTAGGGTGCTCTGTATGAAGTAGATCCTACCTTTACTGATACATATGAAGCTCTTCAAGAAGGTAAACATGTCTCTAATTTTTATTTGTAAGATAATGTCCTCTATCACATGGGGCATGTCTATGTTTCAATTATAAAGCAATACAAGATGATATGGGAAGCACATTTTAGCAAGACAGCTGGGCACTTTGGTATAGAGAAGACATTGGCAGTTCTTCAAAAGCACTTCTACAGGCCCCATATACAGAAGGATGTAGAAAGGTACCTCAAATCTTACACCCCATGTATGATAGCCAAGCCAAAAAATAAGAACTAAGGATTGTACAAACCATTGCCAAAACCAACTAGGCCTTGAAAATCTATCTCAATGGATTTTCTCTTAGGTTTGCCCACTTCAAAACATGGAAAGGATTGTATTATTGTTGTAGTTGATCATTTTTAAAAAATAGCTATCATGATTGATTGCAATAAAAATATATCTACTGAGGAAATTATTCAGCTATATGTTATGTATTATTTCAGATAGAGAGAGCAAGGTCTTGAGTATCTTCTAGTCCACAATGTGGAAGATGATGGATACTAAGCTGATGAAGTCCATGACCTTCCATCCACAGACTGATGGTTAGATAGAAGTGGTGAACCACTTGATTGTTCACATGTTTCAGATGTATCACTTCAAACGTCCACACACATGGGATGAGGGGCTTCTTTTCATACAACATGGGCACAATCGGGCCCTGCACAACTCCACCAAGCATAGTCTATTCCAAGTATGCTTCGAGTTCTAACCCATGACACCAATTGACGTAGCCATTACATTATCCACATGGAATACACACCTCATGGGAGATCTGAGGTAGAAAAAGTAACAAATTTCATTTAACAAATCCAACACATCTAGTACCAGGTTCATGACATCTTGGAGAAGATGAATCAAAAGTATAAGCCATGCTATCACAAACATAGGGTTGCACACCATTTTGATATAGGTGATAAGGTTTATATGTGGATTCAAAAGGAATGACTTGCAGGCCCACATAAAAAAAATTGGCCTCTGCAATATGGTCCCTACACCATCACCAAAAAAGTTGGAGAAAATGCTTTTGAGTTGAACCTGCTAGCCTACCTTGGTTTGCATCCAATATTCAACGTGAAGCTCTTCAAACCATATCATCCACATATGTTGGACACTTTAGTCATATTAGAATAACTAGACATTGATGAGCTTGATCTGTCGAATAATACTCCAGTGGAGGAGGATCAGATTGTGGACACCTAGATGAAGATAATAAGAGGGTGCTCTATTCCAAATTACCGAGTGGTCAAAAGGAGCAAGCTTAGCCACCAAGGTGAGTAGCTCATAGAGAATAAAATCAAGAAAAAACTACCACATTTGATGAGGAATATTGATGAAATGGGGACCATTGCTTCTCAAAGAGGGAGGAAAGATCTGGGCAACACTTCAGACGATAATTCAGGTGATGGTTCTACCCCAATTGGTGGCAGAACTTTTGAGAGCCATAACTTTTGAACCATAGCTCCGTTTGACTCCTCGTTTGAACTGTTGGAAAGATAAGAATGAGGATAATGTAATGAGATGTTAGTAGTTTTTGGCCCCTAAAAACCTAATGAAAGTTCCCAAAATTTCAATTTTAATAGTGCTGTCTAAAAATAGTAAGTTTCTAAAAATAATAAATTCTCAAATTTTGTGTTATAAATAGTGGAAGTCAAACCAATTCATCTTCCTCAAGATTGGTGACCTTACACATCCTCCTCCTACCTTCAAAATATATATAAATAAAGATTTAGCCCAAGAAGGATAGCAAACATCTCTTCCAAGAGATAAACATATGTTTGTATTTGTAATCTTGTGAGTAATAAAACATCTCTTCTCAAAGAAAAAATTATTATTATGTTCTTGAAATATATTTCAACCAAAACCCCTGAGTTTTGGATCAGTGGTATCAGAGCGGTTTGTCTTAAGAGTGTATGATCCTGAGGATGAGGTCAGGCTACAAGAAGCTTGGATGGAAAACAACAAAACTCACAACTATCTACCTATTTGCTCCAAATGACCTCAAATGGAAGACAACACCGAGACATCTGATCCCTTTAAGGAAATGGTGAATGAAGCCCTCTAATGATAGCAAGTGTAATGCTACAATAGTTCACCCAAATTCTCCAACAAATATTGATGAAAACTTTTGGCTCCTCATCTGCACTCCTTGGCTCCTCATCCATGGAACATCCTTTGAGTGCTCTAACATATTTCAAGATTCAAGTGAATTTTGATATCTCTACATTTGAAGGTAAAATAAATGCTTATGTAGTAGAAAATTGGTTGGATTAATTGTTTTCCTATTTTTTTGTAAATAAATTCACTAATGGAGAGAAGATCACTTTTGCTCTTTTAAAAGCATCATTCCCTGTCAAAAATTGGTGGGAAGTGTATAAAAAGAGGTTCAGTATGAATGACATTGGCCTTGAGGTGGAACCTACATGGGATGATTTCATGGAAGATGTAAAGGAAGATTACTACCTCATTAGAGCATATGATGATCTATACATACAATAGCAATAACTTCACCAAAGTAAGGAACAGTCTATTCAAGATTACAATAACATTTTTTATTCTTTATCTATAAGATTAGGCATTTAGGAAAGTGAGAAACACAAAGCTCTAAAATATTATGGTGGACTACAATGGTATATACGGAGGGAAATGAAACTCTTCAATTTGGAAACCCTCGATGAGGTGTACAAGTTCATGGTGAAGATTGAGCAGAAGCATGGAAGAAAGAATACAAAGAGTCAGAGTTCAAAATGGAAAAGTGATAAAGAAGGTCAAATATGAGGTCAAAATTAAAAGTAAAAAGAGTTCCAAGATAAGAAACCCTAGAAGGGGAAGACTAGGAAATGGTGTGATTACCACAAAATTCAAACTCACTCTAAAAAAGAATGTCAAGCCATCAAGTCCCTACTTTTTGAGTCACAATCCTCGACATCTACTACTCTACCTCATACACACCATGCAATCAAAGAGCATGAAGAAGAGATTGTAGATGTTGAGCCCAATACCATCATCACTTCATCACAGACCCATGAGAAAAGGCCATATGACAAGGAAAGGTTGTTTCACTCTAATTTGTGGGTGAAAGGTAAGCCTCTAAATTTTATTCATGATAGTGGGAGTAAAAATAATTTAATCTCTGCTACTATTGTGAAAAGTCTAAATTTGTCGATGAAACCTCACCTAAAGCCATACAGTATTGGATGGTTGAGTCCAGGGAGAGACCTTTATGTCACCCACCAGTGTCTTCTTTCATATGCAATAAAACCTTTCCAAGATGAGGTCTTATGTGATGTGGTCAATCTAGATATTTGTGATGTACTCCATGGTCAACCATTCATGTATGATCGACATGGCATATATGAATCAAGAACCTGAAGGATAACCCTTGCTCTTAGAACATGGTGCTATAGGGTATTAGATGTACCACCTCCCACATCTATCTCCCTGATTAGAGCCAAAAAATGTAAGAGATTACTGGAGAAGACAAAGCAATTCATTTTCATGATGGTCAAGCCATAGAGATCTAAGAAGGCTAATGTTACAACCATGACTACACAATCAACACAATAACAGAAGTAGATGGGTCAAATCATGGGAGAATATGATGACTTATTCAAGTCACCCACAGGAAATCCACTTCACTATCAGATAAAACATTCTATCAATTTGGTTCCAAGGTCACCTTTGCCTAATAGACCTATGTATCGTAGATTAGTCCTATAGAATGATGAGGTAAAATGGTAGATTTAAGAATTGATCCAAAAGGATCACATCAGGTCAAGCTCTTTGCCCTATGGAATCCTAATTATCATAGCACCAAAGAATACTGGAACATGGAGGCTTTGCATTGACTATCGAGCCCTAAACAAAATCACTGTGAAGAATTACTACCCCCTCCCCAGGATTGATGACCTACTGGACCAACTCCATGGTGTGAATTTATTCACCAAAATTGATCTCAAATCTAGATATCACCAAATTCCTATCGATGCCACCGATGTCTGGAAGACTGCATTCAAATCCAAGGAAGGGCTCTTCAAATGGTTGGTTATGCCTTTTGGCTTGACTAACGCACTTGCAACCTTCATGATGATGATGGATGACATCCTGCGACCCTTCACCAACTCATTCATGGTTGTCTACCTAGATGACATACTCATCTATAGTATAACATGTGAGGAACATTTGCAACATGTCCATAAGGTGCTTCAAACTCTTTGGGAGCACAGGTTGTATACAAATCTTGATAATTACACATTCAAGATGAAAAAAATTTAGTACATGGGGTACGTTTTAGATGAGTAAGGGGTCCATGTCAACCTAGAAAAGATTTAGGTTATTTAAGAATGGCCTACACCAAGGACCCTCATTGAACTTTGTAGCTTCTTGGGTCTTGCAAATTTTTATCGCAGGTTTGTTCTTGGATTCTCACATGTTGTTCGGCCACTAAACCAAGTGACTAAAGGAGGAGCTAAAGCTGCATTTTAGTGGGGTGAAATACAAAAAAGAGCATTTTAGAATTTGAAGAATAGACTATGTTCATCTCATGTTCTTGCCTTGCCAAACTTACATCAACCTTTTGAGTTGATGACAAATGCATCTGAATATGCCATGGGAGTTGTCATCATGCAACATGACCATCATGTTACATATCATAGTGAAAATTTCAATGATAAAATCAACAAATACCTAACATATGATAAGGAGCTCTATGCCATTGTGCAAGCTTGAAAACAATGGAAAAACTACATCTTAGGGAAAGAGACGGTCATCCACACTGACCATAGATCATTAGAATTTATCTATATGTAGAACAAACTATGAAATGAGAGGCATAAAAAGTGGGCCACATATGTATAAATATTCCATCTAATAATCAAACACATAAAGAGGAGCTCAAATACTACCATAGATTGTCTGAGCCATCCACCAATTACTACACTCACAATAGTTCTTGATCTATGCAGACACGAGATTGCCACCTAGGGTGCTCTATATGAAGTAGATCCTACCTTTGCTGATACATATCAGACACTTCAAGAAGGTAAAAATATTTCTAATTTATATTTTTAAGATAATTTTCTCTATCATATGGAGCATGTTTGTGTTCCAGCTATATAACAATAGAAGATGATATGGGAAACACATTTTAGCATGATAACTGGGCACTTTAATGCATAGAAGACATTGATAGTTCTTCAAAAGCACTTCTACTGGATCCATATGCGAAAGGATGTGGAAAGGCACCTCAAATATTGTACTCCATGTGTGATGGCTAAGCTAATAAATAAAAAGCAAGGATTGTACACACCATTGCCAGAACCAACTAGGCCTTGGCAATCTGTCTCAATGGATTTTCTCTCAGGTTTACCCACTTCAAAACATGATAAGGACTATATTATTGTTGTAGTTGATCATTTTTCAAAAATGGATATCTTGATTGCTTGTAAAAATATATATCTACTGAGGAAACTGCTCAATTGTATTTTATTCATTTATGGCTCCATTTTGGTCTCCCCAAGTCCATTGTTTTAGATAGAGATAGCAGGTTCCTAAGTATCTTTTGGTCCACTCTGTGGAAGATGATGGATACCAAGCTAATGAAGCCCATGACCTTCCATCCATAGACTGATGGTTAAATAGAAGTGGTGAACCACTTGATTATTCACATGCTTCTAATGTATCACTCTAAATATACACACACATGGGATGAGGGGCTTCTTTTCATACAACATGGGCACAATTTTGCCCTGCACAGCTCCACCAAGCATAGTCCATTCTAAGTATGCTTTGATTTCCAACCCATGGCACCAATTGATGTATCCATTATATCCTCCACCATAGAATACACACCTCATGGGAGACCTAAGGTAGCAAAAGCAACAAAGTTCATTTAATAAATATAACACATCCAACAATAGGTTCATGACATCTTGGAGAAGATGAATCATAAATATAAGCAACGCCTTGACAAACATAGAGTTGTACACCATTTTGTTATAGGTGACAAGGTTTGGTTGTGGATTTAAAAAGAATCACTCACAGGCCCATAGAGAAAAAATTGGCCTCTATGATATGGTCCCTACACCATCATCAAAAAAGTTGGAGAAAATGCTTTGGAGTTGAACCCACCAGCCTACCTTTGTCTACATCCAATATTCAATGTGGAGTTCCTTAAAACATATCATCCACCTCTATTAGACACTTCAATCATAGCAAAACAACTAGACATTGATGAGATTGATTCACAGAGTTTTGCTCCAATAGAGGAGGATCAGATTGTGGACACCTAGATGAAGACAACAAGAGGGCACTCTATTCCACTTTACCAGGTGGTCTAAAAGGGCAAGCTTAGCCACCAAGGTGAGTGGCTCACAGAGAATCAAATCAAGACACAATTGCCACACTTGATGAGTAATATTGACACAATGGGGACCATTGCTTCTTAGGGAGGGAGGAATGATCCAAGCAATACTTCAGGTGACAATTCGGGCGATGGTTCTACCTCCATCGGTGACCAAACTTTTGAGAGCCATAACTTTTGAACCATAACTCCGTTTGAATCTCCATTTGAACCATTGGATATCTAAGAATGAGGAGAATGTGATGAGATGGCACAAATCTATGCTTGATGGTTTTTCACCCTTGAAAACTCAATGAATATTCCCAAAATTTCAATTTTAATAGTGCTATATAAAAATAGTAATTTCTCAAATTATGTGTTGTAAATCGTAGATGTCGAACCACTTCATCTCCTTAGAGATTGGTGCCCTCCCACATCCTCCTCCTACATTAAAAATATGTATAAATAAATATATAGCTCGAGAAGGAGAGCATACATATCTTCTTAGAGATAGGCATATTTTTGTATTCACTATCTTGTGAGTAATAAAACATCTCTTCTTAAAGAAAACATTATTATTATGTTTTAAAAATATATTTCAACCAAAACCCTCAATTTTTGGATTAGTGGTATCATATAGGTTTGTCTTGAGAGTGTATGATCTTGAGGATGAGCTCAGGCTATAAAAAGCTTAGGTGGAAAATAACACAGCTTGCAGACTATCCACCTATTCTCTCCAAATGACCTCAAATGGCAGATAACACCGAGACATCCGATCCCTTCAAGAAAATGGTGAATGAATCCCTCTAGTGGTAGCAAGTGTAGATGCTACAACAATTCATCCATATTCTCCAACAAACCTTGATGGGAAATTTTGGCTCCTCATCTACACTTCCTGGCTCCTCATCCATGGAACATCCTTTTAATGCCCTAACACCCTTTAAGGTTCAGGTGAATTTTAGTATTCCTACATTTGAAGGCAAAATCAATGATGATGCAGTAGAATTGGCTAGATCAATTATCTTCCTATTTTTTTGTAAATAAATTCATTGATGGAGAGAAGATCACTTTTGCTCTTTTGAAAGCATCATTGCCCATCAAAAATTGGTGGGAAGTGTACAAAAAGAGGTTCAATATGGATGACATTGGTCTTGAGGTGGAACCTACATAGGATGATTTCATGAAAGATGTAAAGAAAGAATATTACCCCATTAGAGCATATGATGATCTATATATACAGTGGCAATAACTTTGCTAAGGTAAGGAACAATCTGTTCAAGATTACATCGACATTTTTCATTCTCTATCTATGAGATTGGGCATCCAAGAAAGTGAGAAACACAAGGCTCTTAAATATCATGGTGGACTATAATGGTATAGACGAGGGGAAATGGAACTCTTTAATTTGGAAACCCTTGATGAGGCGTAGAATTTCACTGTGAAGATTGAGCAGAAGCATGGAAGAAAAAATATGAAGAGTTAGCCTTCGAAATGGAAAAGTGACAAAGAAGATGAAACATGATGCCAAAATTGGAAACAAAAGGAGTTCTAAGATAAGAAAGCCTAGAAGGGGAAGACTGAGAAATGGTGTGATTACCATAAAATTGGAACTCACTCCAAAGAAGATTGTAGAGACATCAAGTCCTTACTTTCTAAGTAACAATCCTCGACATCTGCTATTTTGCCTCATACACACCCTGCAGTCGAAGAGGATGAAGAAGAGATTATAGATGTTGAGCCCAATACCATCATTGATTTATCATAGACCCATGCCAAATGAGAAGGAAAAGTTGTTTCACTCTAAGTTATGGGTGAAAGATAAGACTTTGAATTTCATTCTTGATAGTGGGAGTCAAAAGAATTTAATCTCTGCTAATATTGTGAAAAGTCTAAATTTGTCCATGAAGCCTCACCAAAAGCCATATTGTATTGGATGGTTGAGCCCAGGGAGAGACCTCTATGCCACCCACCAGTGTATTCTTTCATATGCAATAAAACCTTTCCAAGATGATGTCTTGTGTGATGTGGTTAATCTGGATGTTTGTGATGTACTCCTTGCTTAGCCATTTGTGTATGATCGACATGGTATCTATGAATCAAGAACTTGGAGGATCACCCTCACTCTTGGAACATGGCACTATAGGGTACCAAAGGTACCACCTCCCATATCTGTCTCCCTAATTAGTGCCAAATAATGTAAGAGATTGGTGGAGAAGATAAAGCAATTTGTTCTCATGATGTTCAAGCCACAGAGATCCAAGAAGGTCGATGTTGCAACACTAACTACAAAATCAACACAACAACAGAAGTAGACGGGTCAAATCATGGGAGAATATGATGACCTATTCAAGTCACCCACAGGAGTTCCACTTCATTATCAGGTAAAACATTCTATCGATTTGGTTCTAGGATCACCTTTGCCTAATAGCCCTGTGTATCATAGATCAGTTCTAGAGAATGATGAGGTAAAAAGGTAGATTCAAGAATTGATCCAAAAGGGTCACATCAAGCCAAGCTCTTCATCCTGTGGAAGCCAAATTGTCCTTGTGCCAAAGAAGGATGGAACATGGAGGCTTTGAATTGACTATTGAGCCCTAAACAAAATCACTGTGAGGAATCACTACCCCCTCTTCAGGATTGATGACTTGCTAGACCAACTCTATGGTGTGAAGTTCTTCACCAAAATTGATCTCAAATCTAGCTATCACCAAATTCCTATCAATCCCATGGATGTCTGGAAGATTACATTCAAATCCAAGGAGGGGCTCTTCAAATGGTTGGTTATGCCTTTTAGCTAGACTAACGCACCTGCAACCTTCATGAGGATGATGGATGACATTGTGCAACCCTTCACCAACTCATTTGTGGTTGTCTACCTGGATGACATACTCATTTATAGTAGAACATGGGAGGAACATCTGCAACATGTCCATAAGGTGCTTCAAACTCTTTAGGAGCATAAGTTGTATACAAATTTTGACAAGTGCACATTCAAGATGAAAATAATTCAGTACATGGGGTATGTTGTGGATGATGAAGGGGTCCATGTCAATCCATAGAAGATTCAGGTTATTCAAGAATAGCCTACACTAAGGACCCTCATATAACTTCGTAGCTTCTTGGGTCTTGTAAATTTTTATTGTAGGTTTTTTCTTGGATTCTCACATGTTGCTTGGCCACTAAACCAAGTGACTAAAGGAAGAACTAAAGCTACATTTCAGTGGGGGGAAGTATAACAAAGAATATTTGAGAATTTTAAGAATAGACTATGTTCAGCTCTTGTTCTTTCTTTGCTAGAATTGCATCACCTTTTTGAGTTAATGGCAAATGCATCTAAATATGCCATAGGAGCTATCATCATGCAACATGGCCATCCTATTGCATATCACAATGAAACTTTCAATGATATAATTAAGAAATACTTGACATACAATAACGAGATTTATGCCATTGTGAAAGCCTATAAATAATGGAAACACTACATCTTGGACAAAGAGACAGTCATCCACAATGACGACATACCATTGGAATTTATCCAGATGCAGAGTAAACTACAAAATAGGAGGCACTAGAAGTGGGCCACATATCTAAAATATTTCCATCTGATAATAAAACACAAAAGGGGATCTCAAATAATCCCATAGATTATCTGAGCTACCCACTAATTACTACACTCACAATAGTTCTTGATCTGTGTAGACACAAGACTGCCACCTAGGGTGCTCTGTATGAAGTAGATTCTTCCTTTTCTGATACATATCAGGCACTTTAAGAAGGTAAACATGTATCTAATTTATATTTGAAAGATAATGTCCTCTATCATAAGGGGCATGTATGTGTTCTAGTTGTAGATCAACAAAATATGATATGGGAAGCACATTTCAGTAGGACAACTGGGCACTTTGGTGTAGAGAAGACATTGATAGTTATTCAAAAACACTTATACTAGCCCCATATGCGAAAATATGTGGAAAGGTACTTCAAATCTTACACCCCATATGCAATATCTAAGCCAACAAATAAGAAGCAATGATTGTACACACCATTTATAGAACCAACCTGGCCTTGGGAATTTGTCTCAATGGATTTTTTCTCAGGTTTGCCCACTTCAAAACATGGCGAGGACTGCATTCTTGTTGTAGTTGATCATTTTTCAAAAATGTCTATCATGATTGCTTGTAAGAAAAATATATCTATTGAGGAAAATGCTCAACTGTATTTTAGTCATGTATGGCTCCATTTTGGTCTCTTCAAGTCCATTGTTTCAGATAGAGATAGCAGGTTCCTGAGTATCTTCTGGTCTGCTCTGTAGAAGATGATGGGTACTAAGATGATGAAGTCCATGGCCTTCCATCCATAGATTGATGGTCAGATAGAAGTGGTGAACCACCTAATTATTCACATACTTCAGATGTATCACTCCAAATATCCATGCACATGGGATGAGGGGCTTCTTTTCATACAACATGGGCATAATCGGGCCCTGCACAACTCCACCAAACATAGTCCATTCCAAGTATACTTTAGGTTTCAACCCATGACACAAATTGATGTAGCCATTACATTCTCCACCATGGAATACACACCTTATGGGAGATCTAAGGTAGTAAAAGCAACAAAGTGCATTGAATAAATCCAACACATCTAACAGTAGGTTCATGACATCTTGGAGAAGATGAATCAGAAGTATAGGCAACACCATGACAAACATTGGGTTACACATGATTTTGATGTAGGTGACAAGGTTTGGTTGCAGATTCAAAAGGAACAACTTGTAGTCCCACACAAAAAAATTTGGCCTTTGCAATATGGTCCCTACACCATCACTAAAAAAGTTGGAGAAAATGCTTTTGAGTTGAACCTGCCAGCCTCCCTTGGTCTACATCCAATATTCAATGTGGAGCTACTCAAACCATATCATCCACCTTTGTTGGATACTTCAGTCGTATCAAAAGAACTAGACATTGATGAGCTTGATCCACAGAGTTTTGCTCTAGTGGAGGAGGATTAAATTGTGGACACCTGGATGAAGATAACAAGAGGATGCTCTATTCCACTTTACCAGGTGGTCAAAAGGGGCAAGCTTAGCCACCAAGGTGAGTGGCTCATAGAGAATAAAATTAAGACATAACTACCACACTTGATAAGGAATATTGATGCATTGGGGACCATTACTTCTCAAGGAGGGAGGAATGATCCAAGCAACACTTTAGGGGATAATTAGGGTGATGGTTCTACCCTAATTAGTGGTAGAGCTTATGGGAGCCATAACTTTTGAACCATAGCTCCATTTGACTCCCCATTTGAACCGTCAAAAAGCTAAGAATGAGGAGAACATTGTGAGATGGCATAGAGCTATGCTTAGTGGGTTTTGACCCTCAAAAACCCAATGAAAGTGCCCATAATTTCAATTTTAATAGTGTTGTCTAAAAATTGTAAGTTTTTAAAAATAGTAATTTCTCAAATTTTTTGTTGTTGTAAATCGTGGAAGTTGAACAACTTCATCTCCCTCGAGATTGCTGACCTTCCACATCCTCCTCCTACCTTCAAAATATGTATAAATAAAGATGTAGCTTGAGAAGGAGATTAGACATCTCTTTCCGGAGATAAGCATATGTTTGTATTTGCAATCTTGTGAGTAATAAAACATCTCTTCTCAGAGAAAGCATTATTGTTGTGTTATTTTTGAGTTCTTAAAATATCTTTCAACCAAAACCCCTGAGTTTTGGATCATCTACACTTAAGATCCCCTTTATATTTAAATTCCCCCTTAAGAGCATGTCACATAATTAGATATTTTTGAAAATTTCCATTAACTAACAAAATTACACCCAACCAACATGATTATAAAATATACATGACTATAAAAATTCTTGATGTACCCGCAAAATTTCTAGTGTACACATAGGGTGCCATTAACTAAAATTGAAGCTGACTACCCTTAAGAATCATAACAGTTCCCCCTTGAATTCTTTTATCAAAATAAATTGTACTGCTAAATTCTCCAGTATTAAATCCTCCCAGTGAATATATACTGGTATTGCCTTATCCCTCAGCTTCTCTCAAATGACCAAAATATGCGTTAGAATCAAAATAAGATGTCCTTAATCATCTAGGGGAGGAAAGGAATTTGAAATTTTAATCATTTTCCCTATAGTTTTATTCAAGTATGAGACATGATAGGTGTTATGCACTCATGACTATTCTGGTATTTCATGAGTATATGCAGTTTGTCCCTCTCTTGCTAGAACCTTATAAAGGCCATATATCTCACCCCAAGTTTCTACCCCTACCATTGAGAGAATTCTTATATTAAGATTGTAATCTCAAGAAGGCCTAGTTTCACTCACCATGGGATTGATCATGTTGGGATTTCAATTTAGCTTGGGCCAATTTAAGGCTCACCTTTAGCTACTTGAATGTGTGTTGTCTTTCCTCCAAACAATTTTCAACCCTGGAATTTGAGTGTCTACTACGATCAAATGAGTTTCATAACTTAAAGAAACTTAAATATTAATAATACAATAGATGTGTAATATGTTGCATTATTACTAATTCTATACTAAATACAACCATTTTAGCTTTGAAGCTCGTTGATCTATAATATAGTTTTACAGATAGTCCCTAAACATTTGTTTGTTATTTGGATTTGCCCATCTATTTGAGGGAAATGACTTATACTTGGGTGAAGGTGGTACCAAAAAGTATATATGTAGACACCTAAATCTGGCCATCTATAACCTGCAAGCAAGCTTTTGGCCAATTTCCACCCAAAATGCATAATTTGGCTTAAAAACACTAAAACATGCTAAATGATGTGAAACTGACATATTCAAGTGCCGATTTTGGCTAAGGTATCACTAAATGGGGTAATGCAATTTATGAGCCAACTAACTTTGATCAAATCATTTCAAGTCAAAATGCCAACCCATGTGCTCTGGATTGCTCTTTCCTATCAAATATTCTACACAAGATGTGTGCCTTTGTTATTTGTTGTTGGTAAAATTCTAAATGGGATACAGATCCAACGCATCTAACATTGGCTTCCAATTCTAATCCAGTCAAATTTTGGACTAATAACAAGGTATTCTGATCAATTTGAGTAATTTATGCACAAAGTGCTTAATCATGCTTAAGAGCTAATTAATCCAAATCAAGGACTAATAAAAAATTCCATAGAAAAATTGTTGAATACTTATTTTTGGAAATGAATATTGAATATCTGCATCATCAGGTGACCTCATTTCTTGGGAAGACATCCCTAGGCCATAAATGCCACAAATATCAGGATTCATGCCCTCCATGCCTCATTAATGCCTTCCATGATGCCCTCCATGCCTCTTAATTTCCCCTTCTTCCAATGTCATGATGAGGATAATTAAAAACTTAATTCCAAAAATTGAATTAATCCTCAACCACACATCTCAATCTTGAGATGGATGGTTCAAGTTGATTCTGATCAAATCCAAAAATCTATAAATAGAGAGGCCAAGAACATCATTTCTAAGCTATTTTGGTGCAAAGTTATTATGCTCAAATATCTTAAAGGACTGGATTATGCAAAGTTATAATGCCAAATTGATTCCAAGCCAAGCCAAACCACAAGGCACAAGGTGCCAAGGAGAGATGGAGGTAGCCAAGCTTCCATTGCCAAGGACTTCATGAGCACAAGCCGAGCAAGCCACTACTACAAAGGCATTTGGAGCATCCAAGGAAGGTGAAGGAATTCTTGTTTTTTATTCCTTACTTTTTAGTTGTGTTTGTCATTTATTTTTGTTAACTAAGCTCTCCCTAGTGTGTAGGGCTAGAGATGTTATACTATTAGTGTGTTTATTTCATTTTGCTTTCATTTTGGAACTAACACCATACTAACCATCCTCTCTTGAGTCAAATTCCTAGATCACAATAGATAGTTCTTTGAAGAGGTTAATGAGATATTTTGGATCTTGGTATTTAATAACATAATTCAAAATCCCATGTAACCTATAAGTGTTCATAAACAACTAAGCAAGTTTTGAGGTCTTATCAGTAAAATGCATGGCAATAAAATGAGCATAATTAATTAGTCTATAAACCACGACATGGATTGAATTATTGCCTCTTATCCTTGGGAAACAAGAAATGAAATCCATCTAATTAACTCTCAGTTGTAATTGAGAATAGGCAATGGCTATAATAGAATTGGATTTCTAACAGTATTTGGCAAACAAGTAATGAAACCCATCTAATTAACTCTCAGTTTTAATTATGAATGGATAATGGCAATAACAAAGTTGGAATTTCAAAACTATTTAATGAAGCTTGTATGGTTTTAGGTCACTTCCAAAAGAATTTACTCCTTATGTAGCTGAGATAATAATTTTGCAGCAACATTATTGATGCCTTTTTATAAAACCCTTGCAACGTGGTTACCCTAATTGCTTGTTGTTTAGATAGTTTTCAAGTTTTATTGGTTTATGGGGGCTGGATAATGACCTATTGGCCAAACAAATACTATAACATTTCTTGACCATGGAAGTATAATACCTCATCACTATTGTTGATGCATCACACACTAAATGTTCACTCTAACAAAATGCTTGTTTAAACCCTAGTAAAGTTAAACATAATTATTCACTATTCTATTCTAAAATAACTCACGCATTGCTTATTATGTTAAAAATGCAACCAGAGTGGAGTGGAACTGAACTTACCCCTTCCAACTTTTGCCTCTTCCCTCGACCTTCCCTTCACCCTACGAAGTGGAAAGGAAAGATGGAATATTGCTTAAAAAGGATTCCTTAGACTATTGGACAATATTTTACTTTTAAATGTTTTTAAAATTGTGATCTATATTTTAACACGTGAGATAAAAAAAAAAAAAAAAATTACGAAAGTTAATTTTACATTCTTATGTGATATTTAGGTTGCAATGTGAACTCCCAAATTTAAGGATTGTTATTATTGAAATCTCTCCCACATTATATTTGTGTGTTTCTTTCAATCATAAATAATAGAAAAGTCCAATGCCAAAGATATTGGACATTAGTTTTGCACCATATTATCTATATCATGGTAAAAAACAAATTCTTTAATACCTAAATAATGGACTTATGGACATTCGTGATAAAAGGGTGGACTCAAAACAATTGGTAGCTCCTTATATTTATCATACCTATAATATTGTAATCCCTTACAACTATTAATTCACATTAAAAAATGTGTAACCAATGCAAACAAAGTACTTTCTTCATATTCTTGTATTTTAACAATAACTTTGTAATATGTGTTAATGAATAAATAGTTTATTTGTTTTTATTCATTAAATTCAATGAATGTGACTAAATTTTTAGGGAAATTTAGTATTTAAGGTACTTAAAAAATTATATTTTTCATCCTTTCATTGTTTCTAATATTAAGACATTGAAATCAAGGGTTAAATTTGATGCCCATATAATTATATTCTTATTATTTTGTGCTCTAGTTAATTTTTTTTGAATTATAAGACTCCATATCTTTATTTTTACTATTATCATCATTGTTGTCTTTTTTCTAGTCATTATTTCTTTTCGTATTAACTCTTCCTAAAACTGCATTCATATCTAACATGGTTCTAAACCTTGAAGCTTAAATTTTTTCAGTTATTTATGGCTACAAAATTAATTTATTCAATGAACTTATTTCTTTCACGAGTTTTTTTGTCGGTAGACCTCGTTTCAAAGACCCAATTTGCCCAATTGTCCCAACACTGACCCAACTTGCCTAAACATCCAAGTGTTAAATCTGTATCATCAATGTGAGTTATCAACTCGAGCCAACATCCCACACACAAGTTAGACTCCACTCAAGTCACATCCCCACTCGCATCGCTCATCTCAACATTAGTCCTCTTCATGAACCCCAACTATTACATTGGATAATAGTTTGCCTCAGTCAAGAAGATCCTCGAGCTCCCTGGACATTGCTTTATGCAATTGCATTCTTTGAGGGTGTCTCACCCCTCACATCTCCCCCACTCAACTTTGTGGCACCCTTAGCATCAGTGTAGATTCTATTCAATCCATGCATGAGAATGACATCACATGTCATGATAGAGCAATTATGCATCACTATCATTAAGCCACTAACCATGTTAGCCTTCTCACTTCAATCACCATCATCAAGTGGCATAAGTTCACCTATCCATAGTCACACTACTTAATGCCATTTTAAAACTTGTTCAGGTAAGTCATGTCAAATTCAATAATATAATAACATCCTCAATGCCTTTATGTTTTTATAATATCTATATGTTTTTTTGTAGGAAGGGTAATTAAATATGTAGGACAAACATTTTGGTTTTCTAGACAACCTCCCACTTCTAAGAGGTGCCATGATTGACCCACAACTTTTTAACATCACCATATAACATATGTTGAGACACACTGGAGGATGGAACGACACCCTCTTGGGATGCAACATTTTTATACTCCCTAATACTCTCTACACGTCGCACTCTCTGGTTGCCTTGCTCCTCCCATTGTCTACGACAACATTCACTACATGAAGAGCATACCACTAGATTTCGATACAAAGATTCTCCTAATTTTGTTGTTCCTCACTTCCCACACAATCCTTGAAAGCCATGGATCCTTTGAGATGGAAATGTGAGGAAATAAGGGCACTTCTATGTCTTGCTTCTCGAACTACTATAGTCTTCCCCTGAAAACCTCTAATTATCGTCACACACTTTCATAAAATTTTCTCAAATTATTTTTTAGTTGTATTATATTCTAGAGTATTTGGTTCCTTATTTCTACATATGAAAATAAATCTTTTCATGCAAAATTTTAATATTAAACCTATTTTAAAAACAACTTAAAAAACTACTTTAGAGATGTGGTTTGTAAACGCATACAATGATATAAATTAATTGTAACTATTTTTTAACATGCAATGAGATTAGAAAGAAGAAATGTGAAGCCTTGACATTTTTTGCATGTTACAAATAAATGTGAAGTGTTAGTTTTTTAACATGTAAATAAATGTGAGGAGTTGTTATTGACACTAAACCGAAGAAGTATTATGTATACCTAATCTATGTAAAAACATATTTTTAATCAAAGAAAAGTGAAGCGTTGAGTTTCTTAACATGTAAATAAATATGAAGCATTAGATTTTTCACATGCTATGAATTAATATGAAGTGCTAGGTTTTTTAAGCATGCAAAATATTTTTTTCGAGATGGGATGCCCTTATGATACATTTTCACCTCAATCCATTGTGGTTTTGCATTGCGGCCCTACGTGATAGGGGGAAACAACATTCAAAACTTGTTTGATAGTTAAAAGATTGTCCAAAATGTCATCACCATCACGTGCCCATTTCAAAGAGTTATTACTGGAAATGCATAGGGGTCGTTATGTTTATTACAAGAGGGCACTCAATTATATTTTGTTTGAATGAATCATTTTCATGACTAATATTATTTATTTTTCTCTCTATCAAATACCAAAACCTAGGAAGTGGAATTTTTTCTCCCTATCAGATACCAAAACTTGGGAAGTGGATAGAATTTAAGAAGATAAAAGCATATGAATTTGGGATGTGTTAAAAAATATAGGTTCTCAAAAGAATTGTAGAATGCAATGCACCTTGAGATGAAGGTACTACCATGTATATTCCCTAAAAATGGCCTAATCAAACCCATAGCTCTATAGAAGAAAATAAATAGCTTTATCAAACCTATGTTGTAATAATTTTTTTTGAATGGAGTTTAAAATATAATATCTTCATGGGCTGTATGTCCTCTTCCACTTGATTGCATTCAAACTACAAAATGAACAAGATCTAGGTTATGTGAGAGTTGTCTTTTGTGAAGAGGTTATGGATTCCCATCACTTTGAGGAAGCTTTGGAGAAGATATTTACTACACCTTGGCTATAGGGTGAAGCATCCAAATGATTTTGAATATATTCTACACTTGAGGCTCTGTGTGTACATGATATAATTGTCTCATTAAAAACCATTTTGAATATCTTCGGGATGTGTGTTTAAGGACATCAAGTTTGTAGTTGCTGATTTGAACACAAGGGATAATAATTGTTCTAAATTGTTCTAGACAATTGAAAACCAACCAATGATCACCAAGGAAGAAGAAAAGATTCTCTTAGCAAAGAGATTATATGATGACATTGTAGCCATCTAGATGATCAAACTTCACTATGCAGCTGCAAAACCAAAGGTATTTCATTGCATTGATATTCTTGGTCCTATTTTTAAGGAAGCTAAGATAGACAAAGGCATGTTGATTAATGAACATAATTAGAGGAAATTTTCCTACATTTCTCCAATTGCCTTTGAGTCTTATTATAAGTTGCCCAAGCCCCAAATTGACCTAACCTCTATTAATTCATGGGCTAAAGAGCATGACATGATGGATACCCTAGCCATGTGATTAGAATTTGGCAACTAAGTTATTGTAGATTCTACTAAAAATATCCCTATTAGTAAGTTTAGACCTAGAGTCAGGATGGTAATGACAATATTGAACAAGTTGTATGAATGTGCAACTACAACATATGTAAATCCAATGTGCGTGCCCATGGTGTATTTCATCATTGAAAAGGTGATAGTTCTTCCATTGGGTGAGATAATCAACATCTCCCTGAGTAGACAAATATATGCAATTAGGCATAGGAAGAAAAATGAGTTTTACATGATGTCTTATCTTCTAGATGCCCTATGTGCAACCACAAATATTCTCAACTAGAGAGAATGGTCTTCACGTGGCACCCAAACTGTTTCATAATACTATTCCAAGTTATACATATATAAATATATAGACCACATCCAATTCATTTATGATTGTGTCTACCCTACTTTAAGTGAAGTTATAACTGGTATCCTTATAGAGAGAATAAGCCCTCTAATCAAGAAATATATTGAAGCAATGAGGATATATGGATGTACCTTGAGTGTACCGTCATAAGGATTGAGGGAACTCAAAATTATCCTCTCAAGTTGCAAGTCCATGTTCCTGATAAATTAGTTGAACAAGAGGTGGCATATTAGTTGTTCCATGGTATAAGTGGCCTTTAAAAAACTAAGAGAAAGGGTCTCTTACATAGTTTTCCTATGCAAAATGGCAAGGCCACTTTTAGACAATGGGATTACATTGAGGCTACATCAAAGCATAAGTTGTCTTTTAACCTACAGATGGATGATTATAGGAAATGGGACCCTTATGGGAAGGTAAAAGAGCATTTGAGGATTAAGGGTATTTTGAATGTACCATATGAGCATGATCTTAGCTCATTTGACTTCATATACATTAAAGCATCCTCATATTTTGAAGTAACTAGAATATTGAAAGAGCACAACATAAGACCTGACTCTAAGTTATAGAGAGATCAAAATGTGGATGATAGATGGAAATTAGGCCCCAGGAAATATCATTTGATAAGTGGTGAATCTTCTAGACTTCCATTAGCTAGAACACAAGCAAAGACACAAATAAAGCATATGTTTGAGGAGAAAAGGCCAAATAAGATTACTTCTAGTTCATCAACTCATGAATCTCCCAAAGCAATAGAGCAAAAATCACTTCAAGGAGAGGTTCATATGATATCCCTAGATGCTAACGAGTCTATTGAGGATGCATTGAAGATGTTATCCATGGCTTATGATATAGATTTAGATATAGAAGAGGCAAAGGTTGAGGAAGATAAGGAGGAGAAGGGTAAAGAAGTAGCATTAGACTTGGGGGTATGTGCACAGAGTTGGGAGACAATTCTGTGGACATAATCCATAATACGTATGTGTTATAACATAATGCATATGCATTAATGTTATAACACATACACGTTATGGCTCAGAATTCTCAAACTATAATGTGTACGCATTATAACAATAACGTGTATGTATTATGTAAACTAATAAGAATATGTACACGTTCTTATGAGTTTAAATAAAATGTACATGTTATTGAAACTATAAAACAAAAAAAAAAAATGTCGTCATCCTCATTCTTTCCATTTACATTTTGTGATTCCCATTTGCATTTTGCCCTATAAGATCATGTTTTGCCCTGCAAGATCTCATTTTGGCCTGCAAGATTTGCATTTTGCCCTCTATTTGCTAGATTGATGATGTTGCCATGAAGAAGAGGTATTCTTTTTGTAGATTAAATCAATTTTTTTTTATTTTTTTGTGAATGTAAATTGCATCTAGTTTATTTTTTTAATTTTTCTCTAATGGGTCAGCATGCTCTACCTAACCCTCCACCTAATCCTTTGCCTAACCTTTCAGCCAACCCTCCTAACCCTCCACCTAACCCTCCTGTAGTTCCCCTAGATCCCCTAAGCAGCTGGGAGGATATAGTTTCTCACATAGTGGAGAACAAAAATAAAATTGAGCAAATAATTAGGAGAATGAAGGAGCCCACTTCCACAAACACCCACCACAACTATTTGGCTAATAACCTAGAGTTGGTATTAGGTCAAGTTGACTCGATAACAAGTCAAATTGATAGATGGAGGTCATATAGGGATAATTGTAGGGCTTGTAATACTAAAAAATTATCAAAATCTAAGGTGAAGAATACAAATATAACTAAAGATAAAATTTGTGCTTTATTTATCAACCTGACCACTAATGCCCCATTTCCCATAACGACTAAACATTTCCCAATCCATTGATGCCAACATGATTTGATTAAGGCCAATGTTTAGGAGTGATGGTGGATGGTGTTTGACTATCCCCCTTGTAATAACCATGAGGTCCCTTTTTATTTTTTGAGGAAACTCTATTATGAGTTTGTCCTTAATCAAATTCTAAATTAATTTGACTATGGTGAGTTTTAGGGCTGAGAGAAAGGCTTCGCATAGGATCGACCAGGTGCACATCATGCACCCATTTAGCCTACAGGGATCCCTACCCAAAAGCCACTTCATATGGAGATTCCCTCTATGGTGACATAGGTTGTGGAGATAAACACTTTGCATGTGCTTCGTGCACTTATTGATACACTCATTCATCATACGAGTAGACTTTTAGAGATTGATGCTTGAGATACTCCAGCTAATGGCCATATATGACCCCACCCATGTAGATGTTGTGGTGCTATATGTACTGAACCTTCAGATGATGATGGTGGTGCTTCAGAGGGCTTGGACAATATGGTCTTAACTGATGAGTTGTTGGCACACACATTTGGTTCAGATACATTGGGAGTCTTTACACATATGCATGTATCTTTTATATAAATTTAATGTTAATATTTTAAGTTACATTTGCAAATTAAAAAGTTAAAAACTAATTTGCACATTTAAATTGAATAATATATATGTATTTTTTTGTGTTCTAGGAGGAGACGTTGCCTTCGACATCACAACTAGGTAGTGGGCCAACCTAGGCTACTACATCTATTCGTGTCAATATGACACCATATACATTTACATAGGTAAAATTTCAAGTGAATATTATATACTCTAGATGTAGATTCATACACCTTAATTTTATCCTTGGTATATTTTGTGTAAGAAAATATAAAATACCTAATATAATTTTGTTGGATTTTTTATTACTTGATGTATTAACATGGATTGGCGTAACTTGTTAGAAACTCATCCTCCATCTCAACTATGTTTTTAATAACCAAAATAGTGAGTTGAAAATTTGATTGATATCCCATTATATGTAGTTTTCATAGCGGGTCAATCCCAATCAGTAGGATTGGATGTACATATATATATAGAATTTATTTGATAAAATTTGTTTGGTACAATATATTTCTATCAATTTCCCAATCGAACACAACATGTCTTCATCAATATTCACACCACTCATTTCTTTTAAATACTGGCCTCATAGCCAAGCACTTGATTCCTTGTTATCCTAATCACATATAGCAATTCAATCTCTATGATCAATATCCAAAATGGTCATAGCTAGCAATTCAATTCCCATCTTGATTCCATCCAAGCATAACAATTTCATCTCTATCTATAGAGTTATAAATTTAGATGGCATAACCTCTTAATCCTATTATACCTAGTCAATTCCATTAGTTTGTTGGGAGAGTGTCCATTAGATCCCATTGGTTTGTTTGGAGAGCATTGACTATAAAATATAGCCTATATGTATATGGCATTGGCCTTACAACCATATACAAATAGAGGACCTCAACCCCATATAGATAGATGGGGTTGAGTAGTTTGTTACCACCACCTATTTAGGGGGCCCAAAGACCTACTATATATAGTTGGGGGAGAGGTCCTATCTATATCCATTAATGCAGAGCTATATCAACTTCTATACCAAACTCTACCTATATCCCTTCCTTCCAAGGTTCTCCTTCATCCATTCATAACTCAATCCCTTAGTCCTTTGGGAAATCAAATAAAAATCATAATATTAGTCAAATAAATCCTTCTATCTTATTATCAATCTCTCTTTACTTCCTTGGTCATGTCACTAACTCAAACTGTCTATCTACTTACCCCTCACATACACCTTTATAGCTTTACCTTCTATTAGCCCTGTTTATGGGTAAAGCTCCTTGTTGGGAGCATCTGACAGATCTTCACCAAAAACTAATTACATACTTAAGGACCCATTTGGCCCATACAACTCCCACATTAACAATTTACAAGACTAAACACAAAACACATAATTTCTTAGTTTAAAACTATATGTTTTCCAAGAACAAGGATTGTGGGCAAATAGGATTTTACCACTTCTTGACCGATTAGATTCCAAAAAAGAATATTCTTAACACTCTTATGTGCTCCTTATTTAACCTCCCATAGAACTTTATACCAAAAGAATCAAATGCTTAGACTATAGTTGAATCTTGGACTGTATGCAAGACTAAGTTTATTAGCAACTTGTTTAATCAATGAATTGCCCAAGTTATTAATTATTAGGTTGTTTGTTTAGCTGATGACTAGGATGGACACTCCTCCATTATTATGAGTTGAGACAGACTCAATCATTATTGTTGTAATGTCATCTGCATAGGCACTCATCGAGGTACGTATATTCACTTGTAATTTTGAATTTTAATTTAGTACTTTTGTTTTAGTAATTTTACTATATACTTTGGCAAACATAACTTATATACATAAATGTATTGTGTATCCAGGGCTATCATATGACATTTGATAGTTTGATTTAGATGACTACTAAGATAGCTCCTCATGTTTCTTTATCATTTGACATGCCTATTTGTGCAGCTGAACTTGGCACTAACCCAATCGAGCGTCAATGACTAATTGAGGAGGACCATGAGATTGTGGTAAGTGCATGTTTAAATGATTTTTTTATTATAGTTTAAAATATGAGTTTATTGAATTGGTTTCATGTATACTTATTAATTTTATAATAATTTTTGTATTTGAATAAGTTCAACTACAAGTGAGCTATGAGCATAGTACCCACAGTTGAACTTTGGAGCAATCCAAGGCATTCAAGATATCTCCATCTACAAGTAGGGCATCTCAAAGAGAGTCTTCTTTGAAGAAGGCAAAGATAGGGAAACTATTTGATGATTAATATGTTGTAGATGATGTACTTTATTGTATGCCTATATGGCAATGTATGCATTTTTGGCATTGTACATATGTGTATGATGTATTCACATGACATTAGATACTATATTGTTAGACATGATGTAATTTTTTATATGCCTATATGGCAATGCATGTATTATTAGCATTGTATGCCTATATATGGCATTCGTACATGGCATTCTTATTTTTTATATGAATATTTAAGAAAACTAATGAAGTAAATCCTGTTTGAATCACTTGTGTTCAAAGTATTATAAATGATTGGTTTTAAAGTATTCTTAAGGATTACAAATGTTATGAGATTGAAAATAATTGGTTAGGATAAAGTTGTAAATCAGACCTAATACTTAATTTAGCTTCTTACACCTAGTACTAATTCCTTGTACTCTTATTAACACCTCCTTGATGGCATTGACCTCTATCCATACATCTTTTACCTCATTCCATTCATGTCTTATTCACAAATTTCTTCTCAATCTCTTTCTAGTTTCTTCCTAGGCACCTTGTTTGGGTCTCAAGGACCAAATCTTGGTCTATTTTTCAAGATCTCAACCTGTTGTCACATATGGTCTTAGACGATCATAACATACAAGGTATAACCCCCTTGAATTACTTAAAGAATAACATACTCTCATTCCACACCTTATGGACACAATGCTCTCTCAAGGCTTGTAGCCTTTTTTTACTATATTTTATCTTGTAAGAAAATGTTATGATTTCTCAATAGATTATAAGGTAATTTATAGGTACACTCTATTCTTTTTCATGTCTATGTAAAATTTCACATCCCAACTCCACCTCTAACTATCACCTCCTTCATTAGCCTACCCTCATTTAGGCCTAATTAGCCCTATTCCAAACCCTTAGTCCTAGAATACATACACATCTATAAAATATCAGGTTAAAACCTTTTGATTCACCTTTTACATGTATATGGGAGAAATATTACAAAGTTTCATTAAATTTTCATGGTTAAATCTCTCAAAAATGCCTGAAGCTTGCTAATCTAGGGTTTCCCATGCCCTATACATACTCTCCAAAGGAACAATTTTACATTCCCACTAATATTATTTTGTTGAAAACATACTCATGACATCTAAAACATCTCATAACACCTTTTCAATGATCAAAAAACCAACTTTGCCTTTATGCCTTTGAGACTGCTTGTGGGGATTTAAGCGTGCCTGTGGGGATTGCATGAAGTATGGAGTGTGAACACCCTTTAAAGGTGTTTAATAGGTTTAAAACCAGATTAACACACTTATCAAATACTTATCTAATCTTGGAACCCTCAAACACATCTTAAAACTCCAAAACTTATACCTGCATGAATAATGACCATTATAAGACATGGATGGGACTGTGACAAAAAAATGAGCACTTCCACTTGTCATATGACATTAAAAATATTATATATGGGTATAGTAGGTCATTGATACAAATCATACCAATTTTAAATTCATTTGGATATTTACTTTGTCCTGTTGACCCTTTTTACCACAATTTACCTTGAGTTGCCTACATGCTTCCTTCATGCCCAAACTTGTCTTTCTTAAAAATTTTGCATGAAAACCCTAAATGTGATCACTTATATAGGAAAATATAGGTTACCAACATAATATTTTATAGTTTTAAGAACTTTTCAAGGCCTAAACTACTTCCTATCATCCAAAATTGACAAAACTTATAGAAATATCCAATGGCTACCTTCTTGACTGCAAGAGGAATATGTCAAAACAACGGGCACTTTCACTCTTTATAGGAGATTTAGGATGGAATAGATGTTTTTTTAGGTCATTTATACCATTTTTACAAATTTTTTTACTTTTATTAAACCTTTAGATGCCCCAAATTGACCAATTTTTGTAACGCAGATTCCAATGTTGATCGTGATTTGACATAGGGTTGACTGTACTAAAATAGTGAATATTTTTTGTTATAAAAATCCAAAAAAATATTTTTAATGGGTATAGTAGGTCATAATGAGCCTTTCCACCAAATTTTGTGATTAGATCCAACATATTTTGCCTTGTAGGCCCAATTTGGCAAAAGTTAGTGACACATGTCTTCTTGGTCAAATTTCACAAATGAGTCATCATCATCTTTTGACTTCATTTGTGATGAAAATAATTGAGGAGAAGTATAAAAATCATTATTATAACTGATTTCAATGTACTTTATGACTTGATGCTTATCTATATACACTCAGAGTCAAATACAATAGATTCCAACCTCCTACCGTATCCTCAAACATGCCAACCAACCTTCATTGAAGGCCCCAAGTCTTCCTTGTACCTATTTTAGCACTTTTTCCCAAGAATGACTATAATTCCTAGTAGGCATAATTCATGTTCTTAAATATTATTTTTCCCTTGTGACCTTATTACTCACTCTTAACCCCACTCTCACACATATAATATTTATTTCAATATTAAACAATAGTTTTCACAAGCTTAGACATCCAATCTTCAAAATTATCCACTTATTTATCCTTGTTGGCTTCAAATACTAGGCCTAAAAACTACACTTTATTACAAAATTGTCTCAATAGAGTTTTAGGCTTATTTAGGGCTGGCGTTTGGCCATATCTCCTCCCATAGACTTGCCTCAACCTCCAAACCACCTTCAACACTTGAAGTAGGGAAGCCATACATTTAGTTATCATAATTTTCATTGCATTATGTTAAATTTATATGTTGTGTGCAAAGAGGTTTTGTGTGTACAATTTTGGTGGATTGGCATAATTGATCCATCTTTCCGCTCCTCACCAAAAGTTCTGTCATAATATCCTCTACTTCCAACTAGCAACTTTGCCTTGGAGATTAGAAGGTGCAAATACATCACTTTGAGCTCATCTATATAGGAAAATTATATGTTTTTCAACAACCTTGACACCCACTTCCACCCACAAGTGCATTTTCACTACTATTCCAGAGCACGAAAACACTGACAACAAATGTTATCAAAGTTGAAGCTATGGTTTGAGAACTCAATTTTTGGTGCTTGTTGGTTGAAAACTAGCACTTCCAACACATCTAAAGGGGTAAATAAAATTTAGGACCAGGTTCTTGACCTCCCATATGGCTTGGATGACAAACCCACCACCCATTTTGAGCTCAAGAACACTCTTCCCAATACAAGAAAGATGCTGATTTTTAGCCTAACTTAATTCAAGCATAAAACTAAAACTATAAGTCATATGGAGGAACCGTAAGATCTCTCATGTGCATGGAAAATTCCTATAATTTCACTTTGAATCTAGTTTGAATCACTTATAAGAGTAATGTGTGACAAAATTTGCAGTAAAGGGTCCTAAAATGCAAATTTTTGGTAGCGAAGAGACAACTTCTTGACCTTCAACTAAAAACTTTACCTTCAAAATTGGTAGGTGCAAATCCACCACTTCAAGCACATCTGTATAGGCAAATTAAATGTGTTCTAATAATCATGACACCCACTTCCACCCACAAGTGCATTTTCACTACTATTCTAGAACACATAAACAATGACAACAAATGTTGTCAAAGTTGAAGCTACGATCAAAGAACTCAATTTTTGATGCTTATTGGCTAAAAATTGGCATTGCCAACATGTATATAGGGTTGAATAACATATAGGACCAGGTTCTTGGCCTCCCATCTGGCCCAGATGACAAACCCACCACCCATTCTGAGCTCAAGAACGCCCTTCCCAATACAAGAAAGATTATAATTTTTAGCCTAAATTCAAGCATGCATACAAATAAAATTGTAAATTATATGGAAGAACTATAAGATCCCTCATGTGCATGGGAAAGCCTTATAATTATACCCTGAATCTAGTCTGAAGCAACTCTAAGAGCATTGCATGGTAGAAGTTGCAGTAAAGGGTCTTAAAATGTAACTTTTTGGTAGTGAAGAGACAACTTCTTGACCTCCAACTAGTAACTTTGCCTTTGATATTGGCAGGTGAAAATAAACCACTTCAAGCACGTCTATATAGGTAAATTACATGTTTTTCAATAATCGTGACACCCACTTCCACCCACAAGTGCATTTTCACTTCTGGTTCAAAGTACAAAAACACTTACAACAAATATTATCAAAGTTGAAGCTACGATCTAAGAACTTAATTTGTGGTGCTTATTGGATGAAAATTGGCATTGCCAACATGTTTTAAGGGGCGAATAATGTCCAACACCATGTTCTTGGCCTCTTATCTAGCCTAGACGACAAACCCACCACCCATTTTGGGCTCAAGAATGCCCTTCCCAATACAAGAAAGATGTTGATTTTTAGCCTAACTTCAGGCATGTATAAAACCAAAACTATAAGTCATATAGAGGAACCGTAAGATCCCTCATGTGTATGGGAAATTCCTCTAATTGTACCTTGAATCTAGTTTGAAGCACCTATAAGAGCAATGTGTGGTAGAAGTTACAATGAATGGTCCTAAAATGCAACTTTTTGGTAGTGAAGAGACAACTTCTTAACCTCCAACTAGCAACTTTGCCTTCAGAATCGGTAGGTGAAAATTAACCACTTTGATCATGTCTATATAGACAAATTACACATGTTCTAACAATTATGACACCCACTTCTACCTGCAAGTGTATTTTCACTACTATTTCAGAGCACAAAAACACTGACAATAAATGTGTTTGGAAGTCTATAAGGAGAAATAAACTTGTCATGAGCAATTGTTTAGGAGAGTAAAAACACCAAGTACTTTTAGTAAGCTTCTCTTAGCTTCAAGAATATGAAATTGTTTACTAATGGTACCAACCATGTGAAGGTGGAAACTAATTTGGCACTACTAACCTAAAAATGTTATTAAGTAATTAAAAATGAAATTTAAGCACGTACTACTTATGAAATCAATTTTTTTTGGTAAAACTGATTACATCTACATTTTACAAGTCAATATACCTATGTATTTCAATCCAATGAACCACTTGGATCTGCTCTAATCTTGATAGTATCAAGAATAACTTCATGTTCTGACTCACAAACTTTCCATAGATTCTTATTTCTTGGCCTCCCATGATATTTTTGCAATTGAATATTCATTGTGAGAACCAAATTTCAAGAGGTAGAATCTTCTTGTGAGTTTCAAAGTCTTCAAAAAACCATAAATTTGAATTTTTTATAAGATATCATCGAAGCCAAGTTCCAGTGACTACCACAAACCCATTGGGATAATCAATGTTTTCTCCATCTACAATTGAGGAAGTCAATTTATTTTTCCATCTACACACTGACATAAGTAGTAATCTATTCCCTCTTCATTGTCCTTGTCTGTAATAACTGCAAAAACATGGCTTGCATAATAAAAAATAAATTTTGATGACATTATGAAAATATATTATGAGAATAAATAGTACATAAAGATTAATCTTCTACTTGGCTATACTAGATCGGATATATAGTCAAAGTCATGTGAGGATGTCATGTCAATAAGTTACAATGTTGGTGGAACCTGATATGTGTTGATTGGAATTAGAGGTTTGGAACTCTAGTCATCCACCCACTCTTGTGATTCAAACTAATTCCAAATAAAGTCCATGTATGTAAAACAAAAACACACCAAATGTCACGTATGAATAGTCCAAGAACCCACATTTGAGCTACAAAATGAGTGGAGCTCACTTGAACTTGTTAGAGTCATACAATCTTCATAGTTTGCCATTTTTTTTCCTCCATTAACCAAAAATATCTATGAACAGTAGAATTTTCTTGACCACCATGACATTTGTTCTCATTACAGTAGTCAACCATAGTTTTTGCATCAATCAAATTAACAACATTATCATATTTTAACTCTTCCCTTACAATGGCTCTTTTTATATATGCTCCAGCACCATCACATTCACCTTTTCCATGGCCAGCCTCAGTGAAACTCCAAATATGTTCTACACCAGTGGTAATGTGCATCTAGCTCAACTAATAAAACATCTGTGCATTCTTGAATTATGAGGTGCAATTGTCTGACCAAATGTAATGCTATTTGAAATTAATGTTCCTCTGAGTCAACTATCCATAGAAGTTACCAAAACAATCTTGCACATACTCTGTACAATGTGATCGATCATCACTGATATAGAAATGGTACTTCCTTAATATTTTTAATCTTCATCTGTTCTATCAGGTGCATACATGAATGCTATATGCATGAATATGGTAATTTGTGTTGAGTTGTAATACTGTGATTGAACTTTTATTTTTGGTTTGAATGTGTAATTTTTTGCAAAGTTGACTACTGAAACAATAGATCAAGTAGGATTGTGTCCTTTCTTAGCTTGAAATGTTCATCCAACCATTTAGTCCTATGTATGTGCCATGTATACTCATAATTAATTTTTTCCTTGAATTTGACCATAAATTTTGAAACAAGTATCTCCTTCGTAACAAGCTCACACCTTTTAGATTCCTTGCCATCTTTTACTTGATAAGTCATAGATTTGTATTTGCTTAAACCAACTAATTCATGTCTAATTGCACTTGTACACTCTTCATGGATACATTTTTTCAATTTTGACAATCCATCGCAAATGTTGTAATTTCCATCCAAACATGCTTTCTTATAAAAGAACTATCCATCTAGTCTTTCACAAAAAAATATTTGAAATAAATTCTCTAGTTGATTTTGACAGAACTTTTATACCACACTTCTACAAAATGTTAGTAGTATGCAAAGTACAAAAAATATGGTGAAAAACATCATAGTGCATTGAAAATTCAACATGTTGACTATAACAACAAGTGGTGCGTGTGTGATTTATTTTTACATAAAAAAGTTTGGCCATCTCAAAAAGTCTTTGACTAATAGTAATTTGTGGATGTTTTCTCAAAAACTTAGAGTACAATTATGTTTGAGTCATATCCAATAAATGTTTTGGATGTGGTTCACGATTACGAGAACCAACTCTTCTTTTCACTACATCTCTTACATTGGGCAAAACTCCTTTATTATCTTTCCAAAATTGTGCAAGTAACTCTTTCAAAGCATCAACTATAGCCTTGTCCTTTCGTGGAAGTCTACTAGAGAATGACCTGAGCTCTTTTGTATTAGGTTTATTAAGTCTTTCGCGTCTTGTAATTGCTTTCATTAATGTTTTTATATTTATATCAAGTTTTTGACTTGTTTTTGAAATCAATCATTTTTCCTTATTTCAGCACTTACTGCATAAGTTGTCATTATACATCGAGTAGGATTACAATCTTTGTTGCATGATTTCAGGCCTACAATATGATATGCATCATGTAGATTTTCAATAATTTCAACATTTTCATTATCCATGTTAGATGTTCTTAGTCCTAATGTGTACATTATAGGTCTCATCTTAAGCAATTTCATCAACAAAATAAATAATTGACATCTTTGACTATCATACTCCAATCTATGAAAGAAATTATCCCAAATTTTGTGACCCAATCTTATTGAATGACGGTTAGACATTTTGTTATGCATTAGTTTCAAAATATTTTCATCAACTTCAATTAAGTACTTATTTTTTCTATGCACAATTCTTAGGGGTGTTGTTATTGGTGGAATCTGTTCAGAGGGTGTTTCAAAATCATTATATGTTTCCATGAAATTTTCTTCATTATGTGTTTCCATGATATTTTTTTCATTGTTAATTTCATCATTATTTAAGTCTATTAAATTTTATTCATTGTTTTTGGGTAAAGAATCATGCATAGGCTCTTCATCAACATAATCAAAAACTTTATACTTTGTATGTGAATTTCCAACATTATCTAATTTTCTATTATCAATTTCATCATAATTCAATTCATTATTGTGAATTTCATCATAATTCAATTAATTATTATAAATTTCATCATTATTTAATTGATTATTATTAATTGCCTTATTATCTAAGGCATTTGGCTCATTAGGGTTAGTGTTTGTACCTTGTCTAGAACGAATTGCTTGCATTCATACCTTGTTTTTTTCTAAACTCTTTTAATTGCTCTGATGTTTTGTTCTTCAACTTCTTCCTCCTCCCTGAATGTGAACTAGAGCCCATTTTGACAAAAACAACCAATAAATTACTTCAAATGTGGGGTCTAAAAAAAATTGCAACCAAGAAAGTACATAGAGTACATAGGGAATATCCGTGGGGACAAAAATGTTGATTATGGATAAAAATAGATGTTAAAAAGTGAGTTTTTGTTTATAGTTCAAGAATGTGTATGCGTTATATGAATGCGTACATATTTTTATAATGTGTATGCATTCCTTGAAGTATAGGCATATACTATACAAACAAGCAAAAAGGCTCATATTCAAGCATTTTTTCCATTATAATACTATAATATGATGCAATAACACTCAATAAACTATAATATGATGTATAAATCCCTAATATGATGCAATAAGACTATCAAATGTTGTAATAATGCTATCATATTATGTAATAAGGCTCAATATGTTGTAATAAGACTATCATATGATGCAAGAAGACTATGATGCGATGTAATAAGACTATCCTGTGATGCAATAAGACTATCATATGATGTAATTAGGCTACCATATGATGCAATAAGGCTCAATATGATGTAATTAGGCTATCATATGATGTAATAAGGCTCAATATAATGCATACATCCCCAATATGATGTATAAATATCTAATACATGATCTAATAAGATTGTTGATAAGACTATGAAGACTTAAGACTAATTAATGATGTAATAAGGCTCAATATGTAAGATGAAATGAGCTAATTTTGCCTAAAATCCCATCATAGATCCTTACAAAACTAGGTGATTAACAAATTCACAAATTAGCACTAATCACATTCATGAATTTATGCATTTGTGATGAAATCAAAGAACTTAGGGGTTGTGTTTGTTATAAAATTAGGATTTAGGGTTAGGGGTTTAGTGTAATGGGTTTGTACATGTGTATATATCATGAAATTAGAGTTCCCATACATGCTCAAGTGATAAAACTAGGGTCTAAAATCAACATATCATGACACGTGACCTAATTTAGCCCTTTCAATCACATCGTAGACTCCAATTTAGGTTCAAGGGGTTAAAATTGGCCACATTTGCATTTTTGATTAAATTAGGGTCAGTTAAGTCATACATGTTACATTTATATTACACAATTGATTGGGTCATAAATTTGGTATAACAGCTTAATTTTGCCCAAATAATATCCCTAATTAAACCAATTGACTAATTGGTTCAATTAATGATAGATAAAATCATACTTAATTATATCCCAAATCATATATATCATGATCTTATAGTTATATCAAAAAAGGGTGCCCCTATAATTGAACCTTGTTATGCCACATGTGTACCTCACACCTGAAAGTGTTAAAGTTATCAGAGATGCATCAAGTCCTAAAAGTTTTAGAGTTGACAATGCCCTGGGAGGTCAAATCCAATTACATATCACCATGTGTACCTCATACGTGCTTGAGAGTGTCAACACTGTTAGAAGTGTCAGGTCCTAGAAGCATTAAAGAGTGAGCCATCAAATCCCTATGAGGCCCGATCCAATTAGATATGTATTCACGTGTGTATCTTATACACACATAATTTATGTTAGAGATCTAACTGTCACTTGTCCTAGAAGTATTAGATTTATTAGAGCCTCAAGATGCCTAATCCAATCAAATATTTCCACATGTGTAGGTCTAGTACACCTGGATAAGTGTTAGAGTTGTCAGAGCACATCTATGATACTTAGACATGCTCCATCATCGAGCCAACCAATCTAACTAAGGCCTATTCACAAATTTATCATACATACATAGAAGCCAATAATGTTTAAAGATTGACATTGATCCAATCAACTCATGTTTAGTAAATAATTCATATGGTATGAGCCTCTGACTTGCCATTACTGTATGAAAATTATCATGTAAAGCCCTTTAAGGTCCTATCCGAATTGAGCGAGCACCGAATGTTATCAATTTTCTACATTTATGTATTCAAATTATTTCTATCCCTCTGCCTTGAATTACCTCTAGAGATCCCAAAACTTACATTCATATTAAGTCCTACATGCAAGAGAGAACACAATTCAACAATGGACAAGCCTCAACCTCAAATCCCAAGCTAAAGCGAGAATTCTGAGACATGTGCTACTTTTTTGGAATCCACATCATAAGGTTTAAGCTCATTATAATGAAATATGAACAAGATGATTGAAGATATATATATATATATATATATATATATATATATATATATATATATATATATATATATATATATATATATATATATATATATATATATATATAATCTTGAAACCTTTAGCAAGGGGGTGCACATTGGTATTCAATTCTGATCAACCATCTAAATGAGGTGAGCAGTTCATCATCCACATGAATAATTATTGGGTCTCTCTGCTCAACGTCATCCTTGAGGGGAAGTAGGTCCCATATTTAGGGGACATTATCACAGGTTTAATGTATCTTGAATAAGTTCAATAGAGTTTGACCTAGGGTAACTTATACACATGTTGTACTTGGTCAATGCTAGGTCTACATCATCCCTTAATGGTTTCAAACAAAGACCCTAGGTAGTGCATTCAGATATTTTCTAAGCTATACATTCATCACTATAGGCATGCCATCTTAAAACCACATCATCACTAATGGATACATGTGACCATTTCAAGTTTATTGAGCTCAAAACCACATCTTATACAAAATAAAATGCGTACCCAACTTGACCAAAATATTTAAGAATTTAACATGTAAATGCATTGTAGGTCTATCATCCTACTTTCGTATCTTACCATCTTAATTACATAGTAAGGTTTAAAACTCTATAGTATTGATAAGCATCAATTTTTAGCTATCTCATTTTTGAGCTTTCAATTGTTGCATCCATGGTGTAGTTAGGACTAGTACCATGTCAAAGACACACTCTTTAGATGAAGTGGGAATGGATGGAGTGGTTGATGGTTGTCCCATGTGTGATGGAGGGGTATACATGAAGGAGGTGCATGGAATGGAGGATTAACCATATTTTCACAAGAGATATTAATTTTAGGCAAAATTTGAATAATGTATTTGAATACACTAGGTGAATCAAACTCAAATAATTATAACAATAGAAGACTCTTGTTAGACTTTCAATTGGGACCTCATAATGCACCTATTGAATTAGATGCACTAAGTGACCTTGGAGGAAACTTAAGGGATTTTATTCAACATATTTTAGGAATGTTTTTGGACCAAGACATGATTCATAGGTATTGTGCTCCATTAGATAACATTCTTGAAATATATATCAAAGAGATGCACTGTTGCACCAAGGGCTCAATTCTTATTTATACTTACACAAGATTATCTATACTACATAGTCCAATTCAACAGGTTTGCCACTTAAACAAATTAGTTAAAAATTTATAAATAAAGGGGTTTGGTCAAAGATATCAAAGAAACAACAAAAGGGTAAGATAGGATTTTAGGCAAGTAGGATAATATCAAGAAGAAACACAAAATTTATGGACAAGTAGGATTTTAGGTAAGTAAGGTGGTAAGGTATATCCTTGCCCTACTAGGGGAAAGATCCGAATAGTTATGCATGTTTCAATTGTCAAACAAGGCTTTTATTAACATGTGTTTTATTAATGAAACATATTGGTGTATATAAATATTAAAGTGCACCAAAAGCTGTACATGTAATATCTAATACTTGTTCAACATTTATTATATAAAATTAAAACTAAGCAATCACAACTTGCCAAGTAAGAGTCAAGTATTGATACTCTAATGCACAACGATTTGTACACTATAGGTTAAGTTTTGATCATAGGTTTAAAAAATGCATTTTATGACCTCTCATAATAAAATTAGTTATATTGTCAAATGTATAATGTGTTAGACCTTGAAACCTTAGTTATAAGTAGTTAAGATGACATATTAAAATGGGTAATTTTTTTGAAGTCTAATGTAATGTTATGGCACCTTAATTCACTGTCCAAAGCTAATGGGACCTTTCCCCTATAAGAAACATGAAATTTGACATTTTCCCTATAAGGATGCATGGATAATGGGAACTTTCCCCCACAACAAACATGAAATTTACCTATTTCATTTTATGTCAAAGGAATGCGTACGTGTTATATAACGCATACACGTTCTTTATTGCATTATATAACACATACACATTCTTTATTGCATTATATAATGCATATGTGTTATTTAATTTGAATTTAAAACCGAGTCTTTAGTATCAAAAATGGCTTGGATTTTTGAGCCAAAGGCTTGGGATTGTGCATCTACAGTTGAAACTGAGAGTTTTAGGAAAAAACCAACAAATTTTAATTTCAATTGTCAAATACACTATAAATTTCAACATCAAAATTCAAAAAATTACCGTTACGATGAGAACATTGTCCTCTTTCTAAATGTATGATTTTTATAATTTTTGGGCTGTTGCAAGGGTTCAAACTATATTTATTTCTAACAACACCTTTTTTAGGCTATTACATGCCTCACCCATACATGCCTATTCATGTTTATCTAATTTGTTTTTTGTTGATCTAAATTCAAAATAAATAATATGGTAACAAACTAGGCCTAATTATACACACATTAAAAAATAATAATCAATTTTCATTTTTTTGAGGTAGTTAGGGTGGGTCGCACGGATGGCTATCTATTTTTTTGTCAGTTTTCAAGATATACTTAATTGAAAAATTAATAAAAAAATATTCATCAAAAAAATATAAAAAAAGTTTAAAACATTAGAAGAGCTAATTTAAATATTCAGCAAAGGGTTTCTAACGATATTAAATGATGCTAAAAAAATGGTGGGTCGCACAGAATGGTGCAATTCAAATTTAAAAAAAAAATAAGAGGTCCTCTTCAAATTTTAGATGGTTAACCTATTTATACTTAACCATTTTTTAAAATAAATAGTTTTTTGGAAACTAGACTCGAAATGCTACAATTCATATTTTTATACCATCTTCAAATTTTAAGTGTAGCCATCTCTAATTATCTATAGAAGTTCACAATTAGAAAATTTCAAAAAAATCATGTCCATGGGTAGGCCCTTTTTTGTCCCCCAAGTTGGTGAACTTACCCTTGGTGGTTGTTAATCCTTCCAAAAAAACATCTGAGACTACACTTATCTCAAAGACTAAGAGACCTAAAGTGACTATCAATACTCCTTTGAGTGAAGTCGATTTGTTTAGTGATGAGAACTTATTGTACGATCCTCCTATTCCTGAGTGGTTCATTTATGAACCAAGGATAGAAAAGATGCCTACTATCAATCATCCTTTGGCTATGATGAAAACTACCAACATCCCTCTACAACAAGAATTAAATCCATGGATCATTGCTCTACAAGAGGAGGAGGCAAGGAGATTGGCTACTCCAAGTCAACCAGCCCAATCACAGGTAGAGGTCCCAATTCCACATGTGACCCAATCTTCAGTTAGGGTCAAGTTTGATCCAAGTATTGCTGGTTTGTAAAAGGTGATTGAGAAAAAGGTCATACAACACGGTGAAGAAACTACATATCAAAGGGTGGAGCCCTTAACTAATTTGACTCAAAAGCAAGTACAAAGACCTGGTGAGGATTCAATCTTTGAATAAGATGTCTTGGAGTTGGCCCAAGCACAATCAGAATAGTTGCAAGCTGTTATCAAAGGGCTAAGGCAACAAATTAAGAACCTAGAGGAACAGTCTATTCTATTTATTCTAGGGGATATGATCAATGAGTTTGAGACAACCATACATGGCATATTCAGCTCCTTGAAAGCTATAAGGTCCAAACAAGATATGGTGAACAAACATGGTACTTTGGCTGTGAACCAAATAAACCTATGATAGGGTTCATACAATAAAGTGAAGGTTCTGATAAATATATTGATAAAGGACTAAATTCTTGAGTTTAGGATAGTTAGCTAACCCATTTGAATATGGTTATGGTTATATTGATGGAGAAGATCAAAGGTTTGAACAAATGGTCCAAAATCTTGGAAGATCTTTCAAAGAACTTCAAACAGTTGGAGAATAGGATAATGTATATATTGGATAGCTTGATCAAAGACCTAACTACTCTTAGTCCCATTGGATTAATAATAGATAAGGAGTTCAAACACAGGGCAACCCAATTTATGCAAGAGGTAAAAAACCAAAGCCAAGGCAAAACAAGGGGCAAATAATAAAAGGATCTTAGACATGATCTTATTTGCAAAGCATAAGATTGATGATGCTAGAAACACCAAGGAAGCTTTGGACAGGGCTGATAAGGACTTCAAAGGCTTGGTAGATCAATAAGAAGAGATTTTCATGGAGCCCATCATCAACTTCAAATTGATTGATGAGCAACACAACAAAGCAATGAAGATCCTAGAGCAAAGGCAAAGGACTACAATAACAAGTGCTTCTCAAAGTCAAATTTATTGACTTAAGTATATTCCCCTATAACAAATCATGTAAATTATCTTTTGAAAAGGAAATATTATTTTTTTAAAAGCATTTGTAACTTGTAAAGTGCATTTATTATAGGTCAACACATTTGTAAAGTGTCTAATTCTAGAATGTTGTTAAAGGATAGTTGTCCTAACACTTGTTCAATTATCATTTGACATGACTGATCGACATACCTCAGATATTTTATAAAAGGGGTATTGTCATTTGTAAAGAGGATGGATATTTTGAGTAAAAAACTATTTGTAAACCTGAAACAATCAATATAAGCAAGGAATTTTGAAAAGATTATCTAGTATTTGTTTATGTGATTGCTATTATGGATGTTTCCTCAACCATCTAATTTAATGTTCAGATTTGAATTATTTCTATGGATTCTTGATGTGCCAATATAAATGGAGAGTTGTCAATTTGAGCTTATGCTAGGTTGATTTAAAGATCTTAGATTTATTTTATTTTCCATGCTTTCTTTGCAAATTTGCTAATGCAATTTGTTTGTGGAAGTAAATCTTTAAATTGAATTTGGTTTCTTATTTGCATTATTTCACCTTTCCTTAGACATTTTCTTGATATATCGTAGGATCTTTGCTTTAGCTATTTCATGTCATATATTGGTATTGGTTCATGTTTGGATGAAATTTAAGCTTTGTCATAATGTCTTGATTGAAGATCAAAAACTTCTCTTTTCTACCCTACCCTTTCTTTTGCTCATTTTTTTATCAACTCATTGTAGCTTAGTTTTAATTTTAAATATACATGTTAAATTAGACTTTAGGTCTTGATCATAATTCATTATACTTAGTTTAGATTAATATCATCTTTCACAAGAAAGCTTTAAGACCAAGGTTGCTTCTAACAACCAGTTATATTATCATTTTGTGAAACAATTATATTGCTTTGCTGCTATTCCACCAAAGATCTTAGGAAGATCATAACCAACAACTCATGTAATGGATTATTTGAATCCAAAAATGATAAGTTTTTCTTAAATACTCTATAAACCCCTATGACACACTTTTAGGGATCAACAGGCGATGTTTCACTAGTATTAGAAGGAGGGCCTTAAGCTAAAGCTTTATGAATTCAAAGTATCTTTGCTAATTTTAGTGAATTTTATTCAAAAATCAGTTGATACTTTATAGATTTATGCTCTCTTAGCTTGAATTGTGTAAATATTATCAATATTCATGGTTTCAGACCAGTCTTTAGGCTTATTTAGCTAAAGATAGCTATTCTTTGAAGATTTATGATAAATTGTTTTAAAGGTAGTTTAAACTTTGAGTGACAGCAATTTTGTTCAAATATTGGTTGAATCTTTGAAAATCTAGGTTTATTTGAACTTAGAAGTGTAAAGACCACTCATACTCACAAGTTTAAAGGTATCTTTAAGCTAATTTAGTTAAAGATAGTTGTTCTTTATATAAATTTGTGCAAAATTTGCTTAACGTGTAAATCTGATCATTGTTCTTTGTAAAGATAAGGTTGATACGTCATATTTTGAATAATATTTAAAGTTTAAAAGTTGAAACTACCAAGAATAAGAATTTTGGTCATGGTCTGAAATAAGGCTACCTCTTCTTTCTTTGGAGATTCATAGGAAAACAAGAGCAAATAAAGGTAAGCATAGGGTTTCTAAATCTCAACCTACTTCACTGGTTCGTGGTACTCATGTGTTCAGCCCTTACCAAGGTATGGCATGGTTAGGTGGATCTTCTATAAATGTGCTTGGTCAGGTACATGACTTACCTAGAAATATTTGCTTCTTTTAGTTCTACAGGTGTGGTTACTGCTGAAGAACATATCAAGTTCTTCAAGGTTGCTTTAAGAATTTTAAATGTTGTTCATGAAGATGTTGTATGTAGATTATTTCTTTTTAATTTTAAAGATGCAACATATGATTGATTTCTCAACCTTCTTGAGAATTAAATTATCAATTGGAATGATTTTAATAGTATTTTCATTGATCAATTTTAAAAGATCACTAGTCCTTGTATCCTTTATCAACAATTCACTACTATGAAAAGAGATTCAAGTGAAACCATTAAATATTTTAATGCTAGATTAAAGAATAAGTTTAGAAGAACTATAGCTCCCTATAGAGTTGATGAAGCTTTAGTCTTAGAAATTTATAAGGATACTTTAAATCCAATGACTTCTGTGTTCCTAAAAAGATCTGTGAGAGTTATAAATACATTAGCCTTAGTCTATGTTGAAGCTATGAAAATAAGTGATAAAATATAACCCCATGGTCAATTAGCAGACACTATTCCTAATGTCAATCCTAATTTCCCTGCATTGAATGTCATTTCAAATGCTGATAAGAACATGCCTGCTTTAAATCAAACACCAGTTTTAAACCAATTACCTTTAAGTCATGCTCATCCTAGTTAAAACTTAAGATTTTTAAATGACACTGAAAGTGGGTCGCATCCATAAGATCAGATAGCTATGGTGCCAACAGCTAGTAGTACTACTCAAGTTCACAATTCAAAGACACCTAAGAATGGAAATGACTCTATACTCAAAATGGTTTAAAAATTGAACACTAATTTTTTTTAGTTGTAAAGACAAGTAGATAATGCTGGGGAAACTTCCAACAAAAATTATTCTTATCAGAGGTTAAAAAGACCTACAAACAAGTCTCATGATTATATCAACAACAACAACAACAACAATGAGTCATCTACCAACAAGAATAATTCTGAGATAAACATATGTGATGTAGCTTTAACTGAATATTACAGAGTTCATAACACTTCAAAGCATAGTGAATTAGATTGTATTGAATTTTGTAATGCTTTTGAGTTATTTCAAGATGAGTTAGATACATTTGAATGTGAACCTAACAAAGATAATACTGCAAGTACATCCAGTTCTTCAAAGTCATCTAAATCTACAAACACAACTCTTATGGTGGAGAATTTTGATTTTTAATTACAAGATGAGAATGAACCTAAGGATACTCCTGAGGACATTTATGCTTTTCAATAGTATCTAAATAAAACTTATCCACTAAAGAATAAAGAACAAAAGCAACCATTGACTAGTTCAACTCCACCAAATAAATTTGATACTCTTCTTGATCCTACAGAAGATAACAATCCAGAACCTCTAAAGGGAAGTACCTCTAGAAACAATGTTGAATAATTTAGTTCTTCTACTAGGAGTGGATATAATATAGTTGAGGATATGAAAAAGATTAAAGCTAATATCAATTTACATGAGTTGACTCAAATTACTAAACAAAGAGACTTGTTGCTTAAATCTTTATCCAAAAAACTTAGTAAGTCATAAAAGGTTACAAATGCCAATATAGTAATGTATAAAAACAAAGTAGAGGTTCCACCTTTCTTACTTAAACTTATAGTTTTTGGTAAAAACTTGCATAATTATTTGTTAGATTCATGTGCCTTTGCAAATATCATGCCAAAAGGTATTTGTGAAAAATTTGGTTTAACTCCAACTAAGTCTGATAGAGTAGTTACTCAATTAGACAAATCAAGAGTTAAAGTAATTGATAAATTGTTGAATGTTCAAAAGCATCTCGCTTCAGAGCCAAGGATACACAAATTTATAGACATCCAAGTTATGGATATTCCAGATGCTTATGGGATGCTACTAAGCAAATATTGGACTAAGTCTTTAAATAGATAAATGTCAAATGACTATTCTCATATGTGGCTTGTATGGAAGGGAGTTCCTAATCAAATTCAAATTGAAAGGGATCCAAAAATGAAACACATGATCACTAAATACTCTCATGGTCAAAGGGTCAACATGGTCAATTTTGATTTAGGAGTTTACACTCTTGATAATCCTTAGGTATATGACTCTAAAGACTCTCATGCTATGCTTGGACTGTGAAAATTATATTTTGATGGTGCTAGATGTAAATCTGGATCCGGAGTAAGAATTGTTTTAATCAATCCCATTGAAAAGGAATTCAATGCTTCTTATAAACTTTAGTTTCCTTGCACTAAAAATATGATATAATATGAAGCTTTAATCTTATGATTACAATTAGATATCAAACATAAGGTCAAAGAATTACTAATAAATAGTGATTCTAAGCTAGTAGTCAATTAGGTTAGAAGTAAGTACCAATGCAAATTGTCATATCTTAATAAATACAAGTTTAGAGTGTGGGACTTGATAGATTACTTTGATGATTTTAATATTGTCTCCATTCCTCGAGAGGAGAACAAGCCTACTGATGAGATAGCCTCAACTGCAGCCAACCTTATGCCAAATTAAGATTCAAAACTAGAGAACCTTAGCATTGAATTGGTTCCATGTCCCTCAGTTTCTGACAATGTCAATCATTTTCAAGTATTTAGTGATGATCAATAAATCATAAACTTCATGATTAACTCAGAAGTATTTGAGTCTCATATCATTGATGAGGTCAATGAAAATTCTCTTGATGAAGACAATATTGATGACAAGATTATTCAATTGAATGACAATAAAATTCTCAAAGGCATGATTACCTTAGAAAGACTGTTTGATCAAAATAAACTAGCTGGATTTGTTAAATTTTTTAAAGTGAATGGGAAATATTATAATGTAGTTGACATAGGAACTCAAGGTAAACCTTGGCTAGTAAATATTGGTACAACTTGTACAAATGAAGAATCTAAAAAGACTAAAGAGTTTATGATTAAATACAAGGATGTCATTGCATGGTCCTATGAAGACTTAAAGATCTTTGACTTTAGAGTCATTACCCATACCATTTCAATAAAAAAAGCTTGTAAACCTTTCAAATAAAATCAAAGACTTGTCAATCCTATTTTAGAGTCATTAATCTATAAAGAGGTCAAGAAGCTATTAGATGCAAAAATAGTGTTTCTAATTAGACATTCTATCTAGGTAGCTAACTTAGTATCAACTAGAAAGAAAAATGAAAAAATTAGATCATGCATAGACTTTAGAAATTTAATAGATCTTGTGAAAAGGATAATTATCATTTACCTTCTCTTGACCAAGTAATTCAAATTGCTAGTGGCTCTGCTATGATATCATTCTTAGATGGTTTTTTAGGTTATAATCAAGTAATTGTAAATAATGAGGACATAATGAAGACTACTTTCACAACTAAATGGGGCACTTTTTATTACAAAAGAATGTCTTTTAGACTAATAAATGCAAGAATAAATTTTTAAAGAGCAATGGACTATGCCTTTCAAGGTCTCATAGATAAGTGCATTATTATATATATGAATGATCTAACTGTGTTTTCTAAAAATAAGGAAGATCATATTATGCATTTACAACAGGTATTTAAACATTGTAGAAGGTATGAAATTTCTCTCAATCCTATTTTTTTTTTTTTTTTGTGTTACAGAAGGGAAGTTACTAGGACATATTATAACCAAAGATGTGATTTATATAGATCTGGATACAATTAATGTCATATCCAAAATAGAACCCCCTAATAGTAGAAAAGAATTAAAGTCTTTATTTGGGAAAATCAATTTTGTGAGAAAGTTCATTTCTGGTTTTGTAGAAATTATGAAGCCATTTAATGACATATTGAAGAATGATGCCGAGGTCATATGGAATGAAGAGATAAGGAAAGCCTTCAAGGACATTAAAGAAGTAATATGACGTGGACCAGTGTTGATAAGTCCTGATTTCACAAAAGATTTTTATTTTTATTCTTTTACTTCATAACATACTATAATTGTTATTTTAACTCAGAGAATAGATGAATGTGATCATTCAATTGAATTTATGAGTATTAACTTTAAGAATGCTGAGTTAAATTATTCTCTGATCGACAAATAAGTATGTGCTTTAATTAAGACAATTAAAAAGTTTAGACACTACATTCTTAGGAATAAAGTGCATGCAATATTATCAGACATTGCCACTAAACTTATGCTTAGTCAATGTAAATTAGGAGAGATAAGAGGTAAATGGATGTCTATACTCCAAGAGTATGATCTTGAAATAAAAATTGCCAAATTGGTAAGATGTCAAGAATTGATTAAAATGATTGCCAATACTAATCCTAAATTAAGTGTTATGCAAGTTGATCAATAATAATTATAACTAAATGATTGATATGATGCAATTATTCATCTTCTAATCAATGGTTCTTATCCTACATGATTGAGTAGAGAGCAAAGAAGAGTTTTGAGGCTCAAGACAAGACATTTCTTGATTAAAGATGGAGTACTCTTCAGAAATAACTATGAAGGTATATACTTGAGATGTGTTTCAAAAAAAGAATCAAATAAAATTTTGAGTACTTTCCATGAAAAACTTGGAAGTGAAAACCCCTTTGATAAAACAATAGCTCACAAGATCCTGAGGGTAGGATACTATTGGCCCACCATCTTCAAGGATGCATACAAACATGTTAGATAGTGTCATCAATGTCAGATTTTCAACACAAAAGAACCAAAAATAGTTATGCCATTGAAGCCAGTGTTAATTAACAAATATTTTGCTCAATAGAGATTGGAATTTATGGGGGTAATCAACCCTAATTATTCAAAGGGACAAAATAATGTTTTTAGTGCTACTGATTATTGCACAAGGTGGACAAAAGCAATGGCAACAAAATAATGTAGAACTGAAGATGTAATCAAGTTCTTGGAAGAAAGCATTTGCACAAGATTTGGGACACTAGTTTCATTAGTTTGTGATAATGAATCAACATTTATATCTATTGAGATGATCAAATGGGCCTATGATAATAACATTAATTTTAAGTTCTGATCAAATCATTATCCTCAAGGTAATGGAGTCTTAGAATCAACAAACAAAAATTTGATGAAGGCTATTAAATTTTTTGCAGTTTAGCAACCAAGAACATGGCATAAATTGCTTAAATATACTCTTTGGATAGACAGAACTAGAGTGAAACAAGCTATCAAAGCATCACCATTTCTTTTGGTGTATGGTCAAAAGTCTATATTTTCAATCACTCTCAAACTGCCAACCTACAAGTTCATGCAAGAATACATGGAAGAAGACCAAAAATATGCTAATTCAAGGTTGCTTGACATCATTCAAATGGAAGATGCAAAAGAAGAAATATTTTCCAACTTCAACAGACATCAAACCACAATTAAAAGATGGTTTGACAAGCGTTTAAAGATTAAGGTGTTTAAGTAGGGAGACTTAGTTCTCCTATGGGATAAAGCCTCAAAACTAAAAGGAAAACATGGAAAATTCACTCCTTTGTGGATTGGTCCTTATTAGATTGATGAAACATTAAGAAATAACATGTTCAAGCTCAAAGACTTGCAAGTAGTAGGTTTCACTTTACCAACTAATGGGCAATACCTCAAACACTACTTCTTTGTTGTACCACTTGAAGTCTTTATAGAGTAACTTGTAAGACTAGTTAGATTTAGTGTAGGTAGGTTTAGATTAGTTTCCTTTCTTATTCCTTGTTTGTAAATAGTGTTTGTATATATTTGTTTACTTGTTGTCTATTTGGTTTTTTTCTTTTGTGCTTTCAATAAATTTTTTTTAAGACAATTTTCAGTTCCAATACATATAGTTGCTCAAGGGAACTTCTCAAATCAAGAATGCAGGTATGACTCTTAAGAATTGGTTGATTATAGATCCTGGAAATTTGAGTTTGATGTTATAGTTTAAAAAAATTGGAGAAGATTGATATCTAGGTTAATTATTCTTTAAAATCTTAAACCTTGTTCTGATCTAAGTCTAATTCTGATAAAGGTTGCATATGTTGAGTGAAAGTTTGAATCATTAGAATAAAATCATGTTAATACTTAAAGCATAGTATTGCCTAGGATGAAGTTTATAACCAAAGATGATTATCTGAAAATCAAACATTTGACAAAATCTTAAAAAAATTGGCTAATTCTGGTTCCCAACCATTGTTGAAAGCAAAATATAATTGAAAAATATAAAAAATAAGAGCTTTATTGAAAATTTGAAAGCTTTCTAAGCAAAGGTGATTTTGGTAATAAGAGGTTATGGACACTTGATTGGTAGTGGAACAAGGCCTTGAGTAGAGCCAAATGTATCTTTGTCAAAGCTATGAACCCCTGAATGACAACAGAGCAATGCCCAAACCTTTCCTTTTCATAAAAACATGATTCATAATGAACATCTAAATATGCTATAAATCAATGCTAATGATTAAAGTCATGAAATCTGGAAGTTGTTTTTTGAATCTCATGGCAATCAATGAATGAATCAAAGCACACACACAACATGACTATGTTTTGATATTTAAATCTAATTCTGCATTTGTAAAACTTGTTTTAATCATGAATTGATCTTAATGATGGTACTTGATCATGTGGAATGGTTGGTCTAGTTGTTAGTTTAAACCAAAAGTATCTGAGTTCTAACATTTTACTATCTTTTCCTCTAAAAGTTTTCATTTTTTGAAGTCAACATACACCCATTTAAAAAAATAAATGAGGACCCTTGTTCAATTTTGTAAATTGTGTTATAAATTGACATTCAAATTGATCAAAATTGTATTATTGAATATCATATTTTGCTTCAGCTTCTATTAGCATGTTAGCCCATAAGCTTTATTTGATTTCACGTAATATTACTAATATTTGATTCTTATGTTTCTATATTGTAAATTTAATGAAATTTCATTTGAATGAACAATATTCAAGATTTTATGCTTTAATACTAAGTTAAAAACTCACATTGAAATTGCAAATTCAACACTTAAATGTTTAGATGAATTTGATCAATGTTAAAATGAAAGATGTAATTTGATCCTCTCCAAACGATAATTTCCAAAATGTAAATATTCAAATGTATGATAAAAACCCTATATTTAAAGTTTCAAATAGAAGATCTAATCATAAAGCTATAAGAGAGAATTAAAACGAGCGCTTCAAATTTGATCAGCATCGCTGACATGTCATCATGGTCAACATGGAAAGACTTTTACCTTTCTTGAGTGCCCACCAAGAAATTGTTTTGATATTTTGAATATGAACATACTTTCAACTTTTTTTATAGAAAATATTTGTAGTGTTTACGATAAATCCTCATTTGATGTGGAAAGAGGGGAAGTCTGGCATAACATGAATATTAAAAAGAGTTTGATTTTTCCCCACTCTAAGTTTTGTTCTTGCGGCTATCGGGTGGGTCATCTCATCTTTTTTGTTTGAATTATAAAAAAAATACATTCACATTGATTTTGAGTTCAGACTGTTGTCCCCCAAAAATATCACTCATTTTTGGGACAACATTTGAACTATTTTGGTCCTACAGACCAAAATTGTCTCTTCCCTTTTCAAAATTTGTCTTGGGCATTCAAATTCCTCATAACCTTCTCAAAAATCTATGGACTCAGCAGGTCAAGTTCAATGGGATTCTACAAGTTGAAATCTACGGACTCTTTCAAGGTTAGAGAAAACTACGGACTTGGTTTCTACGGACTCTGCAAACAGGCTCATTTCTACAAGTTCAACGAGTTCTAGGTTCAATCGGTTCAATGCTTTCAGTTCAATGGTGGGTTTAATCAAAGGAATGGTTTAATGTCTTAGTTCAACCAAGCGATTCAATGCTTTGGTTCATCCTTTGGTTTAATCAAACAATTCGTCAATCAGTTCAAGGCTTTGTTTGAACCATTGAACCAAAACTTGGTTCAATGGTTAGTTCAACAAGAGGTTCAAAGCCTTGGTTCAATGAAATGGTTCAAAGCCATGGTTCAATGGAATGGTTCAACAGTTGGTTCATCGCTAAAGTTCAAAGAACTTCCCGAAGGACCCCGAAGGGCAGGTGCCCCTGCCGGGGACTCTCGGCTACCAATTCGAAGACACTTCTTGAAGCCGAAGGGATGCCCGAAGAAGCTCGAAGGCCATTCAAAGACTACTTGAAGGGTAGATACCCTTGTGGGAGGATCTTCCTAACTCAAAATGGGTCATTTCTTAAGGCCCAAAAGGGCAAGTTCAATCCGAAAAAGTGCCAAATAGAAAAGCTGAAAGAGGACAAAGGAATGACGTGTCCGAAAATGTCAAATTAAACACAGTGAACTAGCCATTGATCCTTTGAACATACAGACCATAATACATTCACAGATTTCAAGGTCAAGACCAACAAAAAGTGGGAAAGGAATAGAACAACAAACTGAATCCAGGACCTGATTCAATTAACCAAAAAAAGAGGAACGATGAAGATAAGATCAGATCGCCAGGTGGACATTGAAAGTTGCAAACTTTCAATAAGTGTGACTTGTTTCCCTGCATTGATAAAATCAAATGGGTAAAATGCCCCTAAGTTCTAGCCTGTCTTCTTAACAGATTCCAATGCAACATGATATATTACTGTTCTTGAGTCCTTCTTGAAGAGGCTATATAAGGAAATCTCTTCTATTGTAAAAGGGATATCTTTTTTGATAATTAGAATGAAACTCTGCCCAAATTAGAAGGCATTACTGAGACTTTGAGCTTAGATTGCTGATCATATTTTGTTACTGGAATAAGAAAGCAAGTGACTTTTCAGACTTTGTGCTGTAATATCTTTGTTGTTGAGAAAACTGTTCTTATGTCTTTTTCTTCAATATATTTTCTGTTCCTTTAATTCAACAAGCAAAATTAGTGACAGAAGTCAGGAAGGTGTCCTGAAGAGTCAAGTGTGGAGAGAATTTGTGCCCCCATAATTGCCTTTAGTGTGTTTTCTTTTCATTTCTGTGTAAAGGACTTTGAGACGACTTTGTGCCCTCATTGTCCTTCATATCTTACTCTTGAGCAATTCAGGTGGAGACTTTGTACTGCATCTCAATTTGCTGGTTATTACATCCTTTGTTACATTTTGCTATTACTACCAGGAGTATTCTTGTGGTTTGATAAATAGTACTTCTGAAAGAAGAGGAATACTGTTTGTCATTTCCCTTGAGTTTTTCGTTTGATCCACACGCCTCATCTCTAAAAAAAGAGAGATGGATGGTTTGTCCTACCCTTGAGTATTATTTTTTATTTATATATATATAGCTTATCTATAGGGAACCTCCCCTTGATGAGAGGAGAGATCAGTCCCCTTCTGATGTGGTAAACCTACACATTTGGATGACTAATCTTCCTACTTTGGCTGATCAGACCTATTTTGTTTATCAGTACGCTGATCGACAAAATATTTAACCAACAGTTTTTGGCGACTCTGTTGGGGATATCAAATATCCATTATCCATTTATAATCTATTAATTGACCTCCACATTAACGGAGAAAGAACGCACAGTTTAAAGCCTCAAGCTTTAACTAAAACATGATCAATTCTTTTCCACTTTTGTTTCACAATCTGGTAGATTCAAGGTATACACGAAGCCAAAAGGCTAAATGTGTCATTGACCCTATATTCGAGTTGGTACAACAAAGTGATTTTGATATATTTCCTTCACCATCTTGTCTCCAACAAACCAAGAGTTTTCCTCCTACTAAAGTCAGATCTCCATTGCCAGACAAAGTATCTACTTCTGTTGTTGATAAAGCTGTGTCTATAATTACCCCTCTGAGATTTGTTATCCTTCCTTTTCAGAATCCTATAATGGCAGTTTAAGGCCCTTGGGGTAATGCTTTTGGTCCTCTCAACCTTACTCCACCTCTACATGAGCTTCCATGCAGTTCAAGGAAGAACTTTTCCAAATTTTATGGTGATGGAAAAGTTCATCCTGATGAGCACATTACAGCTTTTAGCATAGCTTATAGAGTAATCGGAGTAGAATGTGAAGATGTAGCAGTCAGGTTTTTTGTAGAGACACGACAAGGTGCTGCTACAGACTGGTTTTACCATCTGCAAGCTGGATCAGTGATTGACTAAAATACACTTAAAACCAAGTTTGAAGCAAGGTCCAAGCCCACAGAAGATGCACATGCCTTGTTGGCCCAGCTCACTCAGATGAAGAAACAACCTCATGAGCCTATGAGGGATTTTATAGCCAAATTTGACAAACTGAGGAACAAAATTCTTGTAATTGCTCGACCTACAACTGAGAATCTCAAATGCTTCTTCATTAATTCTCAGTTATCTGAAGTCAGTTTTCTTTTGAGACGTGCTGGTCAAATAGATCTTACTGCAGCTCAACTTTTGGCCACTAAGGGAGAAGATGATCTCATCTTAGCAGGGAAGATAAGAAGAGATCCAAACAGAAATAGATCCTCATCTTTTTATGAATATACATCTACAGGCACCACTAATCCAATGGTACAAAAGCTGGCAAATGAATTGTTAGCCTTGAAAAGGCAAATGGCACAAATTATGTCTTCTACTCCTCTATAAAAAGATATACCAAGGAGGACATTCCCTAATCAGCCATATCAAGGCAACGCTGCCAGAAATCAAGGGCAACAAAATCATCTTCTTCCTCCACAGAGGAATCCTGCCTTTGAAGCACCTCCAACAAACTTGGTAGTTGGATATCTAGAAATAGAGCATGTTTCCTATTTCCAACCTGAGTTAGAGCAAGAAAATGGCGCTGATCTCTTCAGGGAGGATCTAGAAGAATCAACTGGTGACTCCCAAATTGGTTTCTTGAATTACCAGGATAAATCTAGAAATGAAGGTGAAGCAATCAAAAGATCATACACAATATTCACCCAGTCCCAAAATTAGTCAGCCCAGTAGGCTGACAAAGAGAAGACAAAGGAGCGACCCCAACCAACAATTTCAATTGCTGAGTAGAGAACTCCTCTTCCTTTTCAATTAAAGAACTTGATAATTACCAAAGAAGTAAGTACATCAAACATCTCTGTACCTTCTACTTCAGCTTCGCAAACTAGTCCTCCACCTCCCAGAAATCAAAAGGATGAACTCCCATCCTCTCTTCCAAATCCATTCCAGTCATTTGACATGATTGATCATGTCAAGGAATCCAAAATTCAAATGACTGAGTTTGAATCCCTGCAAGTCAATCCTAAGCAATTAGACATTGATGGAGAACCAGATGCGGACCTGTCTGAGACAAAATACATGGTCACCCAAACATCAGCCCCTGCAGCACAAATTCTATCTGAGTCTTCAGGTAGGGGTAATTATTTCTTTACCATAGAGGATGTTCATGTTTTTGCAGATGAAAGTCCTATAGGTGACAATCCATGAATTGATCCAAACAAGACTTCAGGAGAATTGGTAGGACGCAGTATAAATAAAGAAGGATCTTCCATCTCTAATGAAGAGAAATCTGATAGGAGATCAGCTTTTGATGATGACAACAATTCTTTCACCAATGATGAAGTTGGAACTGTGTTGATATCTCCTCAAGGAGATATTCTTCTTTCATGCAATTTGCAAGTCAGCAACACCAACAACACATATGGATGTGAATCTTTGTTGCTTAAATTGAAGATTGCTCAAGATGAAGAAGTTAAACTCCTTCACATCAAAGGAGATGTTAATCTGATAGTTTGTCAGGAGTTTGATATGGACAATCCAATCATGTGTTGGACTGGACCAGCAAAACAACAAGTTATGATGGTGGACCATGCTGCTGCAAATCAAAATCAGGCAAAAGAATCCTTCACCAAGAGAGCAAGGAGTTATGGTTTCCGATTTGAAGACCACATCCTACCTTGGAACAAGAAGAAGAAAAGGCCAAGAAGAAGACACAAAAAATTGGTTTCCTGGTGGAGAGCTCCATTCGCCCGTCACCATTTCTAGGGGCAAAATGTTTTCCTGCTGGTTTACCAAGATGACACACTATTTTCATGGTCTACCAAGAGAAAGCAGCATCTGAAACACTTCAACTCTTGAAGTATCAGATCATTGCATATGTATAGTTTTTAATTTTGTTTTGTTTTGTTTGTTTTCATTTTTGATGCCTTTCATTTCTGGGTAGCATGACTCCATAACCCAATGGTACACATGAAGACACTGGAGATTCTAGATTCTACTCCTTTCAATTCTTTTTACAATTGACAGAAGTTCCCCAACTAGAGCTAGCTGTTGTTCCCCAAAAATATCACTCATTTTTGGGACAACATTTGAACTATTTTGGTCCTACAGATCAAAATTGTTTCTTCCCTTTTCAAAATTTGTCCTGGGCATTCAAATTCCTCATTTTTCAAGCTTCTCAAAAATCTACGGACTCAGCGGGTCAAGTTCAATGGGCTTCTACAAGTTGAAATCTACGGACTCTTTCAAGGTTAGAGAAAACTATGGACTTGGTTTCTACAAACTCTGCAAACAAGCTCATTTCTACAAGTTCAACGAGTTCCAGGTTCAATCGGTTCAATGCTTTCGGTTTAACAGTGGGTTCAATCAAAGGAATGGTTCAATGTCTCGGTTCAACCAAGTGGTTCAACACTTTGGTTCAATCAAACAATTCGTCAATCAGTTCAAGGCTTTGTTTGAACCGTTGAACCAAAACTTGGTTCAATGGTTAGTTCAACAAGAGGTTCAAAGCCTTGGTTCAACAGAATGGTTCAAAGCCGTGGTTCAATGGAACGGTTCAATAGTTGGTTCATCACCAAAGTTCAAAGAACTTCCCAAAGGACCTCAAAGGGTAGGTGCCCTTGCGGGGGACTCTCGGCTGCCAATTCAAAGACACTTCCTGAAGCCGAAGGGATGCCTGAAGAAGCCCAAAGGTCATTCAAAGACTGCTCAAAGGGTAGATACCCTTGTGGGAGGCTCTTCTTGACTCAAAATGGGTCATTTCTTAAGGCCCGAAAGGGCAAGTTCAATCCAGAAAAGTGCCAAACAGAAAAGCCGAAAGAGGACAAAGGAATGACGCGCTCAAAAATGTCAAATTTAACATAGTGAACTAGCCGTTGATCCTTTGAACATACAGACCATAATACATTCACAGATTTCAAGGCCAAGACTAGCAGAAAGCGGGGAAGGAACAAAACAACAAACTGAATTCAGGACCCAATTCAATTAACCAGAAAAGGAGGAACGATGAAGATAAGATCAGATTGCCAGGTGGATATTGAAAGTTGCAAACTTTTAATAAGCGCGACTTATTTCCCTGCATAGATAAAATCAAATGGGTAAAATGCCCCTAAGTTCCAGCCTGTCTTCTTAACAGATTTCAACGCAACATGATGTATTACTGTTCTCGAGTCTTGCTTGAAGAGGCTATATAAGGAACTCTCTTCATTGTAAAAGGGATCTCTTTTTTGACAATTAGAACGAAACTCTGTCCAAATTGGAAGGCATTACTGAGACTTTGAGCTCAGATTGCTGATCATATTTTATTCATGGAATAAGAAAACAAGTGACTTTTCAGACTTTGTGTTGTAATATCTTTGTTGTTGAGGAAATTGTTCTTATGTCTTTTTCTTCAATATATTTTCTGTTCCTTTAATTCAACAAGCAGAATTAGTGACAGTAGTCAGGAAGGTGTCCTGAAGAGTCAAGTGTGTAGAGACTTTGTGCCCCCATAATTGCCTTTAGTGTGTTTTCTTTTCATTTCTGTGTAAAGGACTTTAAGACGACTTTGTGCCCTCATTGTCCTTTGTATCTTACTCTTGAGCAATTCAGGTGGAGACTTTGTGCTGCATCTCGATTTGCTGGTTATTACATCTTTTGTTACATTTTGCTGTTACTACCAAGAGTATTTTTGTGGTTTGGAAAGAAGAGGAGTACTGTCTGTCATTTCCCTTGAGTTTTTCCTTTGATCCGCACGCCTCATCTCTGAAAAAAGAGAGATGGATGGTTTGTCCTACCCCTGAGTATTATTTTTTGTTTATATATATATATAGCTTATCTATAGGGAACCTCCCCTTGATGAGAGGAGAGATCAGTGCCTTTCTGATGTGGTAAACCTACACATTTGGACGACTAATCTTCCTACTTTGGCTAAGCAGACCTATTTTGTTTATCTGTATGCTGATCGACAAAATATTTAACCAACATAGACAATCCCCGTTGCTCTCTATAAGTCACCTGCGTGTAACGGATAATTCAAAGCAAACTTTGATTACACAAATATGACAGCGTACTCTTCATCATCGTTTAATACATAGATGCTCCTAATTCTGTTTCTCTTGACGTCCCATGCAACCCTTGAAAGCCGTGGCTCCTCTGAGATGGAAAAGTTTGATCAAGTCATGAAATAGCTGATGCCTTACGGTAAGGTTCCAGGAGCACAGTTGGCTGTGGCTAAGGATGGCCACCTCAAATATTTCAAAGCTTTGGAGTGGCCGATCGTCAAAATGGCGACTTACTCACAACCCACCACACTATGAGATACAATATATAGCACTTCCAAAGTTTTTACAGGAGTTGCCATTCTTAAACATGTTCAGGTAAGCCACGTCAAATTCAATAATACCCTCAATGTCTTTTAAATAAAATCTATACAAATCTGTATGTTTTGTTGCAGGAAGGGCGGTTAAATCTGCAGGACAAACCCTTTGGTTTTCTGGACAATCTCCCACATCTGAGAGGTGCCACGGTCGACCCACGCCTATTCAACATCACCATACAACATATGCTGCAACACACTGGAGGATGGAACGACACCTTCTCAGGACTCAACGTTTTTATACTCCCTGCTGCTCTCTACGCGTCTCACTCTCCGGGCCGCCCTGCTCCTCCCACTGTCTACGACGCCATTCGCTACATGAAGAGCGTACCGCTGGATTTTGATCCCGGCTCTGCCATGCAATACTCCAATTTCGGATACACGGTTCTTGGAAGAGTGATCGAGAAAGCGAGCGGGATGAAGTATGCAGAATATATGCCGCGATATTTGTTCATACCGTTGGGTCTCCCAGGGATGAAGTTGGCAGAATCGCCGGTAGTTACCATGGATTTGACGACAAGGACGAGCGTGGGTTGCCCATATTTCCAATATGGTTTCCTTATATTTACTTTTGAATGGTATGGGATACAATATCTCCAAATGATTATTTATCATATATATTAAATATATCAAAAACGATCACAATGGGTTTGAGAATAACAACAATGACGATTATCAGCTTCAAAAATAATTGACTATTAAAGATTTCAAAAATATAAACCACTACCATAATGAGCCTTATATATATCTTTCCAAAAATTTTATCTTAGGTGGGCTTTCCAACAACTAAATCACATAACCAATTCACCCCTATCTCATTATTTAAATTTAAAAGAATATATATATATATATATATATATATATAATAATACATTTTTAATATTAAACTTATTTTAGAAACAATTAAAAAAAATATTTAGAAATGTGGTTTGTAAAAGTATATAATGAAATAAAATAAATGCAATGATTTTTTTATATGCAAAGAAATGTGAAGTGTTGGCTTTTTAACATGTTGAGAATAAATGTGAAACATTGGGTTTTTTTTAACATGTTACGAATAAATGTGAAGCATTGGCTTTTTTCGCATGCTGCGAATAAATGTGAGAGTTGGATTTTTTTAGCATGCTTCAAATAAATGTGAAGTGCTGGATTTTTTTAAGCATGCACTAAATTTTTTTCAACATAGGATGTCCTTATGATGCATTTTCACCTTAATCCGTTGCAATCCTATGTTATGAACCTTTGTGACAGGGGGAAATGATATTCCAGACTTGTTTGATAATTAAAAGACCATCTAAAACATTGTCACCATCACATGCCCATCTCAAAGAGTTATAACTGGAAACACGTAGGGGTCACTGCATTTCTTACAGGAGATCACTTAGTTATATTTTGTTTGAATGAATCATTTTCATGATTGATATTGTTTATTTTTCTCCTTATCAAATACCAAAGCCTTGGAAGTGGATATAATTTCAGAAGAAAAAATCATTCATGTGAGTGTGGGATGTGTTAAATAATATAGGTTCTCAAAAATATTGTAGAGAGCAGTGCACCTTGAGATGAAACTACGACCATGTATAATCCCTAAAAATGTCCTGTTTAAACCCATAGCTCTATACAAGAAAATAATTGACATGATCGAACCTACGTTGTTGTAGCATTTTGTTTTTTGAATGGAATTTAAACTACAATATATTCATAAGGAGAGTATCTTTCCCATTTAAATCTTCTACAAAAGAATTTCGGTAAAATTTAAGTCTTCTCTTCCACTCGGTTGCTTTCAAACTACAAATTGGACAAGATCTAGGTTATGTGAATGTTGTTGTATTTTGTGTAGAGGTTATGGATTCCCATCAATTAAGAGGAAGGCTCGAAAAAAATATTTATCACACACCTTGGTCGTAGGGTGAAACATCCAAATTATTTTGAATGTCTTCTACACTTTTTCATCCTTGGCTCGTCAAATAAATTTGAGGTTCTCTCTGTGCAGGATACTATTGCCTCGTTCAAAGCAACGATTTGATAATTGGAGGAGAAGATAACTTCTTGGCATAAGACATTGTCAGATTAGATAGCATAGATTGAGCTGATGGAGGACTCGCACCTTTCCATCCTCTTTTTTAATGAATTTGAGGCTACACATAACGGTGGATCCTGACTTCTTTCCTACCAAACAGGTTAAAAGAACGCCATATAAATAAGTTTTTTCCATTTGGAAATGATAGGTAAACTTGGCCATAGATGAATAGAGGGTTCTTGTGGATGCAAAAGGGTTGAACGAGCTTTTTTAGTTAGAAAGGTGGCAGCAGAGGGCATGTGGCGTAGAATATCTAGGAGGTAGTTGCGCAGCTTGATATGTCTTTAGTCTTATTTTTAGAATTTTTCTTGGTTGGGTTTAGTTGGTTGGATTTTTTTTTGGTTAGCAATCATTTTTATATATTTTTCTTTGTAATTGATGGTAGTATTTGGTTAATCAAATTATTTATAGTTTAAAATTGTTTATGTTTTCACAGATCATAAGAGTAAGTGGTAAGTGATTTTTGGATCAAAAATTAAATATATAATTTCTCTTAAAAATCACATGATATTTATTTATGGTTTGATATATTTTTTTGGGTACCTACAATTTTGTTAAAATATTTTTGTAATTTATGAACTCCATTTTTTAGGCAAGGTTCTTCATGGGATCCTCAAAAATTAAATCATACCTGATGTTTGTTGGGTGTGTTCTCTTCCTTTCAATTGCATGTTGTCTACTAGAATGTTATTGTTTATCATTGAAATTAGCATTATTTCAACACCTGCATTGTCTCGGGATTGACTCCTTACCTACTGCTTGATCCAAATGAACATTCAGATATTTTATTCTATAAACACAAATGTAACATCTGTATTTTTTCCTTTCTATTTAAAAAGAATGTATACAAAAGTCATTCAATTTTTTTTCTTATATATATTATATTTATTTTTAATAATCGAGTGGTACAAAATTCATACAAATAAAATATTTATTAAATTGTAAAAAATAATCAAACTAAAAATGCTTAATGATATATTATATTGTAACAAACACCCAATTATACATCATGTTCAAAAATATCAAAATAATGGATCTAGAAGTTTTCATGCACATGTAAATTTTGAATGGAATGTAAAAATGGATCACTTCTTAAAAAAGGTTCCTTTTGGTATTGGGATTTAGGTATCAACTCAACATAATTACACTATATTTAAGTATTAAACAATACTTTACTTTTAAATATATTTTAAATTTTAAATTAAAATTGATTTGTGACCTATATTTTAATATGTTAGATTAAAAATATAAATTACAAAAATGTTAAATTTTTGAATAAGTTATTTTTTACATTCCTATATGATACCTAGGTTGCAATGTGAACTCCCAAACCCAGGTATTTCTACTATTGACATCTCTTCCCTACTAGATTTGTGTGTTGCTTTCAATCACAAATAATATAGAAGTTCAATGCCAAAGATGTTAAATATCAGTTTTGTACTATATTATTTATATCGTGGTAAGATATATGTTCTTTAATGCTTAAATAATATTCTTAAGGACATTCATGGTAAAGGGATGGACTTAAAAAAATTAGTGGCTCCCTATATTTATCATCATCTGCTGTGTAAGTAATATTGTAATTACCTACAACTATTATCTCATGTTAGAAAATGTTCAGCCAGTGAAAATAAAGTATTTTCTTTATATTATTCAGTTTTAATATTAAGTTTGTAATATGTGTTATAAATAAATAGTTTATTTTTTTTCTATTCATTAAATTTAAGGTATGTGACTACTTTTTTAGGAGATTTAGTATTTATGGCACTTAAAAAAATTATATTTTTCATCTTTTAATTATTTCTAATATGAGGGTACTAAAATAATGGGCCAAATTTATTGGTTGCATGACTGTATTCTTGCTATTTTGTGCTCTTGCTAAAATTATTTGAATCATAGGACTCCATATCTTTACTTTTACTATTATCATCATTGTTGTCTTTTTTGATCATTTTTTCCTTCCGTATTAACTCTTCTTGAAACTGCATTCATTGATGTCTTTTTTCAATTCATTCATGTTTCAACTTACTTTGTAGGTGCAAGTGTTTCCACACTCGCCTCACAAGCATCACATACTTTCATCAAAGTCTTCATGCATCCAACCCTTTGCATTGGGTAGGATCATAACAATTCTTTTCGATCTACCATGCCCACTCTATCGCACAACTACACAGTTGCATTAAATATTTTGTAGTGTCCCATACCATCATCTTGCACATGCTAAGATTTCTAACGAATCACTTCGTGGCTCTGATACCAATGAGAGAGTTGGGGTTCATGAAGATGACTAACACTAAGATGAGTGATGTAAGTTAGGATGTGAATCGAGTTGAGTTTGACTTATGTGTGTGACATTGGCCCGAGTTGAGAACTTGCATTGATGTTACAGATTCAATACTTGGATGTTTTGTTGAGTTGGGTTAGTGTTTAGATGAAAGGGGTAGTTTGGGTGCCTCCAAATGACATATTTGATAAAGAAAATATTTGAATGTGTGATGAAAACTTTAGATATAGGGTTTCAAATAGAAGCCCCAATCATAGAGCTATAAGAGAAAATTCTAGGTGTAAAGTTTCAATGATTTTCTTTTTCGTAAGAGAAATATTTGTTTTTTTTGTGGTTAATTTGTAGTAGATATGAGGTTTTTATTTTTTTATCTTTTCAAATGCACAATATAGGATCTAAATTGTAAGAGGCTTAAAATGATTGTAATGACAACTCAAACCATACTTTTTTTTCTCTATCAATTTTTTTCTTAAGATTTTATGCAAAAAACTATTTATTTTGTGATAATTTTGTAGATCTCGAGAAGAAGCATACAATATGAGTGCTTCAAATTTGATCAGTGCTATTGGCATTTTTTTATGGTTAACATGGAAGAGTTTTACCGTTGTTGAGTGCCCCCCAAAAAATTGTTTTGAAAATTTGAATATGAACATACTCTTAAATTTTGGTATAGAAAATATTTGTCTTATTTCCAATAGATCTTTATCTAATGTGGAAACAAGGGAAGTTTTGCAAAGCATGAATATTAAAATAAAAATGCATTCACATTGATGTTGTAGATTCAACACTTGGACATTTAAGTGAGTTGGGTCAGTGCTAGGATGAAAGCCATAGGTTGGGTGTCTCCAAATGATGGTTTTTAGGGAGTAGAGATTTGAATGTTTGATGAAAGCCCTAAATCTAGGGCAAGGTTTCAAATAAAATACCTAATCATAGACCTATAAGATAAAATTAAAATGAGAACTTCAAATTTGATCAGCATTATCGACAAATGGTCACGGTCAACATCGACCTTTTCCTTCCAAAAGGAGCTTTAGGTCTCATTTTTTTTGACTTACTCTCCTAGGGGAAACTGCCCCCTTTGCTTCTTTTTCAATCACACCCTTAAATGGTGTAAGAATATTTTCTATAGACCATAGGATGTTGCTGCACTACTCAATGCATCACTACATCTACTAAGTTTTGAGCTCACATCACAATGCCTCTGGATCTCCATTGCATGTTTTGCATTTCAAATGTCATGCCTCCTAAGCTAATCATCCTTTGGCCTCTTAATTGTTTGCTTCTACTCAAATGCAAACCATTTTATGCATTTCACTCTTTACATCTCTCTATGTTATTTTTATAAACATTATCCTCCTTCCTCCACTTAAAACTGCAATCATTCATTTTTTAACTTATTTTGCAGGTGCAAGTGTTTTCACACTCACTTCACAATCATCACATATTTGCATCAGAGTCTTCATGCATCTAACCCATTGCATTGGGTAGGACCATAACACTTATTGCCGATCTGCCATGTTCACTATGTTGCACAATTGCATAGTTGTTCCTCTCAGTTGCATGACTTGTCGATGTCCCATACCATCACCTTGCATAGGCTGAGATTCCCATCAAATCACTTCACTGCTATGATACCAATTTGAGATTTGGGGTTCATGAAGATGACTAAGGCTGAGATGAGTGATGCAAGATGGGATGCGACTCGAGTTGAGTCTGACTTTTATGTGTGACACTGGCTTGAGTAGAAAACTTGCATTGATGTTATAGATTCAACACTTGGATGTTTAGATGAGTTGGGATGAAAGGCGTAGTTTGGGTATGTCTCCAAATGATGATTTTCAAGAAGCAGAGATTTGAATGTGTGATGAAAACCCTATATCTAAGATTTTAAATAGAAGTCATAATCATAGATCTATAAGAAAAAATTTCTAGGCATAAAGTTTCAATGATTTTCTTTTCTGTAAGATAAATATTTGTTGCTTTTGTTTTTCTGTGGTTAATTTATAGCAGATATGATTTTTTTTTGGTTATCTTGTCAAATTTACATTATAGGATGTAAATTGTAAGTGACTTAAAATTATTACAATGACAACTACAACTATACTTTTTTCCCTCTCCACTCCTTTCATCTCTCAGTTCTATGGTTTAACATCGACCTTCTCCCTGTAAAAGGAACCTCAGGTCTCATTTGTTTTGACTTACTCTCCTAAGGCACACCACTCCCTTTGCCTCCTTTTCAGTCACACCCTTCATTGGCATAAGAATATTGTGTGTAGTACGTAGTATGTTATTACACTACTTAATGCATCACTGCATCTACTGAGTTTTGAGCTTGCATCATAATGCCTCCGGAGCTCTCCTACATGTTTTGCATTTCAACCCTCATGCCTTCAGAGCTAGTCCTACTTCGGACTCTTAATTGCTCGCTTCCGCTCAAACACAAACCACATCATGCATTTCACTCCTTGCATCTCTTTGAGTTTTTTTTCTTAACATCAGCCTCCTTCCTCAACTTGAACTTCTTATCATCGGCCTCCTTCCTCAACTTGAACCTCAAGTCATTCATTTTTGACTTATTTTGTAGGCACAAGTGTTTCCACACTCGCTTCATAAACATCACATACTTGCATCAGAGTCTTTACACATCCAATCATTGCATTGGGTCGGATCATAACACTTCTCACCGATCTACATTGCCCATTCTGTCGCATAACTGCATAGTTGTTCCTCTTCGTTGCATTATTTAACAATATCCCATACCATCACCTTGTACAGGCTGAGATTCCCATTGAATTATTTCATCACTCTGACACCAATGAGAGAGTTGGAGTTCAAAAAGATGACTAATGGTGAGATGAGCAATGCAAACTGGAATGTAACTAAAATTGAATTTATCTTATATGTGTGATGTTGGCCTAAGTTGAAAACTCACATTGATGTTGTGGATTCAACACTTTGAATGTTTAAGTGAGTTGGGTTAGTGTTAAGATGAAAAGTGAAATTTGATTGTCTCCAAACAACAGTTTTCAAAAAGCAAAGATTCTAATGTGGGACGAAAACCCTAAATCTAGAATTTCAAAGAGAAGCCCTATTGATAGAGCTGTAAGAGAAAATTAAAACGAGTGCTTCAAATTTGATCAGCGCCGCTTGGCATTTCGTCATGGTCAACATAGAAAGAGTTCTACCTTTGTTGAGTGCCCCCCAAGAAATTGTTTTGGATATGAACATACTTTCGACTTTTGGTATAGAAAATATTTGTGGTGTTTACGATAAATCCTTATCTGACGTGGAAAGAGGGGAAGTGTGGCAAGGCATGAATATTAAAAAGAGTTTGATTGTTCCCCACTCCAAGTTTTGTTCTTGCGGCCGCTGGGTGGGTTAATGATAACAAAAATACATTCGCATTGATTTTGAGTGCAGACAATCCCCGTTGCTCTATATAAGTCACCTGCATGCAACGGACAATTCAAAGCAAAATTTGATTACACAAATATGGCAGCCGCGTACTCTTCATCATCGTTTAATACAGAGATGCTCCTAATTCTGTTGCTCCTCACGTCCCATGCAACCCTTGAAAGCCATGGCTCCTCTGAGATGGAAAAGTTCGATCAAGTCATGAAAAAGCTGATGCCTTACGGTAAGGTTCCGGGAGCGCAGTTGGCTGTGGCTAAGGATGGTCATCTCAAATATTTCAAAGCTTTTGGAGTGGCCGATCGCCAAAATGGCGACTTACTCACAACCCACCACACTATGAGATACAACAGCATTTCCAAAGTTTTTACTGGAGTTGCCATTCTTAAACTTGTTCAGGTAAGCCACGCCAAATTCAGTAATACCCTCAATGTTTTTAAAATAAAATCTATACAAATCTGTATGTTTTTGTTGCAGGAAGGGCGGCTAAATCTGCAGGACAAACCCTTTGGTTTTCTGGACAATCTCCCACCTCCGAGAGGTGCCACGGTCGACCCACGCCTATTCAACATCACCATACAACATATAATGCAACACACTGGAGGATGGAACGACACCTTCTCAAGAGGCAACGTTTTTATACTCCCTGCTGCTATCTACGCGTCACACTCTCTGGGCCGCCCTGCTCCTCCCACTGTCTACGACGCCATTCGCTACATGAAGAGCGTACCGCTGGATTTTGATCCCGGCTCCGCCATGCAATACTCCAATTTCGGGTACACGGTTCTTGGAAGAGTGATCGAGAAAGTGAGCGGAATGAAGTATGCGGAATATATGCAGCGACATTTGTTCATTCCGTTGGGTCTCACAGGGATGAAGTTGGCAGAATCACCGGTCGAACGTCTGGCACGTAACGAGGTTCGTTACCATGGATTTAACGGCGAGGACGAGCTTGTGTTGTCCATATTTCCTGGTGGAGGTTACGTCAACGGCAGCTACGGGATCGTCGATTACAGAAATTTGGACTCCGCCGCAGGGTGGACGGGAAATGCTGCGGATGCTGTTAGATTTATGGATCACATTGACGGCCTTCGCCAGCCTGCAATTCTGAAACCGCATATGGTTAACGTGATGCTGAATGCCCCCATGCCGTCGAATAGAAGTTTAGCAGGAAATCGTTATTTCGACCATTCTAGGGGATTGAATGTATTTGTGAGCGTGGACAAAAATGGAAAGGTGAAGAGTTTTCAGCATGGCGGCGCCGGCAACGGGGCCATGTCTTTGGTGATGAGACTTGTGGAGAGCAACATAACGTTCTCATTTCAGTTGAATACGTGTCCTCTTGGGGAGTTTGTGAATGATGCAATTGGTAACCTCACGGAGGTTACTCAAAGTATTCAGGAATGGCCGCTTCAGAATTTGTTCTGAGAATGGATATTCTGTCGTTATTCCCAACCCCCTCCTTTTATTTTTCATAGAGTCGCCATGTTTTTCGGTAAAAATAAAATATAATAAAATGCATAACGTGCTGTTAATGTGTTGTATGTATATTTTTGGTGTATGTATTACATTGGGTGTGTAAGGTAAATGTCACTAGATCGAAATAAGTACTTTTTGAATTGTTCGAAAAAGAAATGAGGTAAAATATCAATAAAAGATTTTAAGAAGCGACTTGATGTAGAAGATTTTAAATTTGATTTATTTTTAAACTTTCATATTATTAAGAGTTTTGAAGCAATAAATAAAATAAAGAGAATGAATGTGAAATACATGCGATTAATACAGAGGGAGTTTTAATAAGAAATATAACTTTTGTTTTGTTGTTTTCTGATATAGATGTATACACAATTTTGTATTCTTGCAAACACATCAAAAGAGAATTGAAAAAAAATTCAAACATCTTGTAAGGATTGCACTCTTCATAATACAGTAAAAATTAGCTCATGAGATCAATTATTGGCTTTTCTAATGTTAGCTCATGAGATTTATGTAGTGTTAGAGATCAACTCATTTTAGATGGATGTTGTTTAAGGTTTCTTCTAGTTATGGGAGGGATTGTCACATTTTGAAGAATTTTTAGATCATATGTTAGGCGTATATATATTTTCATGTACACAACCCCAAATGTTAGAAGTTCAGACTTGAAGATGGTTCATGTGAACTTGCATTTTTAGATATTCTTGTTAGCACATGATGATAAATTCAAATTAGTTTCTCTACTTTCAAAGCATATTTTATAATATATTTCAATATAGTTTCATGTCAAAGAACAATATGAAAATTGACATCCAGTCTGAAAATGGAAAACGTGGTTGGATTGTGAGGATTTAATTCGTCATCATTATGAAAAGGATTGTTTTTTTTCGTTCAATTTTGTCAAGGACAATGAAATATTTTTGATACAATACCAAAAGTACTTTGTACATATATTGAAAAATAGTTCATGTTTTAAATAATTTTGCTCATATACACTTCTTATGTCTCTATTAAACACAAAAATTCTATCTAGCTAATGCAGGAAAATTTCTTGATCAATATCAAAATATTAAGTCACAAAGCAATTTATGTGATCACTTCCATGCTCATGTTAAAATCAATTATGAGCATGGAAGTGATCACATAGATTACTTTGTGAAGACTTTAAAGGTAAACATTGGTCCATTTGAATTGCAAAAAATATATATAATGACTGTGTAATAAATAGATCATGTTAATATGATTTCAAATAGAATATTACCATTGATAATTAAAAGCTTAATGTGTACAATTTTATGTGACAGAGATAGAGAAACTAGAATCTCTCACACTAGATGCAAAAAATATCACTCATCCACTCTTCACACATTACCGAAAATAAATTTGTAATATTAATCCATGTCTTAGTATTAATCCACAACACAAATAATTTTACTTTCAAAACAATAAATATATCATAACATTTACCATAAATTACATATCATAACATAAATAAATATAGACATTTGTTACAAATAAAATAAAAATATATAAAATAAAATAACAACTAAGTTTCTTCTTTAAGAAAATAAAACTCTAATGAGAATATAAAATTCACATTTAATTAAATCATTTTCCTTTCCTAATTATACTTACCAATACAAAATTAGGAAGAATAAGCCACACCTGACTTGACTTCTCATCTGCTTCTTGTTGTCCTCAACCTCATTCATGTAATCTAGTTGCCTTCCAAGGAACTCATACTTTTCACTTCATGTTTTATATCATGGTGTAAATATCATGTGCAATGACTCTCTTAGGATATCAAATCTCCAAACAAGGTGCAACCCCTGGATATGTGTATGTTAAAACTAACATCCCAAAGGCTAATATTTTGCCCTACTTCTTGAAGAGTACTTATTAGTTCTTTTGTAAATCTTGCATTTACAACAATGAAAAATGTGTAAGGAACAAGAAGAAAAAATTAATTCCAAATGGCATCACACACTTTTGCCAAAAGTTTGCCATCCCTCGTGAGAACTTCATGACGACTTTCTTGGCATGTTCATAGAGCGATAGATGCAAGGACATGTTCATGACGAATGAGACATGCAATTCAAGAATTAATTTGGGAATCATGCATCAACCGGCCATATTTTAACATTAAAATTTAATATTATTGTAATTTATTATATAATACATTATTATATTATAAGTATAAATACATATAAATATTACTGTACCATATTTATATATATATAAATTTTTTTAATAAGTAATAATAAGTTATATATTATAATAATATTTTAAGTTATAAATATATAATATAATTATATATTATCGTAATACATTATATTTATAATTATACATATAAGTATATATTATTAATAATATATGTAATAAATGATGATGATGATGATTCAAATTTTTTTTTTGTGATTGTTTATTTCAGTATTTGCTCTCCCTAAAATTATATTCAGATTTAAAATAGCTTTGAAACTTAAATCTCAAAAGTTTTCGATTATATATAGCTACGAAATTAATTTATTCATTGACAAGGTTTATATAAGGATTTTCTTAATTGGGAGTGATTTATCCACAATCAATATTTACACAAAGAAGAATTTACAGTTTACCCCCTTTCAAATCCAAACATTGAGTGAAGAACGTCTAATTCCATGGAAATAATTGGAAATAAACCAATTATTTCAACAAGATCCTTGAACCTAAAGTATATTAATATACTTACATTGATTTTAATTTTTTTTTTTTCATATACAGAACTTTAATTTTATCATGTTAGATAAGTATTTATCTTGACTTTTTACTAGCAACATTACAAGATAGAGTACGACCTACATTAGACAATGAAAATATACAAAAGTAAACATCTAGAATGTAGAGATGATTTCAATATGATGTGAAAATATTGATTGTTAACTAGTTATCTTCGGCTACGTTGCACAACTCAAATATATATAAATATATTTAGAAAAATATTAAAACATATCTAAAAGCTAACACCAAATGCTGACTATAATAATAGTTAAAATTATAAATTAAATCTTTGTAATGGTTTCATACAACAATTTCCTCACAAAAACCATTTTTGACCTTGACATAGGTGCATAATAGACATGCTGCATCCTACAAGTTCTCTCTCTAACAATTTGTAGTGGACCATTTGTTACCCTAATTGTTGGTTAAAAAATATTCAAATGTGTGCTTCAAATCATAGCCAATGTTGGGCCAATACCACCTTTCATCAATGAATATATACATTTTATTTCTTTTTTAACATAATGCAACTCATTGAGGTTGCACGAACATGGTATTTCAATAGTCAAATGAAAAATACTCGGTGGAGAGAAGGAGGTTCAATCAATTATATGCATCTTCCCTCGATTTTATTTTATTCCTCATATCGATTCACCATCATATGAATATTTATATTAGGGGAAATTTTACTTTACAAACCATTCTACCACATTATAGTAGAAGTTGGGCTAACTAAACAAAGCATTATTACACATTGGGAATAAATTAGAATTACCTACAATCCATGACATAGTGTTAGAATAACTACATAAGCAGAAACATTTCCAAAGCAAGCAACGATGATATCAACATGTTTGGACTCTATGATTTCAATAATAGCCACCATTAGAACCACATTTCTTGTTATTGATCAACCTACACAAAATAATGCCACACTTCATAGATACACAACACAAAGGCCCCCAAATTTAGATGATGAGTGCTAAATCCTGTCGTTGCTAAATGAGTTATCCACTAACCAAAAATAAATTTCATAATTGTTTTAGACCATGAAAAAACACAAGCTCCACCACTGAAGTTGATTATTCAAGGAACACCAGGTACAGGTAAATTGTACTTAATTGGCAAAATCAAACATTACCTAAATGGAATTGCATGTAGAAATAGTTCTCCCCTACTTCTCCTTACTCCAACTGGTGTAGCAAAATTCAACATACATGCATCAAATATGCATTCAAGACTTCACATTCCTATCCAAGAAATGAAGGCACTTAAGGGATAAGCACTGAGATTTTTACAAGAATACTTGAGACACATTGAAAATGTGCTTATTTATAAAATGAGCTTCATTGGCCTAAAAATGATCAACAATATAAATAGTGACTTACATGAGGCATTCCCTTAAAATAACAACAAATATTTTAATGGTTGATTAATTATAATTTTGGGAACCTAAGATAATCCCCCCCACCCCTTGTAAATGATATACCAACATACGCGAGGAATTAATTTTATCATGCATAGTGGAAACATTTTGAAATAGTTATTATGTTGACATAAATTTCCATCAGTAAGGACACATGGCACAACAACTACTATTTATAAAACTATTAATCAAAATTATAAATGCAAACCAAAATAAGAGTACTAAAATATGCTTATGTCAATAACATATTCCTTCATGCCTCTATAAAAATAACAAGCTTTTAAAGGATTAACACATTTCTATGCAACTAACATCTAGGCTACATTGCATAACAAGAAAATGATTAAATTGTTAATCACTCTAATTTTAATATGTAGATAAGAATAAATGAGACTCAATTCGTACCAATAGTGCTTCTATGCTCAGACAAAAGATTATGTTGACATTTAATCTATGGGTTCAAGTAGGTTTAGCAAATGGAGCCATCAGGGGAATTCTTCACATTTATACAATCCAAGGTTAAAACCACATGTAATACCCATGTATTTGGTTGGTGACTTCGATAAATCATTTGGTCCCTCGTGGGATATCACCTATCCAACACATCTATTGAATTCTCTAGTTACATGAGTAAATCATCCTTAAATGCCTCTTAGAATGGCATAGGCCCTAACTATACATAAGGCACAATCGATGACTCTTATGAAGGCAAAATTTGATATTTGAAACACTAGTCATCAAGGTATTAGAAAACATGCAACTAATGCAATCAAAGTATATTTTTCATATTCTTGAGTTTTAACATTAGCTTTGAAATATGTGTTATAAAAATAGTTCATTTGTTTTTCTATTCACTAAATTCAGTAAATGTGACTGCTTTTTTAGAGGAAATTCAGTATTTATGGTAACTAAAAAATTATATTTTTCATCCTTTAATTATTTCTAATATCAGGGTACTCAAATAATGGTTTAAATTTGATGGTTGTATGATTGTATTCTTGCTATTTTTTGATCTTGCTAAAAATATTTTAATCACAAGACTTCATATCTTTATTTTTATTATTATCATCATTGTTGTAGTTTTATTGATCATTGTTTCTTTTCATATTAACTCTTCTTGAAACTACATTCAAATCTAACATGGATCTAAATCTTGAATCTTGTATTTTTTTCAATTATTTGTTTATGGAATTGATTTCATCAATGAAATTATTTCTTTCACTAGTTTTTTTGTTGGTAGAGATAATTTCAAAGACCAATTTGCCCAAAGTCATTCCACACTAAACCAACTCACCTAAACATCTAAGTGTTGAATCTACAACATCAATGCGAGTTCTCAACTAGGGCCAATGTCATACACATAATTTTGGCTCAATTCAATTTGCATATGAACTTACATCACTCACCTCATACTTACTCCTCTTTATAAATCCTAACTCTTGCATTGGACTATCATATAAATTGGTTGAGAAGGTCCTCAAGCTCCCTATGCAATGCCTCAGATCTACCCCCCTCAACTTGGTGATGCCCTTGGTGTTGGTGTGGCTTATCTTCAATCCACCCACATGAATGACATCACATGTCATGATAGAGTAGTTTCACATCACTCACATTGATCCATTAACCACATTATCCCTCTCACTTGAATCACCATCATAAAATGGAACAAGTTCACATGTACATAGCTCTTAGGAAGTCTTCACACTACTCAGTGTATCACTTCACCTATTGAGTTTTTGAGATCAAATTCATAATGCCTCCTGCTCTACTACATGTCTCCAGATTCAATCCTCATTTTCCATAGTTATTACTATTTTAGTATCTAATTACTTTCTTAAATGCACCAACATAATCCACTGTAATGTTCCTCTCCACTCCTTGCATCTGTGCTTTGCATTTTTTAACATCAAAATTTTCCTTCCAAAAGGAACCTTAGGTCTCATTCATTTTGGATTACTCTCCTAAGGCACATTGATCCCTTTGCCTCTTTTTTAGTCATGCCTTTTAATGGTGCAATAATATTATATATAGTCTATAGGAAGTTGTACTACTCAGTGTATCATTGCATCTATCAAGTTTCAAGATTGGATCACAATGCCTATAGATCTTTACTACATTTTTTGAATTCTAACTCTCATGCATCTAGAGGTAATCCTACTTCATCTTATGAGCTGCTTGATTTAACTTCAACTAAAACCACTACATTCATTTCACTCTTTACATCTCTTCAATTTATTTTTATGAATACCAGCCTCCTTCCTCCACTTGAACCTCGAGTCATTCCTATTTTGACTTACTTTTTAGGTACAAGATTTTCCATACTTGCTTTAAAAGCATCGTATACTTGCATCAGAGTCTTCACACATCTGACCCCTCTCATTCAGTAAGATCATAACACTTTTTATTGATCTTCCATGACCACTTCATTTCACAACCACATAATTATTCCTCTCATTCACATTAGCTGGGAATGTCCCATACCATCACCTTGCATAGGCTAAGATTATCATCGAATCACTTCATCACTCTAATATAAATGCAAGAGTTACAGTTCATGAAGATGACTAAGGATGAGATGAGTGACGTAAGTTGGGATGCAAATGAACTAAGTTTGACTTGTGTGTGTGATGCTAGCTCGAGTTGACAACTCACATTAATGTTGTAGTTTTAACACTTGTATGTTTAGATAAGATGGTTTAGTGTTGGGGTAAAAGGCATAGTTTAGGTGTCTCAAAATAATGATTTTTAGGAAACAAATATTCAAATGTGTGATAAAAACCCTAGTTCAAGACTTTCAAATAGAATCCTTAATCATAGAGTTATAAGACAATTATAGGTGCATAGTTTTAATGATTTTATTTTTAGTAAGAGAAACATTTGTTTCTTTTACTATTTAATGGTTAATTTATGGTAGATAAGAGGTTTTTTTATTATCCTATCAAATTTACATTACATAATGTGAATTGCAAGTAGTTTAAAATTATTGTAATGATAGCTAGAACTATATTTCTTTCCTTCAACAAAATTTTTATTTCTTAAGATTTTACAAAAAAAGTAATTTATTTTGTGATAATTTCATAGATCTCTACTATGTTGCAATAAATGAAAAAGAATAAATGTGAAGAAAATAGAAATGTGATGAGAAATGGGATTGGGAGAGGTTGTGCATAAGAAATCGATTTTGGTATCATATAATTTTTAATTTTAAATTTAAAAAATCATTAAACTTAAGCTATAAACATAGCTAAAACATATAAATTTATACAAAAAATAATATATAATGTTAGAAAACTAAATCTTTATTAAATGTTTTCATCCTTACTTATGATCTAATGATTGAAATAGTGTTTTAAAATAAAAGCATATATGTTATATGTATTGTATAAAACCAAATTTCATCAAAATAGCTGAGTTGTTCCTCATTAAGCTCTACATCATTGGAAGTTGAAGGATTACTAATGATTCTATTTCCTTGACCTTCCTCTCTAGATATTTGGAATCTAGGGATAGAAAATAAGATATTTGCATTATCCTCTAACACCTCAATTGGAAACTCATCATCACCAACATTTATGGATCCAACATAATCCCACATTCTATGAGGTCCTGAAAGGTAAACAAGTGAAGCATGATAAATAAGGTGAAGGTTTTAATGTACATAAACAAGGTTCTCCACTTTTTTGTTCCCAAGATTATTACATTTTATTGAATGGATGAAGGCATACTCACTCCAATTATGCTCACATGCAAAAGCACTTGACACATTTGAAGCAAAATAAAATTAATTTAATTTGATATGACTTAAAATTTAAATGAAATTTAAAAAATATCAAATTTATAGTTTTAAAATTTATTGCAATATTGAATTCAACTATTAAGTGATGATAAATAGATAAAAAAATAAAAAACCTAGGAGAGGACATGAATTGTTGTCATTTGATTAGGGGTGTTACTATTCCATGTCTCTAAGAATGTTATGATTTTTATGTTGGCATGATTATATACAACATCATGATGAGAATTTTTTTCATTTGAATTAATATATTATGAGAATTCCTCCTTAATCTTAGTATCCCATCTCTCTTGGCATACAATCTATTAAGATATACTTTCCATCTCTAAGAGACCTCATCATCTAGCCATGGTTTCTTATAAAACTACCTAGGATTAAACATAAATACAATAGAAGGATGAGGACTAAATAATATTCCACCTTCTCTCACTACATGCCCAAAAAAATCATTGGTCACTTTATTAGACATTTGACCTCCATCCCTCAAAATGAACTATAACCTCTCCCTCATCTAGTCAAGGCTCTAAAAAACATCTCCCATGCATGGATTATCACTATCAAAGAGTCTTAATACCTTCAAAATGTGATAGAAAATTTTCAATAAGTCATTTTCTTGTTACCAATATAATGTAGATATAATGGAAATAATGAGATTGTAAATATAATTGCATGCAATGGTGTTGGTGCTAGCATGACTTCACCATCTATCCCACTCTACTGATTCCACCATCTCCTTTGAGTGATTATTTCACTTTCACCATGTGTTCCATCATCATTAATTGTGAAGTGAATCATGTATTAGGACACTAAAGAAGCTACAAGGAGGAATATTTACTACATATAACTTGTGACATATAATGGATGACTGAGAATTGTTGAATTTTATTTTCATTTCCCATTAACTAACTAATCCATGGAAGCCCACCATGTAAATAGTTGAGAATTAAGTTCTTACATTGAAATACACACAATGTAAGAAAGATATATTTATACTCATCCTTAAGCATGCCTCCTACTAAAAACATATTTGTATCACTATCTGTGATAACTTGTACTACATATATTTCCCCACCTACTATATTCCATATCGAAACAAATCCATTAGGTAATTTGCATCTTTCACATGACCTGAAGTGTCATGTGATTTAAAAAAATTCTCCTTTAGGAGAGGAAACTAGAATATTTATGAGAGGTATATGTGCAATGTTTGTCTACCCATCAGAAAAAATAGAAAACCATGTATATGTCTAGCTATCCTTGACATCATGCAATCTTGTCTCTATGAGAGCCTTATCCTCACTCAGAATTATTGTGCGAATCTTTTCATAACTTGAAGGAACATAACATATAGGACCATTATTTATCATTCTTACTACATATTTCCATAACAGGGACCTCAAAATTTTAAAGGCATCCCACAACCAAAAAATAGTCTCCCAATAGTTGCCTCAATATTTTTCTTATCTGAAGCATCATACATATTTCAAATTTTAGACTCATTAATGGAAATATATTGAGTATATGGATGTGCTTGTGATGCCAGTGGTGGTTTCAAATACTCCGTATAAGTATACTCCCTAATTAATTCATCCATTTTAGTATTAGGGTTTTTTTTCAAATTAGTATTTGTTCCCTTTCCCCATGCCAAGAAAGTGGTACCTCAATCTTGACACCGAACTATTTTTATCTGTGAGGAAATAAGGGCACCTCCATTTTATGCTTGTTGAAATACTATAATCTCCTCTCAAAAAGCCTCTAATAATCGTCACACACTTCCATAATTTCTTCTCAAATTATTTTTGAGTTGCACTATATTCTTGAGGATTTGGTTTTTTATTTATAATAGACTCTAGGATTGTGGGAATTAAAGATGAAACATTTGTTTTTATCAAAATATTAATAAATACACCAATTAAAAAATAAAGAATTTGAATAATAAAAATAATAAAGAGGATAACCTACTTGAAGTTTTACAAATAAAATGAAAAATTTAAAAGGAAACATCAACATACCTGCAATAACTTTTTTGAATATGAAAATGTGTTTCTTTGATGCAGTTTCCTTACAAATTGCCTAATTCTCATTTACATATTTTAATTAAGTTTATTTAATATAATATTCTTATATTTTAAATTAATTTTTTTAATTGAATGCATTTAATATTATTTAAATTTAAAATAATAAATATATTGATTGTTTTTATAATACATATGGAAATAAATATTTTCATGCAAAATTCTAATATCAAACCTATTTTAGAAACAATTAAAAAAACTACTTTAGAAATGTGGTTTGTAAAAGCATATAATGAAATATAATAAATGCAATGATTTTTTAACATGCAATGAAATTATAAAGAAGAACTGTGAAGTGTTGTATTTTTAGCATGATGTGAATAAATTTGAAGCATTGGGATTTTTTTTAGCATTTTGTGAATAAATGTGAAGCATTGGATTTTTTTAAGCATGCTACAAATAAGTGTGAAGCATTGGTGTTTTTAACATGCAACGAGTTTTTTAAACATGGGATGCCCTTATGATGTGATTCTATGTTATGAATCTTTGATGACGTTTAAAACTTGTTTAATAGTTAAAAGACCATCCAAAACATCATCACCGTCATGTTCCCATTTCACAATGTTATAATCTAAAATACATAGATGCCATTGTATTTGTTGGAAGAGGGCACTCAATTATATTTTGTTTCAATGAATCATTTTCATGACTAATAATATTTATTTTTCTCCCTGTCAGATACCAAATCTTGGGAAGTTGATGTGTTAAAGAATATAGGTTCTCAATAAAATTGTAGAGAAAAGAGCACCTTGATATGAAGCTACAACCATGTATATTTCATAAAAATGGCCTTCTCAAACCTAGATTTCAATTAGTTTATCTACTTTCAAAGCATATTTTACAATATATTTTAATACAATTTCATGCCAAAGAACAACATGAAAATTGACATTTGCTCTGAAAATGTAAAACTTGGTTGGATTGTGAATATTTAATTTGTCATCATTATGAAAAGGATAGTATTTTTTTGTTTGATTATTTTCGTCAAATATTTTTTATACAATATTGAAGGTGTTTTGTATAGACATTGAAAAATAGTTCATGCTTTAAATAATTTTGCTTCTATGCACTTAGTATGTCTCTATGTTGCCATTCATACATGAAAATAATATTTATTTATATGAAGTTGAATACAACAAACCTTTTTTAGAAAAATAAAAGACAAAACCTAATAGCTTATTATATACCTATAACAAGAGTCTTGTGCTTCTAAGTGCTCTTCAAATACTTCTTCATAAAATCTTCTAAATTTATGATGCATATAAAATGATGTACAATGTGGATTGTAATTAATATTGTGTATTATTTAATGATAAATAATGACAAAATTAACAGTTCCCAAAAATAAAATCATGACCGACCCTACAATGTCAGACATTAATCAAAACACTAAGCAAATACGTAGCATTTATGGAAAAAACATTCATTTGAACTTCATGCGTTGTATATAATGAAGCTATTGCACAATATATTATATCTCAAAATAAAATCACTATGCATTAATTTGATCATTTCAAGTAAAACATAATTTCACATTAGTATAAATAAAAAAATAATCATTCATTATAAGAAAAAGAATAAAATAATAATTTATATATTTAAAATTAAATATAAAAATACAAAAACTTTGGAAGTTTCAAAATCAATTATACAATACTTACTACTTATTATAGAAACAATTATATCTTTTGCCAACAAAAAAAGGTTTTTAAAGATTAAAAAAATAAAAGAATGTAAAAAAAAAAATTATAATTATTGTTCATATTTATCAAATAAAGGATAAATCTATCAAGTGATTTTAAAAAATAAATAGCAAAATTTATAAATTAAATATTTTATTGAATTTTAAATCATTTTTCATTACTTCACTACATAAAGTTATTAATACACATTATATATTTCAAACAAACTATTCAATTTAATTGATAAAACAAATACTTAATATAATATTAGTTTCAAATTACAATGTATATTATAGTTATGCAAAATAATTCTTTGAATTAAGAAATAAATAAATATGTAATAAAAACTTAATTTGAAATAAAATTAATTTTTCATTTTCAATAAATTGAATCCATTTTTTTGGCATAATTACATTAAAAAATTTAATATTGTAGGCATGATCTCCTCATTACAAAACTTAAAAATACCTAGTTTCATTAATGTCTAACACCTACCTTAGTATATATTGGGGATGTTTCATCTTATAAATTATTCTATCAACACACACCAATTACTAGCTTTAACAAAGGTGCAAGTGCCTAGATTTTGAGTTTGATAAATTATGCCATACATTCATCCAAATTAATCATACATGAGTCTATTAAAACTAAGAAAAATTTAAAATTTAAAATTTTAATCACTAATGATAACGAGTAGTGAAAGCACGTAGGAGCTTTGCATTACTTCCTCGACTATGAATATTTGATGGTCTACCATTGTTTCCTTTGTGTGACATGAACACATAGCTTTCTCTTTCTTTTTCCTTACCATAAACATGCCTTGCCTCTTCCTTGGTCTCTTTGGAATGTTTTTTATGAGACCAATTTGTGATTGAAATTGACTTTATATCCCTTGTACATGTCAAAGTGCTGCGTAATTCTTTGATGATCATCACTAGAATAAGCCATCTTGGAGGCATTACAACTTGGGTAGATTTTAAAGTGAATTATCCAAGTGGAACATGAAACCATTAAAGATCTCTTAAATTTTAATATGCAACCTTATCTTGACTAATATACAAACCCTTAATAAAAGTGGAGAGATCTAGAGGAACAATAACCAACTTCAACTATTCTTTCAATGCTTCATGATTTAATTCAATGATTTCACCATCACACTCCTCAAACCTCTATTAAATCCATTAACAATAACCTTGTTATATTATCATCAGCTTATTCAATGATCAGCTAGATCTCTAGCATATGCTCTACAAAATTAGCCTTTCTATACCCTATTTGTACATTTAATTCATTAGGTGCTCCAAGAAGAACACCAACATTTACATGCATCCATTTAGATGTTGAAATATTTCAACATGAATCCTACCATTATGCCATTATCAACCATTCTAATCCAAAATGTTTGCAAACATCGATTATGATGATATTATTCCAAACATGGAAAAAATACCAAACCAAGCTCCTTCATAGAATTGTGTAGCTGCATTATGAAACACTACAATGCTATCTAGATAATGCAATAAAATTTCTTGATCAATATCAAAATATTAAATCATAATTTAATTAATGTGATCACTTCCATGCTCATATTAAGATCAATTCCCCATGAAGACTTTAAGGTAAACACTGGCCTATTTGAAATACAAAAAATAATATATAATGACTGTGTAATGAATATGATCCAAATATCAGAAGTTCTAGTTGATAAATATTTTAGGAACACATAAATAACATAGTAACAAAGATTTCTCTGAGAAGAGATGTATTATTACTCAAGATCGCAATACAACTATATGCTTATCTCTGGGAAGGGATGTCTGATCTTCCATTTCGGGTTACATCTTCATTTATACCTATTTTTAAAGTAGGGAGAGGATGTGGAAGGTCACCAATCTTGAGGGAGATTAAGTGGTTTGACTTTCACACTTTAAAACAATACAAAATTTGAGGAATTATTATTTTTAGAAACTTACTATTTTTAGACTACACTACTAAAATTGAAATTTGAGGCACTTCCATTGGGTTTTCTAGAGTCAAAATTCATTTATCAAAGATACATGCAATCTCATATTTTTATCCTCATTATTAGCTTTCCAACGATTCAAATGGTGAGTCAATTGGAGCTACGGTGCAAAAGTTATGGCTCTTAGAAGTTCTGTCATCAATTAGGGTGAAACTATCACCCGAATTATCGCCTAAATTGCTGCCCAAATCATTCCTCCCTCCTTAAAAAGTAATGGTCCCCATTACATCAATGTTCCTCATTAGGTGTGGTATTTTTGTCTTGATTTTATTCTCTATGAGCCACTCACTTTGGTGGCTAAGCTGGCCCCTTTTGACCACTCGATAAAGTAGAATAGAGCATTCTCTTATTGTCTTCATCCAGGTGTCCATAATTTGATCTTCCTCCACTGGAGAAAAACTCTATGGATCAAGCTCATCAATGTTGAGTTATTCTGCTATGATTGAAGTGTCCAATAGAGGTAGATGATATGGTTTGGGGAGCTCCACATTGAATATTGAATACAGACCAAGGTAGGCTGGTAGGTTCAACTCAAAATCATTTTCTCCAACTTTTTTGGTGATGGTGTAGGGACCATATCGCAGAGGCCAATTTTTTTTTGTGTGGGCCTACAAGTTATTCCTTCTGAAGCTGCAACCAAACCTTATCATCCACATAAAAATGGTGTGTAATCCTATGTTTGTCATGGCATTGCTTATACTTCTGATTCATCTTCTCCAAGATGTCATGAACTTGCTACTGGATGTGTTGCATTTGTTCAATGAACTTTGTTGTTTTTTCTACCTTTGATCTTCCATGAGGTGTGTATTCTATGGTGGAGAATGGAATAACTATATCAATTTGTGCCATGGGTTGAAACCCGAAGCATACTTGGAATAGACTGTGCTTGGTCGAGTTGTGCAAGGCCCGATTGTATCCATGTTGTATGAAAAGAAGGCCCTCATCCCATGTACATGGATGTTTTGAGTGATACATCCAAATCATGTGAACAATCAAGCAAATCACCACCTCTATCTAACCATTAGTCTATGGATGGAAGGCTATGGACTTCATCAACTTGATATCCATCATCTTCCATAGAGTGTACCAGAAGATGCTCAAGAACCTACTATCTCGATCTGAGATAATGGACTTGGGGAGACCAAAATAGAGCCATACATGACTAAAATATAGTTGAGCAGTTTCTTCAGTAGATATATTTTTCTTACAAGCAATCATGATAGCCATTTTTGAAAAATGATCAACTACCACAAAAATACAGTCCTTACCATGTTTTGAAGTGGGTAAACCTGAGAGAAAATCCATTGAGACAGATTCCCAAGGCCTAGCTGATTCTAGCAATGACGTGTACAATCCTTTCTTCTTATTTATTGGCTTGGATGTCACACATGGGGTGCAAGATTTGAGATATATTTCCACATCCTTTCACATATGGGGCTAATAGAAGTGTTTTTGAAGAACTGCCAATGTCTTCTCTATACCAAAGTGTCTAGCTATCCTACTAAAATGTGCTTCCCATATGATCTTTTGTTGCTCTGTAGCTGAAACATAGATGTGCCCCATATGATAGAGGACATTATCTTGCAAATAGAAATTAGAAACATGTTTACCTTTTTAAATCACCTGATATGTATCAGCAAAGGTGGGATCTACTTCATACAGATCACCCCAAGTGGTAGTCTCATGTCCACACAAGTCAAGAACTATTGTGAGTGTAGTAATTGGTGGATGGCTCAGATAATTTGTAGCTATATTTGAGCTCCCATTTTTGTGTTTGATTATTAGATGGAATTGCTGAAGATATGTGGCTCACTTTTGGTGCCTCTCATTTCATAGTTTGCTCTATGTCTGGATGAATTCCAATGGTCTATGGTTAGTGTGGATGACCGTCTCTTTTCCCAAGATGTAGTGTTTTTATTGTTTGCAAGCTTGCACAATGGCATATAGATCCTTATCATATGTCAGATATTTCCTGACTATATCAGTGAAAGTTTCACTGTGATATGCAATAGGATGGCCATGTTGCATGATGATAGCTCCCATGGCATATTCAGATGCATCTATCATCAACTCAAAAGGTTGATGCAAATCTGGCAAGGCAAGAACAGGGGCTGAGCAAAGTCTGTTCTTCAAATTCTCAAATTCCCTTTGTTGTATTTCACCCCACTAAAATATAGATTTAGCTCGTCTTTTAGTCACTTGGGTTAGTGACCAAGCAACATGTGAACATCCAAGAACAAACCTATGATAGAAATTTGTAAGACCCAAGAAGTTGTGAAGTTCTATGAGGGTCCTTAGTATGGGCCATTCTCAAATAACCCAAATCTTTTTTGGATCAACATGGACCCCTTCCTCATTCACAACGTACTTGAGGTACTGAATTGTTGTCATCCCGAATGTACATTTGTCAAGATTTGCATACAACTTGTGCTCTTAAAGAGTTTGAAGCACCTTATGAACATGTTGCAAATGTTCCTCCCATGTTCTGCTATAGATGAGTATGTCATCTAGGTAGACAACCACAAATGAGTTGGTGAAGGGTCATAAGATGTCATCCATCATCCTCATGAAGGTTGTAGGTGTGTTAGTTAAGCCAAAAGGCATAGCTAACCATTCAAAGAGCCCCTCCTTAGATTTGAATGTAGTCTTCCAGACATTAGTGGGATTGATGGGAATTTGGTGATAACTAGATTTGAGATCAATTTTGGTGAATAAATTTGCACCACGGAGTTGGTACATAAAATCATCAATCTTGGGGAGAGGGTAGCGATTCTTCATAGTGATTTTATTTAGGGCTCGGTAGTCAATGCAAAGCCTCCATATTCCATCTTTCTTTGGTGCCATGACAATTGGGCTACCACAGGGTGAAGAGCTTGGCCTGATGTGATCCCTTTGCATCAATTCTTGAATTTGTCTTTTTATCTCATTATTCTCCAAAATTGATCTGTGATACACAGGATTGTTAGGCAAAGGTGATCCTGAGATCAAATCAATAGAATGTTTTACCTAACAATGCAGTGGAACTCCTGTGGGTGACTTGAATAAGTCATCATATTCTCTTGTGATTCATCTTATATGCTTTTGTTGTTGTGTTGATTGTGTATTCAAGACTGCAGCATCGACCTTCTTGGATTTTTGTGGTTTGACTACCATGAGAACAAATTGCTTTGTCTTCTCCACTAATCTCTTATATTGCTTAGCACTGATTAGGGAGGCAGATGTGGGAGGTGGTATCTCTGGTACCTTATAGTGCCATGTTCCAAGAGTGAGGGTGATTCTTTAGGTTCATGATTCATAGATTCCATATTTCTCATACATGAACGACTAACCAAGGAGTACATCACAAACATCTATATTGACCACATCACACAAGACTTCATCTTGGAAAGGTTTTATTGCATATGAAAGAAGACACTGATGGGTGACATGGAGGTCTCTCCCTGGGCTCAACCATCCAATACTGTATGGCTTTGAATGAGGCTTCATGGATAGATTTAGACTTTTCATAACTTTAGCAGAGATTAAATTCTTTTGACTCCCACTATCAAGAATAAAATGTAGAGGCTTACCTTTTACCCATAATTTTGAGTGAAACAATCTTTCCTTGTCATCTGGCCTTTCCTCACGGGTCTGTGATGAAGTGATGATGGTGTTAGGCTCAACATCTATAATTTCTTCTTCATCCTCTTCGATTGTGGGTTATGTATGAGATAGAGTAGTAGATGTCGAGTATTATGACTCAAAAAGCAGTGACTTGATGGCTCGACATTCTTATTTGGAGTGAGTTCTAGTTTTGTGGTAATCACACCATTTTCCATCCTTCCCCTTCTAGGGTTTCTTATCTTGAAACTCCCTTTGCTTCCAATTTTGGTCTCATATATGACCTTCCTTGTCACTTTTCCATTTTGAGGGCTGAATCTTCGTATTCTTTCTGCCATGCTTTTGTTCAATCTTCACTACAAATTTGTATGCCTCATTGAGGGTTTCTAAATTAAAGAGTTCCATTTCCCCCTGTATGTACCATTGTAGTCCACCATGATATTTGAGAGTCTTATGTTTCTCACTTTCTTAGATGCCCAATATTGCAGACAAAAAATGAAAAATATTTGTGTAATCTTGAATAGATTGGTCCTTACCTTGGCAAAGTTGTTGCCACTATATGTATAGATCATCGTATGCTCCAATGGGATAGTATTCTTCTTTCACCACTTCCACAAAATCATCCCAGGTAGGTTCCACCTCAAGGCCAATTTCATCTATATACTGAACCTCTATTTTTACACTTCCCACCAGTTTTTCATGGGCAATGATGCTTTCAAAAGAGCAAAAGTGATCTTTTCTCCATCGGTGAATTTGTTTACAGAGAAGTAGGAAGATAATTGATCTAACCAATTTTCTATTACATCAGCATTGATTTTGCCTTCAAATTTAGGAATATCAAAATTCATCTGAACCTTGAAGGGTGTTGGGGCACTGAAAGGACATTCCATGGATAAGGAGCCAGGAAGTGCAGCTGAGGAGCCATAATTTCCCATCGGGAGTTGTTGAAAAATTTAGGCAAATTGTTATAACATCTATACTTGTTGCTATTGGAGGGCTTCATTCACCATTTCCTTGAAAGGATCAGATATCTCGATGTCTTCCACCATTTGAAGTCATTTGGAGTGAATAGGTGGATAGTTTGGAAGCTCTGTTGTTTTCCACCCAAGCTTCTTATAGCCTAACCTCGTCCTCAGGATCATACACTCTCAAGACAAACCGTTCTGATACCACTGATCCAAAACTCAAAAGTTCTAGTTGATAAATATTTCAATAACATAGAAATAACATAGTAACAATGAATTCTCTAAGAAGAGATGTATTATTACTCAAGATCGCAATACAACTATATGTTTATCTCTAGGAGGAGATGTCTGATCTTACATTTCAGGTTACATATTCATTTGTACCTATTTTAAAAGTAGGGGGAGGATGTGGAAGGTCACATATATTGAGGGATATTAAGTGGTTTGACTTTCATGCTTTAAAATAATACATAATTTGAGGAATTACTATTTTTAGAAACTTACTATTTTTAGACTACACTACTAAAATTGAAATTTAGGGCACTTCCATTTAGTTTTTAGGGGTCAAAATTCATTAATAAAATATCCATGAAATCTCAAAATGTTATCATAATTCTTAGCTTTCCAACGGTTCAAACGGTGAGTCAATTGGAGCTACGGTGCAAAAGTTATGGCTCCCAAAAGTTCCGTCATCAATTGGGGTGGAACTGTCACCTGAATTGTTGCCTAAATTACTGCCCGGATCAGAATAGATCATGCTAATATGATTCCAAATAGAATATTATCATTGATAATCAGAAGATTCATGTGTAACCCAGGTTTTTTCCATTGAAACCTATCTAATTATCCCAAGAAGAGAGCTATTTTATCCTTAAAACTCATTTTGAACCCCTACACTAATTTAGGGCTTCTTGGGGCGTAGAAACATCGAATTAGGAATTTTTGGGTGTTTTAGGTGGAATAGAGGGATAAAAACTTGCATTAAGGTCTATGACAACATGAAAATTATGTTTAAATCCTCATTAGGCCTCTTCTCTAACCAAACCATGCAAATTCACCAAGTTTTGAGTTTTCACTATGCATTTGGAAAGCTTGGCAAGATGACAAAGTGAGCATATGAGATGTCATACATGTTGCATCAGTTTTAGGAGTTTCACATCATCTCATGATGTGTCAAGAAGATATATAAACATGGTGGAGGTAGTTATGCAGGTGTGTAACCCTTCAATTAAGGAGGATAGGTAGTTTTAAAGGGCAAACGACACATCTCCTATGCCAACTCTCTAAAAGGCCATCATTGTAATGAAATTACTTCAAGAATTAAGTATAACAGCATAATTATATCCAAATATGACTAAAATATATCCAAATATATGATAATAGATAAGCCACTTTGAGGGGGAAACCTCCACAAGATTCAATAAGAGTAGAATTCTCAATATGATGATAAATGATTACCCACTACCTCCTATATATAGTCTATCTAGGCCATGGTTACTCCATAGACCGACCTACTAATAAAAAAAAAGCATAGATAAATGTAATATAATGTCAAAGAGGGATAAGTAAGCCACAAGTTGGCTAATAATATCTTCATACATGTGATAGGTTAGGGGCGTAGCATGCCCTTCCCCTTTAAACCAATGTTGTCCTCAACGTTGAACAACTCTGGATGTTGTTGTAGAAAATCTTCACCTTCCCAAGTTGCATCTTCACTGCTTTGGTTTTTCAACTTGATCAAATATTCCCTAATCTCTCTAGTTCTCAACTTATTAGTACGTGTTTAGAGGATCTTCTTTGGTTCCAAAATGACTCATCCTTCTTCATCTAGTTCTGGGAGCTTTGTTTAGGCAAAAAATTTCTGTCCAATGACCTTCTTCAAACAAGAAACATGAAATACTAGGTGTATATGAGATGAATGAGGTAACTCAAGTTTGTAAGCCACACTTCCAATTTTTTGTAGAACCTGATAAGGGCCATAATACTTAGGAGCAAGTTTGTTGTCCTTTTTCTGTTGCTTCAAGGACATCTGCTTGTAAGGCTGCAAACAAATAAATACCCAGTCACCCACCTCAAAATTTCACTCACTACGGTGTTGATCTACTTGTTTCTTCATCCTATTTTGTGCCAAGGCCAAATTCTCTCTCAAACTAGCCAAAACCTCTTGTTGATGTTGAATGTGTTCTTCCACATCTTGAACCTTGGTGTGCACCTTTAATGAAGAAGTGATGGAAGGTGGATGGTAACCATATAGTGCTAGAAATGGAGACATTTTAGAAGAGGTATGGAAAGATGTGTTATACCACCATTCTGTAAGTGGTAGCCATTTAACCCAATGTTCTTGTTTATCTAATACAAAACAACGGAGATACCCCTCTAAAAATTTGTTAACCACTTCAGTTTGTCCATTAGATTGGGGGTGGTAAGATGAGCTATGAGCTAGCTGAGTACCCAAACAAGAAAATAGTTCAGTCTATAAATACTAGTGAAAATAGGATCATGATCACTTACAATTATTTTTGGGGTTCCATGTAATTTGATAATTGCTTCCATAAAAATAGCCGCTACTGTACTGGCTGAAAATGGGTGTGAGAGAGCACAAAAATGGGCATATTTTGTAATCTGATTCACAATGACCAAAATAACATTCTTACCTTCAGAACAAGGCAACATAGTGATGAAATCCATGGAAACCTCCTCCCACCTTTGACTAGGAATTGCTAATGGTTGTAACAAACCTGGGGTCTTAACTGTTTCACCTTTATTTTATTTGCATATCAAGCATTCTTACACAAAATTTTGTACATCTCCCTGAGTCCTTCCCAAAATAATTCTTTCTTAATTCTATGATAAGTTTTCAAGAACCATGAGTGTCCTCCAATTGGAGATGCATGCAACTCTGCAAGAATCTTATGCTTAAGGTTTGAATTTTTGCACAAGTATAACCTACCCTTATACCATAGGACATTACCTTTCCATTCAAATTTGTCAGAGGATAAATTACCTTGCTAGAGATTCTGAATCAAAACCTGTGTATCCTTGTCTTGCTCCCATTCTAACCTAGCTTCATCCACCCAATCTACTTTCAATATGGACATTGCACAAAGTAATGCTTCTATGGATGCATCCCATCTGGATAGTGCATCTGCTACTACATTATCTTTACCCTTCTTGTAGATGATTTCAAAATCATAACCCAACATTTTGGTTACCCATTTTTGTTGTTCCTCAGATGATAATCTTTGCTCCAAAAAGTATTTGAGACTATCATGATCTGTTTTCACCTTAAAGTGTCTACCCATCAGATAAGGCCTCCATTGTTTAACTGCATGAAGAATAGCCATCATTTCTTTCTCATAGATAGGTTTTTGTAGATTCTTACCTTTGAATTGATGACTTTAAAATGCAATGGGTCTTCCTTCCTACATTATTATTCCCCCAATCCAGACCCAAAAGCATCACATTCAATAGTGAATGTTTGTGAGAAGTCTGGAGTAGCCCAAACTGGAGTGGTGCACATAGTTACTTTTAGTTTCTCAAATGCTTTGGTGGCATCATCATTCCAATGGAAAGCATCCTTATTTAGCAATGTAGTGAGTGGAGCTATTATGCTACCATAATCTTTCACAAATATTCTATAGTAACTTGTTAGTCCAAAGAACCCCCGAAGGTTTTTGAGAGTTTTTGGCATGGACCATTCCATTATTGCTTTGATCTTCTGGGGATCAACATTAACCCCTTCATGGGAAACAATGTGACCGAGGTACTCTACCTCCTATACTCCGAAAGCACATTTAGATGGCTTCGCATAAAGTTGGTGCTTCTCCAAAACTATTAACACTTGTTTCACATGTTGTAGATGTGCTTCCCATGTCTTACTATAAATCAATATGTCATCAAAGAAAACTAGCACAAACTTCTTCAAAAAAGGCCTAAAAATAGTGTTCATCAAGCTCTGAAAAGTAGATGGTGCATTTGTAAGACCAAAGGGCATTACCGAAAACTCATAATGGCCCTCATGTGTTCTAAAAGTAGTATTATGAACATCTTCATCTTTAATTCTAATTTGATGGTACCCTAAGTGAAGATCCAATTTTTTGAAATAATTAGCACCATGCAACTCATCAAGTAAATCATCAATTACTGGAATAGGAAATTTATCTTTGATGGTGTACTTGTTGAGTTCCCTATAATCTGGGCACATCCTCCATGTGTCATCCTTCTTCCACACCATGACCACTGGTGATGAATATGCACTTTGACTATGCTTGATGATCCTTGCCTCTAACATCTCATGGACCATATTTTTAATTTCACTCTTTTGTGCATATGGATATCTATATGGTTTGATATTTGGTGGTTGACTACCTGAAATTAGTTGAATGGCATGATCATGTTCTCTTTTTGGTGGTAGTCCTTTTGGCATGGCCCCAAAAATAGATGAGTGGTCTTCAAGAATTATTTTTAGATCAGGATGTGTAGATACCTGTGTAGGTTGAAATTTTATGGAGCATAATCATGCAATAATTCCCTCTGCCACCTTTTTAGCATCTTGGTCATCTAATGTGAACTAATCAATTGTGGATATTTTGCATGTAATCCATGTAGTTCATTTTTTTTACCTTCAGAATGAAAGTGCATGAATAGTTCTTGAAAGTTCATCTCAATGGTACCTAAAGTTGTGAGCCATTGGACTCCCAAAACAATGTCTGTGTTACCCATGGGAATAGCAAACATAGGAGAGTCAAGATTGTACCCACCCATAGTAAGCTTAATACTATGACATTTTCCTGAACAATTAATTGTGCCACCAACTACAATCATGACCTAAAATTTTGGTGCTGGGTAGATGAAACAGTTCAATCGAGTGGCCAACTTATGGTTTATAAAGTTATGTGTGCTCCCTGAATCAATCAACATGGTTACCTTCTGTTTCTTGAGGAAACCCACTACCTTAAGAGTTTATGGAGTGCTAATACCTGAAAGTGCATGACAAGAGATTGTAGGTTGGGAATCTTCAGGTACCTCCTCTATATCTTCCTCATCATCATTGGAGGCATCATTTTCTTCTTCATCTTCATTTGGTCCCTCAATGTAGAATAACTTCTTCTCAGCGCATCTATGTCCTTTAATCCACTTGCTATCACAACCAAAACATAATCCTTTTGCATGCTTCTATTCAATTTGCTGAGGGGTCAATCTAGTAGGTGAAGGAAACGTTGGTGATGATATGCTACGATATTTGAAGTGAGTGAATGGCTGCTTCTTGTTGGCTATGAATTTTTCCTCAGCTCTACGCACTAAGATAATAGAATCAGAAATATTAAGTGGATTAACCATGCGTACCTCATGTTGAATGTGGTCCTTGAGTCCACCCAAAAATAGGTCATTCAAGTTTGCTTTAGAAAATGTCTCCACACATAAGGATAGGTTCTAAAAATGATGAATATAATCCCTGACAAAGCCAGTTTGTCACAATTTTGCCAGTTGGCTAAAGTAATTCTCTATCACACTATTGCCATAGTGTAATTGTAACTCCTCTGTAAAAATTGACCAGGTGACATTGAGAGTCATCTTTTTCTTTTGAGCACACAACCATCGATACCAAATGAATTGATCAGGTTCAAGATACAAGGATGCCATGGTAACCTTCTGTCCACTTAGAATCTGATGTAGGTAAAAAAAACTCTCCATTTGGTTGAGCCAATTGAGTGGATCTTTTCCATCAAATTTGTGCATATCCACCTTTGGTAATAGGTTCCTCTGTGGCCATGGAGTTAGATTTGAAGTAGACTGGTTAGGAGAACCACCCTGGTGGGTTTTTGAAATAGAGTTAGCTTGACGATTTGAATAATTAATGTTCAAAGCCATCATGATATCTCCTAAACTATCTTGTATGCATTTCATATTAGATTGTATGTCTTGCACCTCACTCTGAATGCCTTGCACACTATAGTCAATCTGGCTCACTTTGTGATCTATGTCAGAAAACCTTGGTATAAAGGGTCTAGTACCTCCCCCTTCTGACTCCATCTCTTTCTTTTTAAGATTTTTATCTGGAGTTTTAGCACCCTTCCCTCAGCCTCGAGTTTGTGGACTTGCCATAAAAGGGTTTTATGATGTCGACCCTTATTGGCACTTTTGACCCAACTTTGAACAAACAATTTTGGAATTATGTCGGCCTAAAATCAAGATATACAAAGAACATACCATATCCAAATTTTTATAAGCTTTCCAAAAATGTAAATAACTCAGAAAAATTCTTTGAATTGCGCACTATAGAGCAATTTTATGAAAAACCATAAAATAACGATAAATTTTGTAAAAAAGATCCAAAGGAGCTGAAATTTTAAGGGAAGCTTAATTTGATTATTTCTCACCTCAAATAAAAATTTTGCAAAGAAATTTGTAACCATGTTTTATATATCACAAAATTTAAAAATTTAGTGTTTCACCCACAAGATTGCCCAAATCGCAGCTCTGATACCACTTGTAATGAAATTAATTCAATAATTAAGTATAACAGTAGAATTATATCCAAATATGACTAAAATATATCCAAATATATGATAATATATAAGCGACTTTGAGGGGGAAACCTCCACAAGCTTCAATAAGAGCATAATTCTCAATATGATGATAAATGATTACCCACTACCTCCTATATATAGTCTATCTTGTTGGGGATCAACCAACAATAGATTACACTTATGAAAGCAATAAATCATGGAATTAAATCAGACATATAAGTAACTAGAATCAAATAATAGCAATGAACAAGAGATACAAGAAACCACCCTAAAAACTTGTATTAAAACTCTTTACAAAAGGAATACAATTGAAGAAACTTCTTTCTTCCACACCTCTCTCAGATGCACAAGATCTCTCTCTAGATCTCTATCCCTTAGGAGCTCTCTCTCTCAAGTACAATCAACTCCAACAACCTGGATTGATACAACTCTGTACTATTCTTCAACATTCACATACAATGAACTACTACAATAATCACACTAAGCTAAGAAGATCTAATTCTACATATAGAATTTGAAAACTTGAGCATGCACTTACAACCAATAGTTAAGCCTCTTGAACAAGGGCTCTAAAAATAATCTTACTAATAATAGAAATGCGAACTTAAGACTAAGACTTAAACTCATCATGCAAACACTTGCTTCTGTCCTCGGAAATAACATTTTGGACGCACAGGTAACTGACGCCGGTTTCTGTCTGCTTGCCTGTGATCGACGTCAGCCGATCCTCTGCCGACGCCGGCGTCTCTTCAACTGCACTGGACCAACTTCAGTCGCTCCTGATCGATGCCAGTGACTATGTAAACTTGCAACTTTGGTAATGCGCTCATATGTGAAGCTTTTAGGCTCCACTTCCATATAAATTTCCTCATCCAAATCTCCATGAAGAAACACTGTCTTAACATCTAGCTGCTCAAGATGCAAATCTTCAACAACAACCAAAGACAATACAATCCGTATAGAAGTCATTTTAACAACAAGATAAAAAATCTCACCAAAATCAATACCTGGCTTTTGTGCAAATCCTTTCACTACCAATCTGGCCTTATATCTCATCTGTCCATTCTCACCTTCTTTCATCCTGTAGGTCCATCTGTTCTTCAGTGTTCTCTTACCAGCTGGCAATTCAACTAAATCCCATGTTTGGTTCTCTCTTAAGGACTCCATCTCCTCAACCATGCCACACTCCCACTGACTCTTGGACTCCACCTGTATTGCTTCTTCAAATCTTTCTGGTTCTCCACCATCAGTTAGCAATAAATAGAATAATGAAGGAGAATATCTAATCGGAGGCTTACTTACCCTTTCAGACCTCCTGATGGGTGTCTGAGACTCGTTCACAACATGTTGTCCACCCAAATTCTCTGACAGTGACCGACCACAGTCACCTCCAGACCTGTTACTGGCCGACATCAGTTCTACCTGACCGACGTCGGTGCCTGTCCTGCCGACATCGGTCTCTGTATGATCGACATCAATTTCTGTTCTGTCGACGCCAGTTCCTATACTATCGACGTCAGTCTCTGTGTTTTCCTGCAAGTGATTATTTCTTTTTCCTGCGAGCTCATTTTGGACCATCACCTCGTCTAATTCACTATTGCTCTGCCCAGATTGATTCAGCTTCTTCAGCTGATCACTATACATCACTTTTTCATTGAAAACAATGTCATGGCTCCTAATTATCTTGTTAGTTCCTAGATTCCAAAATCTAAAACCAAAATCATCTGAGCCATAGCCAATAAATGTGCACCTCATAGACTTAGCATCGAGCTTCTTTCTATTTTCCTTATCTACGTGCACAAAGGCTTCACAACTGAAAACTTTGAGAAAAGAGAGATCTACCTTTTTACCTATCCAAGCCTCTTCTGGAATTCCACCATCCAATGCTGTAGAGGGTCATCTATTAATCAGGTACATTGCAGTGTCAACAGCTTCTGCCCAAAACTCTAAAGGCAAACTAGCATGCAATCTCATAGATCTTTCACGCTCCATGATTGTTCTGTTCATCCTTTCAGCAATTCCATTCTTCTGAGGTGTCCTTGGAACCGTCCTTTGCCTACAGATTCCATGCATGTAACAATACCAGTTGAACTTATAACTGCAAAACTCTCCACCATTGTCTGATCTCAGGTACTTTAATCTTTTCCCTGTTTCATTCTCAACCATAGCTTTCCAAATCTTAAAAGTCTCAAATACATCAAATTTCTTCTTAATACAGTAGATCCATACCTTTCTTGTAGCATCATCTATGAACGAAACATAGTATTGTGATCCTCCAATAGAAGCTACCTGAGCCGGTCTCCACACGTCTGTGTGAACAAGCTGCAACTTATGCTTCCTCTTTGTAGACCTAGTCTTGAGAAAACTAACCCTTTTCTGTTTTCCAAATACATAGTGCTCACAAAATTTTAGATCCATGCTTTTCAAATCTGAAAGCTTACCTTTAGACTTAAGAATTGACATCCCCTTCTCACTCATGTGGCCAAGCCTTGAGTGCCACAATTTTGCATCCACATCTGAAGTAGATAATACAGAAGGGGAATTGTTAGTAACACAATTACACAAATAGAGAGTACCTACTCTCTTACCTCTGGCCATAACAAGTGCACCCTTGGTCACCTTCCAAGATTTTGCTGTGAGAGTTACTGTACAACCCTCATCCCCTAACTTTCTTGCAGAAATCAAATTTCTCTTCAAGCTAGGAACATGCATAACTTCTCTCAACACCCATGTGTTGCCATTCTGCATTTTCAGCTACACTTTACCTTTGCCAATAATTTTACAGGGTTCATCATCCCCTAGATATACTATTCCAAAATCTCCATGGATATAGTCACAAAAATATTCCCTATTAGGGGTAGCATGAAAAGATGCACCAGAATCTAACACCCAAGATTCTATATTATTATGCAAAGAGAATATTAAAGCATCTTATGCAATACCTACAACCTTTGTTTCTTCTTTTCCTTCGTGCTGATTGTCCTCCTTAGGCTTTGACCAGCAATCTCTGCTTATGTGCCCCATCTTTTCACAATTCCAGCATTGTGGCCTTCTGCCATTTCTGGATTTGGATCTGCTTTTCCCCTTAGACTTGGATCTTGATCTCCCTTTTTGCCTTCCCCTGCTCTCAAAATTTAAAGCATTCCCAGATGTCTCTTCTATGTTTTTCCTACAAATTTCCTCATTCAAGATAACAATAACAACATCCTCTACTTTTAAAATATTTGATGCAGATGCAGTATTGCTAATTGCCATTACTAAGCTATGCCAGCTTTCAAACAAAGAACATAATATTAAAAGAGCTTTTATTTCATCATCAAATACAATTTTGACTAAACTTAATTGATTTACAATACCATGGAAATTATTCAGGTGATTAGATACAGATCCACCTTCCTGCATATGCAAATTGAATAGCTGCTTCATAAGATATACCTTATTAGAAGCTGAGGGTTTTTCATACAAATTTGCTAGAGTAGTCATCAACTCTACCATTGCTTTTGCCTGTGATAAATTAGATATCACAGTAGATGCTAGACTCAGTCTTATAGACCCCAGAGCCTTTCTGTTAAGAACTTCCCATTCTTCATCCTCCATGTCTGTGGGCTTCTTTACAATCCCACCTAATGGTAAGTATAGATCCTTCTGATACAGATAGTCCTCTATCTACATTCTCTAATGTTGATAGTTTTTGCCATTGAACTTCTCCATTCTCAATTTACTTTCATCTGCCATTGCTTCTCCCACTCAAATAGAAATCCGTGCAGAAACTCCTGTGAGCAATCTGTAATCAAGACACACTACACAAATCTGAACCACCTGTTAGTGAACCTGAGCTTTGATATCAATTATTGAATATCAAACTCTAAACCTACAACCAAGGCTCTGATACCACTTGTTGGGGATCAACCAACAATAAATTACACTTATGAAAGCAATAAACCGCAGAATTAAATCAGACAGATAAGTAACTAGAATCAAATAATAGCAACGAACAAGAGATACAAGAAACCACCCTGAAAACTTGTATTAAAACTCTTTACAAAAGAAATACAATTGAAGAAACTTCTTTCTTCCACACCTCTCTCAGATGCACAAGATCTCTCTCTAGATCTCTATCCCTTAGGAGCTCTCTCTCTCAAGTACAATCAACTCCAACAACCTGGATTGATACAACTCTGTACTGTTCTTCAACATTCACATACATTGAACTACTACAATAATAACACTAAGCTAAGAAGATCTAATTCTACATATAGAATTTGAAAACTTGAGCATGCACTTACAACCAACAGTTAAGCCTCTTGAACAAGGGCTCTAAAAACAATCTTACTAATAATAGAAATGCGAACTTAAGACTAAGACTTAAACTCATCATGCAAACACTCACTTTTGTCTTCAAAAATAGCATTCTGGATGCACAGGTAACCGACGCCCGGTTCTTGCCTGCTTGTCTGTGACCGACGTCGGTCGATCCTCTGCCGACATCGGCGTCTCTTCAACTGCACTGGACCGACGTCGGTCGCTCCTGACCGATGCCGGTGACTATGTAAACCTGCAACTTTGGTAATGCGCTCATATGTGAAGCTTTTAGGCTCCACACCTTAACATATCTAGGCCATGGTTACTCCATAGGCTGACCTACTAATCAAAAGAAAGCATAGATAAATGTAATATAATGTCAAAGAGGGATAAGTAAGCCACAAGTTGGCTAATGCTATCCTCATACATGTGATAGGTTAGGGGCATAGCAATCATTTTAACATTAGCTTTGTAAACAAAGTATTTTCCTCATATTCTTGTGTTTTAACATTAGCTTTGTAATATATGTGTTATAAAATAATCATTTTTTTTATATTCGTTAAATTCAAGGAATGTGACTACTTTTTTAGGGAAATTCAACATTTATGGTACCTAAAAAATATTCTACGTCTTTAATTGTTTCTAATATGAGTATACTAAAATTATGGGCCAAATTTGATGGTTTGTATGAGTGTATTCTTGTTATTTTGTGCTCTCATAAAAATCATTGAATCATAAGACACCATAGCTGTATTTTTACTATTATCACCATTGTTGTCTTTTTCCTGGTCATTGTTTCTTTTTGTATTATCTCTCCTTGAAAATGCATTAATTGTTGTCAACACTTAAAGAGGGGAATCGATGCTTGAAGAGAAGGATAGATGCCTTGCGCAGAAGAGGATCAATGCTTGGAGAAGAAGATCATAGGATTTTTGCCTTCTCTTTTTCCTTCACACAATCTCTATTATCTCCATGTCCATAAACATCGCCAATATACTTTTATCTCAACTATTTCAATTCAAGCAAAACCACATTCCAACTCAGTCAAGGATTTCATTGAGCACCGAGTAAATATAATATTTTATTTAAATTACCAGGTAAATATAATATTTTATTTAATTGTAAGGTAAATATAATATTTTATTTAAATTGTAAGGAAAATATAATGTATTTATTTTTAGAAAACTAAAATAGAATGATTTTTTTGCATTATTAGAAACAAAATGATAATGCTACTTGTTAGAAAAAGTAAATGATTTTATAGCAAATAATAATGTAATAAAGTAATCAGATATTCGAGAGACATATAATATATAATGATATGAGTTTATTTAATATTAGTTGATATATACAATTTTACATTATGTATCTATTTACAAATATTAACATGATCTCTATACCCGGTTTGGTGAAAAGAGTAAAATATAACTTTAAATAAATGCATTTTCTTTTGTATGTACCTAGTTATAAATTTACGAAATACATTTGATATAGTTTGTAAAGTTACATGCGTAAACCTAGATTGTGAGAATATTGATTAGATATATGAAATTACCACAAAGCAATCTAAGTTTTCATAAAATAATATTTCGAGCATACCCTTACTTTCATTTTTGTTGAGCTTTGATGATGAATTTTATTATCATTAAGAATAGTTTGAAAATAAATATTCTTCATTCTAAGGTTAAACCCTCAA